>CM062804.1:1629629562-1630290624 GCA_031772625.1 Pinus tabuliformis | reverse complement strand
GCTTTGTAAAGATGTGTGTTCAACCTTTATTAGCTAGATTCATCTGTGCAGGTTTTTATAACACATTTACATGCCATAGGTCTAGAGCCCACATTTAATTCAATGTCTCCACACCCGTTTGTAGCCACAACCTCGCTTTGCCTAGACCATCACTAGAAAGGGATAGAAAATTCATTAGATGGCCCAACCATGGAGGCCAAGTCCAGGACAGGTCAAAATGTGGTGTCCAGAAAAATGTTCCTGATAGATAAACCTTAAATGCATATTACAGACCAATCTCTAGCTCAACAATGCCTAAATATTTCAATAAAAAATAGCCCCATTATATATATATATATAATTTTTGTTTTCTAGAGAATTATTTGATAAGCTCCTTGTAGGGAATTCTACTTTAGAAAATATAGGGTTATGAGCTTTAGGAAATGTGCATGTCATTCAATCCCAATGATAAATAGTTAAAGGATTTAAACCTGCATTCTTCTTGCTTTCTTGAATTTTCTCTAATTACATATTGAACGTATTTTGGAGAACTTTTGAGTACCATTTCTCTCTTTGCTCTGAGGGCCTATTCTTTTGTAGAGAATTAGTTTGTAAAATGAGGTTTTAGGGTTTGACGATAAATCATAACTAAGGTATCGTTTACTAATGCAAGAAATCCCTCATGAGATGGTAGTAGAGGGGGAAGGGAGTGGCGAGGGAATGAGTGGTCAAGTCAGAGAAGGTGTTTCAAAATGGAGTGTACAAATCTTCCTCTTTTTTCTTTAAACTTCATTGCATCAAGTTTTGCTTGGCTTTTATTAGAGTTCTTGGATCCGAGAAGAATTTTAGGTTTATGGTTGCTCTAAAGACTCTTAAAATCCACTTCCTTCTAGATTCATTATTTTCTAGAAAAATTAGTGAGTAAATAATGAGGTTTAGGAGTTTGATGAGGTAATAATAAATTGAACTAAAGTATCATTTATTGTTGCGTGAAATACTCAGATGATGGCAATGAGGAACGATGTCAAGTAGAGAATTGGGTAGGGCAGGTGTAGAATGAACAATAGATAGAGGAGCACCTAGCCAATTTGCAACATTTTGTCCAAGATATACCTAAATGAGCCATTCTTAATGGTTATTTCAACTGCATCAGTAAGATTATAAGTTCTTTTTTGTCAGTAAAGTCATAATTTCCATAGCATACAATATGATATGGGGTCAAGACCACTCGTCCTTTGGTACACAAGATCTATTTAAAAATTGTGCCTGTAGGGACGATATCATTGCATCGCCAATACTGCTGACAAAGTTGTAGTCAAGTAAGATATTCACAGTCTTCAAGGAGGTGAAAAATCAATTACTATCATATAATGAACTATGAAAAAATGACAATGCAGATGCCACTTAGGCTCAATATCTCAATGTGAACAATTTAGAAAAGGAAAAAGCACCAACCAAAGATTTAAAAACAAAATAAAATGTAAACCCAAGTATTAAAACAAAACTTTTGCAGATTCATTAATGAGTTTTAAATTTAAGAGAGGTATATTTCTAATTTGTATTGAAGAACCTAATGCATAGATAACTACTCATCTTTCAAGTAGAGGGCAGCTAGAATATAAAAAGGAGAAAAAGGTGAGGATTTAATACTTCAGGTTGAAATTGTTGTATTCCTTGATTTGCTTCATTTTTTAGAACCTTGATGACCACTTTTGTATGTTTTTAAGTGCTCCTCTTGAAATTTATTTAGATATCTAAAAATTACTTAAAATTATGATTTCAAAAAAAATTATTTTTATTAAATTTTAATATAAAAAATCAAAATATAAAATGCTTAGACTCTATCAAACAAATATGCAAATAATTTTATAATAATTCATAGAAACCAAGGCATCATTTATTTATAACTAACTTCATTAATAAAAGAAGAAGTGCAGCTTATTCATTTTATTTTTTCATAAGAATTAAAAGAAAATTTATTAAATTAATATAATTTTTGAATTAATGTATTGAAATTGAAATTTGTATTTTAAAAAGTCTAATATTATATGATTTTTAAAAATGTTGTAATTATTATAATTAATAGGTTATTTTATTTTTATTAAATTGTAAATTTGTATTTATTTTTAGTTTTGAATAATATTTTATAATAATAATATTATATTAATAATAATAATTATTATATTAATATTATTTATTTGAATTTTTGATATATAACATTATTTTTTGGGATTTAATTTTTGCATCTATATTATATTCATTTGTTCTTTTGGTTAGGCTATATATCTATGTCTTGATGATGAACGGTAGTAAGTGGTTCAAACGTGTCATCCCTAAAAAAATGAATCACATAAACCTACATTCAGAGGTTTTATTTGACTACAATGTAGAAGAGAGAAAGATAATTATGTGATAAGCTTTGAATCTAAAATTTTTGTCATTATCATTTAGCAAATTTCAAAATTACTCCTATACAGGACAAATTTTTGGAGGTGCTTAGGCGTCCCAAATCACAAATTGATTTGGCAAAGTTTCAAGCTCACACTTTAGGCTTTGTGTCATATCCTGTTAACATTTTGACTAGGCCAGATTACATAAAAAAATGAAATTAATATTTAAAATTAAATTAAGATAAATTAGTCCATTTACCACTTGAAGTTTTGACAACCCATGATTTTTCCCATGGTTTTTCCTCTAATATAGTCTATTTAAAAGCATAAATTTTCATATAATTCAACTTTTTATATGTAAGATGAAGCATGAACTTTACTTCAATGTGTGCTCATCACTATGTCCAGAATGGTATATGATGAATATATTTTGAAAAAAAAATGAAATTAGTTATTTCTTAGAGTTTTATTTTGCATATAATGTATACATCATGCAAATAAAATTTTTAAAAATATATGAATGATTTTTGTTTTTTGAAATATCACTACCAATACCACAATTGATGCTTTAGTGGGTGTGCGTGTCGAGGAAAACTTTGAAGATATCATTATATAGTGAAAATGGATGATAAATAAAAATCAAAACAATGATAAATGTCTATTCCAAAATCATCTCTTGTAACATTTTCATTTTTTGAACGATTTATTTTTTATAACTTTTTTCATTGGTTAAATTTATTTTTAATATGAGATTTTGTTCCAAAAGAAATTACACTTTATGAAATTTAAAATCACAAAATAATAAGTTAAATTAAATTATTTTTATTTAAATTTATTTAATAATATTTCATAATTTAAATTAATTTAATATTGGAGCGTGTATATATATATATATATATATATATATATAAAGATATGTGTACTTCCATTCATAAATAGAAACAAAAATCATAATTAAATGCACATGAGTGTGCATTCATTGGATCTACCCAAATCCATTTGGTAAGCATATGCAGAGCATTCGGGAATAAATAATAATGGTTTGAAGAAAAAAAAAAAAAAAAAAAAACCTAGTACAAGAGGGCATATCAGAGTTGTAAAACTCATTAGATTTTTTTTATTTTTTATTTTTTTTAATGATCCTGTTGCCATTTGCTAGGATTGAGACCAACCAGGACTAAAGACAATGCACTCGCAAATTCATCTGAGGATGTTCTTTATTCGATTATGAGCTTTCATAAACATGTACATGCTTGAAAATCGCCAAAACCATCCTCCATAAATTTCTCTTTTGTCTACTGATATGGAGCCATAGGTGTTTCTATAATTGCCCCATTCTAATAGGAGAGGTGTCGGCATCACTTCCCCAACTGTATGTACTGCGTTGACCCCATTAAAATTTACATCTGGCTATTCTTGTTGTGTCTCAATGGTTTCTTCCTCTTCATCATCTAAGGGAATATGCTCAATAAAATGCCATCCTTTTGGCCCACTAAATTGCCATTTTTTCTTTTTTGGAGCCTTTTTTGTGAGAGGACATGTATTCTACAAGTGACCCATTTGAAAACATACTCAATATCATAATTTCGTGTTCTCATAGTCTCTAAAACTTGAGACCATTGAAAGTCTTCGTGTTTTAATGTTATGTGGTCTCATAACCCCTTACTTAGGTCTATCTTGACAGAAAATTTTGGAAAATGTGAAGATGACATTTTTTGTTCTCTCCATATCCATTTTGAAGAAAATGCTCAATGTATTTCCTATATCTTCAAGAATTTGTGATGCGAAAAAAGAAGTGGTTAGGTTTGGAAGCCTTACCCACATGGCATGTTTGACCACCATAGTTGTAGCATTCAAAACCCAGGAACCTGTTGAAGCCTCAGAATTAGCTACGACAACATGGGGGATAACCACCCGGTCTGGACCTTGAAAGAAACTCATTTTCTGTCTGGTTAGTGGACTCTGATTGGGGATAACGGGACCGGTTTCCCAACTAGGATTGATTTGATAATGTTGATGGGATGATATAAGATGTAATGGGAACGATAAAACTAAGTATAATCTAATCTAAATAATAAACACATGCATATATCTTAATCTAACATTATCTAATTATAAATATTGACGAGAATAAAATAAGATTTGTGATCTGTTAAAAATGAAACAAGATGATGGAGCTTAGTCAAAAGTAGTCGCCTTCACTAAGTGGTCCCGTAGGCTATTTTTGGCGCAAAGTCTATTTTTAGACTATGTCTATTTTTAGACATAGGATCATGGTCTATGAGTTGCAGGATGTATTTTGTGGATGATTGGTCATGTTGGTAAAAATATAGATGGACTTCTATTTTTAGACATATGGGCGGAGTCTACTTTTACACTGCTAGGCTAAAATAGAACAGTCGAATATTATTAGCTCTTAATAATATTTGGACTATAAACATTATCTTATCCTCTTGTTGCACTTCAGTTCGAGCTACGGGTGTGGCACATGCAACTGCCAGAAGGAAATACGCTTTTCTTATGGGTCAGTTGAGCTATTGCATGATGGACTTCAGTTAGAACTCAAGTGATTGAGTTTGGTGGAGTTGATTGAGGAGTTGATGGAGTTGTGTTCAGTTTGACTTAGTTGAACTAGTTGTATTTAGTCTAACTGCAGAATACACTATTGATGAGTGATGTGAATTAATTATTAATTAATTCACTAATTATTAACTCATAAATCAACTAAAGAATACATCAGTTAACTCAGTGCATGGACAGTTCAGTGGAGACAGGTGTTAGAGGTGGAGACTACTATCAGTTGTGACTATAGTTGTGCATGAGATTTGCACAATCAATGATGGAGATTGCCAATGAGGACTGCACAGTACAAGCCAAGGAAAATGAGCTTGGATCATTCCTATTCTCACATTGGATTGTGCAGTAGAGGTAGGCAGACAGCGGAGGAGATTTGAACCTATGACTTGATTCAGATCTGAGCTAGTTTGTGTGTAGCAGGTGCAGATAGTACTGAGTACTTGTGAGGAGTATTGTACTATGTTTTGTTACATGTTCTCTATCATTATAATATACAGATAGTTGGGGGTTTTCAGCTGTATGCTTTCCCCAGTACATACTGTGTTGATATGTGTGATTGATGTTTCAATATGCGCATGTGATTGTTTCTTAATTCTGAAAAATGATGATCAAAGTAGAGGAGGTTATGTATTATGCATGCATTCCGCAAATAGTGTATAGTCAGGATAATCTTTGTGAATAAGTGTCATATTATTCAAAATTTCTACATGATCTACAATGATGTCTTAAAGCAATTGGTAATAAAGATCATTCAATTGCCAAAAGAAATGAAATCGTTCAATGATAATTATTCTGGATAAATAGTTAGATAAAACAATTGAGAAAACTATATCGCATATAGAAATTGTTCATGTATTCAAAACAGAATCAGAGTTAAAACGTCATACAAAAGTGCAATAATGCAGAACTATAACTTAGACTTTCATACATAAATAATCAAGAGAAAAAGTATTGCTAATACATAAATATAACACAATAATACGATAAAAGTACCATATATGATAGGTCCTTCTCATGTGCTCAAAAATATTGACCCAAGTTCATCCAATCCAATACACTCTAAGAGTACATAAATGTAATTTCAGTAGAGCATGCTAGATATTAAATGAAAAATAGATCATGTTCCATTAATTTCATCAAACCTTCCCCAAAATACAAAAGTGTAATGTCTTGAAAAATGTTCTTTATAGAATTATGGACCCCTCTCTAAATTCATGAGAGGGGTTTAAATACTAAAATGCATGCCTCAAAAATAGATTATTACAAAAATAGTTGAGGACGTTTTAAACAACCTTCCTTAGGGTGAGAAAAAATAAAACTAAAAATAGAATTAAACTAATGACTAGCTCCTTTGAACTTGAACTAACTTAATCGGCTAACTTGATCTCTGAGATTGCAAATGTCTGTCATTGGTTTGAGCTAAGGTGGATGGCTGATTATGGATTTTAACTGCAAAACAAATATGGCATTTGATAAAGCTGGCACCATATTTTGTGTGGAGGTTGTTAAACACTATAGAGTCATCCACTGGCTGTGTGGTTTTACTAGAAACTGCAAGTATGTCTCCCAATCCAGTTTGGTTAGCTATTTTATTACTTCTTCCTTGTCCTGTGCTGTCTGTTTCCATTGTTGCTCTAGTTGTTTGAAATTTGGTAGAAACCCTGATATGCACTCTTTAACAAGGTTGGCACTATGGAGGTTTTCATTAACGGCTTTTATTATACTTCTTGTTGCTTCGGTTGCTATCGCTGTCACCCTTTGTGCCTGTTTCAACTGTGAATCCCAATCTGCAAACATAATATCTTTGTGGGATTCCTCTGTCTTTTGTAGGTCAGCTCTACTTCCCTCCTTAGACTCTTGCTAAGTGATAAATTCAGAAATATTTTTATGGATCTCTTCGTATTCAAACGTCATATCAATTACATGGTTTGTCAATTTATCACTTGTCTCACAATAAGGATTAATCTGCGAGATTTTATGGCAGAACATTTCCTCCTATTAAATTAATAGGGAATTGAGCTTGATTAATTCTTTGATGAATTGTGTGTATGTGTAGAAACGTCCAAGATTTCGAATGGACACTGCACCCATCATCAAGGACAAAAGTGTTATTTTTGGAGCATAATTATCTTCTTGATTTATAAGTCTTGTTTTTAACTGTGTTTGTACCCCAGTACCTGACAGGGGATGTAGGGGGGATTCCCCCCTACTATTGTTGCCAAGGGGTTCAAGGGGGGTGGAAAACAATATTTGGAGCCCCCATAGTGGGGGTTTGGGTGCAGTGCCTATGAAGATAATTTTTTGGAAAAAATAACTTATAAAATATTGTAATTTCATAGTCAATCTGGATTATTCATCATTAGGCCACATATTTGATGGTAGATGGTATATTAGGGTTTTCTTTTTCCCTTGGAAGGAAACCCTCTTTTTATGAAGGAAATGTATTATGATTCTAGATATTGAGATAACATTGTAATTGAGATAGAGGAGACTAAGAGAGAGAGAATAGGAGGTTATAGTAGATTTGTTATAGGTTGTAATCCCTTAATTTTGCTAGATGGAATAAAAAAAGGCTAGATATTTCTCTATGGACGTAGCCCAAATTGATTGAACTACATATGCTGGTGTCTCCTTTGTATTGTTTCATTCTATGTTTATCTTCCTATTCATTTTTATATTATTTCTCTATGATTTTATTCCTAAAATTTTGTATCAGTGTCAAAGGTTCATTAGGATGATAAAACTCATAGGAAAGGGGGGATTTTGGTTTGAGTGGGACGATAATTTTAACAACCAAAATTACCAACTATGCAAGATGTAAATGGAAGATTATCTATCTAAAAAAAAAAAACAAAAAACAAAAAAAAACAAAAAAACATTTTTTACCATTGTATGTATGGAATGAAAAAAAGGCCAACTGCTATGAAAGACAAAGAATCAAGTTTTTTTGACAAAAATGCATTGGGAACAATATGGCTATGCTTTGCCGCATCATTGACTTTCAACATTTTGAAAGATAAGATAATAGAGGCATTGATGATAACATTGGCTACTAAACTATATGGAAAAACCTCAACTTCCAACACTATATTTCTTGTGAAGTGTTTAGTTAATATGAATCATTTTGGTGTTGCAAACTAAATCCTCGATATGAGAATAATAAGAGATAGGAAAAATAATAAGTTAACATTGTCATAGAGTAAGCACATAGAAAAGGTTTGCAATAGAAACCTAATATAATTTTCCAATCATTGCCTTCAATATAATATAATGTTCATGTCTTGGGTCCTCTGGCTACAACCAATGCTCCTTTGCTAATTTTCAACCTCCTTTTCCAAATATTGTGTAATAACCTTCATCATCCAGCCATCCCATAAGACCAAACCCATGCACATTTCTGGTACATGTCTGACATGTTTCAACAATATATCTTTTCCATCCTTCATCTTGATCTTGACATCTCCCACTCCAACAATACTACAGAAGTGATTGTTCCCCAAATGCACTCTACCATAATCACTAGGAGTATATGCAACAAAACTATGTTTGCATGGGATTACATGGTGAGATGCCCCAAAAGTCAAAGATCCAATAAAATCTACTACTAGATGTATTTAAACATGCATATTCTATTGAAACAGTAAATAATACATCACCATATTTTAATACAACAATAGTCTCACCTTATTTGTGCTGGATGACTTGTGATTTGTACTAGTCGGTCTTTGATCCTTTTGTCCTTTCTTCCAGACTCAAAATTATTTTTTCATGTGCCTGGGTTTGCCACAATGGACATAAATGATTCTACCCCTCCTCGATTTTGATCGACCTCTCGATCTTGAATGCCATTGTCTGCCTCAATTAATTCTCCAACCACAATTAGCTATAGTTAGAGCTTTTCCTCCCTAGTTTTCCATAATTTCTTGCAATGCAACTCATTCATTAAACTGTTGCTGATATCATCAAATTCAGGGTATCTGCTGGTGTTGAAGTGCTCATAACTACAATTAAATTTTCCCATGGCATATAACACATTAACAATATAATTCTCTGTTCATCATCTAGAATTATTTTAATAGAGGCAAGATGATTAGTAATAATATTGAATTAATTCAAGTGATTAACAACTAAATCACCCTCCTTCATCTTGAGATTATAAAACTTATTCATCAAGAACACTTTGTTTGATGCCATGTTCTTCTCATATAGATCATGGAGCTTCTTCCATAATCCTTTTGCCATCTTTTCTTTAGACACATTGAAATACACATTCTTTACTATGTTGGAAATAATACTGGGGGGGGGGGGGGGGGGGGGGGGGGGGGTGTGCAAATCAGTATTAGCAAATCAATAAAACTTTTTCATTTCATACTCTTATTCATATACACTACTTCAGTTATGGGACCCGTGTGTATATGAAACTGTGATGAACGAAACGAGCGTATATCTAGTAAACTTCTGATTTAGTTAATCCATTATATTTTGACCTTTAATTAGTGCATTAGATCAACTTCATTAACCATATAAACAGTGAACAGGAGCAGTAAAATAGAACAGACAATCACACACATGAACACAAGATATAAGGTGGAAACCTAATGTGGGTGAAAACCACCTGCTGCTGTAATTGTCTCTATCTTCTTTTAATAAGAAACATCTTTTTACAATTTTTGTACTGGTTCAGACTTATACCATTATGTAGGCTTCTACCTGCAGAAGGCTACAACCTTCTCTTGTTCTCCAGCTTCTCCTGAAAGGGAGCTATAACCCCCTAGCTCTTGTACTAGCTGTTGTGTTTACTAGTATGTAGGTGCAGGCCTACAGAAGGGTACAACCTTCTCTTTTCTTCCAAGGACCACGTTTCACTAATTTTCAGACTGGATCCATCAATAACATCAATGAATCATCAAATATATCTACATCAATCAATATCCTTTGCACCAACTGAATCAACCAATCACTTATCAGAATGCTGTAACCAGAATAAATAGTAACCAAAACCCATGCTATAACCCAGAACACTGCAACAGCAAATAGAAGTAGCTAAAGCTTATTTTATTAGGTATACGCTACTGCAACGTGTCGAACCTATGTACATACGCAGTTTACTCAAGGCGAACCTGCGTATACGCTCTTTTGATATGTAGACCCAGCGTGTATATGTGCCTTTGCTAAAGTGAACTTGTGTACAGATCTGTAAATGATGATTTAAACTTTACAACAACTTCAAACATCAGTTATACCTATATCATCATATTTAGAGATTATAACATGCACCATTTATTCATATAAGAAATCAAAACCACACAAAGATACTTCTCTTCAAGCCTTAAGATTTTGACCCCTTAATAGAACTTATCCTTCATCAAGCACTCAGGTTCCTCCTTGATTCAGCTCCAGCAGTGCACCATAACCTAATAACTAGTATTCTAGATCTTGCTCTTCATTAGATATTCAATTCATGAGTGCTTTTGCTTAATGATCTTCTCCTCCTTTTATATTCTTAGGCCTTACTCAATACAATGGTCCAAAACCACTTAGAACCAATACCTTGGACCAAATACTTGGGGTCAACACGTCGGACAAGATACCTTGGACCAATACCATGGATCACAATACCATGGACCAAATACCACAGACCAAAACCAAGTTTTCCATCATGTACATGCCTTTCCTTTCGTGAAAGTGCTTGTGTACGCATACGCGCCTTTTGGTCTACGAACCACATGTACACACGGCTTGGTCAAGAGGAACCTGCGTATACCTCTCTTTCTTCATTCTGTGAGTCTGAACTAAGATCTATCATCTGAGCGAGTTTCCATCAAGGACAACACCTGTGTCATAGCGCCAAATCTGAGTCATAATGCCAACAATCTCCCCCTTTGGACTTGATGGAAACCCCAAGTCACTCTCCCCCTTTGTCATCAAGGGCAAAGGGTTATGCTCCCCCTGAGTACACGCTGAATTCTATGATATTGTGTAGATCTTCTTTTAGATTCATCGCATTAGGTTTCTTTTGATCGACGTTTCGAACTAGCAACGGTGGTTCATCTTCAAGATGTGAAAGATAAGTGGAAGACTTGTTCTTATTATTTCAATAAATAGATATATGAGATGCATTGCCGACAGATGTTAGAGTTTTAGTTGTTTTAATTATATTTTATTTTAATTGTTTAACTGTTATCTAATTATGTTTTTATTTTTTATTTAATTTAACTATTATCTTAATTATGTTTTTATTCTAATTGTATGTTTCGATTGTAATTATAAATGTGGTTTTTTTAATGTTGTTTCAGTCTTGAAATTTTATTGATTTATAAAATTATTATTGTTTTTAATTTTATATTTTATTTTAATTAATTATTTTGTATTTTGTTGTTTTTAATTACATTTTATTTTAATTGCATATTTTAATTAATTTGAGACATATGTTTTTAATTATATGTTTCAATTAATTTGTGTATTAATGTTGTTATTGGTTGTTTTTATTTTTTATTTAAACTATTATTATATTAAAGTTGTTTGTTAATTTATATTCTCTTATTATATTACATACTAAGTCGTCTATTTTATTGTTCATTTTATTTAATTATATGTTTTACTTAATTTGAAACTAGTTTTACAATTTGTTTTAATTGTATGTTTCAATTAGTTTGAATTTTAAAAAAGTTATTAGTGTATTAATTATATATCTAAAATTTTATTCAATTATAGTTTGTTTTTTAAGTAAAAGCATGTTAATGTGTCTTATTATATGGCAAAAGAAAAAAAGTACTCAAATAAAAAGGATCTCTTTCTAAATGAATTAAAAACTAATTTGCCTCCTTTATCTAGTATAGACAACATAGAAGACCTATATCATAATTTTACTACAACCCTCTCATATTCTATTAACAAGTTCTCAATTGAAGTCTCAAATAATAAAAGAAATAGCAAAACCAATCCATGGTATGACAAAGATTGTAAAAGTGCGAGGAGAGCAATTAAGGAAGCTGTTGATGATTCTCTTAAAATGGACAAGATAAGAATATACAAAGCCCTAATTAAAAGGAAAAAAAGGCAGTACATTCGTCAAAGACAGGAGAATCTCTTACACCTCTCTAAGGTAGCTCCTAAGAAATTTTGGAGGCAGATTCTGACTAGGAAGACTAAGGATAATAATAAAATTGCTCTTCACGATTGGAATTCTTATCTTAAAAAGCTTTATGAATCTCCAAATGTCATGGATAATTTGGAAACCCTACTCACAACGAAAGAAGTTTTCTCTTTAGAAGACATTAAGTTTGGGGTTAATCGCCTCGCTAATGGGAAAGCTAAGGACATTGAAGGTTACCAGGCGGAAATCTTAAAAATTGGAGGTCCTGTCCTCATCCCCCACATCCACAAGCTTTTCAATCAAGCTGTTAAGCAAGGGTTCCCTAAACCTTGGACTGAGAGCCTCATTATCCCTATTTTTAAAAGTGGGGATACAAATAACCCCTCTAATTATCGGACAATTATGATCAGCCCTCTCTTAGCCAAGTTGTATGGTAGTATTCTGGAAAAACAGTTAAGCATATGGCTTGAAAGTGAAGGTAAGCGGGCTAAAGGCCAAGCACGTTTCAGAAGGCATCACTCAACAACAGACCACCTTGTTACGCTTAGGGTCATTGCGGAGGAATGTTGTAATGATAAATCCAATTTATTTTGTTGCTTTGTAGACTTGATAAAGGCTTTCGATACGGTCCCTATATACAACCTTTGGAATAGGTTAGAAGAGCTAAAGGTTCCTCTTGAGTTGAGAGTTGCTGCTATAAGGCTATACGAGAATGTAATTGCCAAGCTAAAGAACAATGAGGGGTGGTCGAAAGATATTAAGTGTAACATCGGAGTTAAACAAGGTTGTCCCCTCTCCCCTACCCTATTTGGCATTTACATCGATAAGCTCAAAGGTTATTTAGAAGAAGTAGGATGTGATGGCACGATCTTAGCTGGGATAGTCGTTATCCTTCTTCTCTATGCTGACGATATTGTTCTTTTGGCAAGGTGCCCTTCTGATCTTGATAAGCAACTCAAGCTTCTTAAGGATTTCTGCTCTACCATGGGTATGACTGTTAACACTGACAAAACAAAAGTTATGATTATCAAATCCAAGAAGGACACTTGCGCTAATTTTATGTATGACAATAATAACTTGGAGGAAGTGTATTCTTACAAGTACCTAGGAATTGATATCCATCACAAGCTCAACTGGAACCATAGCATTGAGAAAAGGATCAATGGGGGGTGGAAAGCTTATTTTGGTCTTGAAAATAATTGTAAAACAGCAAACCTCGTAATGTGGGATAAAAAGAAGTTCCTCTTTGAAACTTTAGTCACTCCTGTTATCTTATATGGCTGTGAAGTTTGGGGCTACAGCATCTCCAGAGAATCATGGAGAAAGATTGAGCAAATCCAGAAGCGTTTTATAACTTATAACCTGAAAATTAAAAGTAATACACCCTATCCTATTCTCCTTATAGAAGCAGGTCTTTCCCCTATTGAGAGCCTAGCTATGCTCAGGTTTCTGTTGTACAAGCACAAGCTCAATAACATAGACGATCATAGACTTCCTAAGCTAGCTTTAAATTCCAGCCAAAACCACCTAAGGCTTAACCGAGGATGGCATAAAGACACAAGGGCCTGGTTAAACTATTGGGAGATCAATGAAAATGATGCTTTGCAAAACATAAATAACATTAAAGATATTGTTACTTCTAAGTTCAAAGAAAAATTGTGGTGTGAGAAAGATTTAGTGTTTAAAAGAAAATTAAGTTATTATAAGAAGGTCATCAACCCCACCCTTGAAGATCAAAAGTATCTCTCTATTTTAACTAGCTCAAAGAAGAAAATTAATATAGCAAAGATTAGAACGAATTCTCATGAGCTCCATAGTGAAACAGGTCGTTGGGCAGTTCCTAAAACACCATGGACGGAAAGGACCTGCCATATTTGTGAGAATAGGAGCATCGAGGATGAAAACCACTTCCTCTTAGAGTGCCCTGCATACAACCACATTAGATCTCAATTTCACAATCTTTGTTACAATACTAACCTTCCTAGCCTTTTACATTGCCAAAATTATAGTGAACTTAGGAGGCTTCTCTCCAAGCTTTTTGAGCATAGGAATAAAATCTTAAATAAAAATAAATAATTTGTCTATTTAGGTCCGACAGATCATTATTTGGTCTCAGCAGACGTTAACCATCATCATCATCATCATCATCAAAAAAAGATATAAAAAAAAAAATATAAAAATATCAATTAAATGAGTTGAGTTTCATACTAGTTAATTATAAAAAATAAATGCTAAATTTGTAACAAAGCTAACTCACAATAAATTTTGGTAAAAGCTATAGTGAACCTATTTAATGGGTTTAGAAAATATAAATAATGTTATAAAAAGTAAATACTAAATTTGCAAATAAGTCAACTGATAGTAAATATTGGTAAAAACTATGGTTTAACACAAAATACAAATAACTTGATGTAAAGTTAAATGAAATGCTAAAAATCTTTAAAAACATATATAGAAATAGAAGTAGAATTTCTAAACAAATAATTTTATATATTATATTTTGAATCATATAAAATACGTTATTATAATCATAATTAAAAAATTTATTATAAAATATATAAAATATATTTTAAAATTTTTCAAAAAATAATTTTAACATTTTGTTATATGTTATTTTCAAATTTCTATTAAAAAAAATTGATTTTATAAACTGGAAAGGATAGTTTCTTGGGTCGCGGTTTTATACATACGAAAATATGATCATTTTTACTAGTATTTTAATAATAATTATAAAATATGCTTACTTTTTATTTTTAAATTTGTTTAGCAATCTTTAGAATGTTTACACACATCTCTTAAAGAAATTGGAATTAAAAAACATAAATCAATAGAGAAATGGGGGGTCACGGTTTTGTCACTACTTAAAAATTTATGTAAAATATTAATGATACGTTTTAAAGAAAATGAATAAATTAGATAAAAATTATATATTAAATTTTAGAAAAAATATGACATGAAATTGAATTTAAATTGACATGTTTTGTCTTCTTTTACCACCACCTAGTTTTTGATGATTTTGTAAATTTAAGAGTAAACATTCCAACTCCATTTATTTTTATAAAACTTCTTTGCCACAAAAAGGGAAAAAGTGATACACATTAACATGCTTTTATATAGTTGTTTTTAATTTATATTTTCTTATTATAACTATGTTATATTTTAATTGTTTTATTTTGAGTTTTGTTGTTTTAATTGTATTTTATTCTTAATTGTATGTTTCAAATAATTATTAGGATTCATTCTAAATGTGGTTATTTCTAATGAAGTTTTATTAGTTTTTATTGTTTTATTATTGTTAATTTATATTTTTGCTAAATGATATTTTATTATGGTCATAATTTATTTTAGTTATGATGGATTCAGTCATTTTTATTTGTTCATGGTTAATTAGAGGGGAATTATGGTTAGGGATGGGTAGGGTTGGATGATAGGATTGGAATCCAGTTTTCACTTATGGTCCATCCGTCGTCTCTATTGAGGTTGTTAGGGTGCTTGCTAATTTCTATGGCTTCTCTAAATTTCCTTATGAAATAGTGATCACTTCTGGCTAAGATACGGGTGTCTTCTATACAAATTTGGTGCTTAGTTTTATTGGAATGTTCTACTAAAGCTGATGATTTGGATCGATTATGTTTGATGTCTGCTGAGTGTTCCTGGATTCTTGTGTTAAAGGATCTCCCAGTCTCACCTACATAGGGCTTGCCGCATGAGCAAGGAATTAGGTAGACACCCTTATGACATTTTGGATCAATTTTGTCTTTAATCGGATTAAGGCAGCTACAGATGGTGTTCAGAGGTTTGAAGGTAGTTAGAATCTTATTCTTTTTTAGGATGTGGGAGATTTTATCAGTAGTCCCTAGTATGTAAGGGAGGTTAACTTTTCCTATAATATTGTCAAAATTTTTATTCTTATTTGGTCGAGTGTTTGCTTTATTTATGGCTTTGA
The DNA here is from genome assembly GCA_031772625.1 of Pinus tabuliformis. Classification (NCBI taxonomy): domain Eukaryota; kingdom Viridiplantae; phylum Streptophyta; class Pinopsida; order Pinales; family Pinaceae; genus Pinus; species Pinus tabuliformis. Next base: position 1,630,274,636 of record CM062804.1, on the reverse strand, counting down.
CAGCTAGACGTTTGTTGTATCCGTTTTTTAGGAAAACCTTAATAAGGTGTTCTTTTTCTTTTTCTAGGTGTTCCTTGTCTGAGATTCTGAGGGCTCTGGTTGTTAATGTGTTGAGGACCCCTAGTTTGTGGGTTGGGTGATGATGTGAGGAGGCATGTAAATATTGTTCAGTGTGAGTCTTTTTTCTATATACTTGGTGAGATATGGAGCCATCATCATTCCTAGTGATGAGGATATCAAGGAAGGGGAGGCTCTTGTTGACCTCGACTTCCATAGTGAATTTTATGGAAGAGGATAAACTATTTAGGTGTTGTTTGAAGGTTTCTAGGGTTTCTCTTCCATGAGGCCATATGATAAATGTGTCATCCACATATCTTTTCCACAATTTAGGTTTCAGGGGTGAGGTCATGAGGGCTTTGTTTTCAAAGTCTTCCATGAATAAATTGGTTATAATAGGAGACAAAGGCAACCCCATGGTGACCCCATGCCAACAATGCATTATTAGAAGTATATGCTGAAGAGTGTTGTCCATGCTCCCACTGACTGCAAGCAAGGTTTGCAAAAATATGTTCTACAAGAAGAACATGACTCTATACATCATAAATGACCTTCCTACCACCAAAGACTCATACATGCATCCATCTACCAACCAAGTGGGGATATACCAAATGTTTATACATGACAAAACAAGGACATTACATCATCCATCCCATGCATAGTGGGGAAACAAAATAGGTCATTTCATGACCTTGATAATGAAAGATATACATGACATAGAGACAAAATATCTAAAACAAGACTATGATAGTTATCAACAACTATCATCAACAACATCTGTCAATCACCATCTAGACCATCAACCATGATCTCCCTCTACACCTGTTCCACCTGAAAAAACTTGTGAATTTGTACCAAGATCTTCTAAGTAATGCCAATAATGCATTATTAGAAGTATGTGCTCCCCCTGAACCTGTGCCAAATGATCACTGTCAAACTCTTTTCATCCTGAGTCCAGCCCACTATTTTTCTTCAAACCAACACATACACGACTATATCCACAGAAATCGACATATGTACGCGGATACGCTTCATGAAACTCACGTACAACCACTTTTCTCTGAAACAGATAAGTTCCAACAACAAGATGATGCATCAACTACTCCCAACTTCTGTCTGAGATATTCAAATGTCTCTTTGGGTAGTGGTTTGGTGAATATATCAACAACTTTTTCTTTGGAGGGAAAATACTCCAATTTTACCTTTTTTTCAAGCACTTGTTCATGAAGAAAATGATATTTGATAGGTATGTGCTTGGTCATAGAATGCATGACTGGATTCTTTGAAATACTAATTGTACTTGTATTATCACATAGAATGGAGATGGGTGGAGTACATGTGATCTGAATGTCTTGCAATGTTTGCATCATCTAAAGGAGTTGTGTGCATCAAGATGCAGCAGCCACGTATTCTACTTCAGCTGAAGATAATGCAATTGAACTCTGTTTCTTGCTGAACCAAGATACTAATCTGGAACCCATATAGAATTCCCCACCACTAGTGCTTTTTCTATCATCCATGCTTCCTGCCCAATCTGCATCTGTATATGCATGAAGTGTAAGATCTGTGTCCCTAGGATACCATAAACCAAAATTTTGAGTTCCTTGAAGATATTTGAAGATCCTTTTGACTGCCTGAAAGTGTGATTCCTTTGGATTTGCTTGGAATCTTCCAACTATTCCTACTGCATGCATGATGTCTAGTCGGGTACCTATTAGATAAAGCAAACTGCCAATCATGTATCTCTAGGTAGGTTGATGTACTGCTACTGATTCATCATTTGAGCTGAGATTGCATCCTGTTACCATAGGGGTAAATACTGGTTTAGATTCTTCCATGCCATATTTTTTCAAGATCTGCTTGAGGTACTTGGTTTGTGATAGAAAGATACCATCTTTATTTTGTTGAACTTGTAAGCCAAGAAAATATGTGAGCTCACCAAGTAGGGACATTTCAAATTCTTTCTGCATTACCAAAGCAAAGTTTTGACTCATGGCTTCTTCATTACTACCAAAAATGATATCATCAACATACACAATAAGTATTAGCAATTTATCATTGTCAATGTTTGTATATAAATTGCTATCAGTTGATCCTTTTGAAAAGCCTTGTTGATGGAGGTATTTGTCGAGATGGTAATACCAGGTCCTTGAAGCTTATTTTAGACCATAGAGAGCTTTTTAGAGTCTGCATACAAGTTTTGGATCATTTCCAAGGATGAATCCATCTGGTTGCTCAATATATACTTCTTCTTCTAGGTCTCCATTAAGAAAGGTAGATTTTACATCCATTTGATATACTTTGAAGTTCTGCAGGCTAGAAAGAGAAGGAACGTTCTTATGGCTTCAAGTCTAGCAACAGGTGCAAAAGTTTCTTCAAAATCTATACCTTTTTGTTGAGCATATCCTTTACAAACAAGTAGAGCCTTGTTTCTAATAACTTCTCCATTTTCATTCAACTTGTTTTTGAATATCGATTTGGTTCCTATGATATTCTTATCATGAGGTCTAGGAACTAATTCCCAAGTATTATTCTTTTCAATCTGCTCAAGCTCTTCATTCATGGCCTTGACCCAACATTCATCTTTTCATGCTTCATTAACATTTTGAGGTTCGATGGAGGAAAGTAATGCAAGATAGCTTGAGGATTCTGTAATAGTTCTTCTTGTCTGCACACCTGCCTCTTTCTGTCCCAAAATTTGAGTCTCTAGATAATTTTTCTGGACATACCTGGATGGAGTCTTTTCTTCTACTGTTATTTTTTCTTCTGGTGCTTCACTGGTTTCTTCTTTAGAATTAGTCTGATTTGATGTGGAAGGATAATCCTCATCTTCTTCATGATCTTCGGTTTTTACCTGCTTTGGATTTTTGCCTACTTCATAAATCACGACATCAATACTTTCAATAATTTTCCCAAGTCTTTTATTATAGCACTTATATCCTTTACTTCGGGAAGAGTAACCAAGGAGAATGCCTTCATCTGCTCTAGGTTCAAAGTTGCCAAGGTTTTCATTAGTCCTTCTGATGTAGCATTTTCTTCCAAAAATTTTGAAGTATTTTACATTAGGAGTCTTACCATGCCAAAGTTCATGAGGAGTTTGAGTGCTGTTTACCCGAATGTTGTTTTGTTGAGAATAGTGATGGCAGTGAATGTAGCTTCACCCCAGAAGGTTGCAAGAGTTCCAGTGTTGGGTCCCTATAATACTAGTGATTACCCCATTACTATTGTAGTTATACCCCTTATTTATATTGTTGTGCCCCTATTACGCCCATGTTGTTATTTATGTGCCCCATAGAATCCCTCTATTGTTATTTTTGTGGCTTTATATTATTATTGTTAGGTCGGCTGGATTATATTGTGACTCCTTAGACTCCTATATATAGAAAGGAGGTTTTGTCATTTGTATCATCCAAGAATTGTTCATTTATGTAATGTAAAGGAGGTTGCCCCCTCGAAGAGGCTGAATTCTAAGGCGTTGATCTATCTTTTCTATCTTTTCTTGAGCTGGTTTCATAACATTTGGTATCAGAGCTTTGGATTCTAGGGTTTCGCTGCTCCAAACAGGTCATCGTGGAATTTTCGCTATAACTTTTTTTCTGTGACGTTTCAGAAGTCGAAAAAAAACCCATTTGAGAAGAAATCGCGCTGAACCTTGGGTCCGAATTTCAGAGCTTTTTGCGTGATATTTGCGGAGATATGATCTGAGGAAGTTGGTCTTTTTGCAGACTCCTGAATTACATTCAAAACAGGTGACCTGGGGAAAATCGTCATAACTTTCTCTCTGGGGATCGGATTGAAATTTCGTAAGAAGGTACAGAAAGAGGACGGACTGTAGTTTCTTGTATGTGAGTTTCAGATCCAAAGGTTGAAACAGTGACTCGTGGCACGTCGTACAAGTTCGCTCTACTGAACTAGTCTAAAAGCAAGTCACTGTGGGAGATTTCACATAACTCTTCCTTGGAGAATCCAATTTGGGTCAGACTTGTGGCATTGGAAAGAGGACGCAGAAGGCTACTACAAGTTGCAATTTAGAATTGGATGATCTGAAATTACAGAGATACATCAGATTCAATATCAGGCTTCTATAAAGTGAAAAAAGGTGTGTAGTTTTTTTTTTTAAATTTTTGTGTAAGCTTGGTTTAACGGAATTCAAAGGGCATAGTAAAGCATTATTATCGGTAACTGATGCCCCGAGGAAAGAAAATGCAAACACCTAGTAAGGAACCTGAAAGCTCTAGCATGACTCATGAAGAAGAGGAAGAAATGCTACATGATATATCAAAATTACAAGAACAAGTGCAACAAATGTCACGCTCACAAAAGCTAACAGAAGCTAAGATAAATGGCGTGGAATCTAAGATAAATGGTGTGGAGTCTAAGATAAAGGGCATGGAAGCTAAGATGGATGATTTGAAGACAGATTTGAAGACAAACATGGCAGATTTGAAGACAGATTTGAAGACAGACATGGCAGATTTGAAGACAGATTTGACAAATTTTCTACAAGAAATACTTACTAATGGTGAAAAGGTAGTAAAGGAAACTCATGATGAGAACAAAAGAAATGTTAATCATGATTCCATAGACTCTAATGTTGGATCGAAGACCCACCATATTCCAAAAATCGATATGAGGAAGTTTGATGGCAAGGATCCCGCCACATGGATATTACAGATGGAGCAATTCTTCGATCTCAATAATGTGCAAAACACACAAAAGGTACGTATGGCAACTGTATATTTGGAACCAAATCAGTTTGTATGGTATCAATGGCTTTGCTCTCGTAAAAAATTTATCACTTGGGCAATTTTTACGGAAGAATTGATAGCACATTATGAGGATACAAAAAGCAACACTTTTTTTAGCCAATTGATAAGTCTCAAACAAAAGGGTTCAATAATGGAGCACATTGAGGAGTTCCAAAAATTGAACATAAGGGTAAAAGATATTCCAGAGGAGCATAGGATTGATGTGTTCATAGGGTCTTTAAAGGATAATATCCAACATGATGTTCGCCTTTGGGAACCTGATTCATTAGAGAAGGCATTCAGGTTAGCAAGAAAAATGGAAAGCAAAATTATGGCAACTAGGAAGCATACCACTCACAACTATAAAGACGGAAGTGTTGTTGCCCCTAGTCTTCCACAACCTATAAGGTTGACACCACAACAATTGGAAGAAAAAAGAGCAAAAGGGCTTTGTTACAGTTGTGATAGCAAATACACTAAAGGTCATAAGTGTGCTGAGAAGAAATTATTCTACATAGATTGTGAAGAGGAAGAAGAAAAGGAGCAAGAAAGGTCAAAAGAAGAAGATATACTCCAGGAACAAAGCCTAGATGAAGAACAAATAAATCCGACCATATCTTGTAATGCATTGGCGGGAATTACCACTCCTCAAACCATCAAGATAGAAGGACAAATCAAGAAGAAAAAGGTAATAGTGTTGATTGATTCAGGAAGCACCCACAATTTTATTCATTGTAGGGTAGCAAAAGAATTGAATTGCTTCCTATATCCAGCACCAGAGTGTCAAGTGATGATTGCAAATGGAGGAACAATAAATTGCTCTGGAAAGTGCCATAATATCAAGCTATCCATGGGAGAATATGTATTGACTAGCCCAATGCTTTCCATTCCAATGGGAGGTGCTGATGTTGTACTAGGAGTCCAATGGCTACAATCCTTGGGTACAATAGCTTTTAATTTTCAAGAACTTTTCATCAAATTTTCTACGGAAGGAAAGGAAGTTGAATTAAGGGGTATTGCAGGGAAACCAGGAAAGATAATCAGCTCTAATGGTATGACAAAGCTTCTAAAAAAGGAGCAAAGAGGTGTAATTGCACAATTATGTTCGCTAGATGTTTCCACATCGGAATCATCTATTTCTCCAGATCTCCAAAAAGTCCTGGACAATCATTCCAAGGTATTTGAGACTCCCAAAGGTCTCCCACCTATGCGTGATCATGATCATGCTATTCATCTGATTCCAGGAAGTGTTCCTCCAAACATCAGGCCGTACAGATATCCCTATGTCCAAAAAAGTGAAATTGAACGTATGGTTGCAGAAATGCTAGAGGCTGGTATAATTCAACCAAGTCAAAGTTCTTTCTCTGCTCCAGTAGTATTGGTGCACAAGAAGGATGGATCATGGCGCATGTGTCCAGATTATAGGGAGCTCAACAAGCTCACTATTAAAGATAAGTTCCCCATTCCTGTCATTGATGAATTACTGGATGAATTGCATGGATCAATTTACTTCACCAAGTTGGATCTTCGTTCGGGATATCATCAAATCAGAATGAAGATTGAAGACATTCCGAAAACAGCATTTAGAACTCATGAGGGTCATTATGAATTTTTGGTCATGCCTTTTGGCCTTACCAATGCACCTTCAACATTTCAAGGTTTGATGAATTCAATTTTCAAACCATTCCTTAGAAAATTTGTGTTAGTATTTTTTGATGATATACTAATCTACAGCAAGTCTTGGAAGGATCATGTTGAACATGTTGACAGGGTGCTACAACTATTGGAGGAGAAACAATTATATGCAAAAAGATCCAAATGTTTCTTTGGAGTCCAGGAGGTGGAATATTTGGGTCATATTGTATCTCATGAAGGAGTTAAGGTAGACCCTAGCAAAATTAAAGCCATTAAGGAATGGAAAATCCCCACATCCATAAAGCATCTGCGAGGATTTCTTGGGTTGACAGGGTATTATCGCAAGTTTGTTAAGAATTATGGGAGAATAGCAGCACCTCTAACAACATTATTGAAGAAAGATGCATTTTCATGGACTCCGGAAGCAACAAAGGCCTTTGAACATCTTAAAGAGGCAATGTGCCAAGCACCGGTCTTAGCTACACCGGACTTCACAAAAACCTTTATTGTGGAATGTGATGCTTCAGGAAATGGAATTGGTGCTGTTCTAATGCAAGATGAAAGACCCATTGCTTTTGAAAGTCGTCCAATCAAGGGAAAGTTTTTAAGCAAAGCTATTTATGAGAAGGAAATGTTGGCAATACTCCATGCACTTAAGAAATGGCGACCCTACCTAATGGGAAGACACTTCAAGGTAAAAACGGATCATGATAGCCTTAAATACTTTTTAGAACAAAGATTATCCTCTGAAGAGCAACAAAAGTGGGTCACAAAGATGTTGGGTTATGACTTTGAAATCATCTACAAAAAAGGGAAGCAAAATGTGGTGGCAGATGCACTCTCAAGAAAGGATGAGGATGTGGAAGCATTGTTGTGCGCCATTTCTATTATCCAACCAGATTGGATAAACGAAGCAAGGGAGGAATGGAAGAATGATGAAGAAGTGTGGGCACTTATTCGAAAGCTACAACAAGATTCCAGTACGTCTGATACATTTAGCTGGCAAAATGATTCGTTATGGTACAAAGATCGCTTATACCTCTGTAAAATTCCCAGCTAAAACAAAAGATTCTTATGGAATTGCACACTTCTCCCTTAGGAGGGCACTCAGGATTTTTAAAAACTTACCACAGGGTTAAGAAGGAATTTTTTTGGGATGGCCTTAAATCAGATATTCAAAAGTTTGTGGCGGAATGTTTGGTTTGCCAACAAAATAAAGTTGAAACAATTAAGACACCGGGTCTATTACAACCTTTATCCATTCCAAGCCAACGTTGGGAGGAGGTTTCAATGGATTTTATCACAGGTTTACCCAAGTCTGAGGGAAAGAGTGTCATCATGGTGGTAGTTGACAGACTTACCAAGTATGCACACTTTTGTGCATTATCACATCCATTTAAAGCCAGTACAGTTTCTACTGCATTTATGGAAACAATTCAAAAGCTACATGGAAACCCAAAGATTATTGTAAGTGACAGAGATCCCATTTTCACTGGAAATTTTTGGACAGAATTATTTTCTTGTCTTGGTACTCAGTTAGCTCATAGCTCATCTTATCATCCTCAATCTGATGGGCAAACTGAGATAGTAAACAAATGTTTGGAAGGATATCTTCGTTGCTTTGTATCTGATAAACAGACACAATGGGTCAAATGGTTGCCTCTAGCTGAATGGTGGTATAACACTTCCTTCCATACAGCAACAAAAATGACCCCATTTATGGCACTTTATGGGTATCAACCACCATCCATCACATCATATTTAAGAGAAAATTCTAAGGTTCAGGCAGTGGAACATCACATCGAACATCAACAACAAGTCCTCCAACTCTTAAAGGATAACCTCGTGTTGGCACAAAATAGAATGAAACAACAGGAAGATCAACATCGCAGTGAAAGAAGTTTTGATGTAGGTGATTGGGTATTCCTATGGCTACAACCATATAAGCAAATGTCCCTAAAGCAAGCTAAGAAGGATAATAAATTATCACCAAAGTATTATGGTCCATACAAGGTGTTGCAAAAGATTGGTACTATGGCATACAAATTGGAGCTTCCTGCAGCTTCTCGATTGCACCCAGTTTTCCATGTTTCATGTTTAAAGAAGGTTATAGGCGACAAGCTCCCAGTTCAAACAATATTGCCAGAACTTGACGAGGAAGGAAAAATTATATTGGAAACGGAAGCAGTCACAGAAACAAGAACTCGACAGCTACGAAATCGATCAATTTCAGAGTATCTTATCAAGTGGAAGAACTTATCCGCTGAAGATTCCACATGGGAGGATGAGAATTTTATGCAGAAGTATCCATAACTACTCAAGCGTTGAGGACAACACTTTTTTGAAGGAGAGGGGCATGTTGGGTCCCTATAATACTAGTGATTACCCCATTACTATTGTAGTTATACCCCTTATTTATATTGTTGTGCCCCTATTACGCCCATGTTGTTATTTCTGTGCCCCATAGAATCCCTCTATTGTTATTTTTGTGGCTTTATATTATTATTGTTAGGTCGGCTGGATTATATTGTGACTCCTTACACTCTTATATATAGAAAGGAGGTTTTGTCATTTGTATCATCCAAGAATTGTTCATTTATGTAATGTAAAGGAGGTTGCCCCCTCGAAGAGGCTGAATTCTAAGGTGTTGATCTACCTTTTCTATCTTTTCTTGAGTTGGTTTCATAACATCCAGATTCATATAGCATAGCCCGAGCCATTTGTTGAACAGTTCTGTTCATCCTTTCTACCACTCCATTTTGCCGAGGTGTCCTTGCGGTGGAGAATTCCATTTTTATTCCATGTTCTTCACAAAAGTCGAAGAATTCATCAGAGGTAAATTCTCCTCCTCGATCAGATCTGAGACATTTGATTTTGCGATCTGATTCATTTTCAAATAAAGCTTTGAAGGCTTTGAACTTTTCAAATGCTTCATCTTTATGCTTTAGAAGTCCTATCCAACACATTCTTGAAAAATTGTCAATGAAAAATATAAATATTCTTCTCCGCAAGGTGACATTTTCCTTGGTGGTCCACATAAATCAGTATGAACAAGTTCAAGAGGCTTACTAGCTGATCCTTCCTTTTCAGGAAAATGTGCTCTGGTTTGCTTACCAAATTGACATGATTTGCATATTATATTTTCTGGAATGCGGATATCTGGAAGATCACGAACTGCCTGGTATCTGCATGCTTTTCTTATTTGAGGGAAGCTTAGATGCCCCTATCTTCTGTGCTATAGCCAGTGTTCATCATTTTTGCTTAGATAGCACTGTTGTTGTCCTCCCTTGAGTATGTACAAGTTGTTTGGAGTTCTTACACCTTTGATCACTGTTTCTCTTGTATCAAGCTCACGAACAACACATCCATTTGATCAAAATACTACTTCATTTCCTTGATCACACATTTGACTGACACTTAATAGGTTATGCTTAAGACCACCAACATACATAACATTTATAGCTTTAATCTTTTCTTTTAAGAGAACAGATCCTTTACCTTTTATGACAATAAGAGTGTCATTTCCAAAAGATACCTTCTTTTCCTTTTCTAAGACATTATATGACTGAAGTTTTTCTTTATCACCTGTCATGTGTTTTGAGCATCCACTGTCGATGTACCACTGATTTTCTTGTCCTTCTGCATACAAGGCTATACCACGTCTTTCTGTTTGCGGTTCTTTCTTTCTCCATGTTTTGGGACCTCATGAAGTTTGCTCCTTCTGAGATGTTTGCCGAAATTTACTCTTGCATTCAGAATCTTCATGACTGAAGTTGTTACAGATAGAGCATTCTATTTCATTTTCAAGAGCAGAAAAAATATTGTAGGTCCTTTTCATGATCCCAGTCACATTCCTTTGATTTCATGCTTTTGTATTCATGATGGTCTTGTAAGCAACACATTGAGTAGCGTTGTGTCCAAAGTTATGACATGAAAAACATTGGCCATTAAAGAAATTCCTGTGATTATTGAACCTACTAACCTGGTGATTGTAGTTTCCATTGACATTAATTCTTGAAGAAAATTGAGTATGATTTACCTGAGGTTGGTTGTAGCTTCTTTTCATCCTTGAAGTAGATTAAACCTAATTTACCTGGTGATCTGCTTTATGCCTTTGCGGACGATTGTCAAATTGTTCACTTCTCCTAGCTGCATCAAGATAACTTTTGGAGGTTGATGGATTTTGTGCTTGAGATGCTTCTTCAGTATATCCAAGACCTGTCTTTATTAGAGGAGAATGTTGCACTTTGATAATTTCATCTAAAGTTTCTGATCCTTTAGAAAATCTGATATTGAGAGCTTTTGTTTTCTCAATATCTTTTCTTAGACCCACAATTTCACATTCTAATTTTTCATTGTGTTTTTCCCTTTTAGCAAGTTGGAATGTCAGAGTATCTATAATCACATTCTTTTCTTCTAAACAAATTTTAAGTTTAGAAGTTTCTTCATAAAGACCATCTTCATCTAAAGCATCTAAGAAATCATCATCTTCAAAAGCCATCAGAAGTATATAATCATTACCATGTTCATCTTCATCACTATTTGATAAACCATCACTATCTTCATGCGTATAATAGCTCTTCTTACTTACATTCTATTTTCTATTCCATTTTGTTGATTCCTTACCTTTATCAAGCTTATCTTTATGAGGACATTTGGCCGCATAATGACCGAATCTTCCACAAGCAAAGCATTTGAAAGGTAGCTTACCTCTGAATCTTCCATAACCCCGTTGAAGGTTCATGACAAAGTTTTCTTCTTCCTCTCCTTCTAAAATATGTCTTGCTTCATTGAGTTCTTCTCTTCTTGAAGCTTTGAATGCGGCTTCTCTCATATCTGATGGACCCCCTTTTCTCATTTCGAAAGCAGTTAGGATTCCGTGCAGCTGTGTCATAGTAATACTCTGAAGATTTTGCTTTTCCTCTATGGCAGAAACTTTTGATTCAAAGTTAGAAGACAAGGATCTTAAGACTTTTTCAACTACAGTAACTTCTTCTATCTCTTCACCCAAGTTTTTCATGCGATTAAAAATCTCATCTATGCATAAGAAGTAATTAACTATACTTTCATCATTGTGCATTTTGAGAGTTTCATATTGAATTCTAAGAGATTATAGTTTCGCACGTTTTACCTGATCGTCTCCTTCATAGCTTAGAATGATCTTGTCCCATATTTCTTTGGCGGTTTTGAGCTGCATAACCTTGACAAATTCTGATTGTGACAGACTCCCCAATAATGTATTGACAACCTTGGCATTTGTTTCATACTGCTTTTTACCTACCGTATCTGTAGGAATTTCTGATGGAAATGTGTATCCTCCTTCCACGATTTCCCAAACATCTATTCCAAGAGATTGAAGATAGGTTGTGGTTCTTACCTTCCAATAGATGAAGTTGCTCCCATCAAAGATTGGTGGTCTAATGGATCCTTCTCTTTCGTAGGTACTCATGATGATAGATCTTCCTTCAAGCAATCAAGCTTCTTCTGAAGGACCTGCTCTGATACCAATTGTTGGAAATAATACTGAGAGGGGGGGAGGGTGAATTAGTATTATAAAATCAATAAAAAAATTTCATTTCATACTTTGATTCTTATACGCTACTTCAGTTAAGGGAACCCATGTGTATATGCAACTGTGATTAATGAAACTAGCGTATATCCAGTAAACTTATGATTCAGTTAATCCAGTATATTTTGATCTTTAATTAGTGCATCAGAACTTCATTAACCATATAAACAGTGAACAGGAGCAGTAAAAATAGAACAGACAATCACACACATGAACACAAGATATAAGGTGGAAACCCAATGTGGGTGAAAACCACCTGCTACAATCATCTCTATCTTCTTTTAATAAGAAACATCTTTTTACAATTTTTGTACTGGTGCAGACTTATAGCAGTTCGTAGGCTTCTACCTACAGAAGGCTACAACCTTCTCTTGTTCTCCAGCTTCTCCTGAAAGGGAGCTACAACCCCCTAGCTCTTGTACTGGCTGTTGTGTTTACTAGTACGTAGGTGTAGGCCTAGAGAAGGCTACAACCTTCTCTTTTCTTCCAGGGACCACGTTTCATTAATTTTCAAACTAGATCCATCAATAACATCAATGAATCATCAAATATATCTGCATCAATCAATCTCCTTTGCACCAACTAAATCAACCAATCACTTCTTAGAATGCTGTAACCAGAATACAAAAACAGTAACAAGAACCCATGCTATAACCCAGAACACTGCAACAGCAAACATAAGTAGCTAAAGATTCTTTTATTAGGTATATGCTACTGCAACTCATTCGAACCTACGTACATACACAGTTTACTCAAGGCAAACCTGCATATACACTCTTTTGATATATATACCCAACGTGCATATGCGCCTTTGCTAAAGTGAACCTGCGCGCAGATCTGTAAATGATGATTTAAACTTTACAACAACTTCAGGCATCAGTTATACCCAGATCATCATTTTTAGAGATTATAAAATGCACCATTTATTCAGATAAGAAATCAAAACCACACAAAGATACTTCTCTTCAAGCCTTAAGATTTTGACCCCTCAATAGAACTTATCCTTCATCAAGCGCTCAGGTTCCTCCTTGATTCAGATCCAGCAGTGCACCAAAACCCAATAACCAGTATTCTAGATCTTGCTCTTCATTAGATATTCAATTCATGAGTGCTTTTGCCTAATGATCTTCTCCTCCTTTTATAGTCTTAAGCCTTACTCAATACCATGGTCCAAAACCACTTAGAACCAATACCTTGGACCAAATACCTGGGGTCAACACGTCGGATAAGATACCTTGGACCAATACCATGGATCACAATACCATGTTCCAAATACCACGGACCAAAACCAAGTTTTCCATCATGTACGTGCCTTTCCTTTTGTGAAAGTGCATGTGTACGCATACACGCCTTCTAGTTTGCGAACCCGCATGTACACGTGGCTTGTTCAACGAGAACCTACGTATACCTCTCTTTCTTCATTCTGTGAGCCTAAACTGAGATCTGTCATCTGAGTGAGTTGTCATCAAGGACAACACCTGTGTCATAGCACCAAATCCGAGTCATAATGCCAACATACTAGATATTGGCAGATTGTCATAATCACCTTCCTATCTAGCTTATTCCATTCTTCATTTTTCATCGATGAGGGTTTCTTTGTCATACCCTCAAGAGGAAAATGTTGATCCTTTAAAATCAGTATATCCTCCATATGTCATTTCCATAGGGTAAAATTAGCTCTGGTCAATTTCTCCATGTCAATTAATGTAGCTATCTCCATAATAAAATTCACGCCCCAAGAAATAAAACTCCACTTTCAAGATAAAACTTTAATTATTACACCTTTCTAAAAATAAAAAAATCCATCTCCTTTTAAAAATTTCACCAACTGACCAAGATATATATATATATATATATATATATATATATATATATATATATATATATATATATATATAGATATATATATATATATATATGTTTCTTTGTAATGATAAAAACATATCACTTCCTTCCTAAAAATTTAACCGAAGCACATGAAAAGGAAATTTGAAGGGAAATATGAAGTTATTAAGGTCATATTGAAATACATTGTGGCTTGACAACATTTCAAGCAACTTCCATTTCTCTGGTATTTTTTTTCTAACTTTTGCCTTCGTACATGTTGGCGATGATAGGATCGCCATAATATGATGGAATATAATTATATAATAAACAATTTCATGAAACAATGAAGAAATCACATTTTCATTCAAATTTATTTATTTATTACTTTGTATATGAATTTTGTACAATAGTTTTGGATATGTATTGTGGCGTAGAAAAAGCGAAATTACAAGATCTTCCCTAAAGAAACCTCAAATTTCACAAAAGGTAATATCGAGGTTAAGGGATGTTGGAAAGGCAGAGGAGACAAAACAGAAATTTCACACACAAAACACACGAGTTGCGACTCTTATATTGATCACATAAAACTTGATGATTACAATGAACCTGGTGAGGGATATTTATATGTTTCCAACTAGTGACTTGCCTAAAATACGTTTACATGCAACCACACACTAAATTCGTCTATCACTTAACTCGACATGACTCAACACTCAGTTAAATGACTCTCTAATTTTAGACAACTCCTCATGCAGGAGTAATTAACTTATTTTAACACCCCCCTTAATTACCACTGCTAAACTAAGACATGATCATGACAACTCGAACATGCCAGCTGGTATATGTCTTAGCTTAGCTTACAACACCCAAGTTTATTTTGTGAAACTCAAACACATCTCTTGTTAATGGGTTAGTAAATATATTAGCCAATTGATCACTCGATTTACAAGGATTCAAGTGAACTTCTCCATTGCTCACAAGTTCTCTAATAAATTGATATCTAATATCAATATGCTTTCTCTTCTCATGAAACATACTATTTTTGGATACTACAATTGCTGAGGTGTTGTCACAATATATTGTTGTTGATCCTTGTTGTTTTTTCTTGAATCCATCAAATAATCTTCTTAACCATACTGCTTGACATGTTGTTGATGTTGATGCTACATATTATGCTTTTGTTGATGAAAGTGTCACAATATTATTCTTCTTAGATGCTCATGCTATTACACCTTAACCAAGATGGAACACATAACCAAAAGTGCTCTTCCTATCATCCAAAACTACCTATAAAATCACTATCTGTGTATCTAATCAAATCCTTCTTCTCTATATTTACATACATTATACCACAATCTCTACTTCCTGCTATGTATCTCAAAATTATTTTCCATGCAATCCAATGTGTGTCTTTTGGAGTCTCCATAAATCTAGAAATCAGACTCACTCCTTGCATAATATCCAGTCTTGTAGGTGTGAGATAAATGAGGTTGCCAACCAATATTTTGAATAGATTTGGATTGACATATGATCCTTCATCATCCTTGCTTAACTTTGTACTTGTTGCAACTAGTGTAGGGACAGGTTCGCAATTTTCCATCTTGAATATTTTTAGCAAATCTCTAGCACATTTATTTTGGAAAATAAAAGTTCCATTTTCAGAATGCTCAACTTCTATGCTAAGAAAATATTTCATGAGACCAAGATCTATCATCTCAAATTCTTTCATCATGGATGCTTTAAATTCATCTAACTCAAGATCACCTGTAAAAATCGTGTCATCAACACATAAGCAAACAATCAACATATGTCCATGCTCATTTACCTTTGTGTACAAGGTGGGCTCAATGTTGCTTCTAAAAAATCCATTCTTATTCACGTAGTTGTCGATTCTTCTATACCAAGCTCTAGGCGCTTGCTTCAATCCATAGAGAAATTTCTTCACCCTGTAAACAAGAAAAATTTTAAGGATGTAAAATTTTCTTGAGTTTAAAAACATTGGCGAATCTCACTATTCCCTAATATGCAAACTATAAAATGTTTATTGATATATTTGTAAAATTATTCAAATTTATAATGCTTTTATATATAGCATTTATATAATGTTGGCGATTTTTAAAGTAAGATTATTTTATATTCTAAAATTTGAGTGAATCATCATTTATTAAATTTGGAAATTGGCGAATCGTTTTTGTGGAAAAATCATGGAAAATTAGTCCACTGGGCGAATATTAGCCCCTAAAATTTTCCATGCCTGTAAAATTTATCTTCTTTACCTTCAACATCATATCATGGAGGCTATTGCACATACATTTCTTCTTCTAGAATTCCATTCAAGAAGGATGATTTCACATCAATATGATATACTTTCCAGTTGTTCTGAACTGTTGTGGCTAGAACTGCTCTTACAGTATCCAATCTAGCTACCAGAGAAAAAATTTCCCCAAAATATATTCCTGATTGCTGCGAGAATCCTTCTGTTACAAGTCTGACTTTAAATATATCAATTTCACCTTTCTCATTCAACTTTTTCTTGTACACCCACTTCACACCAATAAGATTTTTGTCCTTGGGAAAATCAACCAAATCGCATGTATCATTCTTTTCAATAGCTTCAATGTCTTCATCCATGGCTTGCACCCAATTTTCATCTCTGGTAGCTTCTTCAAAAGAAGAAGGTTGGAATTACAACAATGCAAAATTTGAACTAACATCCAAATCATCATAAATATCTTTCAGACTTCTCATCTTTCTCTTGCCATTGCTTGATTCATCACCTAATTCATTAGTAGGAGAATCTTGATCAGTTGATCTACTTGACGATCCATCCTGCTCATAAAATCTTGGAGTCCTTGTTGGTGTGATTCTATTTGGTGTCTGCTCTTTTTATCCATGTTGCTCATTTTCTACTACATCATCCTCTTCCATCAATGGTGCTTGTCCATCAACTGTTTTGTCTACAGTCCCATTCCATGACTATTTTTCTATGAACACAACATCTCTAATAATTATGGTCTTCTTGGTGACATGGTTATATAATTTGTAAGCTTTTGATTGCTAACTATAACCACTAAATATGCATTTCACTTTTATCATCGAATTTCCCTCTTCGCTCCTTAGGCACATGTGCCTAAGTTACACATCCAAACACTCTGAGATGAGATACGTTACAAGATATACCTGACCATGATTTTTCTGTTACTTTATTATTCACACTCTTTGTAGGAGGTCTATTTATCACATAAAAAACACATGCAATTGCCTCTACCCAATACTCATTAGACAAGTTTCTTCCTTTCAACATTCTTCTTGCCATGTTCATAATTGTCTTGTTCTTTGATTGTGCTACACCATTCTGATATGGTATGTACTTGGTTGTAAATTGTCTTATGATGCCATGTTGTTTGCAGTGATCATGGAATGCCTTTGAATCATATTATCCATCATGATATGACCTCAATACCTTGATTTTTCGATCACTTTGGTTCTCTGCTAAAGCCTTGAATTCTTTGAAATTTGCAAAAGTTTTAGCCTTCTACTTCAAGAAGTAAACCCAAGTATTTCTGCTATAGTCATCAATGAAAGTAAGGAAGTAACAACTTCCACCAATTGAATATTTCCTCATAGGTCCACACAAATATGTATGCACTAGCTCAAGAGGGTTTTTTTGTTCTGTATGTAATTCCCTTTGGAAAAATTTCATGGTGTTGCTTTCCTAAGGTGCAACACTCACAAGTACTAGGAGGTTCTTTGATGGGAGGTCATCCTCTGACCATCTGTTTCTGCTGCAACAATCTTAAACTAGAAAAGTGCAAATCTCCAAACTGAAAGTTCCATAACCAATAATCATTTGAACATGCAACTATAAAAGAACCGACCTGATCATTGTAATTCATGACTAGAGGAAAGAGTTTGTTCCTCATCATCTGCACCTTTACTATCAGCTGCTTGCTTGGGGATTTTCATATATAACATACTATTGTCCTTGAAAGATAACTATATATCCTTTCTATGTCAATTTACTAACACTTATTAAATTATGTTTGAGATTAGGAACATAATATACCTATGAGATTGCCTTCGGCTCCCCCTGCTTGATCAGAATGCTCACCACTCCTTTACCATCTACATCCACAGTCTTGTTAGTCCCCAAGTTTACCTCTGTCTTCAAAGATTGATCCAAATTTGCAATCAAATTATTATTTCTTGTCATGTGTTTATTGCAACCACTATCTAATAGCTACACATTATCATAAGGGTCATGCATGGCATGGCAAGCTATGAACAAGGAGTTAGTACTCTCTGTAGTGACATTAGCTTTCTGGTTCCCTTGATTAACTATCCTCTTCCTGCAATCACGGGCATAGTGACCAAATTTATTGCAATAATAACATCTCACCTTTGATTTTTCAAATCTTTGATTATTGTTGAAGCTTCTGCGGTTGCTTCCACTTTCATGTTCATGTTCTTCTCGGCCATCTCTTTGACCACCATTTCTTTTGCCTCATCCTCCACCTCTCGATCTACTTCTGCCCCGAACTTTGTCTCTTGAAATATAAACCTAACTTTTGAAAGCGATCTATAAAGTGGAATCCTTATTTCTATCTATCCTTGCCTTATGTGATAGAAGTGATCCCATCAACTCACCAACTGTTACTGATGTCAAATCCTTGACTTCTTCTATGGCTACTACCATAACATCAAATTTGGTAGACAAATATCTGAGGACCTTCTCAACCACTGTTTGATCTTTAATTTCCTCACCATAAATTTTTAACTCATTTACGACAGTCATGACTTGATTCATGAAAGAATCGATGTCCTCTGTCTCCTTCATCCATAGACTTTCAAAACCTCTCCTAGTATTCTACATCTTAACAATATTGACTTTGGCCAAACCTTTATAGTTTTTCGCCAAGGTGTCCCATGCTTCATTTGCTAAATACGTGATCATAATATTCTGGAACACTATTCAGTCCACTCCCAACTGGATAAGATGCGATTCTTGTGCATTCTTATTTTTATCTTTCTTCCATAGTTCCTTCTTTGCATCAGTGAGAACTCATTCTTCTACTTCATCCTTAGGTTTTGAAAACCCAAACTGGACATAATCCCAAACATCTTGAGCCTACAATGTGGTTGCCATCTTAATAGACCACACATCATAATCTTTCTCTGTAAATGGTGAAAACTAAGGCTAAAAATTCGAGAAAGCCATATTTCTTCAAAAAAATTTGTTGAAAATAATAAATCCCTCTTTTACTGAAAAACTTTATAAGCCCTTTTCAAAAACCTTTTAAAAAAAGCTATAATAAAAACTTTTTCCAATACTTTAAAAACCTTTTCAAAAACCACTTTTTGAAAACTTTAATATATTAAAAAAAACCTTTTGTTAGTCCCCTAAATTGTCCCCATTCTTGTCCTTTTTCCCTTTATAAACTACAACTATTTACCTATGTTTTACCCTTTTCACATACCCTCATCCTACACTAGTCCAAGCATGGTCATATATTTCACATGTACTTTATTTTTCATATTTTATTTCAATTTAGCATTTAATTAATTATTTAATTCATATTTCTTACTTTTAATGCACTTTTGTAACTTATCCTTATCTCCGATAAATACTTGGTAAATAAAGCCACTTAATGTGACTAATAATTTAAGTGCAGGATCAGATCTCTCACTATTTCCAGCGCAGTGAATCCACATAGCAGATCCGAACTTCCCTAACCACTGCCACATTTTGTGCATCATTGGCCACAAAGACATATCAGCCAAAGGCAACCAAAGATAAGACTGAAGTTTCAGATTGGTTGAATGGAAGCTGAAGATTTGGCCCATGACCAACAAGTTCAATTGTCTATATTTAAAAGCCGAGAGGCTAAAATCTACATTTTGTTATGTAAACAGTTGAGCGAATGGTCTGTACTAAGTTTAGTATTTACAGCCTTGGGCCGACGGTGTATAAATCACAGAATGTAAATAGAATTAGGGAATGCGCAGATAGAGGAGATAACAACATTGTGTTCCAAGCGTATTGTATATTTTTGTTATCGCCCAAATCTGGGCTAGACTTTGTATTCCACGATGTACTTTGCCTTTGCAAATTAATAGAAAGAAGGAGCTTCACCTCATGCTTTTCAAATCTTATATGTTCTTTTAAGCCAATGAGTCTGATTTGAATTACTGAGTAGCGTCGTTTATTAGACGGGAAACGAATTGGTTGGCTAGGGCCCAACCAACCCAACTCATTTACCCTATTTTTAGTTTCGTATTTATTTATGTGTTCTTATTGTTAGAGTGTGATTTAATTGAATTCTATTTCTATGCACATACATTCCTGCCAAAGTGTGAGTGGATCCATCGTGTGAATTATTTAGATTTACTTTCCTGTAATTTTCTTTCATGCAATTTATTTAAGTTGATTTTCCTTGCTTGGTCCAAGTAGGAGAAATGAACCTGCACCAGTGCATGTTGGTGTGATTAATCCTTTCCTGCAATTTCCTTCCATGCAATTTGTTTCAGTTGATTTTCCCCGTCTGGTCTAAGCAGGAGGAATGAACCTACACCAGTGCACGTTGGTGTGATTAATCCTTTCCTGTGATTTCCTTTCATGCAATTTATTTCAGTTGGTTTTCCTTGCCTAGTCCAAGTAGGAGAAATGAACCTGCACTAGTGCACATTGGTGTGTTACAACAAGTATTTCTAGTCTCTTTCATGCAACGTTTCTTTTCTATTCTCCTAAGTAATATATATATATATATATATATATATATATATATATGCAGATGGAAGGTTGATTCTTTAGTGGTTGTTTCTAGTTATGGTTATTTACTTTTATTTTACATATAGTTATATTGGAAACATCTACATGTGAAAATTATTTCTGAAATTAAGTTTCATTTGCAATAGTTCACACTTATTTTGAGAACCGATAACGAAGTGCAAGGAACTCTACTCAGGTGCAAGAACTGGTTTCTTGTCACAGGATCTGAGCACTCAGAACCCTTGAGGTTTGAGCCCCTGCATGGAGTCAAGAATCTTTGGTAAGACACAACTTATACCTCTTGCATAAATATTTGTGCCTGCACTAGTGCAAGCAGATTGTGATAAGTGTAGGACTGACTAGTGCAAGAAGGAAATCTTTAAGAAAGAAGGTTTGAGGGCCCACTTTATGAGACTGCTAAAGTGTTTCTACTAAAGAGAAATATAAGCATATACTCAGTGATTAAAAATTGATCAGTTGGAGTGATTGTCTTCTTATTTTGATTCCTTTGCAAATGCATTCTTTCTTGTTCCAACACTAGATTACTTTGATGATTCAGTTACCTTTTACTCTTTCCAATTCGATTCTGTAAGTTTCCATTTAAGAAGGAAGTAATTTAAGACAGAAAGGTTCATACCATCTCTGGCATTGCCTGTGCTTCATCTCTAAGTTTACGGATCCCCCGGGTTGACAATTAAGTGTTGAGGAGTTTCTTAAGTGCAATTCCTGCACCCAACATTTTTGCGCCATTGCCAGGGAGGCGATTTGATTTGGTAAGAATTTTATGTTTGATGCAATAGGGGTCAGTTTGCTTTTATCTTTTTTTGCAGTGTGCTTCTATTGTTTGGGAAAGTTTTTTTTAAAGAATTTTGCTCGTATTGAGTATTCTTTGCAGAATTTTATTAGAAGTTGCTTTGTTATTTTTCTTTTGAGATGAATTACAAAGAGGTATAGGTCTGAATCCCACTAAGGGCCAAGGAAATACTGATAAATCTAAAAACAATTTTCATATTGGGTCTTCTCTCGTAGGTAGGAGGTCCAAAATTCAAACCCATCATGCAGTAACAATCCACCTAGACTCTGGTGACAATAGCTCAGGTGTGGTTCATCCCAGAGAGGGAAAGGAGGAGACTACTAGTAGTCAATCTTCTCAGCTTGTTGAGACCAGTTCCGGTGAAGGGGAAACGATGGCAGATCATGAAGATCATGCAGAAGGAACTGGCGAAAACTAGGTAAGTGAGGAAAATCCACTTTGAGTTTCCAACTGTGGATCCTGATACTATTTCATAGATTAAGAATATTCCACCATCAGCTCTTCCTCATGTCCACAGTAAATTTCATGAAGATCTTGACTCTTTTTTATTCGATTTTGACATTTTGTGTAGAAGCTATGACTATTCAACTGAAGCTCAGAAGTTGAGATTGTTTCCTTCTACTCTCAAAAACTCAGCTTTGTGCTAGTTTTTGGGGCTAGGAGGGAACACCATAACTTCTTGGGATCAGATGAAGAGAGTGTTTTTGTCAAAATATCAAGAATATTGCAAAACTTGGGACATGCAAGATGAAATCTTTACAATTGTGCAGAATGATGATGAAACTCTTGAGGATCACTTAGAAAGATTTTTGTATATTTTACAAAGGTCGAAGCTTAAGTTTGATTATGGTACTATTAGAACTTTAT
This sequence comes from Pinus tabuliformis, assembly GCA_031772625.1. Taxonomy (NCBI): domain Eukaryota; kingdom Viridiplantae; phylum Streptophyta; class Pinopsida; order Pinales; family Pinaceae; genus Pinus; species Pinus tabuliformis. The sequence goes on along the minus strand of CM062804.1, from coordinate 1,630,252,350 downwards.
TCTTGCATGGACTTACTGATGATGCTAGAAATAATTTGAACCTGTTAGGACAAGGTGATATTTCTTAGAAAAAATTTGATCAGATCTGTGATTTGTGTAGGAAATTTTCAAGGAATCAGTATAGATCCGGTAGAGGAATTTAGAGTAGAAATAGAAATAGAAAATTTACTGATGCTATGATTATTGGAATAGAAAATAAAATGGAAAATATGAAGATTTAAATAATGAATACTATTAGCAAACAGTTAAACTCTTTGAAATTTTAGCAAAAACTTATAAAAGAACAAGAGCCATTATGTATTTTCTATCCTAAATGTAGAGATAAGCATCCTCCTAAAGAGTGTCCTCTTAATTCGAAGGAAACTAATAAGTGTGATATTTTTGCAGAAGACCATACCACAGAAAAGTATCCCTCTATACCAAGACTTAAAGCTGTAATCAAAGGGGAACAACCTGAAGCTAAATACTTACATGCCATGGGAGCAAAGAGGAATTGGCCTTAGGTAAGTGCAGTTATGGCTCCTGAATTCTCTCCACACTATTTCAGTTATAATGCACATGCATTTTCTTATCCTAACATTAATCATTCTCAGCAGTGGTAGTATGGGAATCAATTTCAACATGGACAACCTTCTCCACCATGGCAACAAGGTTGGAGAGGGCCAAATCATCCTCATTATTGCTACCAGCCACCTATGCAGTCATATCCACATATATATGCACCTTATCCAATGCCTTAGCCATATTTACCTCAGAGTCATTCTACTCTACCTTTGCCTTTACCCCCACCATTTCGACCTCCTCAGTTGCTTGCTCAACCTATACCCAATCCTAATAATAATAAAGCGGTGCAAATGATTTATGTAATGAACCTGCCTTTACCATTTGGGTACCAATCTATTCTAGTTAGGGTTCATGATATCCAATTGAGATTGGGGAGGACTGCAAATTCAGAAAACCAGAAGCATCCTATGGTGATTATTGAAGAGAAAGGAGAGGAGGAGACTCCTAACCATTCTACGGAAGTTGTCACCAAGTAGCCCATTCCCTTACCTTCTGAATCCTTACCATCCTCTTCCAACTAGCCTCCCTTTCCAGAAAGGCTATTTGTGGAAGAAGTGAGTCTATTTCTGTGACTATCTTGGTTTCTAAACTCAAGAACATTTTTATTAAGGTACCTTTGTTTCAGGCCATTAAAGAGATCCCCATTTGTACTAAGATCATTAAGGAACTCTGTCTAGAGAAACTAGGGAGGAAGAGATTAGAACCCCAAACCATTTAATTCATTGGTAGGGCAGCAGAGTTGATGACAAGATGCGTGTCTATGGAGAAATATATTGATCTCGGGAACCCTGTTGTCTCAATTCAGATTGGTCTTGTCTCTAATGTTCTTATAGACCTAGGGGTAGCCATTAATGTCATGACTAAGAAAACCATGGATCAACTTCGGTTATCTCATCTTCATCCTACTCCCACTGTGCTTGAATTGGCAGACATATCTAAAATCAAGTGAGAAGGAGTATTGGATGATGTGATCATTACATTATATTCTTGGGAATATCCCACTGATTTCATTGTGCTTTAGCCAAAGAACCTAGTAGGAGGACATCCCTTGATCCTGGGTTGACCATGGCTTGCTACAGCCAATGCATATATTGGATGTCGTTCCGGTGACATGTATATTTCTCATGGAGATTCTAGGAAGAAAGTTACCTTGTATCCTCCTGCCAGATCCATTCAAGACCTCCGAGATACCTTATGGTTGGATCAAAGCAGTGATGAGGAGACTCAATCCATTTCTCTTATACATCATTATACTGGGTCTTCACAAGAAGATGAGATTCAAGATTTCCTGAATAATCTAGACACTATGCCTAATTTTGAGCCATTAAGCCAGATTTTCAGCCTCAATTTTCAAGAGAATCATGATTCTCATTCTTCTATACCGTTGCCTTTGACCACCCCCTTGAGTGTTCTCAAGCCTGATACTACTCTTATTGAGATTAGCCCTGGTAAACCCTTGCATATTAGTTCAAATCTAGACTCATCTCAACAAGAGCAGCTTGTAAACTTGTTGCAGAACCATCTTGATGCCTTTACATGGGGTTATGAGGATATGAAAGGCATTCCCCCTGAAACCTATACACATCGTATTTACATTCAAGAAGGAGTCGAACTTGTTTGACAACCCCAAAGGTGTATGAATCCAGCTCTAAAAGATGTTATGAAGGAAGAATCACAAAAACTTTTAGATGCTGGTTTCATCTATCATATTTTTAATAGTCAGTGCATCTCTCCATTAGTGTTGGTTCCTAAAAAAGATGGGAGATGGCATATTTGTATTAACTATTGAGAATTAAACAAAGTCACTCTCAAAGTTTACTTTCCTCTTCCTTTTATTGATTAGGTGCTTGATGCCCTTTCAGAAAAGAAATGCTTTTCCTTTTTGGATGGCTTCAATGGTTACAACTAGATACAGATTGTACCCGAAAATCAGGGAAAAAAAATACTTTTACATGTCCTTGGGGAAAATTTGCTTATAGAGTGTTCCCATTTGGTTTATGTAATGCCCTGACTACCTTTCAAAGGGAAGTGCTGGCTATTTTTGCTAATATAGAATGTGTAGAAATTGATATGGATGACTTTTCTGTGTTTGGTGACTCTTTTCAAGAGGCTCTCAAAAATCTATAAAAATTACTTCTTCACTGCCCAGAATCCCATCTTTCCTTGAGTGACAAGAAATGCAAGTTAATGTGAAAGGTAGGAGTGGTGCTTGGCCATCTTATTTCTAATAAAGGTATCCAGGTTGACCTAGCTAAGATTGAGATCATTCTGCATCTTCCTGCACCCAAGATTCGAAGGGAGGTAAGAGATTTTTTAGGACGTGCTGGTTACTATAGGAGATTCATTGAAAATTTTTCTAGGATAGCTACCCCTCTTTTTCGACTTCTAGCTAAGGATAGTGAGTTTTCTTGGTCCACAGCTTGCCAACGATGCCTTGAAACATTGAAGGAAAAGTTAGTACAGGCACCAGTTTTGAGAGGTCCAAACTGGTCCCTACCTTTTCACATTTCCTTTGATGCTTCAAATTTGGCGATTGGCACAACTTTAGGATGGGAGGAAAACAAGCAATCCTATGCCATCTATTTTATTAGTAAGAATTTGTCTCCTGCTAAATTAAATTATACAGTTACAGAGAAAGAGTTTTTAGTTGTGATTTTTGCAATTAACAAGTTCAGGCACTATATTACAGGGTATGAAGTCTTTGTACATAATGACCATTACGCAATTAAATATTTGATGAATAAACCATTGAATAGTGGTAGAGTGACGAGGTGGTTGTTATTGTTGCAGGAATTTAATATTACTATTGTTGATAGACCAGGAAAATCTAATGTGGTAGTAGATTTTCTTTCAAGATTGAATAATCCTAGTGAAGTAACTCCTGTTAATGATGATTTTCCTAACAAACATCTTTTTTCTATGTCAATAGACTCCCCATGGTTTGCTGACTTTGCTAACTATTTAGTCATTGGAAAGACACCACACCACTTGTCCACTTGTGAAAAGCGGAATATTATTCAGAAAAGTGTTGCATGCTCTTGGATTCAAGGAGATCTCTTTTACACTGGTCCAGATTTTATTATCAATAGATGTGTAAGAGAGGAAGAAGCGTTTGACATTTTAAAATCTGCCCATGATGAACCTTATGGAGGCCACTTCGCTAATAAGCGGACTGCATATAAGGTATTGTGTGCTGGCTACTTTTGGCCTTCCTTGTTTAAGGATGCCAAATAGTATGTTAGGCTGTGTGATAGTTGTCAGCAAATGGGCCAGCCTAATCAAACCAATGGGATGCCTTTATGCCCCCAAGTTATGATTGAGCCTTTCGAAAAATGGGCTATTAATTTTATAGGGCCAATAAATGGTCCACAGTTTATTTCTAATCTGGTGTAGGGTGTGATGGAGCAATATAAGATTTGGCATAGGAAATCTACACCATATCACCCACAAGAAAATGACCAGGTGGAATCCACGAACAAAGTCATCGAGTCCATCCTCACAAAAACAGTAAATATGCATCGAAAGGATTGGGCTGAAAGATTACCAGAAGCTTTGTGGGCATACTGAACCACTTGGAGAAATAGCATGGGACATACACCATATGACCTGGTATATGGCAAACAAGTCCTGTTGCCAATCGAATTCCAGATCAAAACCTTCAGAACTACAGTTTAGTTGGGGATAGATCTCTTCGAAGCGCAACAACAACGTCTCCTTCAATTGAGTGAGTTGGATGAATTTCGAAGGGATGTTGTTCAACAAAACATATTGATTTAGCAGCAACGCAAAAGGTGGCATGACAAGTCTACTCAGAAAAAGTAGTTTCACTCAGGTGATTGGGGAGTCTATGATTCTATATTTAAATATTTCAAAGGAAAATTCCATACATGTTGGATGAGACCTTATGAGGTGGTCCGAGTATTTGAGAATGGAACGGTAGAGATTAAACCTATTGATGGACAAAGCTTAGTGTTCTTGGTGAATGGACATGGATTAAAGAAATATTTTCAGCCACTTGCCAAGAAGGATTTTACACAGCAAGTCCAACATCAATTTGGGACGGTAGTGATGGATGGTAATATGAACCTGTTGAAAACATGAACTCTTCTTCTTCTAAAAAGGAAAAAAAAGAAAAAAAATAAGGAATATATATATATATATATATATATATATATAATAGTAAAGAAAAAAAATCCTTTCCTCTAATTATGAAAATCAGCTTGCTGATATGATTGCAGAAGGATCAACCTGAAAATCAGCTTGCTGGGGGGAAGATCAAAAATTTCTAATAAAAGGAGAATGTTGCTTGATATTTAGATGTGTTAGCTATCACCAAGAAGAAGTAGGTTTAGTAGAACCAGCCCTTACACAAGTTTAGGGTAACTAGCATGGATATTTTCATTCAAGTAACATTTAATTCTCGTGCAGTTTTTTTTTTTTTTGCACCGGTGTAGGTAGACTTTCCAGAAAATTTTCTGCCTTTCTTCATATCCCATTTTCATAATTCCCCATCACTTTTCTTCTTCAACCCTAGAATTATTACCTTCCCATATTATTCTGAATTCACCCTATCCATTTTGTAAATCCCACTTTTATCTGTTGAATTTTTTCTCCCTATCCCACATTCGTTTACACCCACTTAATGGTATTCTTCCTGGAATCCCTATCATTAACTTCCTTCCCATTCTGAATTTTTTTTTTCCTTTTCCCACTTCTTTGTTCCCCCATGAGCTTATTTCAGGATCCAATGCAGAAAGAGAAAAAGGATGTGCTTAGAAACATCAAAGGAATGGTGAAGCAAACCTTTCATATGATTGGGAAAATCATGTTAAAGTAGAGCCTATGTTCTACCAAAATTCCCTTTTTCTTTTCTTCAGTAGATTTTCTACTTCCACCAGTGCAAGTATGTTACAATATACAGTAGTGCAAGTAGAATAGTGCAAGCAGAGTAGTGCAGTATAGGTGGTGCAAGCGGATCATTGCAAGCATGCACCCTGTCAGAGATATAACACATTTTATTCTTTCCATGCAATATAGCGTGTGTCATAAAGAAGTGGTTATTATGAAAATTTAAAAGAAGTCTTTTCATTCGATCGTTATGTACTTTATGTTATCATGTATCAATTAGGGAGAAAATTATTTAAGTACAAAGTGTTTATGGTTAGAAATCGTGATCATTTTAATAAATGTTAAAGGTATTTTTTTAATGAATTATGAAGATGTTGTGGAGTATGTAACCATTGCTTGGCTATGATTACACCCCTTGCGAAATGATCCTTTATGCCCTCCATTTGAAATAATTACCTTACCCAACCATTAAATCACCACCACAAAGTACCCCTAATCTGTCCTACACACCTTTCAAAGGATGCTACGCATCCATGGAAATTTAAGGGATGCATTAAGTAATAATTTAAATGATTGGATGGTGAATTGGAAAAGGGTGGTGGATGGTTGGGCCCCTAACCATAAGAATCTGTCTTCCTCATTGTTTCATGCACAAGAGAGTGGACTATTCATAGCTGTTAAGCAACAATGCTGCCCGTTAGAAGTGATTCGTCGTCCCTCAGGAAAGTAGATCAAACTGCCGAATACCACCTATAGTCTTGCACTATTGCAAGAATCAGGGTTTCTTCAGTTTTTACAGAGGCTTGATGGGAATGCCAAGGAGATGGCCCTACAATTTTCCAAGAGTTTTAAGGATGGCCAAGTCAAAATTGGCCCCTTGAGGTTCAAGGTCACAGAAGAATTCATCATAGAGGCCATAGGGTTAGAGAACATTGGCAAGTAATGGGTCAAGAATCAGAAGTTAGAGAATAAGCGGTAGTGTCAATTTGTCGTTGATAAGAAAATGCAGGTGAATTGGAAGAACGACATCCCCTGTAGTGCCCTACTGAATCAATGGCGAGATCTCCTTTATATTTTGTAGAAGTTTTTGACCTGCGAGGGACGTTATTCCTGTTATGCTCTTAACCTGCAAGACATTTACCAGAATACCAAATATGCGAAGAAATATACCCAGAACATAGAATAGTGAGAACAAGAGCAAGTATTTTATTATTCAGAAAGCAATATTCACTTGCCTCTTCGAGGGGGCAACCTCCAATAGAGCAGAGCTTGATTACAAAAATAAGACACGATGCTCCTCACAGGGAGTCTCTATCCTTTATATATGACTCATACATGCAATACCATGGATCAATACCATGGTTCTTATTAATACCATCTATCCAATACCATGGCCCATTTGCAGCTAACTGTGGTCCCGTCATTAGTTGTGGGTTAACCACTTACAATTATTAATATGGGCTTTATTAACTCCTTACTTAACTGTAACTATGATTTGATCCTACTACATAAATAAGGGGGTTAGGGTGGGACCCTAACATGCCCTTCCCCTTAAGACTAGCCTTGTCCTCAAGGCTGAAGCTATGGAAACTACTGAAGAATAGTGGTTGGTTCCTAGGTTGCATCTTTCGGAGAGGTGTCTTTCCACTTGACAAGGACTTCCGTGATCATGCAGCCACACAGGTGCCGTTCTCGTGTGTCTAGGACCTGTTCAGGTTGGATCCAGATTGACCCTTCTTCATCCAATTCAGGTAGACTGGTTTAAATTCTGCAATTGTTCCCAATCACTTTCTTGAGGCATGAGACATGGAAAACTGGATGGATTTTTGCAGTGGGTGGCAAAGCTAGCTTGTAGGCCACTTCTCCAATGTGCTGAAGTACTTGATATGGTCTATATAATTTTGGAGATAGTTTATGACAACCCTTGTCTTTGAGTGAAGTTTGCTTATATGGTTGCAGCCTCAAAAATACCTGATCCCCTTCTTGAAATTAGTGCTCTGAGCGATGCTGATCTACCTATTGCTTCATGCGGTTTTGAGCTTGATGAAGATTCTCTCTAAGATGGGCAAGCATGGTTGTGCGGTTTTGTAGGAGTTGATCCACTGCTTGTACCTTTGAGAACCCCTTGTTATAAGAAGTAGGGTGTTGAGCCTCAGACCTGCACTTCTTTACACATCCTCTCAGCCTCCTTTTCCTATTCATTTCCTCCTTTTGTCACTCATTCCCTCCATCAAATTGCTTAAATCATTGTATTTTAGGACTTTTTACATGGTTTGCTAATTATGCTAATGACTTGTTGTTGGTTTAGAATTTTGGTTCAAAGTGCTGCGTTTCCGCAGCTCACACAGGGTTTCCGCAGATGTTTTCTTAAACGGTATGTTCCAGGTGTCCTCCAGGAAGAAGAGCCACATGGGAAAGTTCGTGAAACCAAGGACATGGTGTGTGTCCCTCCAGCTCACCCAAACTGGTCATAAAAACCCATAGTCAATGCAGAGGCAAATCCGGTCAACCAGAGGTCATTGGCGGTGGCACGGCTCTGCGTGTTCTGTTTTGGAGCACGTGGTACCTTCCTCAGCCACGAAGACAGTGGGAGACACGAATCCAACAACGGATTGAATGCCCACAATGACCGTTGCCTAAATCCGAGGACGCAGCCAGATTACGTGTTTTGACACAGCTGCTTGAATAGCTGAAGTTTCGTTAAAGTAGTTTGATTTCCTCTGTATAAATAAAGCGTCTTTGAACGCTGGATAGTTAGTTGTTTTTGTAATCGTTTTGAGCTCCCCACTGTATTTTCAAACTTGCAATCAATACATGAGAAGACTGTTCTTTTTCTAAGCGTGTAACTGTTCTTTGGATTGGCTGAAGTGGGCAGAGGGCCCCTGTTTGCTACAGCCACTGTACAGTAGTTTAATTCCTTGCATTTCGTTTTCTGATTTCATGTATAATAGCTGTATATATGTCTTTTTATTTGCTGCAATGTTATTTCTTTTCAAACATGTATAATAGCTATACATAAACTTTGAATTTTGCTGATTTACATTTCTGCACTTTTGTCCATGACTGATCAGTGTGTTATGCAGGTTTCTTAGGCGAGCTCGGGATAGTTTTCTTGCTTTTCTTTTTACAACTAGTGGCATGTGTGATCATCTTATCTAGACTGCTGATCTTTATTTTTTATTTTCATTAGTATCATTGCTTTAGTTTGCACTTTACTTTTTGCTCATAGCTTATCAAGTTGTTCATCTTTTGATGGCTCTTTTTATCATAATCAACTAACTTCAGTAGAGCCAAAATATCACTTAGTGCAGCTTGGTTTATTTTGTTTTAAGACTCACATTGCTAACTTGCTCATAACTCTTTCTTACATGATCAATCCAGATGAAGGCAAAAAGGTTAAGGGAAAATTAAGTGGTGTGATTTGTCACCTAGATTTTACATTGCTTAAGATTTAATTGAAGAGTTAAAGTAGTTGTTCTTGTTTTTAACTGAGTTAATGTAGATGTCATTTTCATTTTCATTTTCATCAGCAGTATAGGTACTGGGCCAATGCCATTGGTCTTTTATTTGATGCCTTTACTTTCCTTTAAAGCTTTGATTCCATTTCAGTTATTGTTCAAGCTTTCTTTAGAATACTCTTTAAGTTTCAAGAAATCATTTAGAAGTCGCCACAAACACACACATTCACTCGCTTGATTACATCTCCATCACATCACATTAGGAAGGATAAATCAAAAACAAACTAAAAAGATAAAAACGACAAAAGATTAAGAAAAGGTTATCTAAGTACATATAGTACACCTCACTTCATCAGCTTACGAGCCCCGGGTTGACATTTAAAAGTTGCAATTTAGATATCACTAAATTGACCAAACATTTTGGCGCCGTTGCCGGGGAGGTGAAATTAGGTAGCGAGATTCTTAAAAAAAAAACACAATAAGAAAATTTCAAGGAAGGAAATTGATAACATCTCAAAGTATGCTCTCCTCTTGCACTTAATGTGATCTGGAGGATCAGAAAAGAGAGAGTTATTGGTTTAATAGTTTCTTGAGTATGCTCTCTTCTTGCACCTAGAGTGACCTGGAAGATCAGAAAGAGAATTATTAGCCTGACTTGAAGGAAAATAAAAAATGACATGCATAGAGCTAGAGATTCTAGGGGAAGGTTTTTAGCTAGAGCCAAGAGTTCAATTTTTACAAGTCCATCTACTTCAAGGAATAGACAAGAGACACCTCCATCATCTCCAACTGACACTCCTAGCCCTAGGATTCCCGGAATTCAAGAAGCAGGAGTCGACTCTCCCATACCTTCCATCGAGTCTGAATTAGAGAGAGATCCTTTCCTTCTTTCTCCAGAGAGACAAATTGTAATTGAAGAAGTAGAATCACCTGAAGAAGAGGGAGAAATTCCTTCTCATACACCCTTAGTAGAAGAACCAGAAGACTCTGAAGTCTTCAGGGAAACTACTATGACAGAGGAAGGAGGTGGTAGAGGTAGAGGTAGAGGAGGAGGAGGAGGAAACAATGGAGGAGGTAGAGGTAACATTGGAGGAAATAGGGATGGAGATAACTCATTTGGGTTTCCTATAGTCGATGAGGACTCCCGAGCCACCATGAAGAACATCTCACCATCTGTCCTCCCGAACTTCCATGGGTTAAGGAATGAGGACCCTGAAACATTTCTATTTGAGTTTGAAGTCGTATGTCGAACTTATGATTATCTGGATGACTCTCAAAAACTCAAACTGTTTCCTTCAACATTGAAAGGATCAGCTTTGAAATGGTTCATGGGATTACTCACTCAATCCATTAGGTCTTGGAATGATATGAAACAGACATTTTTGGATAGGTACCTGGACTATTGTATGCCCACCAATCATAAGGATGAGGTATTCAAAATGATGCAAAAAGAAGATGAAAACTTGGAGGAATTGATTGAAAGATTTCAATATAATCTGAAAAGAGCAAAAATGAGTAACTTGGATGAGGAGACCTTGAAAGCCCTTTTACTAAAAGCCATTAGAGATGAATGGATAGATCTTTTGAATATGATGGGAAAAGGAGATGTATCTCAACTTCCACTTTCTGATATAGCAGAATTATGTGTCCATCTCTCAAGGGGGAAATCCAAAACTCAAAAAGGGCCTAGAGATCCTTCTCTCATCAGAGCAAATAAATCTGCAATTGGATCGGTAAGTAGGGCTGAGATTGGCAACATGCTTGATGAATTCAAAACTGATATCTTAGGGAGTCTTAGTGAGCAACTAGACACCCTTAAGATTCACAATAAGCAGAAAGCAGAAGCTGAGGCTTTGGCCATCTTTTGCCCAAAGTGTAGAAAGAAACATGCTCTAAGGGAATGTCCCTTGGAGGCAAAATTTGTAGAAACATGTGTAATCTGTTCAGAGAACCATGAGACCAAGGATTGTCCTTCAATTCTTGGGCTCAAAGCTGTCTTTCAAGAAGATCCAAATACAATTGAATCTCTCTGTTTTGTTGCAAGGAGACCTTGGCAGGGGCAACAAAATCAAGGGTTTAACAACTCTATGAATTTTCAACCCCAACCAAATTGGAATCCTTGGCAACAACCTTGGTCCCAACCTCAAAATTCTTTTCAATCATGGGTACAAGGTATGCAAAATCCTTATGGGAGATTTGCTCAATTTTACCAATATCCTCCATCTTTTCAAAACCAACAAGCTCCACAACTTCCAAATCAAAATCCGCAACTATCATTGCCATTTCCACAACAACAACCTTCTCAACAGAATCCAAATTCTCAACTCTTGCTTCCATTCCAACAGAAGTCAAATCAACTTCCTTCTCAGCCATTGCCAAACCCCAATAATAAAAACCCTCAAAATGCCTACATGATGGAAGGTCAGCAATTTCCTACCTATATGATTGTTCCTCTCAATGAAGTACAACTCAGATCAGGTAGAGTCTTAGATAAACCTTCTATAAATGATCAAAAGCAAAGCATTTTTGAGGAAGAATCTCTTGAAGTCAATAAGGGTTCTGAAGCATCTCTTCAAAACCCAAACACTCAAAAAGAAAAAGAAAAAGAATTAACCCCCACAACTCCCATAGTTGAGCAACCTGCATCCTTATCCACACCTCCTTTCCCTGAAAGATTACAAATTGATAAAGGAGTGGAAAAACAAATTTGGTTGCCTGACTATAATTTTCTAGATGAATTGAAAAATGTCTGTATCAAGATTCCCTTGTTACAAGCCATTAAAGAGATTCCTATTCTAGCAAAAACAATAAAGGAGTTGAGTTTTAAAAGACCAGGAAGGAAACCAAGAGATACCAGAAGGATCCACCTCGTAGGAAAAATTGTAGATATCATGATGGGAAAAATTACTATTCAGAAATATGTAGATCCCGGTAGTCCAATTGTCAAAACACATATCAATGGGGTAGAAATACCAAATACTTTGATTGATTTAGGGGCTGATATCAACATCATGAGTAGACAGACTATGGACCAGCTAAAACTTCATAATCTTCTTTTTACACCTACTTTATTGCAACTTGCAGACCGATCAATTATTAAACCAGATGGTGTATTGGAAGACATTCCAGTCTCCCTAGAATCTTGGGAATATCTAGTGGATTTCATGATTTTAACTCCCAAGAGTAATCTAGGAGGGCATCCTCTTATTTTAGGAAGACCTTGGCTAGCCACAGCTGATGCTTTCATAAGTTGTAGGTCTGGGGATATGTATATTTCTGATGGTAATTCAACAAAGAAGTTCAATCTGTATCCTCCAGCAAAAGCAATTACAGAAATAGGGGATAATGAGTGGGTTGATGATGAAGATACTATACAACCTATCTTTACCATTTCTGAGATTAGTGAAGACAGTCAAATTCTGAACAAATTAGAAAATTTTGAACCATCTTCAGAATATGACCACACACAATTTCAGTTGGATTCTGACATTGAGTGTCTATCATCTAGACAGATGTCTCTTTTCTCTATGGAAGAGTTTGGTAGTTCTGCCATTGAGATTTTTCCAGGAAAAACACTGAATATCAACAAAAACTTGGAAAAATCACAACAGGAAGAGCTAACCAAAGTCTTGCAAAAGCATTCTACTGCATTTGCATGGGAATATACAGATATGAAAGGTATTGACCCGAAGACTTGCATTCATCACATCTATATTGAGGAAAATAGTAGACTAATCAGACAACCTCAAAGAAGGATGAATCCAAACCTTAGGGAAATAGTGAAAGAAGAGCTCCAAAAGTTACTTAATGTAAACTTCATTTACCCCATTTCAGATAGCCGGTGGGTTTCTCCTTTGGTTATAGTACCTAAAAAGAATGGTAAATGGAGGGTTTGCATTGATTACAGGGAATTGAACAAAGCAACTTTGAAGGATCACTTTCCTTTGCCCTTTATTGATCAAGTATTAGATACTTTAGCAGGTAAAAAGTATAAAGCAACTTTGAAGGATCACTTTCCTTTGCCCTTTATTGATCAAGTATTAGATACTTTAGGAGGTAAAAAGTATTTCTCATTTCTGGATGGTTTTAGTGGTTACAATCAGATTCAGGTAGCACCTGAAGATCAAGACAAAACCACATTTACCTGTCCATGGGGGACTTTTGCTTACCGAGTACTTCCTTTTGGATTATGTAATGCACCCGCAACATTTCAAAGGGCAGTATTAGGAATCTTTTTCGATCTAATTCATGATTGTGTAGAGGTCTATATGGATGATTTTACAGTTTATGGTAACTCATTTGAAGAAGCATTAGAAAATTTGGAAAAAGTCCTTATAAGATGTAAAGAAACAAATCTTTCATTAAGTCATGAAAAATGTTTCATGATGTTTACTGAAGGGATTGTTTTAGGACATCATATTTCAGGAGATGGAATTAAAGTTGATAGATCAAAAGTTGAAGTCATCTCCAAATTACCTATTCCAAATTGTCAAAAGGATGTTAGAAGTTTTCTTGGGTTTACTGGATATTATAGAAGATTTATTGAAAACTTCACCAAGATAGCATCTCCGCTCTTCAAATTACTTACAAAAGACTGTGAATTCAAATGGGATCCTGAATGCCAATATGCATTTGAAGCTTTAAAAACAAGGATATCTGAAGCACCCATTCTGAGAGGGCCAAATTGGAAACTTCCTTTCCATATTTCTACAGATGCTTCAGATACAGCTCTAGGAGCTGTCTTGGGACAAAAGGATTTGGTCCCTTATGCCATTTACTACACCAGTAAAAATTTGACTCCCACTGAGTTAAATTATACTGTGACTGAAAAAGAGTTCTTAGCCATTGTTCATGCAATCAACAAGTTTAGACATTATATAACCGGCTATGAAACTTTTGTCCATACTGATCATTCTGCAATTAGATATCTCATGAATAAACCTGTTACTAATGGCAGAGTTACAAGATGGCTTTTGCTTTTACAAGAATTCAATATTACTGTGTTAGATAGACCAGGGAAACAAAATACAGTAGCTGATTTCTTGTCTAGAATCCAAAATACTAATGAAGATTCTCCTGTAGAGGATAAGTTTCCAGATGAATATTTGTTTGCAATAACTACTAAAACCCCTTGGTATGCAGACATTGCTAATTATTTGGTTACAGGGAAGCTACCTCCACACTTATTTCCTAATGAGAAAAGGAAAATCATTCAGGAAAGTTCAAAGTATTCATGGATTTCTAATGAATTGTTCAAAACAGGGCTAGATTGTGTGATCAGAAGATGTGTTCGGGAAGATGAAATGCCTGACATCCTTAAGGCATGTCATGATGAACCGTGCGGCGGACACTTTGCTGACAAGAGGACGGCCTATAAAATCCTTTCTTTAGGATATTATTGGCCTTCTCTCTTCAAAGATGCAAAACAATATGTCAAAAGGTGTGATAGCTGCCAAAGAGTTGGGAGACCAACTCCTTCAAATGAAATGCCATTACAGCCATAGGTATGCATCGAACCCTTTGAAAAATGGGCTTTAGATTTCATTGGACCCATTAACCCACCATCTAAGAAAAAGAAGTATATATTGGTTTGTACTGATTATGTTACTAAATGGGTAGAAGCAAAGGCATTGCCTTCTGCCACTGAAAATTCAGTTGTTCAATTTCTTTTTGAGGATATTTTTACTCGTTTTGGTGTCCCAAGAGAAATTGTGACAGATCAGGGAAGCCAATTTACATCTAACTTGATGGAGAAGCTGATGGAAGAATACAAAATCAAGCATAGAAAATCTACTCCATACCATCCGCAAGCAAATGGTCAAGTGGAATCCACAAATAAAGTTCTTGAGAGCATCATCACCAAAACTGTTCATCTTCATAGAAGAGATTGGGCAGAAAGGCTTCCTGAAGCCTTATGGGCCTATAGAACTACATGGAGGAACACAACAGGACATTCTCCCTATGAACTTGTTTATGGGAAAGAAGTCTTGCTCCCCATTGAGTTTCAAATCAAGACCTACAAGATGGCAGTTCAGTTGGGGATGAATCTATCAGAAGCCCAAAAGCACAGAATGGAGCAGCTGAATGAGCTAGATGAGATAAGACAAGATGCAATTTTAAGGACTGATCTAGTTCAACACCAAAGAACTAAGTGGCATGATCGACACATCAAAGAGAAAAAGTTTCAGAAGGGAGATTGGGCACTATTGTTTGATTCCAAGTTTAAGGACTTCAAAGGAAAATTTCAAACTCATTGGCTTGGACCATATGAGATTGATGAAGTCTTTAACAATGGAGCAGTTCGAGTAAAGACCATTGATGAGTTTCAGACTCCTCTCATTGTGAATGGCCACCGATTGAAAGTCTACCACAAGCCACTCTCAAAGGAGGAATTTGTTAAAATGTTCCAAGAAGATTCTGCAATGAGGCTGGTGGAGAAGAATTCTTCTCCTCCATCAGCCTAGTCTTTGTTTCTTTCAGTTGAAAAAAAAAAAAAAAAAAAAAGAAAAAAAAAGAGAAAAAAAAAAGTCTCTTGTATAAGCCTGAAAACCAATCTTGAATTGGCAGTCTTATGCAGAAAATATAAGGTGAAAATCAGGGGCACCTGACACTTTGTATTTTCCAAAAAAAATCTCTCTCTCTCTCTTTCCATCTCATTCGCCATTTCAGTTCATCCATCCCATCATCTCCATTCCACTTCATTTTCATTCCATTTCATTCATCTCACTCCATTTCATCAATAAAAGTCCCTCTTAGGACTATTTCATTTAGTTAAGTTTTCTCTAACTACTTCTTGGTATAGACAGAAGGGTGTTGTTTTAGTTTCCGCAGCTGAGAACTGTTTCCGCAGCTCGCACCAGTTTTCGTAGCTCGCACCAGTTTCAGCAGCCAGCATCACTCTTTCTCTACAGCAGCAGTACTCTGTTTTCAAAAATCACAGTCAGAGGTATCAACATCACCAAGGGCAACAAGGATGGGAGGCCCCTGCAAGATAAGAAAGCCATAAGGGGTCAGCAACCTTAATCAACAAAAGGCAAATCTATGAAGGTATGATCAAAATTTTTTCCCAACAACAATTTAATGTCATTTTACGTATAGTTATTAAATCATGGAAAGAGCCACTAAATGCAATGATTCGGCAAGATCATCCCACTCCTCCACGATCATGCCTCATCCACCTCATACCTTTCTAACGGTTCCCTCATCATCATTAATTCAAAACTCGAGTTGGGGGCTGCTCCTCCATTACTGGCTGTACCTCTGTGACGTAACCTAATGTACCATGGCTCTCCTTACCGTCATTTCCGTAGCCAATGTTTAAACGGGTGCGTAAGCCACCCAACTCTCAAGGGAACGGCCGTTAATCCGTTCACTTATCACTCCATCTCCGCATGCATCTAACTCATTTCTCGTGTTTGTCTTCTACTCTTTCGTATTCACACCATTTCCACTCTCATTTACGCTGCAAACTCCACAGCTCTGTTCTCTGTTTCAAACCCCGACTACTGTTCTGCAATACGCCTCGCATTACGTTACGGCTACTCCACTTACAGCCGTAATACACCTGTTTTTCCTGTGAGCATCCTCCTTGACCATTCTCACGCAGTCAAAGCTTCAGCCGAAGTTGAAAAGCCGAAGATGGGGAAGCTGCTTAGAGCTGAACCTGAGGGTCCGAAGTATTTAGAAGGGTATCCACAGACGAAGGAAGCACTAAAGAAAGCACAATGGCTCAAGTTTATTCAGAAATTCAGAGGGTATAACAAGGAGGTAACGAAGGCATTTGCTCGATCATTCAATGGAAATACCGTGGAAGTGGGAGACCTGAAGTTCACAGTAACAGAGAACACCATAGCCACAGCAACCAGTCTACCTCAAAAAGGAGAAAGATGGTTTAAGAACAGAACAGTGGAAGACCAAGGATGGAAAGACATGCTTAAGAACCCAGGTATGGACACTTCAATATTCACTAAGGGAATTCCTGTACATGTCATTAAGGAAGAATGGACTGCATTGTTGTTACTTGTTCAAAAGTTTATCACATGTGAGGGCCGCTTTGGCACTATGTATATGTACCATGCAAGAATTATGATGAATTTCATGGATGACCATGCCCTCAATTTACCCTATTTTCTGTTAGCAAGCCTAAAGAAAATGAGTTTCACTGTCCAAAAGCATGTAGGCCATATTGAATCTCACTTGTATCATCACGGGTTAATTAGAATTCTCATAGAAGAGCAGTTAAAGAGTAACAAGGATACATGGGAAAAGTTTCTAACCAGAAACCATTTCCAAGAGGTAACTGAAGCCTCTAGCAGTTCCCCTAGAGTCCCAAAAAGAAGTAGGAGAAGAGAAAGGGGTGTTGCAGCCCAAGATCCTCCTACAGAAGAAACTGAAGAAACTGCTCAAGAAGAAGAGGAAAAGAGAGATAAAACTAAGAAACAGAAAAAGGATAAAGGGAAAACAATTGTTCAAAAATCATATCCATCACCTGAACCTTCAATAGAAGAAGACTATCAAACCTTGGCTGATAGACTAGTACAACTCCAAGCTACTGCCCTCTCAAAGAAGAAACAAAAAGAAAAACAGAGTAGTCAGCAAAAGAGCACTAATGTACAAGTGAGAAGAAGCGGTAGACTTAAAGAAAAAATGAGTGTGACTAAAGAAAAACAATCACATTTCATTGATTTGGGAGAAGGCACACCTGAAAAGACTCCAATTCAGCTAGTTATTGAGCCAAGTCCTCCACGAGAGGAAAGTCCCTTTCAGCAAGAAAGAGAAAACAGTCCTCAAGAATTCGAGTTTAGGCCAAGAAGAACACTTGAAACTGACCCTGACCAGCAGGAGGCATACAATTATTTGGAGACCTTGGAGCAATCAGTTGCAGGTCCAAGCACTATATTTCCTCTTGAGGAACAGGTCCAGTCTTTAAAATAAGAGGTGTTTGAGCTAGAAGTCTTGAACCGGCATATTAAACAAGAAAACAAAGCATTGAAAGAACAAAGCAAGGTGGACAAAATTGTCCATGACAATACCATGCTTCACTTAGGACTTTGGCAGAAGAAGAACAGAAAATTGAAGAGAAAATGTAAGAAGCTGAGCAGAGCCTTGATCAATTTGAAATTCAAGTGTTTAGTCAGAAAACCAAGGACAATTTTGGCAGCAAGGAGAAAGAGAAGAAGGCTGGATGTTTTGGCAGAAGCATCTGAGCACATGGACTGAAAAACAATGACAAAGTTTTGGTTGCATGAGGACATGCAACACCTTCACAGTGGGGGTATGTTGAGCCTCAGACCTGCACTTCTTTACACATCCTCTCAGCCTCCTTTTCCTATTCATTTCCTCCTTTTGTCACTCATTCCCTCCATCAAATTGCTTAAATCATTGTATTTTAGGACTTTTTACATGGTTTGCTAATTATGCTAATGACTTGTTGTTGGTTTAGAATTTTGGTTCAAAGTGTTGCGTTTCCGCAGCTCACACAGGGTTTCCGCAGCTGTTTTCTTAAACGGTATGTTCCAGGTGTCCTCCAGGAAGAAGAGCCACATGGGCAAGTTCGTGGAACCAAGGACATGGTGTGTGTCCCTCCAGCTCACCCAAACTGGTCATAAAAACCCATAGTCAACGCAGAGGCAAATCCGGTCAACCAGAGGTCATTGGCGGTGGCACGGCTCTGCGTGTTCTGTTTTGGAGCACGTGGTACCTTCCTCAGCCACGAAGACAGTGGGAGACATGAATCCAACAGCGGATTGAATGCCCACAATGACCGTTGCCTAAATCCGAGGACGCAGCCAGATTACGTGTTTTGACACAGCTGCTTGAATAGCTGAAGTTTCGTTAAAGTAGTTTGATTTCCTCTGTATAAATAAAGCGTCTTTGAACGCTGGATAGTTAGTTGTTTTTGTAATCGTTTTGAGCTCCCCACTGTATTTTCAAACTTGCAATCAATACATGAGAAGACTGTTCTTTTTCTAAGCGTGTAACTGTTCTTTGGATTGGCTGAAGTGGGCAGAGGGCCCCTGTTTGCTACAGCCACTGTACAGTAGTTTAATTCCTTGCATTTCGTTTTCTGATTTCATGTATAATAGCTGTATATATGTCTTTTTATTTGCTGCAATGTTATTTCTTTTCAAACATGTATAATAGCTGTACATAAACTTTGAATTCTGCTGATTTACATTTCTGCACTTTTGTCCATGACTGATCAGTGTGTTATGCAGGTTTCTTAGGCGAGCTCGGGATAGTTTTCTTGCTTTTCTTTTTACAACTAGTGGCATGTGTGATCATCTTATCTAGACTGCTGATCTTTATTTTTTATTTTCATTAGTATCATTGCTTTAGTTTGCACTTTACTTTCTGCTCATAGCTTATCAAGTTGTTCATCTTTTGATGGCTCTTTTTATCATAATCAACTAACTTCAGTAGAGCCAAAATATCACTTAGTGCAGCTTGGTTTATTTTGTTTTAAGACTCACATTGCTAACTTGCTCATAACTCTTTCTTACATGATCAATCCAGCTGAAGGCAAAAAGGTTAAGGGAAAATTAAGTGGTGTGATTTGTCACCTAGATTTTACATTGCTTAAGATTTAATTGAAGAGTTAAAGTAGTTGTTCTTGTTTTTAACTGAGTTAATGTAGATGTCATTTTCATTTTAATTTTCATCAGCAGTATAGGTACTGGGCCAATGCCATTGGTCTTTTATTTGATGCCTTTACTTTCCTTTAAAGCTTTGATTCCATTTCAGTTATTGTTCAAGCTTTCTTTAGAATACTCTTTAAGTTTCAAGAAATCATTTAGAAGTCGCCACAAACACACACATTCACTCGCTTGATTACATCTCCATCACATCACATTAGGAAGGATAAATAAAAAACAAACTAAAAAGATAAAAACGACAAAAGATTAAGAAAAGGTTATCTAAGTACATATAGTACACCCCACTTCATCAGCTTACGAGCCCCGGGTTGACATTTAAAAGTTGCAATTTAGATATCACTAAATTGACCAAACATAGGGGAAGGAGGGAGTTGACCATAAACTGCTTCATAGGAAGTCACTTTGGTGGTGGCATGATAGTTGGTGTTATACCACTATTCAGCTAGAGGCAACCACTGTACCTATAGATGTTTCTTTTCTGAAGTGAAACACCTAAGGTAGGTTTCGAGACATTTGTTGACGGCTTCAGTTTGACCATCCGTTTGTGGATGATAGGAAGTATTGAGTTTTAGTTGGTTGCCTTGTAGCCTGAAGAGTTCCTGCCAAAAATTACTGGTGAAGATCGGGTCACGATCAAACACAATAGAAGTGGGCATGCCATGCAATTTGAAGATCTGATCCATGAAATATTGAGAGACCAAAGTCGGTGTAAACGGGTGGGGTAGGGCACAGAAATGAGCATACTTAGCAAGTCGGTCCACAACCACCATGATGACTAACTTGTTTCCCGACTTTGGAAGACCTGTAATGAAATCCATAGAAACCTCCGTCCATATAGATGCCGGGATGGGCAACGGTTGTAATGTGCCTAGTGCTTTGACTGTCTCCCCTTTGTGGCGTTGATAGACATCGTATTCCGCTACAAAAGTAAGGATGTCCTTTTTCATGCCTGTCCAAAAAAATGATCTTCTAGTGCGAGCATATGTCTTCTGAGTGCAATTCTGTCAAAATGCGGCTTTTGAGGGTGGACTTTGGTGATATTACGACTCTGTCCTTGTACCGAAGAATCTCATCCTATAATGAGTAGCCCTTGGTGGAATTTGGATCCGCCTGCAATTGAGTAATGAGTTGGGAGAGCCAGGGATGTGAAAACCATTCCCTGTGAGCCTCTTCAATCAATTCTGGAATGGAAAGGGAAATTGTGATCAGGGTACTTTCCTCCTCAAATTGGTGAGGTAATGCATCTGCTACGCTATTTTCGCGCCCTTTCTTGTAAATGATCTCATAATCATATCCTAGCATTTTGGCGAGCCATTTATTTTGTTGTGGGGAGGATAGGCGTTGCTCTAAAAAATATTTAAGACTGTGATGGTCTGTGTGGATTTGGAAACGTCGCCCCAGTAAGTAAGGTGACCAGGTATCTACTGCATGTAAGATGGCCATCATTTCCTTCTCATAGGTAGATTGTCCCAGATTCTTCCCACTTAGTTGTTGGCTTGTGAAGGCCAAGGGTCGACCTTCCTGCATTAAGACCACCCCAATACCCGTACCTGAAGCATCACATTCAAGGACAAAATATTTGGTGAAATCAGGTAGTGCTAAGACTGGAGTGGAACACATGGCATTTTTGAGAGTTGTAAATGCCTGTTGTGCATCATCATTCCAGAAGAATGAATTTTTCTTGAGGAGTTGAGTGAGGGGCTTCACAATGCGACCATAATTGCGGACAAATTTGTGATAATAGCCTGTGAGACCCAAAAATCCTCTCAGGCTCTTCAAGGTCTTAGGTTGAGGCCAATCCTACATTGCCTGTATCTTTTTGGGGTCCACCTTGAAACCTTCACGCCCCACAATGTGGCCCAAATACTCAACTTCTTCCATGCCAAAAGAACATTTAGACATCTTAACAAATAATTTATGCTTGCGGAGCAGTTGCAAGAGAAAATCTACATGCTGAAGGTGTGTGGCCCAAGTGCAACTATAGATGAGGATGTCATCGAAGAAGACAAGGACAAATTTCCTGAGATATGGTTTGAGAAGGTGGTTCACAAGGCTTTGAAAAGTAGATGGGGCATTACAAAGACCGAATGCATGACCAGGAACTCATAATGGCCTTCATGAGTTCTGAAAGCAGTCTTTGGAATGTTGACTTCCTTCATGCGAATTTGGTGGTAGCCTGAGCGAAGATCCAACTTAGTGAAGAATTGAGCCCCATTGAGTTCATCCAGCAAATCATCAACAACAGGGATGGTAAATTTATCTTTGACTGTCAACTTATTGAGGGCCCTGAAGTCTGGACACATCCGCCATTCCCCATCTTTCTTGAGCACCATGACCACCGGTGATGAATAAGGACTAATGCTGGGACGAATGACACCTGCTTCCAAAAGTTCCTTGATTA
The DNA here is from genome assembly GCA_031772625.1 of Pinus tabuliformis. Classification (NCBI taxonomy): domain Eukaryota; kingdom Viridiplantae; phylum Streptophyta; class Pinopsida; order Pinales; family Pinaceae; genus Pinus; species Pinus tabuliformis. Next base: position 1,630,230,424 of record CM062804.1, on the reverse strand, counting down.
TTTTTTCTATTTCATTCTTTTGGATGAATGGATATCTGTATGGGTGCACAGTTGGTGGTTGGGCCCCTAGAACGAAGGTGATGCTATGATCATGTTCCCCTCGCGAGGGTGGAAGCTCATGAGGCTTGTCAAAGACTGGCAGATGGTTATTTAAAATCTGTTGCATCTCAGGATGAATTTGCAGAGAATTGGGTTCGACGGCCTAAATGGCATTAAATTGAGCTATAACTCCATGATGGCCCTTTTTTAGCAATTTTTCCATCCTATGTGAGCTGATGATAGAGGGAGCTCCCGCTTGGAGTCCATGGAGGGTATGTGTGGAGTTGTTCTACTTAAAGCTCATATATAACTCCTGGAAATCCATTGTGATTGGCCCAAGAGTACGAAGCCATTCAGCACCGAGGACAATGTCGCACCCTCCCATGTGTATGGCAAACATGTGGGTTTTCAACTGATAATCCCCCATTTGAAGTTTGACATTTTCACAGTGGCCTTCACATTTCATTGTTTCCCCCATCTGCAATTTGGACTTGGAAGTTAGAAACGGCTTGTACAAAACAATGCACTGTTTCCGTGACTTTTTGATGAATGAAATTATGTGTACTTACACTATCAATCAAGACTACTACTGGGCGATGTTTAATAAAACCTCTGATTTTTAGAGTTTGAGGTGAAGAAATCCCTGCCAAAGCATGCAACAAAATAACTGGTTTGTCCGGGACATTGTCCTTCTGGTTGTCCTCTTCTACCTCCTCTGGTTCCTCAAGTGGTGGGGCTTCCTCCGATGAGCTGTAATCAGTGGCATCAATTTGAAAAAATTTGGGCTCCTTGCATTTATGACCTGGGGAGTATTTTTCATCACAGTAGTAACATTATCCCTGCTTTCTTCTTTCGGCCATTTCTACAGGTGACACCTTTTGAACCTTAAGTGTTTTAGTCGTGCTATGAGCCTGTGGGGGGCGACCCTTGGCAGTGAAATTTGGGCGAATGGACTGGGCTGCTAATGCACGTTCCACGTTATGAGCTACCTTGCAAGCCTCCGACCATGTGGGAGGGTGGTGTAGTCGGACGTGGGCTTGTATGGCCTCTTTAAGACCGCTGATAAAACATTCCGTGTAGAATGCATCTAAGAGATCCCTAGTGCGGAAAGCTAAGGCTTCAAAGGCTGTAACATATTCATCCACTGTGCCAGTCTGTCGGAGCTTAGTGAGACAACCCAAAAAAGAAGATTCCTGGTCAAAGCGCTTTGTAAGAGCTTTTTTGAAGGTGGCCCAAGTCATAAAACTTCCATTGCAACGTTGATGCTATTCCAACCATTGCCATCTTTCATTGTCCAAGTACATGCTCCCCAGCATAAGCTAAGTCTCATTATCTAAGATGTTATTCAGATTGAAATACTGCTCCATTTGTGCTACCCATGCAGCCGGGTGAGAACCATCAAATTTATGCATATCCAGCTTGGGAGGTCACGGACGGGATTGTTGGCGGGTGCCCCAGAGGTGAAGAGAGTGGCTAGACTCACCCTCACTGTGTCCATTGCCAATATACACCTCCTCGCGGGCTTCCTCCTTGCCCTTAGAGAGTATGTCAGATAGTTTGTCAAGCTGAGCTTGGATGGCTTGCAAGGATTGTTCAAGTTTGTCGATCCTCTCATTGGCCATAGATTGAGCTCTAGTTTCTACCATGCACCGATCCGATGTACTTGAAATTTGGGACCACCCGAATTCTTTTCACTAACGACTGAATGGTACCACTTTGCTCAGCTCGTCGTCCTGATTCTTATGGGCTAGATCACCAATAAGCGCCTTGGTTTTTTTTTTTTTTTTCTCTGAAAACTCCTAACGGAGTTTTACTCCTTGCTTAGGAATACTGTAGTCGCCAAATCCTCAAAATGTCAATGCTGCCGAAAGTCCTACGAAAATCACGCCCTGGTATAGGAACCTCACACAACTACTCAGATCTGGTGGATCTGAGAGATCTAAATGGCTGATCGGATAGCTCTGATTGGAGGACAGATTACTGCTACAGATCTGATGGATCTAATAGATCGGAAAGGCTAGTCTGCTAACTCGGAACTGCGGGACTGATGTCTGCTGCTGCTGCAAACCCCCTTGCGAGATCTGATCTGGCAGAGATTATCCATGATCCCAAGATAGAAGAGGGAACTATGGTCTTGAGAAGTGTCAGGTGCTACAGATCGCAATATACATAAGGGTCTGACAGTAGTAATCGGCCCAATGTTTCAGGGATCTAACTGAGGAGGATCAACTGTACCCTTAGCCGTACAACCTGACTACCCTATCGTATAGGCGAGTAATCTCTCCAAGTGCTATTCTCGGTGTACTGTAGCAGCAATACAGCCGACGGTTTATCTATGGTGAGGTTTCAAAGGAGCTAGGGGGCTTCCGATATACCCAGAGGGTAATTTGAAGACAGTTCGTGCGCGATTCTGTCTAATGCGCTACTACTCGAAGGGGTACCCATAGGGGTTACAACCGAGTCCAACAAGCGTGACCACCTCTTGTATTTCCTGCGTGCATGCCTCCCCAAATCCGCAGGTTTATGCGCTCAATGACAGATCCCTTGGTTTAAAGACGCCGGAACACGTCTCTAGCCAAATTTTTTTTTGCTAAGAAATGGAGATCCCACCTGCCCTCGAAAGTGCTTTGATACCACTTGTTATGCTCTTAACTTGCAAGACGATTACCAGAATACCAAATATGCGAAGAAATATACCCAGAACATAGAATAGTGAGAACAAGAGCAAGTATTTTATTATTCAGAAAGCAATGTTCACTTGCCTCTTCGAGGGGGCAACCTCCAATAGAAGAGAGCTTGATTACAAAAACAAGACACGATGCTCCTCGCAGGGAGTCTCTATCCTTTATATATGACTCATACATGCAATACCATGGATCAATACCATGGTTCTTATTAATACCATCTATCTAATACCATGGCCCATTTGCAACTAACTGTGGTCCCGTCATTAATTGCGGGTTAACCACTTACAATTATTAATATGGGCTTTATTGACTCCTTAATTAACTATAACTATGACTCGATCCTACTACATAAATAAGGGGGTTAGGATGGGACCCTAACATTATTCCTTCACATTTGTTTACCATTTCAGAATATTGCTACATTTCGAGGTGGACCGACACCTCTAGTGGAAAATCAATCTCCCCCATTTCCTTCTCAGGAGTTTAGAGAGGATGGCCAAGGGAGTGCAAACTGTATGAGAAGACTAGGTTGACCGAAAATTATACCATCACGGGTTAATGAAGATCTTGGTCAAGAAGGAGTTGGAAGCCAAAGGCATGACCTCGGCAGCATTGTTAGAGCGATTACACAAAGAGACACCCGTCGGCAAAAGGACAAAGGACCCTGCTAGTGCAAGTACAAGTAGGGGTCCGGTTAAAAATAACGTGGGAGGTTATTCTCACACTGGTACAAAAATAAAGAGACCCATAGAGACAGTGGAAGAGGAAGCCCCATCTCCGACAAAGAAGGCGACCAACGCCTCCGTTGAGAAGAACCCCTCCCCTCAGACTACCTCTCCAGTGCATACAAGTGCCTTTGAAGGGCATAATGTGTCAGTCCTGTTAGCCTCACTCTCTTAAAAATCAATAACAAATACAAATATTAAATTAAATAAATAAAATCATGAGAGTTCCTCAAACTAAGGAGTCTAGTTTGGATGAGAGATTCTCTCCAACTAGCTCTCCTAAATTAGTGTGTAAGTTGAGAAATTGTCTCAACCAAGTGAGTCTAAGATAGACATACTATCTTAAGACCACTTGCTCATGTATTTAACTGTATTATTAAATTATTTGAATAAGAGAGAATTACATGAGCATGAGAGACCACATGATGGTTCTCTGCCTTTTCCACCAGTTTATTGTTCTATGAGTTAATTTGTTATGGCTTTGTTTATATGGATATATAATTCTCCTTCATGTGGTATCAGAGATAGTAAGGTTCAGATCTGTTTATCTGTTTGTTGGGAAATTGCATGAGAGCTGCGTGTTGTTCTCCCTGTTGTACTCTGTCAAAATTGACAACGCCGGTCATAATGAAATATTTTTAAAATCTGATCTACTGAAGTGAGTTTTCAAGGCAGAGAATGGTACAAATATTCACTTCCTGAAAAGGGACTGTGGGTTGCAATTGCTAATGGATGAAATGATGACAAGTTACATGTAAAGAAAATTGTTGTTTATTTCAGAACGGCATCTCGTGAGGCTAGAGAAAAGCTCCCATTGCAAAACGATGCTTCTACTGGAGATTGCCCTTCACAAGTAAACCATATTAGTGCAGCAATCTGTCCAATTTGCACTTAGCAATTGTTTAGTAGTTTGCCTTCCCATATCTCAAAAAATGTACAAAAATGTTGGTCGCATGAACTTTATCAAATATTCAGGCCAATTCAAAACCATCAACTACCTCAGGATCGGTGTCAAACAGACTCTGGTAGCACCAAAAGCACAACACTATTCCAAAATGATCGTATCCGAGACTTTTTTACCTTTAAGGTGCATGGACCTGCAATTTGGGACAACTTTCTAAATCCTTCGGGACTTTAAAAGCTTATCTAGCAGCATCAGTGGGGTTCGATCTCCGGTTATCTGCGTAAAAGTTTCTAGGTTCTTCAGCCTTTCTTTTCCTCTGTACATGGCCTTTTGTCCTACAGAAGTTGAGAATGATAATGAGAAATTTGACGCAGATGGGGATGGCTTCATTAGCCTGGAGGAGTTCATCTATTTGAATACCAAAAGGAACGACAAGGCCACCTGCTTGGAAGATCTGAAAAATTCCTTCCAGGTTTTTGACCTCGACCATAACGGCTCCATTTCTGCATATGAGCTCTACCAGGTCCTCAAGGGCATGGGCGATGGTAGCACCTGGGAGGATTGCAGGAACATGATTACTGGCATCGACAAGAACGGAGACAAGTTCATTAATTTTGAAGAATTCAAGACCATGATGAAGTCATCATCGTCGGCTTCTTCTTCTAAATGATCTGTTATTTTCTTTTGTAATAGAGCTGCCTCAAACTGCGGTGGCCTTGTGGGGGTTGTAAGTCTTCTACGATTTGTTCCTCAACTTTGTTATATTTTGTGAAAGCATAATCGCTTGTTGGACAAACACCATTTACAACTTTAACCCAATGGTAAAGTTCCAATTTATCTTTCCAAACTGATGATGTAAAAGGAAACCATTTCCAAACCGCCTGTGAGTGCGTACACCTTGCGTGAGACACCATTGGGCTTCTACGAAATGTCTTTGGTAGGTTTGGGGTGTTTCTCTTGAGCATCATCGTGAACAAGAGGGCCTTTTGGAAGCCCTAATATGTCCTTTGCATCTGCCATGGATGATACAAATCTTCATACCCCCTGCTGATGATCCTCATACTTCTTGCGAGATGTTTTGAAATACTTTTACAGAGTTTGTTGTTTTATGATGTTTTTAAGGGTGTTTTAATCTGACGATTTACATACATATGAAAGAAGAAGAGATTTTCGAGGAGAGTTGCAATCTTTCGCTTTGGTGCTAGCCTAGGTTTTCTCGACGCAAGAGGGCATTCAAGAAATTTTGGGTATCTTGTGCTCCTGAGACTTGGGCGTTTCACAGGAGATATCAGTTCTGGAAGGAGAAAAAGGATTAGTGCATCAGGTGCATTAATTTTTATTTTGGAGAGATACGACAATTTTTAAAATTGGAGTGATAAGTGAGAATTTTTAAAAGGAAGCTCATTGTTGTATTTTGAAGAAAGTTTTTAGCAGAGTGTACTTTAATTTCTGAAGACAAGTTGCTTCAAGCATTTGTAAGCTTGGCATTCTCATTGTTTGAAGAATTTCATTCACGATGTTGTGAAGGTGAAGGTTGATGTAATTCATAATCAATAAAAACATATCCTTTTGTGGCGATCATGTTCTAGATCCACCCGAAATTGAATAAGGGAATCATAGATACACTTTGTGTCATGAACGTGCTTGCATGATTGGAAGTTGAATTTTTAAAACACTCTCTTTATTATGTTAAAACAAAACAAGTCATCTTCAATCTCCTGAAATCAAATCTCCCATAATCAATTAAGTTCATAAGCACAAAGTTTCACATCATTGACTTGATACAAGTAATCTTCCGCAACAACATTTTACAACTGCTAATTCACGCCATCAAGTTAAGGACGCTACAAAATCAAGAATTTCAAGTCCAAACGACATCAACATTATGAACACTTTATGTATCACTTGCAATGTTTTAACTGAACTGTCCGGGTGCATTTTCGGTTGTAACCGACACCCTCATTTGATTTGTTAAAGTGCATCATTAAGTCAAGTCAGTTGTTACTTGAACATTGATTTTATCATTTGTCATCTGGGTGCATTTTCAATAGTGTTCGACACCCTTTCCTTTTTTTCCTTTTTTTACAAATCATCACATTTAGTGGGTACATTCAAGAACTCACAAGTCTCAGTAATCAATCAAGCATGTTCAATTGAGCATCAAATCAAGCCAGTGTTTTAAGAAATCATCATTCAAACAATCAAAGCAAGCAAGTGTCAAAAGCAAGCGAGTGTGCAACAATCAATTGTCATCAAGCGAGCGTACAATCAACAGTTCAAGCAAGTGTTTAAAAGCATTAGCAATTAACGAATAGTACAAGCGAGCCTATCATTTCAGTGATCAACTCAAGTGCGCAATTTTCGAGCACAACTTCTACACCAAGCAAGCCTGACTTCAAAGTAAGAAAGACAACATGGCGACACACATTCAACTGTCCCAAATTCTTCAAAATTTAATGTTATCATCAGCCGACGAGATGGTGCACATCAGCAAAACCACTCTTGCTGACATTCAAGTGCATCTTCAACATGCACATGAAATGATTGAGTTCCTTCAACTAGAATCACAACTGCAGAGAATTGAGTTGCAAGAGAAGCGTGTTTCTTCCAAGTCTTTTCTAGATACATCTGGGCATTCGAACTCATTCATCCTACCAGATTCAAGTGTTGAAGTTGTTCAACTAAAACTTTCTTCCAAACCCATCATCAAGCCATGGGAAGAAATCCAAAATAATCTAAATTGACGCTGGTTAGGATATGTCAAAGATAATGACAACTTACATATCCCTGATTAATCAAAGCCCATTGTGCCAGATTACTTGAACATATCACCTCAGCAAGTTCTCTGCAACTTGTAGACAGACATCAATGCAACAAATTAAAAGTGCACACAAACTAAAAGTGCAGACAAACATAATTGCATACAAACTCAAGTTGCAGACAAACTGAAATGCTCTCATTGTCAAAGAACCGGTCATCAGGAAGATCAATGTTTTGGTCTTCATCCTTGTAGCCATTGTGGCAAGTCGAATCGTACATCAGAGAAATGCTGCAACCAACGACAGTCAGCCAGATTGAAGATAAATTATTCATGGATTGATCCTTGGGAATGATCATCCACAGCTAGAAGATTGTACAAGTTTTACAATTGGATTCACTCACACATATTGCAGCCAATAGTCAATTGAAGATGGTACTCTCATGCACCTGAAAGTGGTAGTACCACAGTGAAAATTTCCTACACTTGAAGGGGGGGAGTTCAAAGTTCAGATATATTTTGGAGAAGATTGCCTCTCCTTTCAGCTAACAAAGGGGGGAAAATGTCAATGAAATTGACAAGTGGTTGTCAGACTGAAAGTCTCAACAACATCAGTGAAGTATCCAGTGGGCATCAACAACAAAAGCTGTAGTAAGCAGTTTTTCAAACACAACAAAAGCAATAGTGAGTTGTTTTTCAAAGTCATCAGCCAGTGGGCGATCATCATCAGCAGATACACCAGTGGGCATTCATCAAATTGTGTCAGTGGACATTGAATGCTATTTTCAAGCAAAGGATAGTTGGATCCTTTTGTGGCTTGGAACATGATGGAGTTGTCAAGCAACATTCAGAGATGAATCAGACATGCAGCTGATTCATGTTTTCTTCAGATTTGAGTTTTTTTTAGCATCCATTTTTGGCAGTTTTTCAGGAAAATGATTTTTGAGGATCAACTTGAGAACTTGGAAGATGGTTCCTTTTTCGTTTTGGATTTATAATTGAGGGGGGGAATGTTAGCCTCGCTCTCTTAAAATCAATAATAAATCCAAATATTAAATTAAATAGATAAAATCATGAGAATTCCTCAAACTAAGGAGTCTAGTTTGGATGAGAGATTCTCTCCAACTAGCTCTCCTAAATTAGTGTGTAAGTTGAGAAATTGTGTCAACCAAGTGAGTCTAAGATAGACGCACTATCTTAAAACCACTTGCTCATGTATTTAAATGTATTATTAAATTATTTGAATAAGAGAGAATTACATGAGCATGAGAGACCACATGATGGCTCTCTGCCTTTTCCGCCAGTTTATTGTTCTGTGAGTTAATTTGTTGTGGCTTTTTTTATATGGCTATATAATTCTCCTTCAAGTCCTCGCATATGTGGTAGTCCACTCCAAAGAAATAGAATTTGAAGAAATTGAAGATGATGCCTTGCTGGCTAACTTTATCCAGAAACCTCAGAAGAAGAAAGAAGAATAAAGCGCAAGAAAGGATTTGGTTGAAGGGTCAGATGCTGATATGGTGCAGTCCCTATTTCGACAGTGTACTAAATCCCCTGCCAGAGTAGTTAAAGAGAAGGAAGAACAGGGTATTGAATCCCCCACCACAACAGTTAAAGAGAAGGAAGCACAGGGTACTGAATCCCTTGCCACAATAGTTAAAGAGAAGGAGGCATAGGGTATTGAAATGCCTTCACCCAACGAGTCGGAGACACAAGTCTCTCATCTTAGTAGTCGTATAGCTGAGCTGGAACACCAAGTTCAGGATTTAGAAGAGCTTATGGGTAAAGAGCAGGATGATAAGCAACATAGTAAGGAATAATTGGCCGCGGAGGTCAAGAGGCAGAAAAGAGAAGTCAGGGTGTGGAAGTATCGAGCTTCGCAGTTTTTTAAGCGTCTCAAGAAGGAGAAAAAGAAATTGAAGATCAAAGCAAAGAAGTCCAAGATAGTGCTGGTCGGAATCAATATTATAGTACAGGATCGAAGTGAAGCACCCAAATTTTTGAGTTTTTTTTGAAGCAGGTAAAAAGTTGTGTGAGGAAACACAACAATTTAGGGATGGGAGGATGTTAGTCCCCTAAATTGTCCCCATTCTTGTCCTTTTTCCCTTTATAAACCATAGCTATTTACCTATGTTTTACCCTTTTCACATACCCTCATCCTATACCAGTCCAAGCATGGTGATGTAATTCACATGTACTTTATATTTCATATTTCATTTCAATTTAACATTTAATTAATTATTTAATTTAGATTTCTTACTTTTAATGCACTTTTGTAACTTATCCTTATCTCCGATAAATACTTGGTAAACAAAGCCACTTAACGTGGTTGCTGATTTAAGTGTAGGATCGTATCTCGCACTATTGCCAGCGGAGCGAATCTGCACAGTAGATCTAGACTTCCCTAACCACCGCCACGTTTTGTGCATCATTGGCCACGAAGACCAGATCAGCGAAAGGCAGCCAAAGACAAGACTGAAGTTGCAGATTCCTTGAACGGAAGCTGAAGATTTGGCCCATGGCCAACAAGTTCAATTGTCTATATTTAAAAGCCGAGAGGATAAAATCTACATTTTATTATGTAAACGATTGACCGAATGGCCTATACTAAGTTTAGTAGTTATGGCCTTGGGCCGATGGTTTATAAATCACAGAATGTAAATAGAATTAGGGAATGGGAAGATAGAGGAGATAACAACATTGTGTTCCAAGCGTATTGTATATTTTTGTTATCCCCCAAATCTGGGCTGGACTCTGTATTCCATGATGTACTTTTCCTTTGCGGATTAATAGAAAGAAGGAGCTCCACCTCATGCTTCTCAGATCTTATCTGTTCTTTTAAGCCACTGAGTCTGATTTGAATTATTGAGTAGCGTCGTTTCTTAGACGAGAAACAAGCTGGTTGGCTAGGTCCCAGCCAACCCAGCTTATTTACCCTATTTTTTGTTTCGTATTTATTTGTGTTCTTATTGTTAAAGTGTGATTTAATTGAATTCTATTTCCATGCACATATATTCCTGCCAAAGTGTGATCGGATCCATCGTGTGAATTAGTTAGAGTTACTTTCTTGCAATTTTCTTTCATGCAATTTATTTTAGTTGATTTTCCCCACCTGGTCCAAGTAGGAGAAATGAACCTGCACTAGTGCACATTGGTGTGATTAATCCTTTCCTACAATTTCCTTCATGCAATTTATTTCAGTTGATTTTCCTTGCCTGGTCCAAGCAGGAGAAATGAACCTACACCACTGTACGTTGGAGTGATTAATCCTTTCCTACGATTTCCTTTCATGCAATTTACTATAGTTGGTTTTCCTCACCTGGTCCAAGCAGAAGAAATGAACATGCACCAGTGCATGTTGGTGTGTTGCAGCAAGTATTTCTAGTCTCTTTCATGCAACGTTTCTTTTCCGTTCTCCTAAGTAATATATAAATATATATATATATATATATGAAGATGGCAGGTTGATTCTTTAGTGGCTGTTTCCAGTTATGGTTATTTACTTTTATTTTACATACAGTTAAGATTGGAAACATCTACATGTGCAAATTATTTCTGCAATTAAGTTTCATTTGCAATAGTTAATGCTTATTTTGAGAACCGATAACGAAGTGCAAGGAACTCTGCTCAGGTGCCAGAACTGGTTTCTTGTCATAGTATCTAAGTGTTTAGAATCCTTGAGAATCAAGCCCCTGCATGAAGTCAAGAATCTTTGGTAAGACACAACTTATACCTCTCGCATAAATCTTTGTGACTGCACTAGTGCAAGCAGATTGTGATAAGTGTAGGACTGACTAGTGCAAGAAGGAAATATTTAAGAAAGCAGGTTTAAGGGCCCACTTTATGAGACTGCTAAAGTGTTTCTACTAAAGAGAAATATAAGCATATACTCAGTGATTAAACATTGATCAGTTGGAGTGATTGTCTTCTTCTTTTGATTCCTTTGTAAATGCATTCTTTCTTGTTCCAACACTAGATTACTTTGATGATTCAGTTTCCTTTTACTCTTTCCAAATTGGTTTTGCAAGTTTCCATTTAAGAAGGTAGGAATTTACATCAGAAAGTTTCATACCATCTCTAGCATTGCTTGTTCTTCATCTCTAATTTTATGGATCCCTTGGGTTGACAATTAAGTGTTGAGGAGTTTCTTAAGTGCAATTCCCGCACCCACCACCTTTTATTTTGAAGGCACTTTTATAAATATTTCAAAAAATCAATATTTGTTCAAAAAAGGTTGTCAAAAATTCAAAAATCCACCCTACATGACTCCTTTCAAAAAATTAACAAACTTTTCACTGTTGTAGATCTGATCCAAAAATACTATAGATCTGATAAAATTATAAGACAATGCAAATAAACCCAGAAATAATATGAAATGATTCTTTATTGATCAAACCCTTAAGGTAGGGCAACACCATACATTCACTCCTTAAGGAAGGAGAACACTCCACAAGCCATATGCCTGTTCATACAATAATACTTCTCTTCATATCTCTCCATGTGGAGTCTCTAGCCTCTATATAGGCCTCATACATACAATACCATGGGTCATTACCATGGTTCCCTCATACCATCAACTAATACCATGGGCCCATTACATTATTATTAACTACTTGTGGTCCCTTACATGACATGGGTTAACCACCTTATTTATTACTATGGCCCATCCCATTATTACATTATTACCTTGGGTACCTCCCTTGGTACCCCATATTATCCCCCCTAGGTATATAACATTCCACCCCCCTAAGCATGTTTCATCCCCGAAACATGGGAAGAACACAAATAATAAGATCTACTCAAAAGAGTAGTCCACTAATACCATGCACGTGCATCTAGCCATCCAAGAGAAAGGTGAACCCTCGATCTCGTTGGTGCCTCACTCGCTTGAGATGGAAGTTGACTGTGGTAGCTCTTCTGTGTGGATGTGTAGTAGGTGGACCTTCGCTCCTCTCGATCTGTCATGCGGGGGTTGTTGTCCATGTGGCTAATTGGTTGCCATCTTCTCTCCTCGCTATCCTTCATGTGACTGCTTGTTTTCCATCTTGATGGTTGTCTTGCGGGGTGATGTGGGTGATGATATGTTGAACTTTTAATCCACGATGGCTTTTTCTTGACTTCACTCTGCTGTGGTGCCTGTTGTGGTGTCTTCTTTTTCAATATGACTTCAACCACTGAGCCCTCCTCTGATGTATCATCACCTGTAACCTTTTCTTTTGTAGCCTCTGTTTGTGTTTGATTGTCGATCATCAAAGGCTCATCATCTGATATGTCAGTCCCTTGAACATCTTCTGCTTCAGCCTCCATGTGCTCTACTTGTTTATGGATGGAAATATCCTGTAATGTAATTTTCTTCTTTTTATACCATAGCTTCAGGAATTTCTTCTGCACATTAATATTGATAGTACCCACGGATTCCATCCAAGGATATCCCAAAACAACATCCATATTATCCATCTCTGAAGCATAAAAATCACCATGCAACACATATTTATCCATAGAAATCTTCAAATCCTTGTACACTTGAACATCCTTATCATCAACCTGTGTATATTCAATTTGTTTTGCTGGGACTTGCAATTTTTTTGCCAAATTAACACTGATAAAATTATGTTTACAACTAGGATTGATAGAAACAATGATCTTCTCTTTCTGAATCAATCCATGAATCTGCACTAAGGATATACCAGTAGGAATTAACCCTTTATGTGTCTCATTCTCCTTTTTCCTAGCCCGAGACCATTTGTCCAAAAGGACTTTTTCAAATTCTTCATCTGAAATTTTGTTCAACCACTCATTGCTAAGTAATAAATTCCATTTTTGAGCCTCACTTCTCATATGAAACAGAATTTGAAACTTCCAAAATATCCGATATGTGGACTTGTATCTTTGTATGCATTCTTCAATAGTAGGACCATCATCTTTTCCTGTAAAATATAGAGTCGCCATGAAGAAAAAATTCACTTACTTGGAGAAAATTTGTAATTGTCACAATTTCGTCAATATTACTCAGAATCTCTATTATAAACTGTTTTTGGAAATGGAACAAGCATTCTGCATCTGCCAATGTGATAGAAACCCTGATTTAGACACTGGAATTTCCGATCTGCGCTGCTACTCTCCCGCCGTCACCCAAAATTTCTGAAAAAAGAGCTGATTTCAAATCAGCGATATCTCCCTCATCCGGACTCCGATTCGACTGATTTTTTTTTTGAAATCAGGTGTTTTTTCTCAAAGATTCCAGATCTATAATTAGATTTTTCAGATCTGGTGCCAAGAGGTCTAGATCTGCGCCGCAAATTCGCTGCCCCGAAAAATTGTCTGCAACCCTACTGATTTTCAGCGATATCTTCTTCATCCGGACTCCGATTCAACCGATTTTTTTTTGAAATCGGCTATTTTTGCACAAGGAATACAGATCTGCAATTAGATTCTGCAGATCTTACCCCAAAATGTACAGATCTGATCTGCAATTTCGCCACCCAAAAATCCCTGCAAAAATAAAAAAAAATTCTCCACGGTTTGCCCAAGAAAGTGCTCCGATACCAATTGTTGTGGATCTGATCCAAAAATACTATAGATCTGATAAAATTATAAGACAATGCAAATAAACCCAGAAATAATATGAAATGATTCTTTATTGACCAAACCCTTAAGGTAGGGCAACACCATACATTCACTCCTTAAGGAAGGAGAACACTCCACAAGCCATATGCCTGTTCATACAATAATACTTCTCTTCATATCTCTCCATGTGGAGTCTCTAGCCTCTATATAGGCCTCATACATACAATACCATGGGTCATTACCATGGTTCCGTCATACCATCAACTAATACCATGGGCCCATTACATTATTATTAACTACTTGTGGTCCCTTACATGACATGGGTTAACCACCTTATTTATTACTATGGCCCATCCCATTATTACATTATTACCTTGGGTACCTCCCTTGGTACCCCATATTATCCCCCCTAGGTATATAACATTCACACTAATGCGTTGTATAGTTTTCTATAGTTGTGTGCTAACACTCTTCATGATGGTGAAGTCCCATGTTAGTCTTCTAAGATATTATTTGTTAGTCTTCTAAGTTATTCTTTGCTAAGCCCATGAGTGTTATAACACATTTAATACCATTGTAAGGTGTGTTATAACTCAATCAAGAGGAACATAAATTATTTCTCTCTTCTTTCTCACGGATTACTGCTGATTTGCTTACTCTGGATTTTTGTAACCTCACTTTGATACCAATTTGTTGGAAAGACAAAGGAGCCAAAACACAAATTTCACACACAAAACACAGGAGTTGTGGCTTTTCTATTAATCACACAAAACTTGATGATTACAGCGAACCCAGTGAAAGATATTTATATGTTTCCAACTAGCTACTCGCTTAAAATACCTTGACATGCAACCACACACTAAATTCGTCTATCACTTGACTCAACACTCAATTAACTTAACTAACTTTCTAATTTTGACCAAATCCTACCCAAATAAATAAATTATTTTAACAAAGAGACGCCTTTTTGTGTAAAAAATATTATCGAGCAAACGCTACATTGCAGTGGAGGGAGCACTAGTGTTGTAGCGCACACATGCTAAAGTAGTTATATCCCAGAAGAAAACAATTAGACTATCATCACATGTATCAAGAGAGTGGGGAATGTCTTCGTAGTCCTGAATGCACCATCCTGCCACTATGACAAACCTCCCCACTTGTTCCGCATCTGCATTGTTCAACAATTCCTTGCCTAGCACCTCCAAGGCATTTCCTCTACTGATGTGAGTTGCAGCCCAAGCTGGAAAGAACAGCTCAGAGGATTCAAAGACCTTGTCCATGTTTCTTTGCCCTGCAATTATTTCAAGCAATGTTATGCCAAAGTTGTAGATGTAAACCTTGATAGTGATTGGCAGACCTAAGAGCCACTCAGTGGCCAAGTACCCTATTGTTCCTCTCATGGTCATCAAGACCTTACTATATTCTTTGCCCAAGAGCTTTGCCATTCCAAAAGCAGCCACCTTCAGGCAGAAATTGGAGTCCAGTAGGATATTTTCCAGCTTGATGTCGTAGTGAATAATGCAGTCCTTTCACCTCTCATGCAATTTGATGGAAATAATAATCCCAACCACCATCTTAATACACTGACAAACACCATGCTTTCCCAGTCAACCACTGCATGGTTGCGATTTTGTTTGCAGGCAGAAGGACAGAAGTCAGAACAAAAGTTTAGAGCGGACCATTCCCAAACACATCACAGAAGTTAAAGCATTCAATGAAGTTTAATAAATAAGTATGGACAAACATTCATTCCGTGAATGTTTCCCACACTCCACAACACCTGCAAGTTCAAAAAATCATTTACTATGTAAAATCTCCCATGTTGCTTATTAAATATTTTCTCTGTCATGTAATTAATGTAAAATTCGTATTTTATGATAAATATGAAAGTAAAAGTCATTTGTAATGTTGGGCATGTTGGGCAAGTTAGGGAGCGAGAGTCTATGAGGTAGTGAGGAGGAAATCCTAGAGGAAATATTGGTGGGCATGTGAAAACCAATTTTACGGAGTTTTACAGAAGTTTACTCCGCAACCCAGTAATGCGTAAATTGCAGTAAGTTTGTTGTGTTTTTCACTTGGAGCTACAGCCTCCATTTATCACGCGAATGTAATTCATTTATGTTTTGACATATAATATAAAGTGTGTTCAGTTGCATTATGGTTTTAATCTTACACAAGTAAATTTATGCAACCTCTTTTATTTTACTTTGTTTTGTCGTGAGTGAACTATGTGTTTTAATTAAAGTCATTGTGTGGTTGCGATATCCTCACCGCAACCAAAGATTTACCTTTCCACAACTGAATTTGACCTTTCTTACTTTTCCACAACCGATTTCTGAGCTCCTCTACCCTCATAAAATTATTTTTCTAACATGGTATTAGAGCAGGTTAAATATTGTTAGTGTAAAACAAGTTTTTTTACTAGCAATTGAAAATTGTTTTGAGGGTAGATTGTTTTTTCCTTTGGAGTGAATTTACTAGTAGATAGATTTTTTTTTTTACACTCAGAAATGGAAACATCAAGCACAAGCTTGAATAATCCTCAGATAGCTCAGTTTAATGGAAAAAATTATGATTAGTGGGCTATTACAATGAAGGCCCTGTTTTCTTCTCAAGACATTTGGGATTTGGTGGAGAATGGCTCTCACGAACTAGCGGATGCAGCAACATACAATGCCTTGTCTCAAGAAGAAAGAGATTTGTTAAGGGACAACAGGAAGAAGGATTGAAAAGCCTTGTTCTATATTTTCCAAGCAGTTCATGAAAGTGTTTTCCCAAGGGTTGTAGTAGCAATGAAGTCCAAGCAAGCATGGGACACCCTCCAGACAGCCTATCAAGAAATGGAAAAAGTCAAGACATCAAAACTACAAATGTTGAGAAGAGATTTTCAAACTCTTTGTATGAAAGAGTCTAAGAATGTAGACTTGTTTTTTACACATGTAATTGGGTTGGTTGCTCAAATTAGGTCTCATGGTGAGACACTTGAAGAAAGGATAATAGTTGAGAAAGTTTTTAGAAGTTTGCCAGGAAGGTTTGATGCCATTTTTGTGGCCATAGAAGGGACAAAAGATCTCTCATAGTTCTCAGTGGATGAGCTTCATGCATCACTGGTTTCTCATGAACATAGACTGAATAGAGAAACAATCTCCTCATTGGAGCATGCCTTCAAGACACAAGTTTCATTTGGTCAAAGTAGAGGCAGAGGTAGATCATATGCTAGAGGAAGAGGAAGAAGCCCACACATAGGTGGAAGAAGCAACCCTTCAAGCTCAAGTGGAAGAGGCAACATCAAAATCCAAGTCAAGGCCCAAACCAAAATCAAGCACAAGGTCAGAGGTATGATAAATCTCAAGTCCAATGTCATTACTGCAAGAAGTATGGTGATTATGAAAATGAATGTAGAAAGAAGCAATATGACATTAGTAACAAACCAAGTGTAAATTTCACAAAAGAAAATCATAACCATGATAGCATGTTTTTAGCTTGTAATGTAGCACAAGAAAAACAAAGTGATATATGGTATCTAGATTCAGGGTGTAGCAACCACATGTCAGGAAACATAGAAATGCTTTCCAACCTAGATGAAAGTGTGAAATCTGAAATGACATTAGGGACTAATAGCAAAGTCTCTGTCACGGGAAAAGGTAGAATTAATATCCTAACAAAGAAGGGGGAGAAGAAGTACATCTCAAATGTTTACTTTGTCCCTGATCTAAAACATAACCTCATAAGCATTGGACAACTCATGCAAAAGGGCTACAATGTTTTTTTCAAGAATTATGTATGCATAATTTTGGATAGGCCTCGAAGTAGAAAAATAATTGCAAAGGTTCATATGACAAACAATAGAATGTTTCCCCTAAAATTAAGATCAGATTTGCAGAAAGAAGGTGCACAAGCAAAACTCTAAATGAACTCAGAAGAGGATGGAAGAAAAGAGGCAGTTGTCACACAAGTGAACTATCAAGCAGAGGTCAAAGATGAAAATTGGTTATGGCATTTGAGATTTGGACATCTCAACTTTAGAGATTTGAATTTGCTGCATAGGAAAGGCATGGTGAAGGGATTACCACTCATAGAAAAACCAGACAGCCTATGTGAAGGATACATCTTGGGCAAGCAACATAGAGAGACATTTCCAGTAGGGAAGTCAATAAGGGCAAAGGCACCTTTGGAGATTGTCCACTTAGATTTATGTGGACCAATGCAGACACCATCAATTGGTGGCAGCCACTATGTATTGACATTCATAGATGAATACACAAGGAAGACATGGGTCTATCCCCTAAAACAAAAAAGTGAAGTGTTTGAGTGCTTTCGCCAGTTCAAGGCTCTTGTTGAGAAGAAAAGTGGACACTACATCAAAGTCCTCAAGACTGATAGAGGTGGCGAATACATCTCAAATGACTTCCTTCGATTTTGCAGGGAGCATGGAATTCACAAGAAATTTAAATCAAGGTATACACCTCAGAAAAATTGATGCAGGAGCATTCAGCTCAAAAGAATCATTGTATTTTAGTAGACATAGGGAGGTCTTGTGCTTTAAGGAAGTTGGTTTCCTAAGTGTTGAATTAATGTAATTATTAAGGTTTTGAGTGATTTTAATGAGAGAAGCTAGAATAGGGATTTAATTAAGTATAGTGAAGCATATTTGTAAATGTTCTCAAATGTAGGAGAACATGGGAGATTTATGATGGTTGAAATATTTGAGAATCAATTATAAATCTTAGATTAGGAGTTGGTTTCATGATTTGTGGATTAAAGAGGATCCTTAGGGATAAAGATGAGATTTTAGGATTTTGTTGAGAAGTTTATGGATCTAAACCAGGAATTGGTTATAGAATCCTTTTGTATAAATGTAAGCCAAAAAGACAGAGAAAAAGTTAGTCAAGTTAGATAGTTAGCTGGTTAGCTAGTTAGAGGTTTGATTGTAAGCCTACGGGCAGTTAGGAAAACGGAGGCCACTGATACAAAAGATCAGGCCAAGGAGAGAGTTCCTGTGTAAAAACATGTTTATTAATACAAACAACTCGATTTTAAGTTTATGTGTATGTATAGAGTAATTTAGTTATAATCTGTGTGTGAACTAGAGTAAGTTCTGTGTAACAGAGGTTGCAAGTGGAGTTCAAGCAGAACACAGAGAAGAAGTAATATGAAGGATCGTATTGGATCGCTTGAATCCATCCAAAGGATCATAGTTAAGATTCAAGAGTGACAATGATTAAAGTATGCAGAGTTAAGTCCAAGAGGAGGTTGTGTGGCAGGAAAACTAAATACCCTAAACCCAAAGTAAACCGAAAACACAGAGAAATTTGAGAAACCACATAAAGGCACAAAGGAAGGAAGTAAACATGCATAGAAGCATCAGGTCCCTTAGATCGATAGATATTAATGGCTGAAGAAGAATGGCGGAGGAACAGATCTAGATCGTTAGATTGAGAGATTTGTTAGATTGACGGTGATCAACCACTGTGGGGGTAGGAGAGTACGGGTTTCCTTCATCGTGGTCGAAGTCCTGCACTCGCTTCTAGTCGTCAATCTCATATTCAACCTCTTAGATCACAGTCAATTGCAGGCGTTAATGTTGTTTTAATCTGTGTGCTAGTTGAAGTCCCACAAACCGTAGATTTGATGGCCTCTTATATTTAACGGTCATTGCGTGCCATTCAAATCATGCAATAGTCAAGGAAGAAGGCAGTTTTATCAGCGAAGTTGTTTATTGGATGGAGAAAAAGTGGTATGTGGTAATTCGAGTTGGTCACCCGATTAAATTTATTGACTAAAACGTAGCATGCCACAGGAGAGAGAATACCACTTTATCAGGCAGGTAATCCTCGTGCAAGTGCCTCACCCAATATTGTTGTTAACCGTTGGATCAAGTGTGCTTTGATCAATGGCAGGGGATCGTTGATTAGTTTTGCATCAAAATATTTCATGAGTGGATGAATCTTTGCCTTAATAAAATGTGATTTGTGATGTACGATTTGTTAGCACCTAGATTTACCTTAGGCTGGAAAGGTAGGATCCAGGGCCAACATTAAACCACGTTCAGCCTCGTAGCTAGCCCTACGAGGATAGGAGAGGGCTCTCTCTGGGTCAATCTTAGCAAACGATAATCAGATGGGGCTTGAGATGACTGATTTAACAACTAATCTTAGGTTAGGTATGAAGTGCAAAGTTTTGATTTGAGTTTTTGGGGGTTTTTGCTGGAAAAAGGGAAAGGCAAATTTGGGTCCGGGGATGAGGCCAAATTTTTGCATAGTTCTGGTTGGGGCGAGGTAGGCAGTAGTTTTGATGCTTTAGATTAAATGAATGGATGGAAAATACCACTGAGGAGCTGACGAGGGCGTGAGGGTATCAAGAATCCTCCTCAAAATGAAGAAAACATTGAGAATTAAACAAAACTACAGGCAGAGCACAACAAACTCATGGATTCTACCTTTGTCACTTAACTTGTTTAATTTAGAAGCAAAGAGAAGGGAAATGGTATACATAAAACATCAATGAGGACCTTCCCGGTGTTAACATTGGGTGTAGGATAGCTCGTTGGAAATATTATTGAGTCTACTTTCCAACCCAACTTGAATTTTTCAATTTGGAGTTCATTTTCCCTATCAAAAGTCAAATCTCCCAAGACTGGTCAAAATGTGCCAAATGAGGCTACCTCAGGACAGAGTGCTGTTGCAGTCAACTTTTGAAGGTCTTACTCAACTCCAAATTGAGCTCATGATAGCTCATTGAAAAGATATTTGTGTCTAGTTATCCTTTGACTCATCAAGCAAGTCATTTGGCCAACCAAGCTAGGAGAAAACTTGATTTTCCCAAGGTCATTTCATAGGTGCATCCATTCTCCCAAGGCAACTGTATTTTTGACATTTCTCTAAAACCACGACACCTGTGTAAAAACTGATTGAGGTTTTTCTTCCTTGGCCTATTTTGGACAAAAACCGCTCTAAATTTTTCCAAATTCATCTTTCCTTGCTCAAAAGCATCATTTGAGTAAAACCTACCCCGATGTGTGGAACAGGGGATTTGTCGAAATGAAGCAAAATGAAGGGGATAAGGGGCTTCTAAATTCTTGAGAAAATTTTGGAAAGTAGGAGCGATGCTAGGAAGTAGGGGAAAGTGGAATTCCAAAGACTGAGTGAGGGGAAGGGGTCCAAAAGGGCTAAACATAGGCCCAACCTAGGAAATTGTTAAGTTGTAGCAAGAAACTAGGGTTTGTGCAAAAATGAGGAATTTGAGGGATCTTAGTGATGGGAAGTGTTTAATAAGGTACATTAAGGATAGGGGAAGGTGTATGAACATCACGATACAAGTTTTGCTGATGATTTGACCATCCAAGAGAAATTGCTTTCAAAACCCTAAGAGAGGGAAGTGACCTTACCTAGGCGCAATTGAAGCATGAACAAGGCATAAAATGACCCAGTGGAACTTGGAATGATGATGAAAACCCTTTGAATGATGGTACACTCTGCCGAATGGTGACATGAAGCTCTTGGGATAGCCATTAGGGTTTGGGAATTTTTAACTAGGGTTTGGGATAATTAGGACTAGGGATTTGGGAAAATGGGAATTGGGGATAGGTATGACTAAATATGGGAGTTAGGAAATGGGTGATAAGTTCAAAAAATAAATGGAGGAATGAAAAGTGAAGGAGTGCAGAAGGCAGCAAAATGACAAGTACAAAACCCTAGGCAATGGCTTTTGAGAGATTGCAAAATATTAGGGTTTGGATTTTCTTTTACACAACCACCATAAACTTTAAGAAAAACTCCTTCACTAGCAAGGAAAAGAGCTTAGCTTACTTGCACACTAGAAGGTTTGAGCAATTTTGGAAATTTGAGGAAGTTTTGACAGTTTTGGGACCCTCTGGCTGTATGCGCCACGCAGCTCGCCCAATGCACCACGCCTCACCAATGCGCCGCGCCCGTGTTAAAATGAACTGCAGACTAAGGCCCAGTGTGCTGCGCCTAATGGGTGCACCGCCCCTCCTGCCCAGTGCACTGTGTCGGCCGATTTTCGCCCAAATTCACCCAATTTCTCACTTGCTCATCAAATTTTCTCTATCTTGCTTCTCTTTTGCAAATGAGCTTATCACATGAAGACATTGCTTATAAACCAAGAGCCTTTGAAATTTTAGCTCATGAAACCCACTTTCCTAATGTTTTTGCTTTGACTTTTCACTTTCTACTACAAACTCTGTTTTCGTTGTTTCCTTTGATTTTTGACTTAAATGATGAACCTCTTGGCAATTTTTTGCAGGGATGATGGCATTGGATTTCGGCAAAGGATGACCAGGGATGCATCTAAAATATCCAAGAACTGAAAACTTTGAAATTTACATGGCAATATATTACAAAAGACATAATGTCGAATTTTCTTCAAAACAAAGTTTTGAAGAAAAGTCATAGTCCAGCAATATGATGATGAAATGTTTGAAATAAAAACTTGCTTAGAACCTCCCTATGGCCTGCTAGCATTATTGGACACTTTGAAGACTGAATTCACTAAACCCTAGAACTAATGACTGAGATGATCCTTTGCTGACCAAGAGACCAAATATTGACTACCATTGATTGGAAAATGATTTTTATGGACCTTGATGAAAAGACCTGTGCCAACAGGTACAAGACATGAGGGGAATGAGTGACAAGGCCCTTCCATCAGATTATGGCATGCCCTTAGTGGAATGCAGATGATCGAGCTGAATGAGACACCTAAAATGAAATGCAATAAGAGAAATGATCTCCGACGAAGGGATGCAAAGACCGACTCTAACATTGGCTCCAATGGGGATGGTAGTTCCTGGGAGGTGCCAAGAACGACAGATCTCTGGGAGAACAGACCAGTGCCTTCACCCATTGGGCAATGGAGTCCATAACTTCAGTAAATTAACACAAGACATTAACACAAGTCTCTTGACTCATTTATTGACTGAAAATTTGACTCAAATTGACTCAATTTTGAAACTAAAATGACTGAAAAAACTAACTCTATGCAAAAAGAAATGAATCATGACTGACTTAACTAAAACAAGAACTTACAAAGCTTGTTTAATGGCAACAGTCCATCAAGATTCAAGGGTTTCAAATCATGATGACAACCAACTGCCTGTTGATGGAATATGTACAATCATGTGTAGTGTGCCTTCCAATGTAACCAATTAAGCAAATGCCTCCTTGATTGATTCTCCTGATCAGATATTCTGGTCAACAATAAATACTGGTAACTGGGCATCCAAAAACATAATTGACCATGATCTCCTTCATCACTAAATACTACGATAATCACCTTCACTTCTGACTGCAACAAATTTGCCATTGGATCCTGAAAAACATGAATATTTACCTCCTGCTGAAGAAACAAGGTGTCTTTTTCTTTTGATTCTGATCTTCCTTCATAATGTACTTCAGTAAAAGTATGGTCCTAGCCCTCAAATAATTCTGAACAAGTAGATGAGCAGATCTCCTCTTGGAAAAACATTTCAAAACATGAGACATATGAAGAAGAATCTGAAAGGTAGTGCTGAATGTTCTGATCTTCTGTAGTCTGAATATTATTTTGATCATCTTCATATGATATAACAGCCAGATTGTCATGTTTCTCATTACATTCATCAATCATAAGAAAAGAAACTTCAGATGATTCTTGATACTCAAATATGACATTTCTATCATCTACCAATGATTCATCCAAGGAAACTTTTTCACTTACTTGAGCGAAGATCTCGTCTTGTTTTTCATAGAGGGAATGAACTACCTCCTCGTGAAGATCTAGTTCCAGTGGGATGAGAGAATTTAGGTCTGTAACTCTGTTTTCTTCATTTGAGGCAGCCTCAACAATGCAACTCTCTTTTATGAGATCCAGAACAACATGTTTTTCCTCATCACAATCTGTCTCTTGATCTGATTTATCATCATCATTATCTGAGATTGGAACATCATTTTCCTGCGTATCATCTTTTATTTCAACCAGATCTGAAATAAAACTTCTTCTCTCATCATTTTCAGCAATATGGAAATCTTCAACCTGTTAATCTTGATAAGTATCCTCTAAGATTTCTGTATGCTGCTGAAACGAATTTTCATACAATGCTTCCATGATTTCTCCGTCCATCAATTCATTATCTCCGTAAAAATTCTCAAGATCTTCAATGAAACTACTAACGTGTTCACAACAATTCTGCACTAATATTAAGGATGGACAAGATTCTTTATACCTTTCAAAGAATATTGTATGAAAATCCTTTAGACAATAAATAGAAGCAGGTGGCAAACTTTCATACCAAGATCGGGCTTCATCTTCCAGAGTAGCCATAAACATTTTCATCAAACAATCTTTAGGAAAATTGATCTTTAATTTATGCACATGAATGTGAAATTTCACCAAATGAAGAGTAGCGTCATTACCTTCCACATTTTTGAACATAGGCAAATTCTTAAGCTAATCCAACTTGGGTGATGTGAAAATGGAATGTACTTGTTTAAGGGTGCAAGGTATCCATTTCCAATAATTTCAAATGTGAGCTATACACTCCAAGTGACCTCTGAAAATGTAAAAACTTCTTATTTCTTATACAGAGATAGACTATAGGGGCATTTACCGGACATGTCACCTCTAAAGAGAGGATGAGTTCCAGAGGCTACCTGGCCCTCTACAGGCTCTGCCTAAAGAAATAATGAAGTCAACACTTAGAAGTCTTTGACATACACATACTTGAAGTTTGATGTCTTGCGGAATAAGACAAATAACTTTCTGCAGCTGAATAGGTGATTATGTGTGTATGCAAGTTATGTATATTTTCTATTTAACACTTTATATCAGTTTTGTTTAGCATATCATCTTCAGCAAATAAAGACATCAAAATGATAGAGCAGTTCACCCCCTCCTGGGCTACATCTGCTGGACCAAGCCTCTCAAACTAGGCTTGTCCTCTTGTATTAAAAATGCTACAAAGGCTAATACAAGAATATGAGTGTCTCTAAAGACATATCTGACTGTAAATACAGAATCAGAAAATAGGAATGAGCTAAACATGCCCTTTCCCAAACATTAAATAGTGAAATTGTACCTCATACAGTACTTTCCCCAATTGGCCCTAGTGGCCCTTTAAACTTGCATGGAGAATTTCAAGGTGAATATGACGTCAATTGGTTCTAAAACCTTTTCCATTAGACTCAGAAGGTCGAAAATAGCAGACATAGGCTTTTGAATCACCAAAAATGGATGAACATAGCCCCCAAACAGCTCGAGCACTGAAATGGCCCTAGTGGCCATGAAAGCTTCCCTGAAGCTAAACAGTGAGAAGAATGCCTCAACAGGAAAAATGAGCTGTAGAAATGGATTCAGAATGCTGAAAACCTTTAGGAATGACCTTCGTTCCACATTCACTGGCTGCACAATTCCCAATGCAGCTCCCAAACTGATTTGGCCCTCGTGGCTCCTAGAAATTCCACGAAGCAAAATCACCTGCAAATGACCTCAGATGGCTATGAAACCTATGCCAATGGCTTCAGAAGGTTGAAGATACCCAAAATCAAAAAAACATTCGTCCAAAAAGGACTTTCCTAGCCAAAGTTATGGCTCATTGAAGATTTCCTCCAGTTTGGCCTAAAATCACTCCAGCTAACTGTAGTTGGGGCCAGTTAGCTCTGCCAATTATGGCGGGACCGCCCAAATTTGGTGCTCCACCATTATTCCCGCCATCTTAACTGCCACCTAACTGTCATGTTACCCGCGCATGTGAACGGGATCTTCAGAATCGGCGGTTTGCATTGGAGTTCACGCCATAACCTTCGGTTGACGGGCAGTTATCTTAACTCCGCTTTATTATACCATGTGAACACGTGTTTATAACCATTGACATTAACTATTCTGCTGGTGGTTTAGGCATGGCACCTGATTCTTGGCGTGAGGTCACGTGGTATGGGGGCTGGCCCCCTTCGGGCCTACCGATTCAAGGTTAAAGCCCATATAGAATTTCCGCCGCCATCCTAACAAGTCCCAACCATATAGCCTAATGGTAAGGCGTGGGAGTGTTACAAGGTAGGTCGCGTGTTCAAACCTCAACCCGACCAAAATTTTTACCAGGCATGGCACCCGATTCTTGGCGTGAGGTCACGTGGTATGGGGGCTGGCCCCCTTTGGGCTTGCCGATTCAAGGTTAAAGCCCATATAGAATTTCCGCCGCCATCCTAACAAGTCCCAACCATATAGCCTAATGGTAAGGCGTGGGAGTGTTACAAGGTAGGTCGCGTGTTCAAACCTCAACCCGACCAAAATTTTTACCATATGCACCCATAGTTGCTGATGTCACCTTGGGGCACGTGGCATCCTCCGGGTTTGCCACGTGGCAACCTATGATTGGCTGCCCAAAAGGAATATTCCAAGGAATATTCTATGGAATATTCTTTTTTTAATTTTTTTTTTTTTTGAAAAAATTCAAAAATTAAGAGTCATTGGGCGATTTTGTTTTTGGCATAACTTCTGCATACGGATACCGTTTTTCAAACCATTTACGGCGCCAGAATTAAGAGGACGAGCTCTTTCCAGTCGTTCAAGTTTGAACTAGTTCTAAGCATTTTAATTTTTGACCATTTTACGACACTTGGTGCTGAGCTCCTGATCATTGGGCATTTTATTTGGAAAACCTGGGATGTGATCTTAGCTCATGGGAGCGTATCTTCTTGCAACCCGTTCCATCTTGAAAATATTAAAGCTACTGATCTTCCTGCAGTGGAGTCACCAGGTGAATGATTGATTTCTAGTTTTTTCAGTGAATGGAGTCACTAGGTGAATTATTTCAACCTTGTGGTGTCTGATCGTTGTCCACCATCAACCATCAGATCTAACTTGATACATGTACTGGGGAAATTTACAAGTCAAGTGTCACGATTACAAGCTAGACCGAAGATTGACTGAAGCAGCGTTTATCTACTTCCACTAATGCAAAGCAAAAGTGTTTCGAAGGCTACCTGGCATAAATTCAGGCTCCGTCTGTAGCTTATAAAAAAAATGACATCAACAAGCAAACCATTTTCTTCCCAGTATGGTCGCCACTATGTTAGCGCCTAGATTTACCTCAGGCTAAAAAGGTAGGATCCAGGGCCAACATCAAACCATGCTCAACCTCGTAGCTAGCCCTACGAGGACAGGAGAGGGCTCTCTCCAGGTCAATCTCTGCAAAATATAATCATATGGGCCTTGCGATGACTGGTTTAACAACTAATCTTAGGCTAGGTATGAAGTGCAAAGTTTTGATTTGAGTTTTTGGGGGTTTTTGCTGGAAAAAGGGAAAGGCAAATTTGGGTCCGAGGATGAGGCCAAATTTTTGCAGAGTTCCGGTTGGGGCAAAGTAGGTAGTAGTTTTGATGCTTTAGATTAAATGAATGGATGGAAAAGACCGCTGAGGAGCTGAAGAGGGCGTGAGGGTATCAAGAATCCTCCTCAAACTGAAGAAAACATTGAGAATTAAACAAAACTACAGGCAGAGCACAACAAACTCATGGATTCTACCTTTGTCACTTAACTTGTTTAATTCAGAAGAAAATAGAAGGGAAATGGCATACATAAAACATCAATGAACTTGCAATTACATGAAGAAACACACCATCAAAACACAGAGCCACAAGGATCCCAACAAGTGCTGCAAAACCCTGGTCTTTCCTTTGCCAAAATTGCAGAAATGAAATGTACAATGGAGTGCCCAGAAATCCCAAGTGTCCAACCATGAAAATGACTTAGAAATTACATAATATAGACAAGCCAAATCCATTCCCTTGCCTCTAGGGTTCGAACTCATCATTCTAGGAGCTGTTTCAACCAATTCTAAACAAGGAACTGAAATCTAGGCAATCAAACAACTTGCCTCTATATGGAAGGAAACTGATTCATTCATTTAATTTTCACTTTTTAGTGAATGAATCCTCTAGAAAAAGTAAAAATGTGTCAATATTACATCATGTCCATCAAATTACATCATGGTAGATCAATAGTTACATCAAAAAGTAAAACTAGTCAAAACTGGGCGAATTTCTGAGCTGAAGAGTGAAAATGAGGCCAAATTTCTCTATGTGCCGCGCCCAAATTCTCTATGTGTTGTGCCACTTTGGAGCTGATTTTGAGACACTTCCTGAAGTCCAAATTAAGCCCACGATAGCTTGTTGGAAATCCATACCTTTCGAATTTCCAACCCAAGTGGAATTTCTGAATTTGGATGTCATTTACCCCTCCAAAACTTCAATCTCCGAAGATTGCTTCCTGTGTGTCAAAATAGGGGCAGTGAGGTCATTTTTGAGTGTTTTTTGACCTTTTGAGGGCTCAAAACCTCCTCAAATTTCTTGGCCGTAGATAGGAAAGCATAAATTATCATGAAAAATCTAGAAAGGCAAAGTTTTTTAGATTTGGAGCCCTCTAGCAAAAGCGAGCACCACGTGGTGCGGCGCAAAGAGCAGAAAACCCTGTGTTAAAAATTTCTGTGCGTAGCGCCTTTTGGAAGACCAGTTTTAAGAACCTTCCATGTATTCAAATTGGGCCCAGGATAGCTTGTTGGAAATCATATTGAGTCTACTTTCCAGGCCAACTTGAATTTTTCAATTTTGAGTTCATTTTCCCTATCAAAAGTCAAATTTCCCAAGACTGGTCAAAACGTGCCAAATGAGGCTGCCTCAGGGCAGAGTGCTGTTGCAATCAACTTTTGAAGGTCTTCCTCAACTCCAAATTGAGCTCATGATAGTCGATTGGAAATATATTTGTGTCTAATTATCCTTTGACTCATCAAGCAAGTCATTTGGCCAACCAAGCTAGGAGAAAACTTGATTTTCCCAAGGTCACTTTAGAGGTGCATCCATTCTCCTGAGACAACTGTATTTTTGACATTTATCTAAAACCACGACACCTGTGTAAAACGTGAATGAGGTTTTTCTTCTTTGGCCTATTTTGGACAAAAACCTCTCTAAATTTTTCCAAATTCATCTTTCCTTGCTCAGAAGCATCATTTGAGTAAAACCTACCCCGATGTGTGGAACAGGGGATTTGTCGAAATGAAGCGAAATGAAGGGGATAAGGGGCTTCTAAATTCTTGAGAAAATTTTGGGAAGTAGGGAGGGATGCTAGGAAGTAGGAGAAAGTGGAATTTCAAAGATTGAGTGAGGGGAAGGGGTCCAAAAGGGCTAAACACAGGCCCAACCTAGGAAATTGTCAAGTTGTAGCAAGAAACTAGTGTTTGTGCAAAAATGAGGAATTTGAGGGATCTCTGATCCAGGTGGATATTGGTGGCCACCTGCCAAGTCCACCTGGACCCCCAACATTGTCTTTCTCAGCATTTTTAGTTTCCTTAATTGTAGCACAGTTTACTATTTTTAGCAGTTTTTCGGGTCCTGAACTTCCGGAGCCGTTTTGAGGCCCTAAACGACGTTTTTTTGGGAATCTGGGGCAACATGGGTCCATGGACCGATGTTGCCTCCCAAAGTGGTAGTACTCGGATAGATCTTTCTAACGAGCTATTGTACGCGTCAAACGGAGATCATATGCCAAAGTTACGACCCCGGGAAGTTGATGTACCAATTTACCCCCAAACGGGGCCCACAGTTTGGCGTTTCATCTCCTAGGGTTAGGTTTTGGAATGTTAAGGGTTTTCCATTGTTTCTCAACAATAAATAGGCCTTCGAGCCTCATT
This sequence comes from Pinus tabuliformis, assembly GCA_031772625.1. Classification (NCBI taxonomy): domain Eukaryota; kingdom Viridiplantae; phylum Streptophyta; class Pinopsida; order Pinales; family Pinaceae; genus Pinus; species Pinus tabuliformis. The sequence continues at coordinate 1,630,201,065 of CM062804.1, read as the reverse complement.
GTAACACAGTTCAGAGGCATGTAGCCATCACATCTCTTCTCAGAGATAAGCTACCATCGCCCTAGCTAGTTTATTTCCATTTCTGTTTGTAAGCATATTTCAGTATTTTCCATTAATGAAATGAAGTATTATTTCCGCTGCATCTTTGTGTATATGGTTATCTCTGTAATTTGTTGCGTTCCTGTTTAAATCCGGATCAGTGGTATCAGAGCGGTCTGCTTTTTCTCTGTTTTTCTTTGCATGTCCCCAACAAGGTCGGGATATAAGGAGTTAGGGCTTGAACTGGTTGAACCTTTGCAAGACCAGCCTCGCAAATCCCGACGGCCTCCCATGGCGGACGAGAAGAAAGACGAGGGGGCAGGAGATCCCATCAAAATCTTGCTCGAAGAAGCGCTCGAGCGACAACGGAACGCGATGATGGACAGCTTTGCGCAGATCCTTCAGCGGCTACCCAGAAGCGGCGCATCGGCTTCCAGCAGCTCCTCTGGAAACGCCACACCCTTTAAGGTACAAGTTAATTTTGAAATCCCCATATTCGAGGGTCAGATAGACGCCGATGCCGTAGATAAATGGTTAAATCTGCTAGAGGGTTATTTTTCTGTTCATGAATTTTCGAGTCGGGAAAAGATTGTTTTTGCTCTTCTCAAAGCAGCCCCCCACGTCAAGGACTGGTGGGAAACCTACTGCGAGCAGAAGGATGAAAGTACTGGCTCACTATTTTCAGCCGCACCCACCTGGGATTCGTTCCGGGATGCCATCAAGGAGCAGTACTACCCTGTCGGAAGCTATGAGGATGAATACATAAAGTGGACCACGCTGCGGCAGGGAAGGGACCAAGACGTGCCGGAGTTCACCAATCTTTTCCATACCCTTCGCACAAAGTTGGGTATCAAGGATTCGGAGCAACATTTGATACTCAAATACCGTGGCTGCCTGCACAAGTACATCCAGGAAGAAATACAGTTCCTGAACATCCCCTCGCTCGGCGCAGCATACCGGTATGCCGTCAAGGTCGAGCATAAGTTTAAACAAAAGAAGCGAGACTTTGGATCTGTGAATCCAAAGCAGGGGAAAGGTGCCCCTAAACCACAGAACAAAGGACAAAGCCAAGGCGGGACAGCCCAAGACAACCAGCCGAAGCTACAAGCAAAGAGCAACGCCGCGAAGCCGAGAAAGGACACTGGAAAATGGTGCGAGTTCCATAAGAGCTCCACTCACAACACAAGTGAGTGTCGGGCCAAGCAATCACTGGTGGCTGAGCTAAAGGTTTCAGAATCAGATGCATGTTCCGACTCTGAGTCAGAACCCGATAAGGGGTATGAAAAAGGGAAGCAGATCATTGATGCGGATCCCAGCGCCACTGTTGCTACCGCAAAGATCCAGAAAAATGAACCCGAAGATCCAGAGGAGGAGGAGCGTCTCTTCCACTCCCAGATGTGGGTAAAGGGCTCCCCGATACAGTTCATTGTTGATAGCGGGAGTCAAAAGAACCTCATTTCGGCAGAGGTCATGAAGCGGTTGGGCTTACCGACCACAACACATCCACAACCATACACCATTGGGTGGCTTCACCAAGGGCGAGATCTTCGCGTGAGCCAGCAGTGTCGCCTTCCATACAACATCAAGCCCTTCACGGATGAGGTATTGTGTGACATTGCTCCCCTTGAAGTTTGTGATGTATTACTAGGACAACCATACTTGTGGAAGCGACATGCTGTGTATGAATCAAGGCCCCGTGCTGTTATTATTACATTGGGAAATAAGTTGTTCAGGATACCAGAGGTAGCACCACCTGCCGCCATCTCTTTGATTACTGCAAAACAATGCAGTAAGATCATTTCCAAAACCAAGAAATTTGTTTTCCTGATGATACGCCCTCAAGGGAAGAAGAAGATAGTGGCCGCGGCCTCCAAACGGGGCCCCTCTGCACGGCAGCTACAGATGGATAAGATTGTGGAGGAGTACGAAGACATCTTCACCTCCCCGGCAGGGGTTCCTCTGCACTGTCAAGTCAAGCACTCCATTGATCTGACCCCAGGTGCGCCGCTACCCAATGGACCAATTTATCGGCGCTCTGTTCTGGAGAACAATGAAATCAAGAGGCAGATTCAGGAGCTCCTGCAGAAAGGTCACATCCGTCCGAGTTCTTCGCCTTGTGGGAGCCCGATAGTATTGGTACAGAAGAAGGATGGGACGTGGAGACTCTGTATTGACTATCGGGCGCTGAACAAGATCACTGTCCGTAATAGGTACCCGATCCCGCGGATTGATGACCTCCTAGACCAACTAAAGGGGGCGAAATATTTCAGCAAGATCGATCTGAAGTCAGGATATCACCAGGTACCAATTGAACCCTCAGATGTGTGGAAGACTGCCTTCAAATCCAAGGAGGGCCTCTTCGAATGGTTGGTCATGCCTTTCGGATTGACGAATGCTCCTGCAACCTTTATGAGGCTAATGGATGACATCTTGCGGCCATTCACCAACTCCTTTGTAGTAGTATACTTGGATGACATTCTGATCTTCAGCCAGAGTTGGGAAGAGCACCTCCACCACATCCGACAGGTTCTCCAAACACTGCGGCAACACAAGCTATGTGCCAATTTGGAGAAATGCACTTTTGGCATGACCAAGGTTCAGTATCTGGGATACATCATTGATGAACAGGGGGTGCATGTCGATCCAGCCAAGGTCCAAGTCATTCGGGATTGGCCCTCTCCAACCACTCTAACAGAGCTCCGCAGCTTTCTAGGTCTTGCCAACTTCTACCGGAGGTTTGTGTTGGGATTTTCTCATATTTCTTGGCCCTTGAGTCAAGTCACCAAGGGCGGGGCAAAAGCAAAATTCTTTTGGTCTGAATCTCAACAGAAGGCATTCAGGGAGTTGAAGGATCGCCTCTGCACGGCACCAGTGCTCGCGTTACCAGATTTACAACAACCATTTGAGGTCGAGACAGATGCCTCTGACTATGCTATTGGGGCAGTCCTTACTCAACATGGACATCCAGTGGCATATCACAGTGAAACGCTTTCGGACACAGTCCGGAAGTACCCCACTTATGATAAAGAGATGTATTCCATTGTACAAGCCTGCCGACAATGGAAGCATTACATTTTGGGGAAGGAAACGGTCATCCACACAGACCACCGACCTCTGCAGTTCATACAGACCCAAGGGAAATTGCAGAATGATCGCCATCAGAAGTGGTCTACATACCTGCAACAGTTTCACTTGAATATCAAGTATAAAAAGGGCAGCACCAATAATGTTGCAGATTGCCTCAGTCGACCACCGATCATGGCGCTAACCACCGTGCTCAACTCTTGCGGGCACGAGACTTCTGATTGGCCACTTCTCTACAAAAGCGACCCAGAATTCGGCCACACATACCAGACACTCTTGGAGGGTCGGCAGGTTGCAGATTTTCACCTCCAGGATGCCCTATTATGCCACCTCGGTCACCTTTGTGTTCCTTCAAGCGAGCGTGCCAAGATGATTTGGGAAGCACACTACAGTCGGGCTGCTGGGCATTTCGGGGTCGAGAAAACAGTGGCAGTACTGCAAAACTATTTCTATTGGCCGAATCTTCGACAGGATGTTGGGAAGTACATCCGATCATGTACTGCCTGTGCCATTGCCAAACCGACCATTAAGAAGCAAGGCCTCTATACCCCGTTGCCTAACCCTAGTCGACCTTGGGAATCCATCTCCATGGATTACATGTCAGGCCTTCCTTCCACTAAGCATGGAAATGACTGTGTTTTTGTGGTCGTCGACAGGTTCTCAAAGATGGCCATTATGATGGCCTGCAAGAAGAATATCACAGCAGAAGCCACTGCTAAACTCTTCTTTGAACGAGTGTGGGTGCACTTTGGGATCCCACAGTCTATCATCTCAGATCGGGACAGTCGGTTTCTCAGCACCTTTTGGTCCAGTCTCTGGTCAATGCTGGACACCAAACTCACGAAGTCCACAGCCTTCCATCCTCAAACTGATGGCCAGACAGAGGTTGTCAATAGGATGATTGTGCACATTCTGCGCATGTATAACTCAAAGCATCCTCGCACATGGGACGAGAGCCTCCCCTACGTTCAGCACAGCTACAACCGAGCTCTTCACAGCTCCACTGGCCATAGCCCTTTTCAGGTGGGTTTGGGATTCCAGCCACTATGCCCCATTGATGTGGCCATGCCACTTGCAGCTACTCACATGAATTCAGCTCATGTCCAGTCCGAAACAGATAAGGCCACCAGCTTCATTGAGCGCATCCAACATATTCGCCAGCAGGTCCATGACATCCTTGAGAAATCAAATGCCAAGTACAAGCAGCGACATGATCAACATCGGGTGCCACACAAGTTTCAGGTGGGCGACAAAGTCTGGTTGCATTTGCAAAAGGAACGCCTTACTGGAGCCTATCGGAAATTGAGACCACTCCGATATGGTCCTTACACCATTACTAAGGCTATGGGAGACAATGCATTTGAGCTCAGCATTCCCCCATTCCTTGGCCTGCACCCAGTGTTCAATGTGGACCGCCTTCGGCCATACTTTCCACCATTGCTAGACACATCCGACATTGCAGAACAGCTCAAACCCACAGAATTAAATCCAGATTGCATGGAACAAGCTGCAACTGATCGGATCATGGACACACAGATCAAGAACACTCGCCAACAGAATATCCAACTGTATCGAGTTGTCAAAGCAGGCCAACTCCTTCAGCAGGGCAAGTGGCTCACCAGGGAACAAGTTCAGCAGAAGTTTCCTCATCTCATGGAGGAGCTCAACGCAATGGGGACCATTGCTTCCTAAGGGGGGAGGAATGATCCAGGTGGATATTGGTGGCCACCTGCCAAGTCCACCTGGACCCCCAACATTGTCTTTCTCAGCATTTTCAGTTTCCTTAATTGTAGCACAGTTTACTATTTTTAGCAGTTTTTCGGGTCCTGAACTTCCGGAGCCGTTTTGAGGCCCTAAACGACGTTTTTTTGGGAATCTGGGGCAACATGGGTCCATGGACCGATGTTGCCTCCCAAAGTGGTAGTACTCGGATAGATCTTTCTAACGAGCTATTGTACGCGTCAAACGGAGATCATATGCCAAAGTTACGACCCCGGGAAGTTGATGTACCAATTTACCCCCAAACGGGGCCCACAGTTTGGCGTTTCATCTCCTAGGGTTAGGTTTTGGAATGTTAAGGGTTTTCCATTGTTTCTCAACAATAAATAGGCCTTCGAGCCTCATTGTAACACAGTTCAGAGGCATGTAGCCATCACATCTCTTCTCAGAGATAAGCTACCATCGCCCTAGCTAGTTTATTTCCATTTCTGTTTGTAAGCATATTTCAGTATTTTCCATTAATGAAATGAAGTATTATTTCCGCTGCATCTTTGTGTATATGGTTATCTCTGTAATTTGTTGCGTTCCGGTTTAAATCCGGATCAATCTCAGTGATGGGAAGTGTTTAATAAGGTACATTAAGGATAGGGGAAGGTGTATGAACATCAGGATACAAGTTTTGCTTATGATTTGACCATCCAAGAGAAATTGCCTTCAAAACCCTAGGAGAGGGAAATGACCCTACCTAGGCGCAATTGAAGCATGAACAAGGCATAAAATGACCCAGTGGAACTTGGCATGATGATGAAAACCCTATGAATGATGGTACACTCTACCAAATGGTGACATGAGGCTCTTGGGACAACCATTAGGGTTTGGGAATTTTTAACTAGGGTTTGGGATAATTAGGACTAGGGATTTGGGAAAATGGGAATTGGGGATAGGTATGACTAAATATGGGAGTTAGGAAATGGGTGATAAGTTGAAAAAATAAGTGGAGGAATGAAAAGTGAAGGAGAGGTAGAAGGCAGAAAAATGACAAGTACAAAACCCTAGGCAATGGCTTTTGAGAGATTGCAAGATATTAGGGTTTGCATTTTCTTTTACACAACCACCATAAACATTAAGAAAAGCTCCTTCACTAGCAAGGAAAAGAGCTTAGCTTACTTGCACATTGGAAGGTTTGAGCAATTTTGGAAATTTGAGGAAGTTTTGACAATTTTGGGACCCTCTGGCTGTATGCACCACGCAGCTCGCCCAATGCGCCGCGCCCATGTTAAAATGAACTACAGACTAAGGCCCAGTGCGCCGTGCCTGATGGGTGCCTCCTGCCCAGTGCGCTGTGCCGACCGATTTTCGCCCAAATTCACCCAATTTCTCACTTGCTCATCGAATTTGCTCTATCTTGCTTCTCTTTTGCAAATGAGCTTATCACATGAAGACATTGCTTATAAACCAAGAGCTTTTGAAATTTTAGCTCATGAAACCCACTTTCCTAATGTTTTTGCTTTGACACTTTTCACTTTCTAATACAAACTCTGTTTTCGTTGTTTCCTTTGATTTTTGACTTAAATGATGAACCTCTTGGAAATTTTTTGCAAGGATGATGGCATTGGATTTCGGAAAAGGATGACCAGGGCTGCATCTGAAATATCCAAGAACTGAAAACTTTGAAATTTACATGGTAATATATTACAAAAGATGAAATGTCGAATTTTCTTCAAAACGAAGTTTTGAAGAAAAGTCATAGTCCAGCAATATAATGATGAAATGTTTGAAATAAAAACTTGCTTAGAACCTCCCTCTGGCTTAGAACAGACTGAGCTCAAAGGAGAGAAGCTTAGTGAGGAATATGTAGCAAGAAGGAGACTTGTTACTGTAGAGGTATTTTTGCAGCTCACAAAGGAAATTCCACAGAGGATGTGGGTAGAATTGCTAAGTAATGAAGGAAGCTAGTAAGAGTTTCTAAGTGAAAGAAGAGGTGGTCAAAACCTAGTATTTCATTAGAGATCGAAATACAAGAGGACAACTGTGTTCTTAAAAGGTGCAGATGAGTTGAAGCCTAGAAGGAGCAGAGAGAAGTGCTCAAAAGAGGTTCTAGAGATATAGAACCAAGTGCTTGCCAAAAGACCAAGTACAGAGGAAAGCTTGGTGAGGTAAGAGGCAGCGGGGAGGACTTGTTGTTGCAGAGGCTTTAATGCAGCTCATAGTAAGTGAGTAAGGAGCTCATGAAGATAGAGAAGGAGAAGATGACTACTGATAGTCATAGCAGAGTTTTGAGGAAGACCACAACAGAAGGAAAGTGAAGGAGGATGCCAAGGCAAATGCCAAGAGAATGAATCAAGGGGAAATTGACAAAGAGATTGCTGAGATGAAAGAAAAACTCAATGTATTAAGGATGATACTTGAGGAAAAACAAAGACTAGGTTGGGTATTAAAGAAGAAGCTAGTGAAGTGGTCTAAGTTACAGAGAAGGCTACAATAGAAGCAAGTAAAGTGGCTGATGGAAAAACTCTGAAAAGCTGAGTTGGAAATGGAAGTGTCCATTTGTGAACCAGAGCAGTGTGAAGTTCTAGGTGAAGAAGAAGGAATTATTGATGATTTTTTGAACTGTTGGACAAATGTAGACCCGCCGGAGAATGTAAAACCTTATATTGTTGAATCCAATAATTTTGATGTGATTATAGGTTTTGCATAGGATGAATAATATTTCGAAGTTGTCAAAAGTATGGAAGAGTATCTTTCAGAAGATAAAAACTCTGAAGTAAAGAATGATGGGGAATGTCTCTTGAATGAGAAAAATAGTGAATTATTGCAGCAGAAAGAATTTAGTAATACATTGATGTTTGAAGCTATGACCACAAAGGAAAAATTTCTTGTGAAAGGAGATGAAATTTAGTCTGAAGAACAGATATGTGAAGCAATAGTTGAGACTATTGAACCTTGTAATTTTCAAAATGATAATTTGTGTATAAATACAGGAATCATAAGTAATGATGAAGCACTTATGAAGTTTCACAGAGAAATTTAGTTGCTAGAGTATTTGGTATGAAATTCAGAGTATGACAATGTGATTGCAGAGGAAGGAGTCCACTACAATGGATAAGAGCAGAAAGACATCATTACAACAGATGATGTGGAGGGGAGACTAACATATAGTCTTGAGAGTACATTATAGAATTATTTAAAGAATTCTTTAAAGGGGTTGAATCAGCATACTGATGTGCTGATAGAAGAGGAGAAATCAGAGCAACATACTAAAGTGTTTCCAAAGGAGGAAGAGGCACGGAGGCCTTATGTTTTTTATTTTAATAATTGTTTTGTGAGTGCAGTTTTAGTTGCAGATGCTAGAGGAAATTTGGCACAGGTGAGCAGCCAAGTAAAGACGGTAGAAGAGGATTCTGTGGAAGATTTTAATCCATGGAACAGAGATGTTCAATTGCTAGAGAGAATGTTGGAAAGTCAGGATTTAATGCAGAAAGAGATAATACTGAAAGAGGGTAAGGATGAAAGAGAGGCAGAAAAAGTAAGAGTAAGAGTAAGAATTCGAAAACTTCAAAGAGAAGAACAACAGTTTGAAGAGTTAGTGAACAACAACAACAACCTGAAACAAAGAGAAAGAGGTAACAGTAGGTGGCAGAGTATGGACTAGCCCAAGGATGTGCTAGAAATGGAGATTGAAGAATTATGGTAGTTGATGATGAAACAATCCATATGGAGAAGAATGACAGCAAGAAGGATGATCAATCAGAACTTGAACCTGATTGACAAGGAGAGGAAGATGAAACAGAAGACAACAAACATACAACAACTGCAAAGGTGCAGAGCATTCAAAAACTACACACTAAAGTTTGGGACCCTAGAGGTTTTCTATCAACATATGAAGACACATGATCAGGAGATCATGAATGTTTTCTACTTTGGGAGTCTGATGCAGGAGCATTCAGCTCAGAAGAATCATTGTATTTTAGTAGACATAGGGGGTCTTGTGTTTTAAGGAATTTGGTTTCCTAAGTGTTGAATTAATGTAATTATTAAGGTTTTGAGTGATTTTAATGAGAGAAGCTAGAATAGGGATTTAATTAAGTATAGTGAGGCATATTTGTAAATGTTATCGAATGTAGGATAACATGAGAGATTTAGGATAGTTGAAAGATTAGAGAATCAGTTGTAAATCTTAGATTAGGAGTTGGTTTCATGATTTGTGGTTTAAAGAGGATCCCTTGTGGATAAAGATGAGATTTTAGGATTTTGTTGAGAAGTTTATGGATCTAAACCAGGAATTGGTTATAGAATCCTTTTGTATAAATGTAAACCAAAAAGACAGAGAAAAAGTTAGTCAAGTTATATAGCTCACTGGTTAGCCAGTTAGAGGTTTGATTGTAAGCCTACAGGCAGTTAGGAACACAGAGGCCACTGATATAGAAGATCAGGCCAAGGAGAGAGTTTCTGTGTAAATACTTATTTATTAATACAACCAACTCGATTCTGAGTTTATGTGTGTTTATGGAGTAATTTAGTTATAATCTGTGTGTGAACTAGAGTAAGTTTTGTGTAACAGAAGTTGCAGGTGGAGCTCGAGCAGAACACAAAGAATAAGTGATATGAAGGATCGTATTGGATCGCTTGAATCCATTTGAAGGATCATAGTTAAGATTCAAGAGTGACAGTGATTAAAGTATGTGGAGTTAAGTCCAAGAGGAGGTTGTATGGCACGACAACTAAATACCCTAAACCCTGAAGTAAATTGAAACCATAGAGAACTTTGAGAAACCACATAAAGGAACGAAGGAAGGAAGTAAACGTGCATAGGAGCATTAGGTCCGTTAAATCGAATGATATTAATGGCGGAAGAAGAATGGAGGAGGAATAGATCTGGATCGTTAGATCGACGGTGATCAGCAACTGTAGCGGTAGGAGAGTACGGGTTTTCTTGATCATGGCTAAAGTCCTGCACTCGCTCCTAGTCCTCGATCTCATATTCAACGTCTTAGATCACGGTCAACTGTGGGGTTAAGGATATTTTAATCCGTGTGCTAGTTGAAGTCCCGCAAATTGTAGATTTGATGGCCTCTTATATCTAACGGTCATTGCGCGCCATTCAGCTCGTGCAATAGTCAACGAAGAAGGCGGTTTTATCAGCGAAGCTGTTTATTGGATGGAGAAAATGTGGTAAGTGGTAATTCGGGTTGGTCACATGATTCCATTTATCGATTGACACATAGCAAGCCGTAGGAAAGAGAAAACCACTTTATCATGTAGGTAATCCTCATGCAATTGCCTCACCTGATATTGTTGTTAAATGTTGCATCAAGTGTGCTTTGATCAATGGCGGGGGATCGCCGATTAGTTTCACATCGCAATATTTCATGAGTGGATGAATCTTGGCCCTAAGAAAATGTGATTTGTGATGTGTGATGCTCGGGTGTGTCATCAACCGTCGGATTGAAGGGTGAGATCAAAAACAGAGATTGAAGTAGAAAAGGCTTGGGCCTGAGTGGACCCAAGAATTTTATCAACACGAGTTAAGTGATTTGAGTTCCGGCAGATGAATGGGTTTAAGTTGTGATATGACGCGACAGCCACTGATCTGATGGAGTGAAATCAACAATGGAGGCTGAATGCAATAAAGTTGAGCGTTGGAAAATGTGCAAGGTCGTGGAATGGTGGAAAGGTATTCTTACGCGTGCTTTATGTGTATTTATATTATAAAAGAATTATAATAGAAATAAAGCGGATAAAGATTTTATGGGTTAAGTTTGAATATAACTAAAGTTAAGGGTGTGGCTTGGTTAATATGCGTGGCGTATATAATTAACCAAAGTTTATGAGGGTGAATAAAGTTCTGCTGGAAAGGTTAAGGAAGGTTTATACTATTGAATGGTCAAATATAACGATTCCACATAAAACTTAATTAATAAAATTAAAACTTGGTTTAAGAAGGTTTTCACCATGGATCAGGTGATTAAGGCTTGGGACTAGTAACATGCAATTTTATTTGCATAATGTGGGTATTGTTGGCTTAGGCTAGCATAAAAAATGGTGTGGCGGAAAGGAAGAATAGGACCATTATGGAGATGGAAAGGAGTATGTTGAAGGCAAAGCATTTGCAAAATGACTATTGGGTTGAAGCTGTCGCTTGTGCAACATATATCTTGAATAGATGTCCAACCAAAAGCATATAGAACGTGGTTCCTGAAGAGGAATGGAGTGGAAGAAAGTACAATGTCACTCACATGAGAGTTTTTGGATGTGTGGCTTATGCACATGTCCCAAATGATTTGAGGAAGAAGTTGGATAGCAAGGGGGAGAAATGTATATTTGTTGGTGTTGGCTTATATGGGCCAGACCTAGGTTCAGAAGAGTTATTTAGCCAAATAAATCCCGCAGCTACCGGCCCTTTCAGCAACAACCTACGGAATGCAGATTGAGGTCTCACCCGAGGTAGCAGGGGAGGGTGCTGGAAACAGGTTTCTACACCCTATGGCTGTCAAGATGCGGTTTAGGGGCTCACGCACCCTTCTATTGCTTCGCACTGCTCTGTAGTCGCGTAAATTCGGACTTGGAGAAACTTCCACTTTCTATTGATTACTGATCTAAGCTAATTAATGGAGTGTATCAGATTTTCTTAGTAGGGTTTTTAAGCAAACATTTAACAAGTTTAACCATTCACACTCTTAAAATTAACCTAGCTTTACACACATTCATCACATTCGTATTTAAATAGATATAGAAAGGTAAATCATAGAGTCAGATGCACGATAACATAGAAGTACAGAAGCAACTTATCTTTATTATTATTTTTCACCCATACATCCAGACCTACCTTGCGCACTCAACTGCAAGTGTCCACAAACACAGCAGCAGACTTTCCAAGCCTTTGCGCACACAACTGCAAAGCCTCTACCTACTACCCCAACCCTTGACTCGAACTTACGGATGCTTTTAGACTATTTTCTTCAAAAACCCATTACATTTCAACCACCCAAAAGAACTGCCTTTCCCTCATAGAGCCATGCTCTATTTATAGCCTTCCTTGGCCCGCGATCCCTGCATGGGCCGACTCTATTTACATTTCTTTACATTATTTTCTCGGCAGACTACCCTTTGACTCAACCTATTATATTTCGCACTCCGCATGCTTCAAAGTTTTTACAATAATTTAATCCTACTTTTTAGGCTTTCTGCCCCAAAACCATTACGTGGGACCTTCGCTACACAACAGTCCCCCAACACAATCATCGTGACTGGTCTCGAGTCACTCGCCAATGCGGCTAGTTGCTCTACCTTGGCCTCACAATTTTCCTCGCTTTGAGTGACGCTCGTTGTCCTGCTACTCCTTCATCGTCTCCTGCAACGCTTCGTCCGGCTCCTACTTCAGTGTTTCTACCACGTCTCACAACTGATGATGCTTATTCTTCTCTTGCTCAGTTAACACAAAACACCCCCTCACAGGATTTTAGCGCGAGCGGGGGAGCTGCATACAGGGCCGCCTGGTACCACTGCAGCCACATCTGACCTTCGTATCTTCTCTTCGTACCATTTGCTATAGCTTGTGTTGCAATTTTGCAAGACCCTGGCTGTTGTGCGCAATATCCCAATCATTGAGGGACATCAGAGACGACTTATTAATTGTATATCTACCCATGGTCACCATTTGTCCATTCTTTCATTGTTCTGTTATAGTGCGCCGGCCTGCCCCTAGGTGAGGCGACGACGTCCGGACCAATTTTGCTTCGTGTTCCCTCTTTTCTGGTACATCCCCTACTGGTGATGCTATAGCCTGTGGGGTGCCCGCAGCTATCAACACCATACTCCTTAGAGAGTCCTTCTTCTCCATCGGCCAGATCACTACCTTCAGGCACATGCCTTGTGCAAAGATAATGAACAACTCCATATGTGTTTCCAAAGTGTAGGCCACCTAGTGGATTCCCCTCAGTGATTTATATGCCATGCGAATTTCAAATGCACTGATTGCTGTCTATTCTAGTTTGTGTAAACTTCTCGTGTAAAACTTGTGGCAGCTCGTTCCATATTGGGCTCGTACTGTTTCTCTTAATTGTCTGTTGCCCACTCCCTTTTGCCATAATGCAAACATCTTGTCATGAATAGTGATATCAACGGTCATCATTCCTTTTATCAGTGCATCTGTGTGATCCTTCTCGCGCAACCACGACCCTTGTGTTTGGTCAAACATTCACGCACCGTGGTACTCACGCATCTGTCCCCCAGGCTACTTTATCGTCCCTCACTCTCTTTCAATTGGGTGGAGCGATGAGACTATCCTTAGAATGGCTATTCAGGCGGTTGACCCACCCATGTAGAGCTTTAGACGTAGCTGCTTTACACTTCGCAGTGCTTGCAGATTTAGTATGACAACGATCTTTGCCAGATCCACCATCAGTCGTTGCTTAAAAACCACATGGCCCAGCAAGTTCCCAAAAGGGATGATGAAAGTACACTTCTTTAGGTTGAGCGCAATCTAGTGTCGGTGGTAGGTATCCAGCATCAATCATAAGCTTGTGACATGTTTCTTAACCAAGCCAAATATGGTCCAGTCATCTAGGTAGACTTCTAAGAACTTGTTGATAAATTCCTTGAATGCGGCTACCACAATACGAGAAAATATCATTGGTGCATTCTTCAGCCCAAAGGGCATTACCGTATACTGAAAACAACCCCATTTGTTAGCAAACATTTTCTTGCTCCGATCCTCTTTCGCGATCTTGATCTGATGGTACCCGAGGAACCCGTCTATGAAGAAGTATGCTTCCTGCCCGCCCACATTTTCTAGTACCTCATCTGTAAAGCGTGTTGGAAATGGATCGTTAACACAAGAATCATTGAGATTCCACAGATCTACGCAGACACAGATCTCACCCTTCTATTTTTTCTTCTGCACAACCATAGGGCTTACCCAATCGGACTCCTCGATTGGTTCAATAATTCTTGCTGCCAGCATCTTATCCAATTCTTCGCAGACCTTTGCTTTGTATTTTGGATTCAATCGGTAGGGTCGCTGCTTCACTAGCTTCGCATCTGGCTTCAAAGTTATCTTCATCATTCCTAGGTCTCCTAGAATCCCTTTCAGCTCCGTAATTTTTGTAGGGAATAAATCTCAGTATTCTTGGAGTAGCTCGATGACCTTTTCCACCATGGCATCGTCCCAGTAGTCCCCAAGTGTAGCATACTTCGACTCTTCCTCTATTCCGATATTCACTTGCTTTGTTTTCAATGGCATCGTGATGTCTGGATCTTCTATCTCGAGACTGCGCACCTCACGACTCCCTTCGGATTCTAGTATATTGATGTTATGCGGGTCATCCTCATCATCATCTACTTGTACATTGTAACATGCTAAGGCCTGGCTCAATTGTCAAGACCAGTCTGATGGAACAACTTCTTCTAGTTCTGGTGGTGTTTTGAATATGGCGGTCTTGACTAGCTGTAATGCATTGTCCATGATATCCATCCATTGGTATTCAAAGAGAAATGCTGACAGAAACCCTTCGCGCAGGATATCCCACTCGCCTATGGCATGTCAGAGCTCTATTTCTGTATACCAGTTCCTTGCACTGACATCTAAGGTATGATAAAATAAGTGCACCCATTCTGGTTGAGGCTCCACACCATAAGTTTGGGTCCATTTGGTCAGGCGTAGGTGCAGATCATCTCGTCCATCATATTTCTCTGTTATTCATAGCTCTGGCTTCCCAAATCTTATCTACATCATGCGCCTACAACTTCGCCAATCTTCGAAGGTTCCATCATGGGTATCCCACCATCATGCTAGTGTCGCGCGCAATGTCCATTTTAGCGCATCAAATCGTTGGTACTCTAGTACCGTGCTTTCAAATTTAACCAGGAATTCATCCACTACTATCATCCCATCATACATTAGTAGCTCGCGGTTCTGAGCTTTAACGCAATACAGGGATTTCGTTATCATATTACAGTGTAATTTGGTTACCCCATTCACCCTATTTTGCCATCGCTCGTCCTCTTCATATGAATCACTGGTGCACGAGCCGGCGTAGCCTCGTGAGAGTCTGCACTCTTCCTTTGGCCTATTTGCAACAATTTGGTAGATACAATCCAATGCATCGTCCCTTTCTTCGTTGCACCCAGGTTCTGTGTAGCGTGGTCCATGTGTTGGATCTAGCAGAACGACTACACAGAGCGACTTCTTCTCAAATATCATCTTTCTCTGTTTGAGGTCAATAACCCCATTCATGTCAGTGGCCCAATATATCCCTAGCAACACAAGGTACGGGTTGTTTTCATCCATGATTTCAATAACTTCGAAATCCGTCTGGGTACTTGCGCCATCAATATCTACTGTAATTCCTTGCAGCCTTCCCATGGGCAAGATCTTCTGCTGATTGGCCATTTGAAATTGGATAGGAGACCATTGTAGTGTAGGATTACCCATGTGCTCCCAAGTCTATTTAGGCAATACGTTTGCATCCGATCCTAGGTCCAGAATGCCCTGATCCATCTCGTATTCGCCAATCTGTGTCGTTAACCACATCTCTTGACCCGTCCGTGATGCGTGTCTTCATAATTTCCGGACTGCGTGAGGTTCACCCCACCTTGCGCATCTATTAACCACTTTCTGTAACCCTTGAACTACCTTGTTGTCGCGAAGCAGTTTTATGCATGTCTCTAAAAAGGTAGTCAACATTGAGGGATCCCTAGCTGGCTTAGGCCGATCCCTACTACCTCAGGTAGAGACACCCGCGAAGCTTTCCCTAGCTTCCATATTGGCCTCCCTATTGACCTCTCTTGTGGCTGTGCTGCTCTGCAATACCATGTTTACCATGTGTTCATCATCACGTGGTTCGGATCTCATCATTTTAACGTTTTGCGATGTTGTAGGAGGTGCTGCCTTCTTTTTGTGAATCTATGCTATCAGCATGGAGCAATCGAGCAGCTCATGATCGAATTGCTCGCAATAAGGACATGATATTCTGATTGGATTGGTACAATCCAACGCATAATGTCTTGGCCCTCCACAGTTGTAACAGATTAGCTTCCTATGACCCCTTCCTAGTCCCATTCTGCCATGTCCCCGACCCCGTCCCAGGAACCCACCGCACGCCATCACCATGGCTAGATCCTGTCCTCACACCTTAATCTGCATTTTGTAGGCAGGTGCCTAGTCCATCAACATTCGATAGCTACGACAATATCTTTCTTTGTGACCCACTGATCTACAAAAGTTGCAAAAGAGCTATTGGGGGGTCTAGTTTTATTTTGGCAATAGATGACAGTTATCAGTGTTATGCTTTCCTCCTACCTGACAGATTGTGCACCAGAGCAGGGCGATCACGCTCGGCCCTACGTATGCCTCTGGTCGCAATGGTGTCGGTCCCCCCATGACTACAAAATTCACCGAGACTGGACAATGATCTTTATCGTGTCCTTGGCTTCTGCACTTTGTACACCATACTTCCTCTCAGACTTCTGAATGCGATGTCTGTTCTTGTTTTAACTTTTGTATTTCCAAACACAAATTTTGGACCTACGCTTGGATTTGCTGAACTCCCAACCCTAACTCTTGTACCGGAGTTTCATGTAGCCACATTGCTACCTCCAACACTTCCACTTGGGTTGAGATCTTCTGTTGTGAAAAAGCCGACTTCAGATATGGCGTTAATGATGCGATGAACCAAGCACGTGTTGTGCATCCGTCAGGGTCATGTTGGCCTCGCAAATGGTGCTTTTCAACCTTTGATCCAAATCCCATGAGGTCTCACCAGGCATCATCGTGATCTCTTTGAATCCTATGATCAACTGTGCTTCTGACTTTGGCCAGCTAAACTCCTTTTTTAATTCAGCATGGATGTCCGCTATCCCCGTCATTGGGTTGATGCTTGAATACTTCATGTACCATGTTAGCGCTCGGTCCTATAGTGTGCTGACTAAGATGGCTTTCTTGATGTTGTCATTCGTGACCTGCTACGCATTCCATACTGATGTTAGCACAAACCAAAATTGTTCCGAGCCTTCGCCTCCTGCTCCTTTGAACACTGGTAACTGAATTGTGTTCGCCATAGTTACCCTTACTCTACTATCATTCCTGATCCTTTTGATTCTTCAATGTTATTTTCTATAGAGTCCCTGCATTCCACACTAGAAACCCCTTAGGTAGAACCCAGTCCCGACAATGGAATCATTTGTTGGCTTATGTGGGCTTGACCCAGGTTCGGAAGAGTTATTTAGCCAAACAAATCCCACAGCTACCGGCTATTTCGGCAAAAACCCACGGAGCACGGACTGAGGTCTCACCCGATGTAGCATGGGAGGGTGCTGGAACTAGGTTTCTACACCCCAGGGCTATTAAGATGTGGTTTAGGGGACTCGCGCACCCTTCTACTGCTTCGCACTGCTCTGCAGTCGCGTAAATCTGGACATGGAGCAACTTCGACTTTCTATTTGATAACTGATCTAAGCTAATTAATGGAGCATATCAGATTTTCTTAACAGGGTTTTTAAGCAAACATTTAACAAGTTTAACCATTTGCACTCTTAAAATGAACCTAGATTCACATACATTCATCACATTTGTATTTAAATGGATATAGAAAGGTAAATCATAAAGTCATATGCACGATAACACAAAATTATAGTAGCAACTTATCTTTATTATTATTCTTCACCCACACATCCAGATCTACCCTACGCACATAGCTGCAGGGGTCCGCGCACATAGCTGCAGGGGTCCACGCACACAGCTGTAGACTTTCCAGGCCTCTGCGCACACAGCTGCAGAGCCTCTACCTACTACCCCAACCCTCGACTCAGACTTACAAACACTTTCAGACTATTTTCTTCAAAAACCCATTACATTTCATCCACCCAAAAGAACTGCCTTTCCCTCACAGAGCCTCGCTCTATTTATACCCTTCCTTGGCCTGTGATCCCTGCACGGGCCCACTCTATTTACATTTCATTACATTATTTTCTTGGTAGACTACCCTTTGACTCAACCTATTATATTTCGCACTCCACATACTTTGGAGTTTTTACAATAATTTAATCCTACTTTTTGGGTTTTCTGCCGCAAAACCATTACGCGGGACCTCCGCTACCCAACAGTTGGATACAATGATGAATCCAAAGAATACAAGCTCTACAATCCATCAACCAAGAAGGCCATAATAAATAAAGATGTGTAGTTCATAGAAGAGAAAGCATGGGATGGAAGTTTAGAGAAGACAGTCAATTTCAAAGCATGCATACCACATGAGGACAAAGAGGAATTAATAGTAGCAAATAATTCCTGAACAGTGATTCCCTTTACACCTATTCAAGCCCAACAAAGCAGGCAACAAGCAACACCATCAAAAAATAATAGGGCAGCGTAACACAGTCAAGCAAGTGCTTCTCGAAGCACGTCGCAAAGCACAACACCCAGTGACATGTCAAGCCCATCTTCAACAAGCATAAGAAGACCAATATTCAGAAATTTAAATGAAATTTATGAGCAAGATGAAGTAGATAGTAGCGTTGGTCTGAATTCATTATTTTCTTTGTTTTGTCATATAGATGACCCAATCCATTTTGAAGATGCAGTCAAAGATGAAAAATGGGTTGCGGCAATGGAGGAAGAAATAGAAGTAATAGAAAGGAACGACACATGGGAGTTAGTGAACCTTTCAGAAGGAAAAGAAGTCACTGGAGTGAAGTGGGTCTATAAGACCAAGAGCAATGTCGATGGGAAGATTGAAAGGCACAAAGAAAGGCTAGTTGTCAAAGGATACAAGCAGCAACATGGAAGAGATTATGAGGAGACGTTCACACCAGTCGCAAGGATGGAGATGGTGCGTACAGTTGTGGTGATTTCCGCGCAACATAAATGGAAAGTGTATCAAATGGATGTAAAGTTAGCATTCCTGAATGGAGTGCTGAAAGAGGAAGTATATGTTGCACAACCGCTTGGTTATGAGGTAGAAGGCCATGAAGGCAAAGTGTATCGATTGAGGAAAGCTCTTTATGGGCTGAAGCAAGCAACGTGTGCATGGTACAACAGGATAGATGCCTACTTGTTGGACAATGGTTTTGACAAATGTGACGGTGAGCCTACCCTCTACATCAAAGAGAACGATGGTAAGATTCTCATTGTTGTCTTATATTGTTACAGGGAAAAGTGTCTATTTAGAACTGCTCTATCCCACTAAGGTGTGACAGCTGCCTTAGAAACAAACAGAGAAAAACTACTTTTGTATTTCCTTTATGAACTATAGATAGAGAGGAATAGAAAGAACCAACCTGTGTCTTGCGCTAATCCTTTGATCCAATCCCTCTCTTCTTTGATAGTCTCCAGCTACCTGCTCCCTTACTTGCCCAGCTTCACAAAGTACCTGTAAGATCACAGAAGAAGAACACTACACAAAGACATGGATCTATATTCATAAACAACTTAGGATCAGATTTAAGTTAACCATACAAATGTAACAAGCATCAATGATACAAAAGCATGGAGGAAAACTCAAATAGTTTTTATTGATAAACAAGAAAAGATCCAGGAGGAGTTACAACCAGTGGTTCCGACCCAGCATCAACCTCCCAGCAAAGAAGCCCCTCTTCACCTCAAACAAAGCATAGATCACCCAACAATCTGATGTTTGTCTCAAAAAACCAACAGCAATTCCTTACAATATGCAAAATTCCAGCCTCCGGATCTCTGGGATGAGGGATCCATATATAGATATCTGTAAGGAGGATGAGTCAGCTTGTGATTTGATTAGTGTCTTCTCTCTATCAGTTCTTGCTTCCACTTGGAGACTGAAGGCCTCTTACTCATCCTTGGTCGAATTCAGTGAGGCAAGTGTCACAGGAGAAGATTCTGGAAGCTTCCATTGTCTTTCCACCTCGTGGAATGACACTGCCATTTGTCATTTCTCGTCCATCGCACCCCACAGAAGGGACTTTTGAAATGCAACGCACCCTCACAGTGTATTTAGGTGCAATGCAACGCACCGAGCCAGTGGAGCAGCTGAAATGATCCTGTTTTGACCTATTCTGAGCAGTTTCTGGTGGAGAACCTCTCGGAGAAGCTATAATATGTTGACCTTGTTCCTTTAGGGGTCAGAACAACACTTTTAGGGACTTAGGAGCCCTTGATTTATGGACATTTCATGCTTGGAGTTGTTGGGCACAAAAATGTCTATAACAGTTGCCCCCTAAAGTATGAGGCCGTTAACCTTTTAGTGTCGGGTGAAATGCTTTATTACGAGGATCCGAAGTTCTTTCAATGCTGGGAGGAGACCTGTAATAAGATACAATACAATACATTATCTTCATACTGTTTTCATGATCTAGCTGAGGCGGGCATTCCCATGCTCAGCTTTATAAATTCATTTTCATGTACATAGGACAGACAATCGTCTGAGTGTAGACTGATGATTCTGGTAGAGCCATCATCCTTTTGATTGGATGATTATCTGTGCAGTAATGATGTACATTTAATGTCTTTATTTTCCTGAATATATATCGCAGCTCAGATGGATGAAACTAGATCCGGGGTCTTCAATCTCATCCGATCTTCACTCGAAGTACAAGTCGATCCATGTGAAAAATGTTTCGAAGTCGAACACGGAAAGACATCGCTTGATTACCAATCAATGATGTAAACTGTTAACAAGCGCGAGAGGAATCACCGATAATGATAATGATCCTCAAGGTACTGCAGTACAATTCAAGTGGTGTGAATAAAGGACTTGGCGTTGAACACCACGAAAAATCTTTCGGTCGAAGGCCATTGATGTAAACCTGTCGCCGGAAGTGAGAAACTTGCCATTGAGGCATGCAAGCTTCAAAGTACTGAATGGGGTGTTCCTAGATCAACTTCTTCGACAATGAGCTGATGTCGACAAGAAGTGATCCGTCACAGGAGGGCCTAAATGAATCCCACATCAATGGCACGGAACAGAGCAAATGATTTTGATGGAGGTGAAAACGATTTGGTGATATAAGGTTCAGGGTGGCGGTCATGAAAGAATGGAGTATAATGTATGGTAGTGGGTGGGACACAGATGAATTCTCTGAATGACTCCTCTTGAACATATCGACGACACTGATGTGATGGATTGGTAGCATTAACCCCAAATGTGGATGGTATGGCGTGACCATGGTGATGTGATCGGTGAATGAAACAACCCAACCCGACTCGGACACAGAGTGGAAGTGTCATGTTCAAGAGCGACTTGGTACCAACAAAGTTTCTTTGAGTTTTCTTCCCCATTTTTCCCCAGTCATTGCTGACCAGTACCTCTTTATTTTTGTCAAGCTTGAGGAGGATAACATATGCTTGTTCTATAATTTGCCCTTCGGGCAAACCCATCGCTATGTTTTAACGAGCCTAGCGATAGTGAAACTCGTTCTAGTCTATAGACAAGTTTGTCGCTATTAATCTTTTTAAAGAGTTTAACGACAAAGATAACTCGGTCCTTTTAAATTTTAGAGAGTTTGAAAAGGAACGTAAAGGAAACTCCAAAATTCCTTTTTCGTCATCTAATCCCTTAAGTCCGAAAAAGTATAAAACAATACAAAAGGGATGAATTTTCGATACTTTTAACGAGCCGAACAAAACAAGCGCTCGATCTTTTTGTGTAATAATCCCTCAGGTCCAAAAAGATTAAAATCTAGAGTAGGGATAGCACTTCCTGTCCCTTTAACGAGTTGGAAGGGCCAAGGACTCGGCAATCTTTTCATATTTTACGAGTCAGTTGAAAAGAGCTTAAAGGAGACTCGTCTTTTGAGGAATGAGTGATAGCATGGGTAGCAGCTGATTCCAGGTAAGGTATGGAATTTTCCAATCACGGCAGTGTCACAAGGATGGCTAGTGAGATCACTCTTCGCAGCTATTCCTCAAAATGGGTAAACAATCAAATGGAGGTGAATGATCGGCCAATGAAAAAGTGGAGGTGATGATGCAAACACGACCAAGGATTTAATGGCTGAAGTACTACATTCACGGTGGTTATTTATCGGGGAATAGTTCATTTTTTAACGAGCTTAAACGCGGGTGGAAACATTTGCTCATGTCTTATGTTTATTTTTTAACGAGCTTGAACTATGTGCTAAAACTGCTCGAATAAATGGTCCCTTTTTGATTTTACCATAAATAGCTTAGTTCTTTCAAAGATTGTACTGTATTTTCAACTGCTTCATCAAACTAGTCAGAAATGAACAATATATGCTTGAAAACGAGTTAGAACACTAATATTTTACTTTGAACTACGTAAAAAGTAATGAAAAAGTGTTTTTACCTCTCATTTTACCATTTCATTTGAACTTTGGTTTGTTGGAGCTTTGGAGGTGCTTTTCCCCCTTGATTTTCATCAGCTGATATCGGGAGATTCTGTGGACGATTCTCGGCGCCGTCTGGAACAGGTAGGAGCTAAACCTGAGCTCTTTCATTTCATGGTTTCCATTTTGCATTCTGAGCTTGATTCCTAGTTCTTCTGAGCCCCTGGGGTTTGAAAAACTCATTCTGCCTTCAGCGCACCCTTTGTGTATCGAAAGGTGCGTTGAATGTTGGCCATTGTGAAGGCCATCTGACATGCAACACACCTAGAGTACTACTGCAGGTGCGATGGGTGCAGAGAAGGAATTTTGTGCACAATGTTTGGTGGAAATTTTGCCTGTTTCTTGCCAAAATCAGGATCTAACTCTTCTCTTGTTTGTTTTTCAGAGATCTTTGGAGCCAGATGACCATTACATGGCGATAACGTGAGCATGAAGAAGAGGACATGCTTGCCCTACATGATCCAGTTACAGTAAACGCACTGCGGAACTGTGGCTTGCTGAAGTTTTTCCGCATTTCTAGCATGAGACAACAGATCAACTTACTGCAGTATTTGCTCGATGCTTTGGATCCTACCAACCAGGTTTTCCAGATCAGGGGTAAATCTATCCCCTTGACTATAGTAGACATCTATTTCTTGACTGGTTTGTCGAGGTGGGGTGCCCCCATCTCTTTATCAAGTTTGGCCCGAGGAGGTGACTCGGTGAGAGATTATGTTCGCCGGTACTGTAGAGAAGGATCTCAGCCGAGTAAAGACGGAAAGATCATCATCCGTGATGTTACTGACAGGTCCCTCAGGTCTATTCTGTTTACTTTTGGTAGGATGGCCGGTGGTGCGGCTCTTCATGTAGCCAACCGATCTTATATGCAGTATGCCTTGGAATGCCTCCAACTGAAGGTATTCAACTGGTGTGATGCATTACTTCTTGTGATGAAAGAACAGTTGACCAAGATAAAGAGTGGGAGGTTAAAGAACTTTGGGTATGGTTCTATTTTGACCGCCTTTGCCTTGGAGAAGATACCACTGATGCAGTCGCAGTACATCACACTCGATTTACCTTCTCCTACTGAACCACGTATGTAGAGATGGGTTGACCACATGTCTAGGCATGCTGGCCAGTCTCAGATTTCATTTTCTGATACCTTCTTCGAGTGGTTTGACCATCAGGAGATGGTCTATTCTGAGTATCCATAGTCTGGCATGGACTTCCGGGGTGATCCAGATTTGGTACTGCCAGATGGTGAACAGTGGGGTGCCATTGGTAAAATCTCTGACCATATTCCTGTTTATCGTTTTTGCTTATAATGTCCTTGTGCTTTACTCTATAAAGACTTTAATCAAACTCATGTGTACATGCAGATGTTGGTCTTGTTCGTCCAGCAGTTTGCCTGAGAGTACCAGTTGCTGCCCCAGCAGGAGAGGCCATCGGAAGGGCTATCCTTCGTGACCTTGACGTGGCCGAGACTCTCGCAGCATTACAGGAGCAGGTTGAGGGCCTCACTCTTGGTATTCCAGATGTGAGGACTGATGAGCTTCCCTTGAGGCTACAACGGCATACTACTGGTGTGCCAAGACGATGGACTTGTCTCTTGTGCATGATCACACAGGCTGTGACTTGCTATCACGAGCATCATTAGACTAGGGTGCCCCCTAGCATTTTGAGTTTTTTGGTCATTTGACCGATTTTGTCTTGGTTACAGAACATTATGTGTAAACCATAAACAGTTATATATATTTTTTATTTTCGGAGTTTTATTTTGGTAAAGTTACATGATCCAAATACAAACATTGATGGTATGTTTCTTTTTATAAATGTTGCAAATGTCTATCTAACACATAATTTGCTAATGAGTCAGTTAATGTGTTTAAGTTTCTGGAAATATGTTGATATTGAATAGAATCAAATTGTCTTTCCAAAATCTTAACCCTTAGGAACATGCGATAAATAGCTAGATTTCAGACAGAATAGATACCAGTGAGTTGTAGTATTACGAGTTGTGAGTCTAGCCTGACAATTAGTCGGCGTATACCATGTGTGATGGCATTAGAGAGAAGTTCTATCAACACGCTATATTCAACGATGTTATTTGTTGATCGACCAATACATACCCCTCTGAAACTTACTAACTCGCCGCTTGGATCAAAAATAGCCCAGGCTGCGGAAGATAGGTTCTGCGAACTACGACTCGCTCCGTCGGCATATCCAACACATGACTCCAATAGGTTTGACATCTGCAACAAATGTAAAAGTGGATTACTTGACCAAAATAAATACTTTAGCGAAAACAAAAACATAACAAAAGAATACAGGTTACCATTACGCATAGTAACGCTTGAGGTACAACCCATTACGAGGTTGCGCCAATGGAATTCCGTCATAATCCATTAACTTGTAGGCTCCTTTTGCTAACACTCATTTAACAATATAGGGGCCCATCCATAAAGACTTAAATTTACCTGCTCCCAATTTATCAGATTCTTGGTCGTAAAGTAAGACCAAGTCACCTTCTGAGAAGACACGGGGTTTGACATTTTTGTCGAACTGCGCCTTGACTCGTTTCTTATGGGCTTCGTTAGCCAAAGCGGCGTCACGACGGGTTTCATCCAATTGGATTAATTCCAAGAAACGAGCCTCTTCTTCTGAAGTTCCGGGGAGGAGATCAATTGCGAGTTTGAGAGACGAGATTTCACACTGGATTGGTAAGACTGCTTCCAGGTCATATACCAGTTGGAAAGGTGTGAACCCAGTTGCAATCCTTACCGATGTTCGGTAAGCCCACAAAGCTGAGTATAGGATTAGGTGCCATCTTCTTTTGTGAACTCCAATCATCCTTTGCAGCATGCGTTTCAGGACCTTGTTGATTGCTTCAACTTGTCCGTTGGCTTGCGGATAATATGGAGTAGAGATGTCGTGAGACAACCCTAGTTTGGTAGCTAATTCGACCATCATGTGATTGCGAAAATGCGATCCACGACCTGTGACTATAGCTTGTGGTATGCCGAATCTGGCGACTACATGATTGAAAAAGAAGAGGGCAGATGTTTCACCAGTATTATCTAATGTAGGCATCGCCTCGGCCCATTTGGTAAAATAGTCAACTGCGACTATGATATGCCAATTGTTGGGACTCAGAATTGACCTATTTTGACCCCATCTTTTTGCCGTATTATTATCCTTTTGCAGTCATAGGTTGAAAGCTTTTGATTTTATAATGACATAATTACCCCAAGGTACGAAGTAACTTTCCGCATATCTATGTTTAATTGTTCATTGCATATTCGTGAATATCTTTGTATTTATCCTTGGAAAAGCTGACTAAACTGTCAAGTAATTGCCTTAAGCTTGCAGGAATTATAATGTATAGTTGCTGTAACACCAGAAACAGCAACTACGCAGTTGCTGCAACACCAGAAGCAGCAACTCCGTAGTTGCTACAGTCAGCAACAACAATCACCTAAAGCAAGCTATTTTGTAACAGCCGCAAATAACAGATGGCAACTATTTAAAGAACCCTGACGCGGCATAATCAAGCGGATGTCTAAAGCAAGAAGAACACAGTCAGCATTGCCTAAAGCAGGAACAGCATGGGGAAGCGGCAAAGGAATGTGAAGATCCCGAGAAGACGGTCGAAGTCAGTTACCAGCTGTGTAACAGCCAGAACCTAAGAAAGAACATATTGTCATACTGTTGTAACAACACTCTGTAATTCTTATTTTTGATTAACTGAATGAGCTGTAATACTCTATTGTAATAGATGTCTCCTCTATAAAGAGGAGACATCTACATAAGAAAGGGGATCGATCAGTCAGTGTCGAGAGTCAATCTGTAAAGTGAGATTTTGAGAACTTCAGCAAGGCTGAACTTATTGTACTTGGATCTTTTTGGCAGATGAATATAAAACTGTTTTGAGCACTTAATTCAGTCTTCTCGTTCCTGGGGAATCTTGTGAGAGGGACTGGGCCCACCTTCCTCACAAGATTCACCCATTTACTTTCTCGTCAGTGTGTAAGTTTGCAATAGTTTCTTTCTGGTACTCTGTTTGGATTTCATAGCATTACCTCTGATATTTCTGTTTTGCTAGTACTCTGTTTCATTAATTACTTGAGTTTGTTTCTCACCGGTGAATTAGAGTGCAGTGTGCATTAGTAATCTGATTACAGAGGCAGGTGCTGAACGTCCCCACCTGGAGGATAGGGTCCTGATCCTCTGCCAACAGAGCATCCATCATTTTGCCTTCCAGATTTGTGGTTTTAATTAATTGCTTTTACTTTAACAGTACTGTAAGGACTTAGTGTAAGAGTTACGTATACTACAACTTTTTAATGCTTTTAGGATTTGAGTACATACAGTACGCAGTAGCCTTTGGAATAAAAAGACTTTCCCTGGTTGAAAATTAATGTGGTACTTGAATGTTTAATTCATAAACAATTCAACTAGCTAACATTTTGGCGCCGTTGCCGGGGAAGGCAACTAAAGATTTCTAAAAGCATTAATGGTTTCTTGGTGAAAATAACAGGTGCATGAGAGGGCACAAGAAACCTAATTTCACAAGCGGCAGGGGAGGAAGAAAGACTTTTATTGACGAGATCATCTCGAAGGCCGAAACATCACAGAGGACGAGTTCCCGGAGACCGCAGATCCAATACTCCTCACAGACAGACCCACAAACAGAGGAAGTACTGGGACCTGAAAGGAAGCTGGAAGCACCAGAAAACACTGAGGAACCGGTGAAAGAACCTGAAGATACAGAAGACAAATTAAGTGATTCAGGGAAAGGACCAATGGAGGACAACAGAACGGAAGGAAGAGGGGAAAATTCGCTCTCTACCCTGGAATTTCCTATTGGGGAACTTCCGAGAGGAACAACCCCTATGAAGAATATTCCACTCTCAGCGTTACCCAACTTCCATGGGTTATCCTCTGAGGACCCAGACGAATTCCTCTTTGAATTCGACATATTGTGCAGAAGTTATGATTATGTGACTCCTAATCAGAAACTGAAATTGTTTCCAGCAACCCTAAAAGGAAATGCGCTGAGGTGGTTCATGAGCTTAGGAGCTCAGGTAATCACCACCTGGGACCAGATGAAAGAAGAATTCCTGGCCAAATATCAAGACTATTGCCGAACGAGGGAAAGAAAGGAAGAACTGTTCAAAATGGTTCAGAAGGAAGACGAGAGCTTAGAAGATTTTGTGGAAAGACTGCAGTATAATCTGCAGAGGTCTGACCATCCTAATATGAGTAAAGACGTTGTAAAGACCATATTGCTAAAAGGCGTAAGAGATGATTGCCTGGATATGCTGAACATGCTAGGAAAAGGAGACATCTCCAAAGAATCATTTGATGAAATCATCAATCTCTGCCTGAGGTGCTCAAGAGGAGCAGGTAGCAGATCGAAGAGCAGAGATAATGTGTATTCAAGAGTTCAGAAATCAGCCAGTGGAGGAGCGACAAGAGCCGAAATAGGTAACTTATTAGAAGAATTTAAAACTGAAATGCTAAGCTCTTTCGCGTCACAAATCGATGCTCTGCAGGTTAAGAAGAAACAGGCGGAAGCAGAAGCTGCTCTAGCCATCTTCTGTTCCAAGTGCAGAGAAAAGCACCCATTAAGGGAATGCCCACTGGATAAGATACCTATCTGTACAATCTGCGAGAAGGACCACGAAACGCAGCAATGCCCCTCTTTGCCTGGAATCAAAGCAGCACTGCAGTCGACCGAAGAAGAGGCTGAAGCAGTGTACCTAATGACACAGAGGAGGCAATGGCCGCAAAGACAAGGTATGAGCTCTAATACAACATTTAATCGTTGGAATAATAATTCTCCTTTTTACCCACCCATGAATCAAATGCAATACCCACCCTTCAATGCAATGAACTTTCCACCTATGCAGCAACCTAATCTCCCTTTCCATGATCCTACTATATGGAATCCGTGGGCTCCCCAGCAACCATACTTCAATCAATGGAATCCAAACTGGGCAGCCCAACAGATGCCATTTCCTCAACAACAACAGTCTCTCTCCCTACCATCTAACACTCCCCCAAATAATCAGGCAATTAGACCACAGCTGCCTGTACAACCTAACCCTAATCCAAACAATAATAAAGCCCTGCAAGTAATTGACATTCACAATCACCCCGTCTCTCCCCTGCAATGTAATGATATCCATCTTCGCTCAGGGAGAATTGTCGAACCCATTATAGATGATATCACTGACTCTGACAAAGAAGAAATTAGAAAAGAGAAATCACCTAACAACAATGCTGAAACAGCAGAAGCAGCACCTAATAATAATGAGCAAACGATAGATCCACCCTTTCCTGAACGGTTAGCTCTCACAAAAACACTTGAGCAACCTACCTTTAACATTTTAGGAGAGTTACAGAATCTGTATGTTAAAATCCCATTATTGCAAGCATTAAGAGATGTGCCTATTTATGCTAGAACCATTAGAGACATTTGTATAAAGAAGCCCGGAAGGAAGGCTAAGGATCCCCTCACAGTTCATGTGATGGGAGAATTAACTGCCTTAATGACCGAAAAAGATTATCCTGTGAAGTATGGTGATCTTGGTCACCCTACAGTAACAGTTCAAATCGGAAAAACCTTTATCTCTAAAGTTCTAGTAGACTTAGGAGCTGCAATAAATATAATGACTCTCGAAACAGCACAACTGCTTCAGTTGAAAAATCTAATTAGGGAAACTCCAACAATCTTAGAATTAGCTGACCGATCTACAATTAAACCCGAGGGGGTCATTGAGGATCTTATAATTTCTGTAGAATCCTGGAACTACCCGGCTGACTTTGTAGTACTACAGACTAAAACAAAGTTGGGGGGTCACCCATTGATTCTAGGGAGACCTTGGCTGGCTACAGCAGATGCTTTCATCAGCTGTAGGTCAGGATCAATGACCATATCCAACGGGCAGGAAACTAAACAGCTCACCCTCTATCCTCATGCCACACCCATGATCAATAGTGACAATTCTGTATGGGTAGACTATGAGGATGAAGAAACCCAACCAATACTGACCATTGGACAAGCCTTGACTTTTAAGGACTCCACCGAAGATGAGCTAATTAGCAGTTTTATTTCTGAACCATCTTCGGTTAATCCTGAAACATTTAACCACTTCACTGCAATCCTAGAACCTGAATCCCAGCAGAACATGAAAGATGAGAATTTATGCCAGACACCAGTAGGCAACCCTTCCAAGAGCACAACAATTGAAATTGAACCTGGTAAAACACTAAATATAAATCCTGACTTGGCTGATAATGAAAAACAACAATTAATAAAGTTACTCCAAGCAAACAAAGAGGCATTTGCATGGGACTACACAGACATGAAAGGGATCTCCCCTGAATTATGTACTCATCGTATTTATATTAAGGAGGGATCCCGACCAGTCTGTCAACGCCAGCGAAGAATGAACCCTAACCTTAGAGAAATTGTGAAGGAGGAACTCCAAAAACTTTTAAATGCAGGATTTATATATCCAATATCTGATAGTGAGTGGGTTTCCCCACTCGTAATTGTACCAAAGAAGAACGGGAAATGGCGAGTATGTGTAGACTACAGATCATTAAATAAAGCAACCCAAAAAGATCATTTCCCTTTACCTTTTATTGATCAGGTATTGGATAACTTAGCAGGTAAGAAATTCTTCTCATTTTTAGATGGATTTACTGGATACAACCAAATTAGAATTGCACCCCAGGATCAGGACAAAACCACATTTACTAGCCCATGGGGAACCTTTGCTTACAGAGTACTTCCATTTGGGCTATGCAACGCTCCAGCAACATTCCAAAGAGCGGTGATAGGAATCTTTTCTGATATGTTAAATGATTCATTAGAAATATTCATGGACGACTTTACTCCTTATGGAGTGACCTTTGAAGATGCTCTGCAAAACCTTGAAAAAGTACTTAAGCGGTGCATAGAAGCACATCTTGCTTTAAGCACTGAAAAGTGCCATATGATGATGAACCAGGGTATTGTATTAGGTCATTTCATTTCATTTTTAGGAATTCAAGTCGACCCAGCTAAAATTCAGGTGATTCAGAACCTTCCTATCCCCAAAACACAAACTGAGGTGAGAAGTTTTTTAGGACATGCCGGATATTACAGAAGATTTATTAAGGATTTTTCTAAAATAGCTTCTCCTTTGTTTGTGTTATTAATGAAAAATGCTGAATTCAAGTGGACTGATGACTGTGAAAATGCATTCAATAAACTTAAACATCAGTTGTCCGCAGCTCCTATTTTGAGAGGACTTGATTGGGTATTACCCTTTCATATCTCCTCTGATGCCTCAGACACGGCAATTGGAGCTGTCCTGGGTTAGGAAGAAAACAATCTCCCCTATGCTATCTATTTCATTAGCAAAAACATGACACCAGCTGAGCTAAATTATACAGTAACTGAGAAAGAATTCTTAGCAGTTATTTATGCTATTAATAAATTTCGGCATTATATTACTGGCTATACTACCTTTGTGCACACTGATCACTCGGCCATTAAGTATTTAATGAATAAATCAATTACAAATGCTCGAGTTACCAGGTGGTTGTTACTATTACAAGAATTTGATATCACAATTGTAGATAGGCCAGGAAAAGAAAATGTAGTTGCTGATTTTCTTTCTCGTTTAAAAACTGATGAAAATGCTCCAGTAGATGATTCTTTTCCTGATGAGTATTTATTTGCAGTATCTGCTCACTCACCTTGGTATGCAGACATTGCCAATTATCTAGTTGCAGGAAAACTACCATCACACCTATCACACAGGGAAAGAAGAAAGATCATCCAGCAAAGTGCTAGGTACAGCTGGATAAGCGGGTGTCTGTTCCATACAGGAATAGATCAAGAAATTCGGAGATGCATTGGGGAAGATGAAATTTATGATGTGTTAAAAGCTTGTCACGATGGCCCTTGTGGAGGACATTTTGCAGACAAAAGAACAGCACACAAGGTACTGAGAATGGGTTATTATTGGCCATCACTTTTTAAAGATGCTAGAAAATATGTGAAGGCTTGTGACAGCTGTCAGAGAATGGGTCAGCCTAACCATAGGGATGAAATGCCACTTAACCCCCAGGTAACTCTTGAACCTTTTGAGAAATGGGCATTAGATTTCATAGGTCCCATCAATCCTCCATCTAATCAAAGAGTTTACATATTGGTATGCACGGATTATATGACTAAATGGGTAGAAGCCAAAGCACTCATTAAAGCTAATGAAGAAGCAGTATTAACATTCTTATTCGAAGAAATCTTTGTTAGATTTGGATTACCCAGAGAATTAGTCACTGATGGAGGACCTCCTTTTAATTCTCATGGCTTCAAAGACACGCTCCAAAAATATCATATTAAGCATAAAATGACCACACCATACCACCCCCAAGCAAATGGGCAGGTGGAAAGCACTAACAAGGTCATAGAAGCCATCTTAACAAAAACAATAAAGGAGAATAGAAGAGATTGGTTTCAGAGATTGCCCGAGGCTCTATGGGCTTATAGAACCACTTGGAGGAATACAACAGGCTTTTCACCCTATGAATTAGTTTATGGAAAGAATGCTATTTTCCCTGTAGAATTTGAAATTAAAACCTTAAGAACTGCCTTAGCTGTTAACCTTGATTTAACTGATGCACAGACAGCCAGGTTGCAGCAGCTTCAGGAATTGGATGAGAAAAGACTAGATGCCATCCATCAGACAACTATGATACAGCAACAAAGAAGCAGATGGCATGACAGAACCATCAGGCAAAAGCAGTTCCAGAAAGGTAACTGGGCTTTGCTGTATGACTCTCGTTTCGAGAATTTTCAAGGGAAGTTAAGAACAAGGTGGTTGGGACCGTATGAAGTGGATGCTGTTTTTCCAAATGGAACAGTCAGACTGATAACAATTGATGGGGACAGAACACCACTGTTAGTCAATGGCTACCGACTTCGGTTATATCAGCGGCCAGTTTCCAAGGAGGATTTTAAAGCCACTTGCATGGCAATAAAACATTATTCTTTTCCAGGGGAACTTGCTGACCCTCAAAGCACTTGAACTTTTATTATTTATGCAATATTCTTAGGTTAGATATTCTTGTTTTTTTAGAAACTAATAAATCCTGCCAAAGGATTGCAATATTACATTTCAGTATTTTGCAGGTGTTAGCTTGGGAAGTAGCTGAGAACAAAAAGTCTCAAAGGAATTACTGTGTGGACTCGGAATCCCTGTTGCTGCAACACCATTTTCTGTTGCTGCAACACCATCCCTGTTGCTGCAACACCATTTTCTGTTGCTGCAACACCATCCCTGTTGCTGCAACACCATTTTCTGTTGCTGCAACACCATCCCTGTTGCTGCAACACCATTTTCCTGTTACTGCAGCACCATCTCCGTTACTCCAACATTATTTCCCTGTTGCTGCAACACCATTGCCCGTTGCTGCAACACCATCCCTGTTGCTGCAACACCATTTCCCTGTTGCTGCAACACTAGTTCCATTACTCCGACACATTCCCCGTTTTCACAACCATCTTTCTCCTAATCCCTGTTGACCCAACGGTAAATTTCTGTTGCTGCAACACCAATCCCGGTGCCACGACATTGCTTACCGATCACGAAATATCCTTCCCAGCAAAATTCTCTCACGTACGACAACCCCTGTCGTACCACTTCAGCTCCAAAAGTACAAATCTCGATAAAATATATCACTCCCTGTGATGATTACACCACCCGGCTATCACTTTCCGTCGTTATCATTACAAATCACCTATATTTCCCATGCTTTTGGATCCGCGGTAATTATTATGATCTGGCAGAAGACAAGAAAAGACTTTTTGGCGCAGCGATCAAAAAGGTAAAGTACGAAGGTACGCACGTTTATGAATGAGCATTAAATAGTAGATAACGCGGAAAAGTTGATAGGACCATCAAATGATTGCATTCCCAATCATATCATTTACACGTAGGAGGGGGGGGGATTACCGAAACAATTCTCATAATGATATACCACGCCAATTACTGCCACCCTCAATTCTCCCGGTTGTATGTAAAAGCCATAGCATGGT
Source organism: Pinus tabuliformis (assembly GCA_031772625.1). NCBI lineage: Eukaryota > Viridiplantae > Streptophyta > Pinopsida > Pinales > Pinaceae > Pinus > Pinus tabuliformis. Next base: position 1,630,167,830 of record CM062804.1, on the reverse strand, counting down.
ACCATTTGCGATGTATACTCTGAGTTGAAATCGGTAGCTCGGCTCTGAATTCTGAAGATTCACCGAGACAACAGCCATGGGAGGAACCCTCATTACTCATGAACCTGGCACGACAGCAGTCTTGGAACTCTTTCCGGAAATTTATCAAATTTTCTTGCAAGCTGGATGGATAGAATATTTCAGGAGGCTGCCGGACTTTGACGAGCAGCAAGTTCTGGAATTCGCATGCAACCTAACAGAAGGTTTCTCTGTCGTCCAAGGAATTCAAGTCCCGGTCACAGAGGAAATTATAGCCGAAGTCACTGGACTACCAGCCAATGGCACACGCTGGTTCAGTAGAAAGCACCTGATTCTGAATGCACAGCAAGATTTTCTCTGACCAGGCGAGGAAGTAGAGACCAAGGGCAGAGGTGTAGCATTGCGGTCGTTACCCCAACCATGGCCGAGAGTCGCTGAATTCGTCAAACAATATCTGACGTGCGAAGGTCGCTACCAGGTAATCTACCAGCATGACTTTGTCCTGTTAAATCACTTAAGAAATGGTCAATTATTAAACATGCCATATTATCTGCTGGGTTGTCTTAAAAACATGTCACGATATGCTATGAAAGCGAAGCATCCAGTTCTTTCCTTAAAACATCATCGCCTAGCCCAATTGCTGATCAACAGAGCCCTCGCTCTAAACAACCCTCCACCCCCTATTAATCCCCATCCGGAGGAAGGAATTCCACAGCCAGAGCATGAGAGCCCTCATCAAGAAGAGGAAACTCTTCGTCAAGCTGAGGACACACCTCAGCAAGACGAAGAACTTCCTCAGCAAACGGATGACATGCCTGAACAAACCCCTTTGGAAAACCCTCAGCAAGCAGAACATACTCCAGAACAACCCCAGCAAACACCCCTGCATGTTACCGAGAATGAACAAGCAGCAGCAGAATTAACCTCATCTCCAAGAAAAACTAATCCTTCCGCTCCCATACTCAGTATTTCTACTGATGATTCCGACGATAATATCCCAATCTCTCTGCTTAAACGAAAAAGGCAGCAGGGAAAGAAAACCCCAACAAAAAGAAAAAGAACTAGGGTTTCAACTAAAGCACCTGCTACCCCAACTACTGTTCCTACCTTAAAAGCCAGCAGGAAGAGAAAAACGACTGAATTCCCTGCTTCTCTACCAAAACAAAAATCGGTAGTAGTTGAATCCCCTAATTCCTCCAGTTCACCACCCATCGCTTTAAGAATCCGCACCCCAGCCACTCCTCGAAACTCCTCTCCTTCACCCACAGAGGCTGAGATGCAGAATGTTCATAGCTTCGTGACATCATATCTTAAGACAGCTGATACACAAGAACCAGCTGCCGACACCCAGAGTGATAGTGACCAAGTGGCTGCAACACAAGAAACAACCACTACCCCAGGTGATACACAAGAACCACCTGTGGGGAATTTTGACCACTTTGACGAAGCACAACCTCTGCCTCCACTGGAATCTACTGTTCCACAGGATCAGCCTACTATATCTGCCCTACAGGAAGAAATTGAGTTCCTGAAATCTCAGATTCAGGACTATCAGGAAGAGATAATAAGGGTCAAGGAAGCATATCAGAAAGAATTCAGCCTGCATATTTTAGCACAAGTAGCAACTGCAGCAGAGAAAAGTAAAGATAATGAATACATGTGTGCAAATTGTGGTGAAATATATACTCAGGCAGGATATAAGGTAGTAGAAGAACCAATAAAGGAAGCCTCTGCTGCTGTAGATGAAACAAAGGAGCCTGCTGATGAACAAATAGAAATTCCACAATCCTCTGCTCAGATAGAAAAACCTGTTGACACACAAGAACCAACAGGTTCTTTAGAAGAAATGCAGGCAGAAAAACCTGTTGACACACAAGAACCAACAGGTTCTTTAGAAGAAATGCAGTCAGAAAGACCTGTTGCTACACAAGAACCAACAGGATCTTCAGAAGAAGTTCAGACAGACAGACCTGTTGCTACACAAGAACCAACAGGATCTTCAGAAAAAGTGCAGTCAGAAAGACCTGTTGCCACACAAGAACCAACAGGCTCTCCAGAGAAGATGCAGGACCAAACTGAAGAACTTACTGACACACAAGAACCAGTAAGTTCACCTGAAACTGCACAAGACCAAGAATTTACTAACACACAAGAACCAGTAAGTTCTTCGGAGACTGCACAGGAACGAACAGAGGAGCCTGCTGACATTATGCAGAAAGTAAAGAAAGAGGAGAATAAGGATTCACCCCGGCCTACCCAATTTTCCATGGAAGCAGAAGCTACACAAGAACCAGAAAATGAAGAAAAACTGGACTCATCCAGCCCCAGTCAACCTGACAAGGAGCGAGAAGAAGAAGAAAAAGATACAGACTTATCACGGCCTACCCAAATTATGATGGAGGAAGAAGAAATAGTTTCAGAAGGAAATAAAGAAGAAGTGAATTCATCCAGCCTCAGTCAAACTGCCAAGGAGCAAGAAGAAGACGAAGAAAAAGGGACAGATTCACCCCGGTCCACCCAAATCACCATCGAGCAAAATGAATTAGTACAACAGGAGGAAGAGACTCTAGTTAGAAATGAAGAAGAAGATGCTGGACCATCCCAGCCCATTCTAACAGAACAGATCATCCTGGTTGATGCCTGTATGCAAACAGAACTCCCCACTGTTAGTGATGCATGCATACAAACAGAGAGTTTTCAGGAATTAAAAGGAAAGTGGTGGAGAGAATATCAGCAGTCTCAAGGCAAGGCATTCGAACAACAAAAGGGAACCTGGTTTGATCATGCTTATAAGAACTGGGAAGCACTGGAGCAGTGTAGGGCCCAGTATAAAGAAATCAAGGAACTGAAAGCCAGACTGTCCCAGATGTTTGAGTTGTGTCAAAGAATGCTTGCTACAAGAAAACCTTCTTTTAATTATGCTACATTTTTGAGGGAAAGGCTTGCATTTATACAGCTAAAGGCTCTCAAAGAAGGGAGGCCTCATCAAGTGATCACAGCAGAGCAGTTTATGCAGACCTTTGCAGAGGCACCTAAAAATGACCAAAACCTGCTATGTGAACTATACCTCCATAATGAGGCTGTTTCCGAAGAAAGGAGCATGAACATGATACCTGTAGTCGGCGACATACAGCTGAGAGCCTTTATCTCCTTTTTGGCTAATCAACTTACCTGGCAGAATGCCTTTGTCTCAGCCAACCATAACGAACAGAATTGTCTTCTGTGGATTCGAGCTGAACCACAGAACGCTGCTACTTTCATTGCACAACACCTAAAAATGGTAAGTGACCCTGATATGAAGGATCATGTCATGAAACTGCAAACAAAGGTTCTAACAGACTGTCAGCATTATATAAAGATGAAAGCAGCCTTGGCTGTTAAAGCAAATAAACTGTTTTGGGACAACTGCCCCACAGAAAGGCAGGAATATCACCCATATAACCCATCAAATCTGCAAGTAGCACTCTCAAGGGTACCTCAGTATGTCAAATGCATGCAGCGTTGTGCTGAAAATTGGATGGGTTACAAATTCAAATTTCCACTTTTATGGTTGTCTGGTGATGAGTATAAAGGCCAGTTTGGATTATCTAACAGGGAAGAAGCAGCAGCGTGGAAGCATATACAAACTGTTTTTGGGTTCAGGGAGAAGTTTGATGCCACTCCCTACAGCTATTGTCTTAGTAATCTACATTGTTCGTCCCAGTTCTCCGACTCAGACTCAGAGTAGCCATTGCATGGGGACATGCAATCTCTTCAGTTGGGGGGGATGTTGGGACTCAGAATTGACCTATTTTGACCCTATCTTTTTGCCGTATTATTATCCTTTTGCAGTCATAGGTTGAAAGCTTTTGATTTTATAATGACATAATTACCCCAAGGTACGAAGTAACTTTCCGCATATCTATGTTTAATTGTTCATTGCATATTCGTGAATATCTTTGTATTTATCCTTGGAAAAGCTGACTAAACTGTCAAGTAATTGCCTTAAGCTTGCAGGAATTATAATGTATAGTTGCTGTAACACCAGAAACGGCAACTACGCAGTTGCTGCAACACCAGAAGCAGCAACTTCGTAGTTGCTACAGTCAGCAACAGCAATCACCTAAAGCAAGCTATTTTGTAACAGCCGCAAATAACAGATGGCGACTATTTAAAGAACCATGACGCGGCATAATCAAGCGGATGTCTAAAGCAAGAAGAACACAGTCAGCATTGCCTAAAGCAGGAACAACATGGGGAAGCAGCAAAGGAATGTGAAGATCCCGAGAAGACGGTCGAAGTCAGTTACCAGCTGTGTAACAGCCAGAACCTAAGAAATAACATATTTTCATACTGTTGTAACAGCGCTCTGTAATTCTTATTTTTGGGTAGAATAGGATTAACTGAATGAGCTGTAATACTCTATTGTAATAGATGTCTCCTCTATAAAGAGGAGACATCTACATAAGAAAGGGGAGGGATCACTCAGTGTCGAGAGTCAATCTGTAAAGTGAGATTTTGAGAACTTCAGCAAGGCTGAACTTATTGTACTTGGATCTTTTTGGCAGATGAATATAAAACTGTTTTGAGCACTTAATTCAGTCTTCTCGTTCCTGGGGAATCTTGTGAGAGGGACTGGGCCCACCTTTCTCACAAGATTCACCCATTTACTTTCTCGTCGGTGTGTAAGTTTGCAATAGTTTCTTTCTGGTACTCTGTTTGGATTTCATAGCATTACCTCTGATATTTCTATTTTACTAGTACTCTGTTTCATAAATTACTTGAGTTTGTTTCTCACCGGTGAATTAGAGTGCGGTGTGCATTAGTAATCTGATTACAGAGGCAGGTGTTGAACGTCCCCACCTGGAGGATAGGGTCCTGATCCTCTGCCAACAGAGCATCCATCATTTTCCCTTCCAGAATTGTGGTTTTATTTAATTGCTTTTACTTTAACAGTACTGTAAGGACTTAGTGTAAGAGTTACGTATACTACAGCTTTTTAATGCTTTTAGGATTTGAGTACATACAGTACGCAGTAGCCTTTGGAATAAAAAGACTTTCCCTGGTTGACAATTAGTGTGGTACTTGAATGTTTAAATCATAAACAATTCAACTAGCCAACACCCATGCCCCCCGGTCGAGGTGGGGTTACATGTCATGAAATCGATGCCCCATTTGGCGAATGGCCCAACATCAACTATTAGCTGTAAAGGTCTGGGTGGTCTTCTGGTTTTGCTATCGAAAATTTGACAAGCATGGCAACTTCTGACTGCGGTTATGCAATCTTTGAACATTGTTGGCCAGAAGTATCCTGCTCGTGAGATTTTTTGCGCTGTAGTATATCCAGATTGATGCCCCCCACACGCACCTGAATGACAATCATTCAGGACTTTTTCGGCCTCCTCATGGGTGAGGCACCTTCTCAGAACTGTATCGATACCACGACGGTAAAGTGTATCACCGACGATCATGTAGTCTTTTGCTTGGTATCGAATACGTTTTTGTTCAGAGTGGGAGGTGTTTGGCCTATATTTTTGGGTTTGGAGATAAATGATTATATCCCCATACCACTCATTGCTTGTGGATATCAGAAACACATTTTCGTCCATGATTGTTTCTTCGGATGTGTCATCATTGGACGACGATGGGAGGTCGCACAATAATTCTGCGAAAACTAGAGCTTTCTTTGATTTGGATTTTACAAATTCCAGATCAAACTCTTGTAGGATTGCTATCCATTTTGAGTATTTGCCCCCCAGCAACTGTCGCGACAATATATAAGTCATGGGGTTGCAATCTGACAGAATGGTAGTTTTCTGAAAGAGGACATAGTGTCGAAATCTCTGTATCGCTTGAACAGCTGCAAGCGCTAGCTTTTCAACGTAAGAATATTTGCTTTCTGTATCATTTAATTTTTTACTTAAATAATATATGGGATGCTCAATTCCATTGACTTCTTGAACTAAAACCATTGCAATGGTCGTATCTGCTGCAGCCAGATACAGGTTAAAGTCTTTTTCATAATCAGGAGCGTACATTAATGATGCTTTCATTAGGGATTCTTTTAAAGCATCAAAGGAAGCTTGCGCAACCTGATCCCAGACAAAGGGTACTTACTTTTTCAAAAGATGTGTATAACCTTTAGCAAGTTCGACGTAATTTGGAATGAACCTCCTCAGAAAGTTTGCTTTCCCTTGGAGTTTCTGAATCTGAAGCAAATTCGAAGGTGGAGGCAAATTTATGATTGCATGGACCTTACATGGGTCGAGACGAATCCCGTCCTTGGAGACTACAAAGCCAAGTAAACGACCAGAACTGACGCAAAATACACATTTGTGTGGATTGAGTCGTATCTTGTAGTGTCGGCAACGTAGAAATATCGCTCTTAAATGCTGCGGATGATTAGTCCGCTTTCGCGAATGAGCCAGAAGGTCGTCGAGGTACGGTTGAACGATTTTTTTGATGTCATGGAAGGCATAATTCATTGCCCTCTGAAACATCGCCCCTGTGTTCTTTAAACCAAAGGGTAATTTTCAATATGCGAATGTGCCCCACGGACAAATAAATGCAGTCTTTGACTGGTCCTGTGGGCGGATATTTATTTGATTATACCCGGAGAATCCATCCATGAATGAAAATATTTCGCATCCGGCGCATTCATCAATTATCTGGTCAATGAAGGGTGTAGGGTAGTTGTCTTTTGGACAAGCTTGATTTACATCCCTATAATCGACGCACACTCTAATTGTTCCCTGTTTTTTCATAACAGGGACGATATTCGATACCCAATCAGTTAGAGGAACCGGGTAGATGAAACGAGCATGGAGAAGTTTTTCAACTTCTGCCTTAATGGCAACGGCTTTCTTGGGGTGCACCTGCCTTAGCCGTTGTCGTACTGGTTTGACATCTTGATACATCTTAATTTCGTGTTCAATGATACTCGAGTCAATGCCCGACATTTCACTATATGACCAAGCAAAGACATCTCTGAATTCGTGAAAAAGAGCGTTATATATTTCCAGTTCTGAAGGAGAACAACATTTGCCAACATAAATATTCTCTACAACATCTGTTTTGGTCGAGATATTTATGGCTATAGTCTCTTCAATGTTGGACAAGTTTCGCTCGGAATCCACCATGTTTACAGTATTTGATAGGAAATCAAAGACTGAAGGATGATAAAGGTCATCTTGAGTATCTTCTCCACAATCCGGAAGAAGGGAACGATGGTGGGAATCATTCCATGGTGCTCCTTCAATTACCATTGATTGGAGAATTCCTTCGTCGGTCACATGCACTTGCGACCAAGGATCTGAAGGGGTACCATATTCTCTAGACCTATCTATCCAAACGCTTGATGAGCATTGATTTGGGTTTGCCTCCCATGCTAGGAACATTGATTGCTACAATATTTCCGTTGGGCTTGGGGGCAAAACCATTGCATGATCCATGTTGATATCGTTTTCTGTGATCTTTGTAGAAGATATCATGTTGCAGGTTCCTATTGACGCTACTTCCGCCAAGTTGATTGGAGGTGGAAGGGTGAAAGTTCCTATTAGTATAGGATCTTTTAATAGGCCTACTCCGATATTTTGAAGCGAATGAGGGCTTCCATGGATCATGGGAATGCTTCCTGTAACTTGAGAACCATTGGGGAGGAAGTTTTGTTGATCGACGATTGTAATCCCTCCTTGAAAGGGAAATACAATCTTCCTGAAATAGGTTGACACAACGGCCGCCATAGCATATATCCATGGCCTTCCTAGTAGGATGTTGTAATCAAGATTGCCATCGATTACTTCAACATCTATTTCTACCGTTTTCCCTCCTAGTTCAACTTTCAAGTTACTTAGAATACCATATGGGGTATATGTCCTTCCGTCGAATGTTTTTAATGTTGTCGAAGATCGCGACAAGGTTGGAGATCCTAAAGTTTTCCAGCAACTCATCGACATAATGCATGTCGATGCTCCCTCATCAATAATTGTTCGATGAACGGTTTTATTGAGGGATTTCACTTGAACAAGGAAAGCTAGTTGAGCTGGTAATTGAAGATCATATCCTTTATGATCGAAGGATACAAGATTGGAATCCTTTGGGTCTATCCCACCAATGGCTGATAATAAATCTTGCCTTTGGGATGGCAATTCTCTAGTACTTCAAGAGTCGACATAGCGGATGGCGATTGTGCCAAATCTTCCACTATATTATAATGTTGTGTTGCTCTAGCGTGGGGATTAAACGTCAACTTGTGTACTACTCCCTGTGGTGGTTTTATTGTCAATTCAGGAATGATGGGTGGCGTAACTTCCGTCGAAGTTGTTGTCGAACTACTAGGTTGATCTTTATCCTTGTTGTTCGACAGCTGTGGATTCCCATAATCTTTGTTCCTTGTCGATATCAAAGCATCATTTTGCTGTTTTGAAACCGACAACATCAGCACTTGACACCGGGAAGCATCTTCACTTTCAACCAGATTTGTTCCTGGATTTGGAAACGGATCGATTAACACTGCGGAGCTTTTCGAATTCTTGAAGAATTTTTTAACCTCAGCTCCGTGTGGAAAATTTGCGGTCCAATGATCCTCATCGCATATGAGACATGGATTTTTTGGTTTCCTATCTCTAGGAGGGTTTGAAGAAGATTTTTCAGGTGATGATTCCTCCTGTTTCTTCTTCTTCCCTTTGCCTTTCTTCTTGCTCCCTGGTTGTTTGGTTTCTTTGCCTTTATCTATCGATACGACATTTACTTCCGAAGCAAGAAGCTCATCCTTTGCATTTTGACTTGAAATCTTACGGGCCCTTTTGGATGTAGCCTTTGTCGATTTCGTGTCTGTTGTGCCAATCACGCCATTGCCGGCATGAGAGTCATTGTTTGATTTAGGAGGAGGAGGAATTGAGAATTCCGGTCTAGGGGCGTCAGGTATTTTATCGTAGAGCATGCCGAACTGAGTGTAAATCAAGTCTAGATATTGCGCATGAGCGATAACTTGCTCTTCCGTTACGACTCCCCCCTTTGCCACATCTTCCGTGATGGAAGGCAGTAATGACTTGATAAACCATTCAACTAAGAACTAATCGGGGATGTATGTTTTTACCATCCTACGACGACGTCACCACTCATGTATATGATCAGATATGTGAGTGGCTGTTTTCTGTTTGAAGTTGGTAAGAAGTTTTGTTCCCGTTTCATACCTTATTGGTAACTGAAAATGGGTTAAAAAGGTTGTGGCTAAGGTATTGAAGTTGTTGAATGAAGCTCTAGGCAATTCGATGTACCATTTTGCCGTCGGACCCGTTAACGTCCTCTGAAAGAGGCGAAGTCTTATCGAATAATCATTTAAGCTGTTTGATGAACACCATAGATGAAAGGTCATCACGTGATTCGATGGATCTTCACCCGGATTTCCATTAAATTTAGGAATATCTGATGGAAGTTTATGCGGAATCGCTGGCCACCAAGGGGCGTAAGTGATTGGATCGTTTGTTAACCGATTTAAATTAGGTAACTCTAAAGTTGCCACGAAGGGTAACTGTTGATTCAGGTTAGGTGAAGCATACCCAGGATAAGATGGGATTGCCTGAGCAGTTGGTCTTTGCATATCGGCATAATGCATCTGATGCTGGTATGTTTGGTAAGGTTGGTGGACATGACCATTGTAAAATGGTTGATTTTGACTGTTTTGAATGTACGGTTACCCACTATTAGCAAAGATTTGTTGCTCAGAACCTTGGTATACTTGTTGGAATTGCGGTTGTTAGTATTGTACTAGCCATGGTTATGAAGCCATGTGCTATTGACTGATACTAACAGTTTGACCAAGATGAGGGGTAATTGTACCCGTCTGAACCTGTGTCATTCCACCAGTTGGCGACTGTGGTTGAGTCGCAGGGTCAAGGGGTTGTTGCATTACAACCTGAGAAACCTGAGGTTGGCATACAGCAGGCAACGCTTGAACTTGCGACAACGTCACAATAGCTGGCGTAGTCGGTATGTTCGACATAGGTAAGCATTGTTGCATCGAATATACAACTCTTGGTTGTTGAGGTAGTATTGGTACCCAGCCGCTTGAGGTAATTCCAGTATAACCTGAATGTTGTTGTGAACTCACGTATGGATATCCTCCAGGAGGGGATAATGAAAGGGTATACTGCCTCCCATACGGTGGTAATCTAGAACTCAAGGGAATGGTTTGCCCTTGGGGGCTGGACTGCCCAAATTGACCTCCAAATGGATCAATTTGTTGAGACTCAACATAAGAGTTTCTGGATATTATTCCGGATGAACAAACAGGAACAGACCACACTGTCGAAGTAGCCCCTGAGTGGGCTCCTTCTAGCGGTTGAGAGCTAGTTGGGACAGATGGTATACCGGCGAACATTGTCGGAGTGATAGCAGGGAGTTCTGCCGTCGCTGTGTCAGACGACACAGTCCTAGATGTTGACGGTTGTTCAGACATTTGTAGTCTATCCAAAAGATTACCTAGCGATTCTACAGGAGCTTCCGCTGGTGGTAGACTAACTTCTGATGAAGAAGGATATAGAGTGATCCCGACTCCAAATTGCGTTGGAGTAGTTATTGGAGGATCTTCTACAATTTCTTCTATGGCAATCAGACCAGGTGGAAGGGGAAGACCTTCAGGTCCGTAGAATATTTCTGGTGGCGAAGAAGGTATGGAATCAGCAGCGACAGATGTTTGAAGAGTAAGACTCTCCGAACCGGTTGTATATGGAACTGGTTCGGTAACACAAGTGTTTACTCTCAGACTAGGATCAGTATCACTGTCCCTCTGTGGCTGTTGAACTTCTTCTGTAGAGGCAGGGATTCCAAAAATGTTTGGAGTAACTGGAGTCTCTGATGTCGTTGGAACACTTGTTCTAACTTTAATAGGAGATTTGGAACCGGTTAAACGAGTTCGCTTTGTCCATACTGGCTTCGATTCCGGAGACAAAGACGGTTGACTCGTAAGCCTCCACAAACGACGGGGTTTCAATTGACTTTCTTCCATGATTGCGGATTACTCGATCAACTAAAATAAAGGGGAAGTATGTTTCCGAATTAAATGAATTTTAGACGCTTTGACACAACTTGTTTTTTCAGTTTTTAAGAGTCGAGAAAAAACAAAAGATGACTCTAGTCTTTTTCGATTTTTAATGAGCCTGAAGTGACAAGTGCTCAGATGGACCTTTTCCGTTAAGGAGTCTGAAAAGGAATGAAAGGGACTACTCTGGAAGTCTAGGTAGAGGGAGTACCAAACCAATTGCAAAACTGCAGAATACTTTTTACGGTACGGCAGTCAATCTTCCCGAATGTTGTGTTTAGTGCATTGCGATCGATAGGGCGGCAGACATGGCTTCCTATGGATAAAGGATTTAAGCCTATAGGGGTCTCCCAAAATATACTCGACAGTACGTGGGAGCACAAGTCCGTACTGGCACTTATCGTCTCAAAGTGGAGGAATCACCCAACCATCAGTGAGAACAATAATTACCAGGCTTTACGACGCCGGAATACGTCTCTAGCCTAGACCTCTAAATGTTGTGCGTTAAGTTCCAAAGCGTTGTTAGATTCATTGAATTTATCTTAAGTTGATCTTGCTTATGAAGTTTGCCTTTTGGGTTCACCGCGAGATGTAGATGTAATTCCTAAAATGAAATCTAAAGATGATAAATGAACTTTTTATCTCTTTTATGCAATGAAAATCCTAGCTACTAGGGAAAAGAAAGACAAAATCTTTTCTCAAAGAGCAAAGAGCACACTGTAAATGCACTTTCCTAAATCAAGCCAAACAGACTATCTATATGCAAATGCACATGCATGTATTTGTTTTCAACTTTCTTAGTATATCGATGCTAAAAAGAAAGTTGATGCACAAATCTGAATTTCTTTTCAAGCGACAAACATAAACAAGCTTCTTTTCGAAATCAAAAATAGAGATGATTATGACACCTTACGATTTTGAAATGAATACTCGTTTTCGACACTAGAAAATCACAAATTCAGACCAAAAGCAATAGTAACAGGATAATCAACCATCAACAGTAATCAAACTCTTTCCTACGATTGAAATCGACACTTACGAAAAATTCAACTCAAAGGACGATAGTACAATTACGCTACTTTTGCTAAGGAGAACTGTAAATGACTCAACAAACACAGAAAAACATCTACAGTTCTTTTGTACAAAGGAGGCGGAATAACAATAAGGAAAAGGGGTTTCAAACAGACATATATTGATCACAGGCAACAAAATTTAGAGATAGAACTGGAAAGAATAAAGCACAAGAACCATAGCTGCACAGAGCTATTCTGATCAACGCACCTGTAACACAGAGAATCTGAAATGCAGCGCAGGTTGCCCTTTCGGGAAGTGCGTTGAAATTCAGGATCTCTTAACAGTACCTGCGCTGGGCCAGAAACGAGACTCTATCTGGGTTCCGGGTCACAGTTTGCAGTTCAGTCCTTGGTTTTTGGCCAAGTAAAAAGCAATCAGTAATTCAACAATCAGGGGTAGATCTAAGGAGGATCTAAGAGCTATCACAAGGGCAATCAGATAGTTTGTGAATCGGTTGTTTAAATCATAAACATATCCAGTGAATGGATTGAAGCAGCAGTTGTCTACTTTGCATTTGTTATGGAAAATGCAGTTCGAATGCCACTTATAAGTTTATGAAACAAACAAACAAAGAATGATAAACAAACAAACTAATTAGGTCCCCAGTGGAGTCACCATTTTGTTATAGGGAAAAGTGTCTATTTAGAACTGCTCTATCCCACTAAGGTGTGACAGCTGCCTTAGAAACAAACAGAGAAAAAATACTTTTGTATTTCCTTTATGAACTATAGATAGAGAGGAATAGAAAGAACCAACCTGTGTCTTGCGCTAATCCTTTGATCCAATCCCTCTCTTCTTTGATAGTTTCCAGCTACCTGCTCCCTTACTTGCCCAGCTTCACAAAGTACCTGTAAGATCATAGAAGAAGAACACTACACAAAGACATGGATCTATATTCATAAACAACTTAGGATCAGATTTAAGTTAACCATACAAATGTAACAAGCATCAATGATACAAAAGCATGGAGGAAAACTCAAATAGTTTTTATTGATAAACAAGAAAAGATCCAGGAGGAGTTACAACCAGTGGTTCCGACCCAGCATCAATCTCCCAGCAAAGAAGCCCCTCTTCACCTCAAACAAAGCATAGATCACCCAACAATTTGATGTTTGTCTCAAAAAACCAACAACAATTCCTTACAATATGCAAAATTCCAGCCTCCAGATCTCTGGGATGAGGGATCCATATATAGATATCTATAAGGAGGATGAGTCAGCTTGTGATTTGATTAGTGTCTTCTCTCTGTCAGTTCTTGCTTCCACTTGGAGACTGAAGGCCTCTTACTCATCCTTGGTCGAATTCAGTGTGGCAAGTGTCACAGGAGAAGATTCTGGAAGCTTCCATTGTCTTTCCACCTCGCGGAATGACACTGCCATTTGTCATTTCTCATCCATCGCACCCCACAAAAGGGACTTTTGAAATGCAACACACCCTCACAGTGTATTTAGGTGCAATGCAACGCACCTAGCCAGTGGAGCAGCTGAAATGATCCTGTTTTGACCTATTCTGAGCAGTTTCTGGTGGAGAACTTCTGGGAGAAGCTGTAATCTGTTGACCTTGTTCCTTTAGGGGTTAGAACAACACTTTTAGGGACTTAGGAGCCCTTGATTTATGGACATTTCATGCTTGGAGTTGTAGGGCACAAAAATGTCTATAACATATATGTAGATGATCTGATTTTTATATGCAATGATGATTTCCTCATCGCTGATTTCAAACAAGTCATGAAGAATGAATTTGAAATGACTGACTTAAGGTTGTTAAGATATTTTTTGGGCACAGATGTGAAGCAAACATAAAATAGCATTTTTATTTCTCAAGAAAAGTATGTAGCATACATTTTGGAGAGGTTTAAAATGCATTACAGCAAGCCCGCACCAACTCCAACTATCATGGGGTTGAAGTTGAGCAAAGAATATTGCAACAACAATGTCAATCCGACATTATGCAAGAGTATGATAGGCAGCTTGATGTATTTGACCACAACTAGGCCGGATATAATGTATGCAATGAGCTTGGTGTCGAGGTTCATGAAGACATCTAAGGAGCCACATTGGCAAGCAACAAAAAGGATTATAAGGTATGTTAATGGGACAAAACAGTATGGTGTTTTATACACTGCAACAGATGATTTTACGCTGGTTGGTTACATCGACAGTGATTGGGCAGGAAGTGTCGATGATAGAAAGAGCACATTGGGTTATGTTTTTCATTTGGGCTCTAGAGCCATTTCATGGACTTCCAAGAAGTAGCCAAAATATCACAGTCAATAGTAGAAGCTGAATATGTCGCCGCAACAACAGCAACATGTCAGGAAATTTGGATGAGAAGGATGTTGAGGGATCTTCGCTGCGATCAAGAGGGAGCGACAACTATTTTCTGCGATAACACATCCACAATTGCATTGTCAAAGAATTCAGTCTTTCACAAGAGGACCAAGGATATTGATGCTAAATATCATTTTATCATAGAGTTGATTAACAATGATGAAGTTGCATTGCCACACTGTAGGTCACAGGTAGAGTTTGCCGATATTTTCACAAAGCCATTGGCACGTGAAAGTTTTTTTATCTCAAAGATTTTTTGGGAATTGTCAATGGAGGAAGTTGTAATTAAGGGGGAGTGTTGGAAATAATAATCCCAACCACCGCCTTAACACACTAACAAACACCATGCTTGCCTAGTCAACCACTGCACGTTTGCGATTTTGTTTGCAGACAGAAGGACAGAAGTTAGAACAAAATTTCAGAGCAGACCATTCCGCAACACATCACAGAAGTTAAAGCATTTAATGAAGTTTAATAAATAAGTATGGGCAAACATTCATTCCGCGAATGTTGCCCACACTCAACACCACCTGCAAGTTTAGAAAATCATTTACTATGTAAAATCATCCATGTTGCTTATTAAATATTTTCTCTGTCGTATAATTAATTTCAAATTCATATGTTAAGATAAATATGCAAATAAAAGTCATTTTTAATGTTTGGCATGTTAGGCAAGTTAGGGAGCGAGAATCTGTGAGGTAGTGAGGAGAAAATCGTGGAGGAAATATTGGTGGGTGCGTGAAAACTAGTTTTACAGTTTTTTACAAAAGGTAGTCCCTATGTGGTTGTGATATCCTCGCCACAACCAAAAATTTACCTTTCCGCAATTGAAGTTGACCTTGCTTACTTTGCTGCAACCAATTTCTGAGCTCCTTTTCCCTCTTAAAATTATTTTTCTAACATAGGTAAACAATTCCCCAAGCAGTTCCCACTGTGATGCTAAAACGCGTTTCCAGTTCAACAACTTGTGTTGTTCATCATTTCTCGAGGATTTCTTGAATAGGAACGAGATGAGGTAGCCATTAGGCATGTATTCATACACCAATAGTCTTTGGGAGCCCTCTGTGCAAAACCCCAGTAGCCTAACCAAATTCACATGCTGGGCAACTCTGATGGTACTCACCTCCATGCAAAATTGCTTCTCTCCTTGGCTCATACTCTCAACTTCTTGACTACCACCAGAGAGCCATCTGCTAAAGTCACTTTGAACATGGCATCGAAACCCCCACGTCCTAGACTGTTACACAGTAATTTGTCACTCTCCTCATCTTAGTCTCTCTATTGTGTCATGTGTCAAATAAACATGTTCATATCTTCCCATTGATGTAAGAAGATTAAGCAAATGCTCTCTGATGCTGCAAGTTGACCCTCATTCCCTAAGTTTCTGCCTCATCACGAGTAAGGCCTTAATATATGCGATGGTCCCCTATCCTAGACGGTCTCATTGCAACCCCATCGCAGGTGTACACCTGTTTCCCATGACAGTCAAATTTCAAGGCCCGACGCGAGGCTATTATCTATTTATTGCGACGATTGGTCCACATGCATTGCCTCCTTGTGATGTCATCGTGGAGACTTAGTTTATGGCTAGCGAAGATCCAAATTGGGCAAATTTTTTCCAATAGTCGGCCTTCTGGATGTCTCTAGACCTAGTTGTTGGGTTAGTTTGGGTCGCCCTTCCTCCTCTGGGATGGTAGTGCCATCTTTTGTGCTAGCTTCTTTAAGGATAAGCTCCCTCTCCCTCATTTCATGGAGACTCCTTCTCCTATAAAATTACTCACCATTTCTATGATCTACTAGTTCTTTTGGTTGGATAGTGCTGCTAGTGCTTTTGAGTTTGGTAGATAGCTTTGGTGTGAGTGTGACAAGTGTGGGATTGCTAATGGTTTGTAAGAGGTTGTGGAGTGCCTTTAACTTTGTATTAAAGCTTGTGAGTGAGAGAGAGAGAGAGATATTGTTTATTTGGGAGACCCATCCTTGAGAGTGAATGCTTGAAGAAACATACTGGCCGGACCCTTTGAGAAGGCTTGCGACATCAAGACTTGGTTGTAATCTTTGCTCTTGATTCATTAATAATACAATCAATGATGATTTCCCATGTCTTGTATGTAATTTACTTAATAGCTCATGATTTCTTGACTTTATGGATAAATAGATCATTGTTGTCCTCGGTTACGTGCTCTGTTGTTTTCTTGTGGTGTTTCAGGTTGATTGCTCATTGAGGAGAAGAAATGGAAGTTGGAGCAACGCAACGAAACTTCATCAACCACCGGTTTGAGGTAGGTCTCCAACAATGACTATTTAAGGGAATCAATTGTTGTTTTGTCTTTGCTGTGACTAGACCCACTCTAGGGCTAGAGGGGTTGCCTCTGTCCGCAGAGGGAACACTTTCCCACATCACAAGTTGGCAACTCCACTTGGGAGTCCTTTGTATGTTTCTCTCTTGTTTTCTTTTGTTTGGTTTTTCTCTTGGGTTTTGGGGTTAAACCATCAGGTTTTGGATCACCTGGGTCAATCTGGGAAATCCCTTTGTTGTTTGGAAGAATAATCTGGTTTGTGTTTTGGAGTTTTCATTTGTTTTCCATTATTTTAAAGCTCGTCGCTGATAAAAGCTTAATAGTCACGCCGACGTCGCCCTGTCTCTGTTTTATAAACCTGTGCGTCGCTAAATCCTGTCATACAGTTATGACGATTCCTAAAATCGGTCCATCGCGAAAGAGACATGTACTCTCGTGATGATGTTGCTATGTTGCTATGTCTATTGGTTGATTGTCACTAGTTGCTGGTTTTACCCTCGCGACGATTCCTGTAGAGTTGTTATTTCAACTCTACCTCCTGAATCCACCAGTCTTGTTTATCCCTTGTTGTCTTTCTCTTGCCCATCAGTTTGTTTTAATTGCTTTTGGTTAAGGTACTATCTCTTTGGTTTCATTGAGTGAATCTTGTGTTTTTTGGCTTTGTGACCTAGCTCTTTCAAGTTTTTGAATCATCTGGCCTGGTTGCTTGTCTATCCAAGGTTCATCCGCAACCGTCTTGTTGATTTTCTTGAGGCTTTTTCATTGCTTGTTTCTTGTTGGTTG
Organism: Pinus tabuliformis; assembly: GCA_031772625.1. Lineage (NCBI taxonomy): Eukaryota > Viridiplantae > Streptophyta > Pinopsida > Pinales > Pinaceae > Pinus > Pinus tabuliformis. The sequence continues at coordinate 1,630,150,308 of CM062804.1, read as the reverse complement.
ATGTTTAGTGTCAATTATTGAACCAATTTTTGATATTGATTCAATTTTTTCACTACCAGACATAGATTATGATTGTTTGGATCAATTAGTTCACGCTTGTTTGTTTGTCTCTTTAAAATCAAAGATTGCATTCATTTAGTATACGAAAGTGAAAGTACATTTTCATTTCAAGTTTTCATGTTTGAGAAATGGAAAGCAAACTTTAAATCTGTTAGAGCCTAGATTTACCTCAAGCTAAAAAGATAGGATCCAGGGCCAACATCAAACCATGCTAAGCCTAGTAGCTAGCCCTACCAGGTCAGGAGAGGGCTCTCTCCGGGTCAATCTCAGCAAATAATGATCGATGAGGGCTTGAGATGACTGATAGAAATACTGATCTTAGGCTAGGTATAAGTGCAAGAGAATTTGATTTAATAAAATGATGTTTTGTTGGCTCAGATGGAAAGGTAGATTTTGGGTGCAGGGATTGAGGCTCAGTTCTACAGAGATCTCAATTGGGCAAGGTAGGCAATTGTTTTTGGCACTTAAAATTGAATGAGATGGAAGGAATAGACAGGTGAGGTGTTGAAGAGGGCAAGAGAAATCATGGATCCTCCCCAAACAGCTGAGAACATCAAGAAACTAAAGCAAACTTCAAGTATAGCACTGCAATTTCAATGGATTCTACTTACACTCTTGTTTGTTTAGTTCAGAAGAAACAAGATAGAGAATGACATACATGACATATAAGAAAATTCACAATTACAAAGTGAAGCACTGTACCAAGACAAATTTCCACATGAATCCCAAAGAGTGCTGCAAATCCTGGTCTCAATTCCTTAGCCAAAATGCTAATATGAATGTACAATGAAGCTCAAGGCTTTCTCAAAAGTCCAACCATGCTAATGACTGAAAAACAACATAATATAGACAAGCATAGCTCATCCTTGCCTCTAGGGGGTCGAGATCACGAGCTGTTTCAACCAATTCTAAACTAAGAACTAGAAATTAGGCAACAGAACAACATCCCTCTAAAAACAAGGGAACTGATTCATTCAGTTTCAAACAACTTTTAAACTGATGAATCTACCTCCATAAGTAAAGATTTGACATATTTACATCATGATCCATCAATGTACATTAAATTACATCACGAATTTGACATTAAGCATGTGAAAAAGTCAAACTGGCAAAAGCTGGGTTAAAAACAGAGCATTCCTGGTCAAACTAGCAATTTTTCCTCTATGTGTTGCACTTGATTCTCTATGCATAGCGCCTGTTTGGATCCACTTTTGGAGGCCTTCCCAATGTCCAAATTAGCTCCAAGTGTGCTTGTTGGAAAGCTATACCTGTCTAATTTCCAACCCAAGTGGAATTTGTCAATTTCACCTCCATTTAACCCTCCAAAAGTCAGTTCTCCAAACACTGCTTCCTGTGTGTCAAAATAGGGGCAGTGCGGTCATTTTTTGAGTGTTTTTGACCTTTTTTAGGGCTCAAAACCTGTCCAAATTTCTTGGAAATTGGTGGGAAAGCATATATTTCCATGCCAAATCCAAAAATTCTGAGTTTTTGTCATTTGGATGTTCCTATCAAAAGCAAGCGCCAGGTGGTGCGGTGCATAGAGCAGAAAACCCTATTTTTTGTGCCAAAAATTCCAAAAATGCAAAAAGTGCCCCAAATTTTTTGAAATTTGGGCTGAGTCTTCTTCATCAAGCATTGTGTTGGGCCAAGGAAGCCTCAGCCAATATCTGAAGTCCTTCTTGCTCCTTTCGCCTCCTCAATGCCCTTTTCAACTTTGCTTTCAAGCTCTTGATTCTTGCCTTGCAGACTTTGTTTCTTGCCATGTAATGATAAGCCATATGCTTCAACAATATCTTCTCCCTGTTGGCCTTCTCTAGCATCCTTTCCCAAGTGCAAGTTTTTCCTCTCAAGCCAAGATTCACGCTCAACTTGAATTTCCCTTTCAAGTGTTGTCAACTTGGTTTTCCTTCTCTTAGCCGCTTGCTGGTTGCTTGCATGTTTCTGAGCTCCATGGATGAGTGGGACTGATGAGGGGAGGATTTGATGCTAGCTGTTGGGTTTTGGGGAATGAAAGGGTTTAGGGAATATCATTTAGGCTTTGGGATAGCAATTAGGGTTTAGAAATGTGTAGCTAGGGTTTGGGATAGTGGGAGTTAGGAATACGGGGTTAGTGAATTTAGGGATATGGGAATTATGGATATGGGGATGAAACTATAAAATGAATGTGGGAAAAAAAGAGTGTGGGAGTGATGGAATGGAATTTTGCAGCAAAACACAAACTACAAACCCTAAGTGCTTGTTTTTGAGGAAAAATTTGAAAAATTTCTCACTAAATCACCATAAATACCAAGGTAACTCATTCATTAGTCATGGGAGAAATGTTAACTTACTTGAACACAAGAATATTGAGAAAATTTTAGAATTTGGGAGAGTTTTTGAGTGAAATTGGGATTTCAGCTCTATGCGCCGTGCCACAAACCCAATGCGCTGTGCCACAAACCCAATGCGCCGCGCCCCAAACCCAATGCATCGCGCCTCCAAACCTTATGCGTCGTGCTTTTTGAAGGAGACTTTTGGAGACCTTACTGGCGTCCAAATTGGGAACGGGATAGTGCATTGGAAAGCTTATTGATTCTACTTTCCAACTCAACTAGAATGTTTCAATTTGGAGTTCATTTGCCTTGTCAAAAATCAAATCTCCCGAGACTGGTCAAAATGTGAAAAATGAGGTTGCCTAAAGGAAGAGTGCTGTTGCAGTCAACTTTTGAAGGTCTTCCTCAACTGCAAATTGAGTTCATGATAGCTCATTGGAAAGCTCTTTGTGTCCTGTTATCCTTTGACTCATCAAGCAAGTCATTTGGCCAACAAAGCTATGAAAAAGCTTGATTTTCCCAAGGTCACTTCAGAGGTGCATCAATTCTCCCGAGGCAACTGTATTTTTGACATTTCTATAAAACCATGGCACATGTGTAAAAAGTGAAGAAATTTTTTCTTCCTTGGCCTATTGTGGACAAAAACCTCTCTCAGTTTTCCAAAATTCATCTTTTCTTACTCATAAGCATCATTTGAGTAAAACCTACCTCGATGTGTGGAACAAAAGATTTGTTGAAATGAAGTGAAATGAAGGGGATAAGGGGCTTCTAAATTCTTGAGGAAATTTTGGGAAGTAGGAAGGGATTTTAGGAAGTAGGGAAAAGTGGAATTTCAAATATTGAGTGAGGGGAAGGTGTCCAAAAGGGCTAAACACAAGCCCAACCTAGAAAATTGTCAAGTTGTAGCAAGAAACTAGGGTTTGCAAAAAAATGAGGAATTTGGGGGATCTCAGTGATGGGAAGTGTTTAATAAGATACATTAAGGATAGGGGAAGGTGTATGAACATCATGATACAATTTTTGCTGAATATTTGACCATCCAAGAGAAATTACCTTCAAAACCCTAGGAGAGGGAAATGAACCTTACCTAGGCACAACTGAAGCATGAACAAGGTGTAAAATGACCCAGTGGAACTTGACATGATGATGAACCCCCTCTAAATGATGGTACACTCAGCTAAATGGTGACATGGACTGACATTTGGACAACTTTGAAAGGAGTGAAAGCAAACCCTAGACCTAATACCTAGTGACCAAATTTTACTTGAAGACTCACTGAAATGACAAAATTTGACTTTGACACCTTAAAATCACTTTGTAAGAGCATGTTTGATCACTGGAGGAAGGCTGCAAAGACTGACACTAACAAAATCTATCATTAGTAGTATCGATGCACTATAGGATTGATGTGTTTATGCATTGTGTCTCTTAGCGCTTGCATATGCTTGTCTTGGTTTTGTCTTGGGTTGGGAATGAATTCTCTACCTTTCTATAAGTAGGTGTTCATCGAAATCAAAGATGCTTTACTCATTCTAGCTGCATCCTAGGGTTTTTGATATACATATGGTAGGGCCTCGAAATTGAAACCTTATTCAATATCAACTCTAAAATGAACTTAACAACGCATTGGAACATAACGCACATTATTTAGAGGTCTAGGCTAGGGATGTGCTCCGGCGTCATTAAACCTAGTTGTTAGTGTCGGTATCTTCATCCCTCCGTCAGAGTTCAAATCCTTTTGTCACATTGCATATTAGGTGTCCTGCATAGTCAGCTGCATTCCATTAGGTGCATGGATCATCTAACGGTAGTGGCTTATCCTATAGTTTCCCTCATGTCATTTACCTGTTGGCTCATGTTTATTCATCAAAAATTGTACATAGTCACCTTTTTTGTCTTAAAGATTGTAGAAGTCTTTACTAGGGTTTCATTGTCATTTTGGAATAGGGTTTTATTAGGGTTTCATCAAAAAGTGTTTCAAAGTGTCCAATAACAACTAGTAGGCACATGAGGATGTTCGAGTCTCAATACATTTTATAATCAAGTATTCAAAGATGTGTCTTTCCTCAAAACTCTATTTTGAGGAATAATAGAGTATTTTTGCTTTTATTGTACAAATTTATGTAATTTTATCCCTTCAACTGTAAATTGCTTCACCTGCAACCCTGGTCACTTTTCCTAACCTCAGTAGCTCCAACCCCCTGCAAAACAAGCAAAATACTGGTCATTCAATCCATCACAAGTTCTAATAAAGTGAAAAAGTTCAAAACAGAGTTCAAAATAAAGTCATTTTCAAAACATTGTAAAAGTGGGTTTTGCCAACCAAAAAATTAAAAGACTCCTTGTATATAAGTCATATTTCCAATTTGAAAAGATCATTTGCATTTCAAAACAAACTTGGGTAAAGCAAAGTCATGTTTGAAGGTGAGTAAGAGAAAGTGGGAGAAATTTGCCAAAAAACAAAGGCGTGGTGCATTGGGCAACTAGCACGGCGCATTAGGCCGCGATCTTCAGTGCAAATTTACACGGGCGTGGCACACATAGCTGGCGCGGCGCATTAGGTTTGATTCACGACGCATACAACCAGCAAGCCCGAAACCTTCATCAAATCATTGCAAATCGCCAAAAACGTGTGGATCATCATTTGTGCAAGTAAGTTGAGCCTCCATCACTGCTAGTGAAACAATTTTTAATGCAATTTAGGGTGATGGTTTAAAAAGAAATCAAACCCTATCTCTTGAAATCTCTCAAAGGAAACTGCGACCTAGGGTTTGAATTGTTGTTTTAGCTACCAAGTCCATCTTTCTATTCCCTCACCACTCCTTCATTCCATTTTCCCTCATTTCCCTATTCCCTAAACTCATATATCCCTAAATTCACTAATCCCATATCCCATTCCCATATCCCCAATTCCCATTTCCCAAAACCCAAATACAAATTCCCAAACCCTAGTCCCATACCAAAAGCTCCCAAATTATTCCCTAATTCCTTTTTCCCTTAACTAAACCCTACCCCAACAGTCCCTGAATCCCTCATTGTTTCCTCCCTCCATAGTCCCTCATATCACTATTTCCCTTGGTGATAAAAGTAAAAAAAAAACATCACAATCACCTATTTCTCATCAAGACAGTTCATCCACTAGTAGAAATGGCATCTGATCCCTCATATGATTATGAAGAGGAGACACATAGTGACTCACCTATAGAGGTACATGCACCCAAGAGGCCTCATAGAGGTGGTAAGAATATTCGAGAAGAACCAACCACTCTTGCTGAGTTACAGGCCTACCCTCTTGCCATCACTTGTTTTCAACATCAATCCTGCTATGAATTTTGTGAGAAGGTTGCTAGCATTTAGTTTCATCATGAATTGGCTCATTTGTTTGTGTTGCATTTACATGATGGTCAAACCACTCTAGCTGGTGTCACTTTCACATTAACACCAGAATCTATTTCACTAGCAACCAGTATTCCTAACGTTGGAAAGCAATGGAACAAGAGGCAACAAATTGATCGGCAGCATTATGAACCATACATCAAACATGGCTATTTGAGACAACTCAGCAGAGTATTTCCTTTCTAGTACCTCAAAATATTCTTATGCTCCTTTGATGAAATTTATCATGAAGTATTTCAGCTGTGAGGGCCAGTTTTCACGTTTATATGCTTATCATATCAAGCTGCTGATGCATTTTACCAGGGTGAGGATGATGAACCTCCCTTACTTCATGTGCCTAAACATTGAGAAGATGACCACCCTAGTACAGCACAAGACTCTTCAGCAGTAGTTCAACAATATTTACCATTTTTCTCTCATTAAAATTGTGGTCATCCATCAGCTTGGCTTACAAGTCATTACTTGGGAGGATTTCATTCCTCGTGAGTTTTTCAGAGCTCCTCAGGGACCTTCACAAGCTTTGGATGAGACAGGTGGACCTTCTTATCAGCATGAGGGTCATGAGACATAGACCGCTAGCATGCCAGTGTTTATCACCTCTCAGAAGGGCACTAGACGGTTGTTTGCAGTAGTGAATCGAGTATTATCTCCACCCAGGGTGGAAGGGGTCTCGCTTCCGTCATCAACACAATAGGTTCAGGACAAAGGCAAGAGGCCGCTACAAGATGAAGTACCATCAGGTGAGTGTGAGACTGATTTCATTCTCATTGAGGGTGATGATACTGATATGGGCCCGCAAAGCAAAAATCTCAAAGAAGTCATTCAAGAGTAGCAGGCGGACATCAATGCCTTTTCCATCAACTTGGAAAGGGCCCAATGGACAATACAGTACCTGGAGCAAAGGAATAAGCAACTTGAGGACCGGCAAGCGATTATGGAGTTGCAAAACATTCGGGAGAATCACCAAGCTGCCCAAAGGAGGGAGGTGGAGCTCACTTCACTTGAGCAAGAAGTCAATGCCGATCGGGAGTCATGGATTGAAAGAGACAATATCCACTTGGAGAGGAAGTTAGAAAAGGCCATCAATGAGAAGAATATGCTGAGAAACCTATCATATCATTATTTGTCGAGGAACATGGTGTGCCAAGCTAGAATCAGGAGCTTGAAGGTAAAATTGAAGAGAGCGTCAAGGAGGCAAAAGGAGCATGAAGGACTTCAGATATTGGCTGAGGCTTCCTTGGCCCAACAAAATGCTTGATGGAGAAGACTTAGCCCAAATTTCAAAAAATTTGGGGCACTTTATGTATTTTTTAAATTTTTGGCACAAAAACCAGGGTTTTCTGCCCTATGCGCCACGCCACTGGCGCTCGCTTTTTCTAGGAGCCTCCAAATCACAAAAATTAAGCATTTTTTTATTTTTCATGGAAAAATATGCTTGCCTACCAATGGCCAAGAAATTTGGGTAGGTTTTGAGCCCTCAAAAAGGTCAAAAACACTCAAAAAATGACCTTACTGCCCCTATTTTGACACACAGGAAGCAGTGTTGGGAGAACTGAATTTTGGAGGGGCAAATGGAGGCCAAATTGAAAACTTCCACTTGGGTTGGAAAGTATACAGGCAGAACTTTCCAACAAGCACACTTGGAGTGAAGTTGGACATTAGGAAGGCCTCGAAAAGTGGGTCCAAACAGGAACTACACATAGAGAATCAGGCACGACGAATAGAGGAAATTTTGCCAGTTTGACCAAGTATTACTCTGTTTTTCGCCCAGCTTTGGCCAGTTTGACTTTTTCACTTTCTTAATGCCAAATTTGTGATGTAATTTAATGTATATTGATGGATCATGATGTAAATATGTCAAATTTTCACTTATGGAGGTAGATTCATCAGTTTAAAAGTTGTTTGAAACTAAATGAATCAGTTCCCTTTTTTCTAGAGGCATGCTGTTCTGTTGCCTGATTTCTAGTTCTTATATTAGAATTAGTTGAAACAGCTCCTAAACATGTGAGATCGACCCCTAGAGGCTAGGATGAGCTATGTTTTGTCTATATTATGTATTTTTTCAGTCATTAGCATGGTTGGAATTTTGAGAAAGCCTTGAGCTTCATTGTACACTTATATCAGCATTATGGCTAAGGAATTGAGACCAGGGTTTGCAGCACTCTTTGGGATCTGTTACACAAAATATTGTCATCATGACTATTTGTAATCAGTATGGGTCTATCATCATTCATACTGTCCTCCTAAGCAAGTCTCAAACCTCAACTCTTCATGTCAAGCTCTGAAAATGAGAGAAAGACCTTTGAAAATTAATAAAGTTCTAGTTCCGCACTTTCTCTCACTGTTGCTTGCGGTCCCGTACCCCCTGTTCACATTACCTGCAGACCTGCCCGCTCTGTCTCTAAAGAAGTGGGTTCAGACCCCTGTGAAAGTAAAAAAGGCGCAAGTTTATTCTAAAAAACTCACTTTGGTTTAATTCTAGATGATTCTAGAAGGAATTTTGACGTGGATTGTTCGCTCTTAGGTGGTTCATGCATCCCAAAAGAGAAGGAGCTAATCCCTTGATTAGAGGAGCTATCCCTTTGAAGGATGGCTTTATCCCTTTGAAGGAGGACCTAGTAACTTCCCTCCATTGCACTATAAATCAAGGCATTGGGCTGGTTGCTAGGGAGGTTAGAAGCTGAACATTTTTTAGGGTAAATGCTGGTGGAATTGAGACTTCCTAGTTAAGCTTGAGAGGAGAGATCACATACCTTTTTGGCTTCATTGAGAAGAGAGTGAAGCTTGTCAAACTAGAGGATACTTCTTGTTGGACCTTGGGAGGAGCTTGTACAACATCAAGGCACAGGTTGTAAAGTTATTCTTTGATTTGAATTAATACAATCAGATTCATTTTTCTCAACAAATTGTCTTATGTCATTTGTTTCATGAATTCCTTGATCATCATGTTAAGTATGCTTTATGATATTGGCTTTTCAAGTGCTATTTAATTTGTTTGCTTGTTTGTGTTTGCAGATTCGCAACAAGGGAGCTCATTTGGATCAAAGGAGCGAGGCTTCCACAAACTTGCATTGGACCCAAGGTAGGCCTAAAACACTTGTTTACCTTTGTTTATATATTGCATATTTAGAGAAAGATAGTTTTTGATTGGCTTGCTTGTCACTAGATATCGTTAAATTCTAGGAAGGTCTATCTTGTCTGCAAGATCGACTCATTCCATGTGACAAAATGGCGACTCCGCTGGGGACTTGATTTTTTCCTTGTTTTTTCTTTGACCTGAGAAACTGTGTTTTTGTTTCTGTTTTTGGCTTGTTGTGTGTGGAATTGGGTAGATTCAGTAGGTCTAGGATTATTTTTTGTTTTTCATAACTTTGGGAGAGGACCGCACACTTGGCTTGCAACACAGTGTGGACTTGTCCGCACTTTTTCTTTTCGCACAGAGCAGTACCGCACCTGTGTGAATTGTGGGCCTGTGGACCCTGCTAAAATTTTGAAAAACTTAAGATTTTCTCTTTTAGTCAGCTTAGTTTTTGTTTAGGTGTTGTTATCCCCTGCCCAGACCTGCATATGACTTGTTAGGAACTTTCCTTAGGTTAATTCCATTGGCATTCCTATTTTAAGCTTTTATCAATTGGGTGTTTTGAGTCTCTTTTTTGAGAAATTCTTAATTTGATTTCCTTTGGTCATTACTTGGAGGTTTGTCTAAGTCTTTTCACAATTTTGCATCTTTTTTCTTTTGTTTTAAATTGTGTATGAGTGTTAATCGCCTTTGAGTGTTTTTATTTTTTGATCTTTGGAACTCTCACCCAATTTTCTTGACTTGCACTTGATTGGTTCTTAGATTACTTTAGAATCATCTTGTGTTTGAGAATTCTCTTGCATAGATCACATTTTAATAATTAGAATTCTCATTTTCAGAATATGAATGAAAAATGTGCATAGATTACATTTGCATAATTTTCAAGTGAATTGTGCATAGATTACAATTGCATAGTTTACATTCTGAAAAATCAATCGTAGATTTAGATCAGCTTTCTTTGATATGAATTTACATATTTTTATGCTTGTTTTTAACGCACAAAAAAAAAAAAAAAACTGTTTTGGAATTGATTTTCATTAGTTTTTCTTAATGAAATTAGTGCATTAGAGAATTTGTTATATTTTCTCTTAGTGATCAATTTTTTGCATTGTTGGAAGTGAATGGAAACTCTCTCCTTACTTTAGTTAGGATTCATTGAATTGAAAAGATTACATTATCATATTCGATTGCATTCAGTTTTGGGTCGGGTCATAACACCATTGGTTTCATATCCATTTACCCTTTTGAGTAATAACAGCTTAAATAACACAGTGCTTAATTAAAATTCATCTAGTAATTTTTACATTTTTAGGGCTCTTTCCACCAATCTAGCTTAGGGTAGTGTCTTGGAATAGTTTTTAGTTAACTCTCCAAGACAGTAAAACAAACAAGTAGTCGATCTTGTGGTAGGAAATAAACTCCAATTGTTACATCTATGCTCTGGGAAAGCTCCTCTTAAAGGAGAAGCACGAGATCATGTCCGAACCAGTGTGGGAATCAATCCTTCCTCATTGGGAACAACGCCAGATATTCACGTATTAAAAACAGTAAACCTCGGACTAACCATTGTCGAGGAGCCTGGGGTCACTTGTTGGTAAACCTTGGATTATGTCAAGGAGCCTTCAAGGGGATTGAGCTTGTTACTCTGCCCTTGCATGCATATCGGATCGTCGACTGTTCCCCCAGGTATATTTGTTTCCGTTGGTAACCATAGTGACCATATTCTATAGGATTCTTCCTAAGGTGACGGTGGAGGGAAGATCCCACTGTACCTGGAGCAGACGTCGACTAGACTCACTTGGATTTTCTGGGGGGTTTTCTTCACTCGAGACGGTTTAGTGGAGAAACTTGTGCCAGTCTATTCATTAAGCAGGTTGTTGGGGTAATTGTTCCAATCGCCATTTCTGTATTGAATTCTACGACGTTGGATTTCATCATCAAATAGTGTTTTCGGTACAGAAAGTTACTGTTTGTGTGTGGTTTGACTCCTAGATTTGATAGTGCATGTTAATTTGTTTGTTTTTACTTTTAGAGACCATAGGTGTGAATTGTGAATTGTTAATTTTAGTTTTAAATTGTTAATAAAATTCACTGAAGTTGAATATAATGACAAATGTTTCGGAATTTACCAACCAAGGAACCCCTCTTAACGAGAACCCTAGTACTTTTCCTTACTTTGGAAATGTTGGTCGTCCTTATATGGCTACTTTGTCATTACCTGGATTTACAATAGGTTTACCGATATGGTTATTTTCAACTTCGTTGGCCCCAAATACTCAAATTGTTCCACCTCAACCGAATGCTTCACCTCAACAGAGTTCACCATCTCAACATCACCAACCTTCTGTTGACCCTTTACTTTCTTCGCCTAATTTTTCTTCCTCTTCGCTTGGTAAAAGCCTCGATGTTAGTAACCAGGTGGCTAAGAAGAAGAAGAAAGGGAAGAAGAAGAAGAAGAAGAAGAAGAAGCAAGATAAGAAAGAAGTCAACCAACCAACCACGATTGTAAGTGTTAGTTGTGTTAAGGAAAACTCCGATATGCATCGCAAACCCAAATACCCTTACAGGCTTTGTAAGGGTGACCACTTCCTTATCAATTGTCCTGGTATTCCAAAGGTCTTGGCAGTATGGTCAGAAAAATCTCATCAACTTTCCATTGATCCATCAACCAATGATAGTCAGGTTCCTGGGAAAAAGGGTAAAGTTAGGTTTCCTTGTAAGTTATGCAAAGGGAGTCATCAAACTCACATTTTCCCTCACATGGATGAAGCCTCGAAATTGTTGGAAAACCTTGCTATTCCACAGCAAGAATTTCTAACTGGTTACCGTAAAATTTCTCCCAACCTACCGTCAACTGACGGAGTGATTGATCTAATTTCAAGTACAGTCGATCCCACTCTTCCATTGCAGAGTGAAACTCATATCACTCAGGTTGATGGTCCATTAGTTTATCAAGTGGTCAATTCAATTTCACATTCAGTCGATCCCACTCTTCCATTGCAGAGTGAAACTCATATCACTCAGGTTGATGGTCCATTAGTTGATCAAGTGGTCGATTCAATTTCACATTCGGTCGGTCCCACTCTCCCTTTAGAGAGTGAACTTCATACCACTCAGGTTCTTCTTGTTACATCAGATTCTTCTATGCCAGGGGGCATTTCACCTGTTTCTATAGAACCCCCTCCAAGTACTGAGGTCTTTTCCTTTGATTGGAATAGACTGACAGAACCTCGTCTTCCTTCCTCCATCCCTTTCCAAATCATTGTCAAGGTTGGTGGTAGGAACATACACCGCACACAGGTAGATGAAGGTGCTTCTGTTAGTGTTTTATCCTCAACTGCTTGGAAAGCTTTGGGTTCCCCTCAACTTGCGCCTATTACGCAGAATCTGAAAGCTTTTAACAGAACCATTAGTGAACCTTTAGGGATCCTTCCTAAGTTTTCTATTACCTTGGAAGGTAAAACTATCTGTATTGATCTTATGTTAGTTCGAGGTCCCTTGGATTTCAATTTACTCCTTGGGCGAGACTATGTTTATGCAATGAAATCTGTCGTATCGACACTCTTTCACGTGATGTCTTTCCCTCACAATGGAAATATTGTAACTGTAGACCAGTTTTTGTTCCCTAGTCTTGTTTCAACTACCAATAATGTGACACCCCTAAATGTTCCTGATTCTAAATTGGTATCTACCCCGTCATGGGTTAATTATGTGGCAACTGGTCCCATGTTTTCAGTTACTGATGTAAGTGAGCCTCTCACTATTTTCTCATCTTCCTTTGATTTAGATCCGGTAATTGACATGGAAAACTCTATGGGATTACTTGAATGTGATGTTCTTATCCCTTTTGAGTCCCTTGACATGTGTTCCTTCCAGAGAACTATTCTTCCTTCTGATGAAGACCTCTTGGAAGCCATGATCAAGGTGTGTCCATTGACATGTTTTTCTTGCAGTTGGAAGCCATGATCAGTGAGCGCGAGGATAGTTTTTTCCTGTATCAACCTCGTTAAAAAATGAAACAGGTTGTCATAAGGACAGTTCTTTTCCTGTGTCAACCTCGTTAAAAAATGAATCAGTTGTTGCGAGGATAGTTCCTTTTTTTGTGCCAACCTCATTAAAAAATGAAACAGGTGTCCGTGAGGATAGTTTTGTTCATGTGTCAACCTCGTTAAAAAATGAAACAGGGTGTTTCGAGGAAAGTTCCTTTTACTGTGTCGACCTCGTTAAAAAATGAATCGGTTGGTCTCGCGGAAATTTCCTGTTACTGAGTCAACCTCGTTAAAAAATGAATTAGGTTCGAGGATATTTCCTTGTCTTGTGTCAACCTCGTTAAAAAATGAAACAAGGATAGGTTATATAGGTAGATTGTAGAGAGTAGTCATGAGCATAGTTCCTTGTCTTGTGTCAAGCTTGTTAAAAAATGAATCAAGGATTTTAGAGCATAGTTCCTTGTCTTGTTTCAAGCTCGTTAAAAAATGAATCAAGGTTTTTACAGTATAGTTCCTCGTTAGGTAGATTGTAGAGAGTAGTTATGAGCATAGTTCCTTATCTTGTGTCAAGCTCGTTTAAAAAATGAAACGAGGGTTTTGAGGATAGTTCTTTTCCTGTGTCAACCTCACTAAAAAATGAAACAACTCCCACGAGTCTTTCCAAGATTTCAAAAGTAAACCTTCATTTCATCCACCTGGTTGAATGCAATGAAGCTTGGGGGCCATGTACCCTGATTTGAGTCATTATGCTGGGGGCATGTGAACTTATAACAAGCATAGTTTTTCATTTCAAGCTTGCGTAAACATGAAACCAAATCCGAGCATAGTTCTTTTCCTATGTCAAGCTCGTTAAAAAAAGAAACAAATCCTCCTCTAATTGAGTTGAGAGTTTGACTAGCTCTCATAAATGTTAAGTTGTATATTTAGGTTAGTTATTTTAGTTTTTTGCATAATTTTCTTACAGTTTTAGGTCGAGTCTTTCAAATGATCTCGTAACTGAACCTTCATTTCATCCACCTGGTTGAATGAAATGAAGCTAGGGGGCATGCACTCTAGTAGTTATGCTTAGGGGGCATCAAGCACAATTTTCTCTCTGTTTCAAGCTTGTGTAAAAATGAAACTACTTTGAAGCATAGTTTTTCTCTGTTTCAAGCTTTTTGTAAAAATGAAACCTATCTCGAATCAATTTCAGTTATTTTAAAGACTCGTTAAACTCATGAAAATCCCGAGATTATTTTGCTATCTCTCATTCTCGTAAAACAAATGAAAATGCCGAGTTCTTTCCATCTTTTCCTGCTCGTAAATTAAATTGAAAGTCGACCATATGAGTACATTTTTATCATTTTTTCGAACTCATTAAAACTTACAAAAAAAATGAAAACCAAGAGTACATTTTTATCATTTTTTCGAACTCGTTAAAACTTACGAAAAAGTGAAACATTAGAGTCACCTTTAAGCTCTTTTCTGACTACTAAAACATGAAAAGATCGCCGAGTTTTTCTTTTTAAACTCGTTAAAACGGAACTAAAAAGACGGTCCACTTACAGCTCTTTTCTAATCGTAAAAACACGAAAAGATTGCCGGATTTTTGTCGTTTCAAATTCGATATTGGTTATAAAACGACGTGTCGTTGATCACTTTTTTACTTTTTCGAATCAGAGGCACTAATTATGAAAAGCACTCCTTGGTCGTAATGATCAAGCGGTTCTCTCAAGTATTATTTTATACTTTTTTGGGCTTGGGAGACACAAACTTACGAAAAAGGACAACCATGGAGTCTTCTTAAGTTTTTTCAAACTCTCTAAAATTGAAAAACACCGAGTTTCTCCTATACTGGACTCGTTAAAATTTAACAGTAAAGGACCTATTCAATTACAAACAGGAACGGACCACTCATTCTTAGGGTTCGAATTTAAACTAAGTTGGACTCATCTGAAGGATGAGCTTATAATCAAGCAAATGTTATCCTCCTCAAGCTTGTCAAAAATAAAGAGGTACTTGCCAGAAATGGTGGGGGAAAAGAGAGAAAAATGAGCCTGTTTGTCATACTTTGTAACCACTCTTGAACACGACACTTTGATTCACCTGGGTTGGGAAATCCTTTGCCTAATAGTTGATCAAACCACATTGAAAGTCTTCAGCCAGTTTCTGGGTATTAACTTTGGGTCAATTGTCACCAAATCATCTGCTGTGTCATTATGTGTTCAAGAGGTCAGTGAAAATAAGCCATTCATATGCAAAATATCTATCATCCATCTTGACCATCCCTGAGTCAGTCCTTGCAAATAAATTTCTTCAAACTTTATCTATGATTTCGTGTTGTGGGCTTGCCTACGACAGATCGCTTTCTATTGACTTCAGCTCATTATCTAGAAAGATGATCTAGAAATCGTCAGTACCTTGGGATCTGCATGCCTCAATGGCAGGTTTCTCGCCTTCGACGATAGGTTGCATCATTGACCTTCGATCAAAGGATTCCGTGACATGTTCGACATCAACACATCTATTCACATCTCATGGATTGTACTGAGTACTTTGAGAGCCATTGACATTACTGGTGGTTTCTCTCACACTTGTTAACAGTTTACATCATTGACTGGTAATCAAGTGGTTTCTACCATGTTCGACTTCAACATTCATTCGCATGGACAGAATCGTACTATTTCGGGAAGTAGAAATGAAGACCCTGGATCTAGTTTCCGCAACCCGGGCTGTGAGGAATCTTGTATTCATTATATTGTGGACTATTCATAAACAGATGGCTACGTCCATACTATGTCTACATGTGTCTATACTTGTGATGTATTATAAGATCATTCATATATCAGAGCAGTAGTTAGTTTTCTAGTCAGTTTTGATCTGAGTATGGGAATGCCTACCTCAACGATGATATGATCTCATATATATATATATATATAGATTGCATTGAATGTTTTTATAGGTTCCAACCGGGCTCTCCACAAGATGATCCTCGAAATGATAAAGTACTTCACTCTTCCGAAATGATAAATGAAATCCTCATATACTACAGACTTCGCACTTTAAAGGGCAATCTGTTACACAAAATATTGTCACCATGACTATTTGCAGTTAGTATGGGTCTATCATCATTCACACTGTCCTCCTAAGCAAGTCTCAAACCTCAGCTCTTCATGTCAAGCTTTGAAAATGAGAGAAAGACCTTTGAAAATCAATAAATTTTTGGTTCCGCACTTTCTCTCATTGTTGCATGTGGTCCCGCACCCCCTGTTCACATTACCTGCAGACGTGCCCACTCTGTCTCTAAAGGAGTGGGTGCAGACCCCTGTGAAAGTCAAAAAGGCGCAAGCTTATTCTAAAAAACTCACTTTGGTTTAATTCTAGATGATTCTAGAAGGAATTTTGACGTGGATTTTTCGCTCTTAGGTGGTTCATGCATCCCAAAAGAGAAGGAGCTAATCCCTTGATGAGAGGAGCTATCCCTTTGAAGGAGGGCTTTATCCCTTTGAAGGAGGACCTAGTAACTTCCCTCCATTGCACTATAAATCAAGGCATTGGGCTGGTTTCTAGGGAGGTTAGAAGCTGAACATTTTTGAGGGTAAATGCTGGTGGAATTGAGACTTCCTAGTTAAGCTTGAGAGGAGAGATCACATACCTTTTTGGCTTCATTGGGAAGAGAGTGAAACTTGTCAAAGTAGAGGATACTTCTTGTTGGACCCTGGGAGGAGCTTGTACAGCATCAAGGCACAGGTTGTAAAGTCCTTCTTTGATTTGAATTAGTACAATCAGATTCATTTTTCTCAACAAATTGTCTTATGTCATTTGTTTCATGAATTACTTGATCATCATGTTAAGTATCCTTTATGATATTGGCTTTTCAGGTGCTATTTAATTTGTTTGCTTGTTTGTGTTTGCAGATTCGTAACAAGGGAGCTCATTTGGATCAAAGGAGTGAGGCTTCCACAAACTTGCGTTGGACCCAAGGTAGGCCTAAAACACTTGTTTGCCTTTGTTTATATATTGCATATTTAGAGAAAGATAATTTTTTATTGGCTTGCTTTTCACTAGATATCGTTAGATTCTAGGAAGGTCTATCTTGTCCGCAAGATCGACTCATTCCGTGTGACAGGATCCATGTGGAAATTTGTCTTGGTACAGTGCTTTCCTTTGTAATTGTGAATTTATTTATGTGATTTCATGCGATTATCTCTCTTATTTCTTCTCAGTTAAATCAAACAAGAGTGTAAGTAGAATCCATTGAAATTGCAGTGCTCTTCTTGAGGTTTGCTTTAGTTTCTTGATGTTTTTAGCTATTTGGAGAGGATCCATGGTTTATCTTGCCCTCTTCAACTCCTCACCTGTTTAATCCCTCCATCTCATTCGATTTGAAGTGCCAAAATCAGTTGCCTACCTTTCCCCATTGAGACCTCTGAAAGACTGAGCCTCATTCCCCGCACCTGTTGTGGTCACCAACAACCCCCCCTCTTTGTTTGATATTAGCTATAACATCAAGCAAAGGGGGGACCCTGAACAAAAAATCCAAAAAATATTTTGTTAAAATTTTTGTATTTTTCTCCCTAAGGCTTAAATCGCATCGCAAGGAAAGACTGAAGCATCCCCCAAGCGCGAAAAGCAAAACTGCGAAAGAGCGACGCGAAGTTCATCGCGTCGCATGCATTCCAAGCACTCTTAAAAAGAAGATCTTCAAGAAACGCCGATCGCCGATATGCGACATCGCACATCGCAAACATCGCACTAAGAAGCGTAAACCATTGAATGAAATCAGCGATCTGCGATCTGCGATGTCAGCGATCTGCGATCTGCGATATGAAAAGACTCATCGCAAGAATTCTCCGACATACACGATAGACCCAAGATTGAGCGTGCACCTTAAATGAAATTAATGACCGCATGCTTGAGTATCCAGAAATGATTGCATCGCATTTTTCGAAGAGTCAAGTCATGATGAATGTCAGGATTATGCATTCATTAGAATTTAATGCTTTCATGTCAATCTTTTCATTTTTCCTTCTTCTTTGCGTAGACTGCAAGACACGCAACTAATATAAATCTATATGCAGGAAACATCTAAGGAAAAGGGGAAAGCGCCAATCAGATAACAGAGAGAAGATGCCTCCGCAAATGGATGCCGCATGCAGCAGGACCGCGGATTCCAAACTATCAGCCAACCGACACTGATGAAATTAGACTGTCCAAGACGAAGAGTCAAAGGCGCACAAAAGCAGCGTGTTTGCAAAAGATCCTGAAGCTCAGACTTGGTAAAGCAGAGAAAGAAGCGCAAGAGAAGGAGGACGCTCCAGAAAAGCCTGGAACAAAGAATGGAAGAAATTCTCGACACAGGGAATTGTCCATACAGCACGACTCCTAACTCACTCAGTCATTCGCACGACCAGAAACCAAAATAGCAACAGCAAAATCAGTTTGAGAAGAACCTGGGTTGTGCTAAGTATATACGCAGCGGTTACACCCAGCTAGAGAAAGATTTTCGAAAATATCTTCTGGTCTGTCAGAAGGAGTTGCCAGCTCTTGTTATTTCCACTTTTATCTCCCGAGCGAAAGAAGAAGGTAGCCAGCCGACTCTTCCCAGGCAAACGTTGCACTGTTTACAGCACTAAGGAGAATATACAGAAACGGTCAGAAATTAGATTTAAGTTTTAGAAATAAATTTGCTTTTAGTAAAGGGCGGTGATTTGAAGCCGTTTCCCTAAATTCGTGTAATTAAGATTAATTAGTTAGTAGTATTTAACCCTTCTCATGGCATTTGGAGAAGGGTCCGGAAATCTGTCAAAAAACTTGTCCTCAGAACATGCACTTCTGCACCCTCGGAGGAGGTTTTTGATGAATGGATGGATCGAGATTTATTTATGTTTGCATTTTAATGTCTGTTACTGATGTTGCACTTCTGTACTCTTAGCAGATATTAGAACAAGTAGAAATAAATCATTATTTCTTGAAGTTTATTAGTGAAGTCAGTCATAAATGGTACTTTTATCTCTTGACTAAATTCTGCTAGTATTCCTAAAGTGATATGCAGCTGAGTTCTTTATATGTTACTGTATGAATGTGTGTATTACCATTTGGAACTTCTGTACGGTGGAGTCATTTATTTATGCTTGACATATGAATAACTAATTATGCGATATGTTGTTCACAACTGTTCTGCCTAACTTCTTATGCAAAGTGGTTTATCTTTATTGATTTATATTCTGATAATAGCTGAATGATCTTTATTACCAGTTGTTGTTTGAAATCTTTCTAGATCGCATAACAAAAGAAAACACCCCGGGTTAGCGTAGATTAGATGTATTGTTTTTCTTCATTAGATTACATTAGTATAGAGTTAGTTTAGCAGTTAGAATTAAGACTAGCTTAGAAAAACCTTTAAATCAATACCATCAAACTCTACACACACACGCACACCCTTCACATTGGGAAACTGGTCCCATTACCCCCAGTCGGACCCGCTACTCCAAACGGGCAAGGAGCCGCCAACCAGGTTCTGGACCGGGTGGGTATCCCCCTTGTTGTCGACCCAATTTCGGGGCCCTCAACATTTCTGGTGCTAGAAGGAGGGCCTGAGCTATGAATGGCACATAATTCAAAATCCAAATACCATTCTAAGAGCAAATCACCCTCACCAACTTCCCCGACTTCTCTGGTACGATTAAACTCGGAACTAGAGGTCGCTCGGGCATCCACCGCTGCTACGCACCCTAATACATCAGACCAACTTATCATTGATCCCCCTGAAATTCAAACTTTGATCCGTAAACTCTAGGGATTCTCTATTTTTACTCAGAGGTCTGATAAATCTAAAGGCAACGTGACTTCGCAGTACAATCCTGCTCATCCCCTGACCAGATTGAAGAGTGAAAGGTTTGGCATCCAGCCAACTGAAATTCCTCTCCCCACTAGGAAAAGAGCAAGGAAAGCACTTCCAGAGTCTGACAGAGAGACTCTTTCGTCCACTTCGTCCATTTCAACTCCCTCTCCGCGAAGTCAACCACCCACATCTTCACCTCAAATCACCCATCCATCTTCCACAACCCTTCCTCTGCAATCATCGAAGATCATAATATCTCCATCTTCTCAACATCAGAGATCACCTTCTGCACTTTTGTTAACTAGCAACTCAGCGATGGCCCAGTCTCCATGGAACAATCCTGGGGCGGTTTTAATGCCTCCACCCCTAAGTCCAATACCCGCCCATCCTGAGAAATGGCTACCGAAGTTCAATCCAGAAACAGGAATGCTAGCTGAAGAACATATCAATAATTTCATGCTTTCTGTTAATCTCAACGGAGTTACCAACGAAGATGCCGTGGTCCGACTTTTTCCCTATACAATGCAAGGGACAGCCGGGTCATGGTAATTTTCGCTGCCCTCCGGATCTATCACGAGCTGGGACATTTTTCAAAATCAATTTCTTACCAAATTTGGTGATGATAGATCGACAGCAACACTGATCAACGATTTATCCAATCTCAAAGCTGAGGCTAGGGAACCCATTAAAGATTTTAACTTATGGTTCAACAAGATCCTCAACAAAATCCCCGCTGCTTCCCAACCCAGCGAGGAAGTGAGATGTGAATGGTACATCACGACCTTACCTTCAAACTTGGCCATCTTCGTAGATAGGGCAAGCAAGACAACCTTAGTTGAAAATTTGACTGAGGCGTTAGCAGTTGAAAAACACGTAGTAGCCCTAGAAAAGAGATCTGCAATCGAAGAACGTAAATCTAAGAAAATCTCTTTCAAAGAAGACACCAAGAAGAAGCAAACGAAAGATCCTTTCGATATGGAAGGATTACAAAAGGTGTTAAAGGCCATGTCTAATGAGATGATTGACATAAGAAAACAAGTAGCAGAATCGTCCCCAAGAAAGCCTTTTAGGAATTTTAAAAGAAATCCTCCCATGGAGACGAAGCCACCCAATGTGGTCTCAAACGTTGAATTTGAAGAAGAAGAAGAAGAGAGCACCATCGAAACACAGACTGACGATGAAGAAGTGGTGGAACTGCAAGGAATGTGGGATTTCATCCTCCCACAAGAAGAAGATCAAGAGGCATTTCCGGTTAGCACACGAAGCAAAAATCAACTTGATCCTCCCCAAACTACCCCCAAACAGAAGGGCGCAAGCCCTGCAGCAAAAGAAAAGGTCGCAACAAAGAAAACAACTGCTAAAGCGACCCAATTTAGCCTAGTCCAATCAGATCAAACGCCTCCATCAAGAACATTGATAGTGTCGGATGAAATGGAGTATAACATCATCGATGACATGAAAAAGACTAGGGCTAATATCACTCTGTACGAGTTGAGCAAATTGAAACACCAACAGAAAATCATGATGAAAGAACTACATGCCGTGCCTACTACACCTTTACCTACAGCTGTAGCTTCCCACCATATAGGAAGACCTCCGGTCAACACGATCAATAAAATCGATCCGAATGACATCGCTTTGATTGGAGGAAGATCTAGATCTCATACTCCTCCTTTCCTCCTCACTTATGAAATCTTTAATAGAAACGTGCACAACTGCTTGGTTGATTCTGGTGCCTCAACCAATATTTTACCCAGGTCAATATGTGCCAAACTGAATGTTCAACCGCAAAAATCCGCAGTGCGCATAGTTCAACTTGATCGATCGCAAGTCGAAGTGATAGGTGAACTTAACCAAGTGACCATAAGACTGTCGTCTAACCCCAAGGTATGCCAGGTTATCGACATTCTAGTGGCTGATATCCCTGAATTTTATGGTTTGATTCTTAGCAGGGACTAGTCCGAGAAACTCCACGGATACTTTTCAACCGAATGGTCGCACATGTGGTTACCCTCCAACGGGAAACCAAATCAAATAAAGGTTGAGCGAGAGTTGCACCAAAAATACATAGTGACGGATTTGGAAGGAGAGAATGTAGCCATAGCATACAACAACAGCATCATAGGCAACTACTCGGTAGATTCTTTCCTCGGAAATTTCAATGCTCACATATCACCTTATTTGGAAAATTCAGTTTTGTCCCAAGTAGAAAACTTTTCCCAGACTGATGATTCAAAATGTGTTAGTTTTTTAGATAACCCTGTAAATACATCTTTATTTTGGAAATTATATTTTGATGGCTCTAAGTCCAACGAAGGAGCAGGAGCAGGATGCGTTCTAATTAGCCCAGACGGAAATAAGACTATGCTTACATGCAGACTCGAGTTCGATTGCACGAACAACACAGCAGAATACGAGGCCTTGGTGCAAGGCCTATACAAAGCAATCGGATTGAACGTCAAGTATCTTCAAGTCTTTGGAGATTCCGAGATCGTCATCAAACAGGTACGTAACACCATACACTGCCTGTCAAGTCATTTGAAGCACTATCAATCTTTAGTACAAGATCTCACTGCACATTTCATAGCATTCAATATTTCGTCAGTCCCGAGACTCCAAAATGCAAGCGCAGACCTGTTAGCTAACGTAGCCTCCAGACTCATTCCCTCCGAAGACTTTAGTCCAGATAGATTCTCGATAGAGTTAATTTTTAAACCATCCATCCCTAACAACATCACCAACTGGAGGGTATTCAACGATGACCCAAACATCGTAAGTTTCCTCACCTCTGAAGGATCCTACTCAAACCAGATAATTGACGAAGACTGTCATGATCACCAAATACAACAAAATAGCACTGATAATGCTATACCCAAATCGGTGGTCAAACTAGAAGACTTATATGACTTAAAAAGTCGGTTCAAAAGGTCAGCTAATGCCAAGCTCTACAGTTCAACTCTGAACTACGAATCAGTGAACCTAGGAACCGATGAGAAGCCGCAAAACGTTAATCTAGGCCAAGGCGTAGCCCTCGAAGAAAAATCAGCATATATTCGTCTTCTACGACAGTACAAAAACGTTTTTGCCTGGAATTACGACGAGCTGAAAAATTACAACACTTCTATCATTCAGCACACTATCCCTATGATTGACAACGAGAAACCTGTCCAACAGAAGCTCAGAAAAATCCACCCCAACTTGGAAAATCAGATAAAAACTGAGCTGAATAAGTTGTTGAGAGCCAGAATAATCTTCCCGGTCAGACATTCCAAATGGGTATCCAATATGGTACATGTTAGGAAGAAAAACGGAGATATTAGAATCTGCATCGACTTCCGGAATCTCAACAAAGCCTGTTAGAAGGACAATTTTCCCCTCCCACCGATGGAGCAAATATTACAGGCAGTAGCAGGCTCAGAGTTAATGTCTTTCCTGGACGGATTTTCAGGATATAATCAAGTGCTAGTACACCCGGATGATCAGTTAAAAACCACCTTCCGAACCAAATGGGGTACCTACGCGTATCGGAAGATGCCATTCGGTCTGATCAACGCCGGCGCTACTTTTCAGAGAGCCATGGACATTGCATTTAAAGGTTTAGTCAATAAATCGGTAGTGATTTACCTGGATGATATAACTGTGTACTCCAAGAACAGAAACGACCATCTCAAAGATTTGAAGCAAATATTTCAAAGATGTTTAAGGTATGGGATCTCGCTTAACCCGAAGAAATCTTTTTTCGCGTTGAGTGAAGGGAAATTGCTAGGATTCATAGTGTCCAAATCGGGCATCCACATTGAACCTGACAGAATCAAGGAAATTTCCGAGATACCCATGCCCCATAACAAAAAGACCATGCAATCTTTCCTAGGACAGATCAATTTTGTGAAAAGGTTTGTCCCAGATTTTTCACGTATTATTTCTCCTTTACAAAAAATGATAAAAAAGAATTCAAACTTTAAATGGGGTCTAGACGAGCACGAAGTGTTTAACTTAATCAAACAAGCCATCATCAACGCTCCATCTTTAGCAACCCCAAATTTTTCAGAACCTTTTGTCTTATACACGTTTGCCTCAGAGAATTCTTATGCTGCAATTTTGACTCAAGCGAATCAAGAAAAGGTAGAAGCTCCAATCGCATTTTTTAGCTCAAACTTACAAGGTGCTGAACTCAATTATTCGGACGTAGAGAAACAGGCATACGCCGTTTTCAAAGCGATCAAATATTTCAGACCTTTCTTGCTAAAGGCCCATACCAAGGTCATAGTACCGTTTCCAACGGTAAGAAACCTCCTGATACAGAAGGATGTGGGCGAAAAGAGAGCGAATTGGATCACCGCCTTACAAGAATACGACCTGGAGATCAAGCCGGCACACATCGTAAGAGGTCAAGGCTTCTACAAGATGTTAGCTGGAGCATCGCAAATCCCTGAAAACTCATCTGAAGAGGTACACGCGTATGAGGAACTCCACGATGGACCAGCAGGTGGACACTATGCTGGAGAAGCCATCGCACATAAAATCTTACGTGCAGGATATTACTGGCCCACACTGTTCAAAGACTCGTACAATCACGTAAGGAAATGCCAGGTCTGCCAGACTGCTGCAGGAAAACAAAAGAAGTCATCCATGCCACTGCAGCCAGTTAACATCGAACAGTCGTTCAGTCAATGGGGCCTGGACATAATAGGTGAGATCGTTCCTCACTCCTCTAAACAGCATAGGTATATCCTCACAGCAACTGACTATTTTACTAAATGGGTAGAGGCGGTTCCTCTCAAGACAGCTAATTCTGAAAACATTATTGAATTCATAGATCAGTTTATTATCACTAGGTTTGGATTGCCAATGGCCTTAATATTTGATAATGCTTCATATTTTTCTGGAAATACCATGACTGAGTTCGCACTCAAAAGAGGGTTCAAACTGAAGTATTCTGCCAACTACTATCCGCAAGGTAATGGGTTCACTGAATCGACAAACAAGAACCTAATCAGGATTATTAAAAAGACAGTCGACCAAAACCAAAAGAACTGGCACAAAGCGCTGGTAAACGCCTTGTGGGCAGACAGAATTACAAAGAAATCCTCTATCGGCACTTCTCCCTTTAATTTAGTTTACGGGAGAGAAGCAGTTCTTCCTACTCACTTAGTCATTCCCTCCTTGTCCTTAGTACAATACATTGATGAAGTATCTACTTCCTCCTTACAATTAAGACAAATGGAAATAATCAAGCTAGAAGAACAACGAGAACAGGCTAAGAAAACCCATGCTCACCACCAAGTGCTAATAAAATCCTCTTTTGACTCGAACATAATGACCAGAAAAAACTTTCAGATGGGAGATTTAGTTTTGAAGTGGGATAAGGCTCATGAAGAAAAGGGCAAACATACGAAATTCCAGAAGCTATGGCTTGGTCCTTTTCAGATTGTAGAAGTCATAGGCCCATCGACTTTTGTGTTGCAGGACTTAACAGGCAGGAAAGATTCTCTGCCTGTGAATGGACAAATTCTCAAAATGTATTTCCCATAGAAGGTCACTCTTCTATTTTTGTAGGATAATTTTAGTTTTATTTTAGTTTTTCATTTCTTATAAATAAAGGTTGGTTGTGAATGATCATAAATAGTATTCATGAAGGAACATACCATTTCTCTATCAGATTTTGATTTCACTTGTATAAATAGCAAAACTTTTCGAAAAATCTGGCTTTTATTATTGACAGATAGAGTTAACTTTAGCCTGAATATGATGTTAGTTTCAACCTCAAAAAATCTGGGATGAAAGTAACTTTTGGCAAAAAATTGTTTTACGCCAACGCAATGAAAGGTATCATCAATAATAAAATAAGTATTCTCTGCAAAACTGTTGTTTTTAAACTCTATTATTGTCGTCCAGAGCTTTCTTAAGGAAAAACAATGACTTCCTCCCTGCTAAGGAAAATCGCAGCATCCAGAGAAACAATCCAAGAAAACACCATATCTCAAAGAATAAGAGGTCTCATCACGAGCCGGCTTATCATGATCACAGATATATAACTTGCTGACTTTGCCAATACTATCTACCAAAACAGGGCAACGACTCAGGATTGTTGCAATCAAAAGACAAGGGGTCTCATCACGAGCCAGCTTGTTCAGCAAAAGTGTAAATCAAGTGAATGACTGTGTCATAATTTGGCCACCAAACCAAGACATTGTTCTTTAGAGAATAAAAAATTAAGAAAGAAAGAAAAAGGGTCGAAAGGATTTTTCTCTAGAATGTTGTAAATGACCTCAAGCAGGAAAAAGTATCATTGTTGGATAACATGGTAACCCTGTCGAGGCTATGGACGCTTGCGGGCAGAAAAGGCTCTACCTACGACAAATGAGCATATTTTACAAAGCCAGTACGCAGAGAAGACCTTATTTTATCTTTGAAAAGACCGAGTAATGTCTGGTGTGAATACAAGAAATAACCCAGAGGAAGCAAACAATCGGAATGAAATAAAAGTTGTGACGAAACATCATTGACAGGATAAGGGGTAATACTCTATCTGTCCATAACAAAATTTAGATATATGAAAATTTTTCTGTTTTGGAAGTGAAAGTGCAATAGAACAAGCAGAGATAACTGGTTCTTCACAGTGAATCGCCATTGTTGTGGTCACCAACAACCCCCCCTCTTTGTTTGATATTAGCTATAACATCAAGCAAAGGGGGGACCCTGAACAAAAAATCCAAAAAATATTTTGTTAAAATTTTTGTATTTTTCTCCCTAAGGCTTAAATCGCATCGCAAGGAAAGACTGAAGCATCCCCCAAGCGCGAAAAGCAAAACTGCGAAAGAGCGCGAAGTTCATCGCGTCGCATGCATTCCAAGCACTCTTAAAAAGAAGATCTTCAAGAAACGCCGATCGCCGATATGCGACATCGCACATCGCAAACGTCGCACTAAGAAGCGTAAACCATTGAATGAAATCAGCGATCTGCGATCTGCGATGTCAGCGATCTGCGATCTGCGATATGAAAAGACTCATTGCAAGAATTCTCCGACATACACGATAGACCCAAGATTGAGCGCGCACCTTAAATGAAATTAATGACCGCATGCTTGAGTATCCAGAAATGATTGCATCGCATTTTCCGAAGAGTCAAGTCATGATGAATGTCAGGATTATGCATTCATTAGAATTTAATGCTTTCATGTCAATCCTTTTATTTTTCCTTCTTCTTTGCGTAGACTGCAAGACACGCAACTGATATAAATCTATATGCAGGAAACATCTAAGGAAAAGGGGAAAGCGCCAATCAGATAACAGAGAGAAGATGCCTCCGCAAATGGATGCCGCATGCAGCAGGACCGCAGATTCCAAACTATCAGCCAACCGACACTGATGAAATTAGACTGTCCAAGACGAAGAGTCAAAGGTGCACAAAAGCAGCGTGTTTGCAAAAGATCCTGAAGCTCAGACTTGGTAAAGCAGAGAAAGAAGCGCAAGAGAAGGAGGACGCTCTAGAAAAGCCTGGAACAAAGAACGGAAGAAATTCTCGACACAGGGAATTGTCCATACAGCACGACTCCTAACTCACTCAGTCATTCGCATGACAAGAAACCAAAATAGCAACATCAAAATCAGTTCGAGAAGAACCTGGGTTGTGCTAAGTATATACGCAGCGGTTACACCCAGCTAGAGAAAGATTTTCGAAAATATCTTCTGGTCTGTCAGAAGGAGTTGCCAGCTCTTGTTATTTCCACTTTTATCTCTCGAGCGAAAGAAGAAGGCAGCCAACTGACTCTTCCCAGGCAAACGTTGCACTGTTTACAGCACTAAGGAGAATATACAGAAACGGTCAGAAATTAGATTTAAGTTTTAGAAATAAATTTTCTTTTAGTAAAGGGCGGTGATTTGAAGTCGTTTCCCTAAATTCTTGTAATTAAGATTAATTAGTTAGTAGTATTTAACCCTTCTCATGGCATTTGGAGAAGGGTCCAGAAATCTGTCAAAAAACTTGTCCTCAGAACATGCACTTCTGCACCCTCGGAGGAGGTTTTTGATGAATGGATGGATCGAGATTTATTTATGTTTGCATTTTAATGTCTGTTACTAATGTTGCACTTCTGTACTCTTAGCAGATATTAGAACAAGTAGAAATAAATCATTATTGCTTGAAGTTTATTAGTGAAGTCAGTCATAAATGGTACTTTTATCTCTTGACTAAATTCTGCTAGTATTCCTAAAGTGATATGCAGCTGAGTTCTTTATATGTTACTGTATGAATGTGTGTATTACCATTTGGCACTTCTGTACGGTGGAGTCATTTATTTATGCTTGACATATGAATAACTAATTATGCGATATGCTGTTCACAACTGTTCTGCCTAACTTCTTATGTAGAGTGGTTTATCTTTATTGATTTATATTCTGATAATAGCTGAATGATCTTTATTACCAGCTGTTGTTTGAAATCTTTCTAGATCGCATAACAAAAGAAAACACCCCGGGTTAGCGTAGATTAGATGTATTGTTTTCCTTCATTAGATTACATTAGTATAGAGTTAGTTTAGCAGTTAGAATTAAGACTAGCTTAGAAAAACCTTTAAATCAATACCATCAAACTCTACACACACACGCACACCCTTCACATTGGGAAACTGGTCCCATTACCCCCAGTCGGACCCGCTACTCCAAACGAGCAGGGAGCCGCCAACCAGGTTCCGGACCGGGTGGGTATCCCCCTTATTGTCGACCCGATTTCGGGGCCCTCAACAGCACCCAAAATCTGCGTTTCCATTAGAGCCAATAAAAACATCATTTTATTCAATCAAACTCTCTTGCACATATACCTAGCCTAAGATCAGTATTTCTATCAATCATCTCAAGCCCTCATCGATTATAATTTGCTGAGATTGACTCGGAGAGAGCCCTCTCCCGACCTGGTAGGGATAGCTACCAGGTTAAGCATGGTTTGATGTTGTTCCTGGATCCTACCTTCCTTAGCCTAAGGTAAATCTAGGCTCTAACATAGTGGCGACCATACTGGGGAATCAAATTTTTGTTTGTTAGTGTTCTTCATTTTATAAACTACAGACAGAGTCCGAAGATTAGCCAGGTAGCCTTCGAAACGCTTTTTCTTTGCATTAGCGCAAGTAGATAAACACTACTTCAGTCAATCTCCTATCTAGTCTTATAAATGGAATATCTAACTTGCAAATCACCCCAGTGCATCTTATAATTCTAAGATTTTGGATGATAAGTTTAGGATTTGATAGGTTGAACAAGTTGTTAATGTCCATTTGATTTCTTGGAAATCATAGCACACTGGCTTCCAAAAGACATACCAGAGCAAATCCGGATCCTGATCCCCCTCCTGTGTATGAAAATCCCAATCTTATTCTGAGAATCCTTCTCTATGGAAGTTTTATGATTCCCGTGTTTAAATCTCAATCATGTCCTATTGGCTTTGAGTATCTCGAGGATCTTGAGTTTGATGAACAGTTCGAGTTGTCTTTGTTTGAAACCAAATCTGAAAGCGTTGTTGCTTCAGCTGCCTTAAATCCTGAGTTTATTAGAAATATTGAAACTGAAAGGGCAAATAAATCCATTGATGATTATATCTTGAATCAGCTACAGACTTCAATTGTGGCTTCTAATATTATTGATTTCTTAGAGACTACTTCTGCAACTCTTGGGTCATCTGCAATTGCATCTAGCTCAAAAATTCCCACCGAACTGCCCTTCATTCCCACCATCCCTGTGCAACCTACTGTTTTTGATCAAAAATCTGTAGTAGTGTCGCCTCCATCCACTCCTTCTACTCCTCAAACATCCAAGATTGTTTCGCCTCCACACACACCTTCTCATACACCGCATACATCAGCTGCACCCACTCCCCCAACATCCCCAAGACCGATTGCAAATCCACGAAGAGCAATGGTTGCTCATTTTGCACCTCTTGTATTGCCTCAAAATTTGGATGTTATGCCCGCCGATTATCCAAGCAAAATTCCTTTGTTTGTTGGCACTCCTCATAGTGTTACAGCTCAACAACATGTGGACAGATGACGGATTTCTTTGATCTTTATGAGATTGACGCAGAAAATGTGACAATGAGACTGTTTGTACAAACATTTGGTGGTGAAGTGAGGAAATGGTTCAGGGCTTTGCCGGTTGCAAGCATCACTACATTGGCTAATCTACAGAGACAATTCTTAGACCATTGGGAAGTGAAGAAAAATCCTCTTCAGATCCTTTCCGAATATGAACACATCAAGCGAAACGTTGGTGAGTCTGTCCAAGATTATTGTATTAGATTTAATTCCATTTACAATGCAATTCCTGATCATATAAAGCCACCGATGGGGCTAGCCTTGATTAAGTTTCCAGATGGTTTTGATACTGATATGGCTTATCAATTAAGAGAGAGAGATCTAGCCACTTTGGAGGACATGAAAAAGATTGTAGTCAACGTTGAAGCCAATCTACTTTCCAAGAGATCTAGAGCAAGAGCTGAAAAGAAAGTCATAATAAAAGAAGAGTCTTCCTTGTCAGATCAAGTGCTTCAAAAGGTGGAGCAGATGCTTGATAGGATGAAACTTGACAAGTCTGAACCACAAGTCAGAAATCCTAACTTTCGTGGCCAGCAGCAGCCACAATATAGGATCAAACAAAGAGAGCATCGAGCCCAAGATCAAGCAGTGCAGCAGCAGGTGCAGACACCTCTACAGTAGAATTTTGTACAGGGTCCGGAATTAGATGAAGAGGAGAATGTGATTGGAGAAGAAAAACATTTCTTTACGCCCGATGATATGCCAATTTTCATCACTAAAGATGAGGAGTACTCTGAGAATTCAGCTGAACAAAGGGATGAAAATTTCATTTTGGCAAATGAAACAGTTCTTGAGGAAGAGTCCGATGAATACCAAAGAGGATATATGAATGCCTTTTCAGCTCAGCAGCGACAATATTCACTCTAAAGTAGAGATGTGCCCGTAAATCCAATTCAGAAAAGGAGGGAGGCAGTAGTGCCAAAGAATGATCCTCCTAATGTGCAGAAAAAGGGAAAAGAGACAGCTGATTCTACCATCAACAAAACACCATCGGCAAATGAGAGATCTAATCAGCCAAGTGCGTAAAAGGAGAAAACTGGAAAGAAAGAGGTCACAGCGAAAGAGGTAGAAAAAGTTTCAGTTTTTAACTTAACAAATGAAATTGCTAAGGTAAAAATATCCATTCCTTTGACTGAGTTGATGAAGAAAAAAAACTATAAAGGTCAGGTGTCTAAGATTTTGAATCTAGATCCGACATCTGATATGGTGAACGTGGAGGATGACAATCCCGAGTTGATTTTTGGGCCAACATTGGAAGTTCAGTCTCAAGATAGTGATGTCACTCCTTTTTATATCAGTCTCAGGGTGCATGACTTCGTGTTACATAATGCTATGTTTGATTCCGGAGCTTCTCATAATCTCATGCCTAAGGCCATCATGGAGAAATTGGGATTGGATATCACTAGAAAGTATCATGACCTTTACTCTTTCGATTCCGATAGAGTAAGGTGCATGGTCTAATCAAGGACTTGGTGGTTAGTTTGGATCAAATTCCGGCTAAAAATGTTTTGATGGATGTGGTCGTGGCAGATATACCTCCTAGATTTGGCATGCTTCTTTCCAGATATTGGGGAGAAAAGATTAAAGGAACAATGCAACTTGATTTCTCCTATGCTACCATTCTCGTGTTTGGTCAAATGAGGAAACTATACCATGAATAGAAAATGAAGTACATGATCACTACTAAGGATAAGCCGGTAAATCATCCAATCAACTATGTACATACTGATTTAGAATCCTTTGTTTTGTATTCAGATAGCTTTAATGATGTAAATAACCAAGTAGTTCAAGTAGAAGACATTCTTGAGATCACTGAAAATTTCAGAGAGGTCTTAAAGCAAGAAAGAAAAAGACTTGATAGTACCGCTGAGCAATCAGCCATCCGACAGCAACAACATATTGATGGACAACAAGGAAAAGAAACAGAATTTCAGCATTTGGAAGAGGATGAAGAAGACCTGTGGAGCATGGGTTTTGATGGCATGGTAGGAAGGGAAGGTGCTGGAATTGGTATTTGGATACGTAGCCCTGTTTTCGCCCCAAACAAAGTGCCAAGCAATGTAAGGGTCTGTTCTTATAAACTAGCTTTTGACTGTTCAAACAATGAGGCTGAATATGAAGCTTTAATTGCCAGTTTGAAAGTTCTTAGAAAATTGAATGCTAAAAGGATTTCAGTGTATGGTGACTCTGAGTTAGTTATCAAGCAGGTGAAAGGGGAATACCAAGCTAAGCATCCTCGAATGCAGGCCTACTGCAATGCGGTGTTGGATATCTTGAAAGTATTTTCTGATTATACTATAACCTGTGTTCCCCGTGCTCAGAATTTCATTGCAGATTCACTTGCAACAGCAGCAAGTAATTTGGAAATTCCGATGAATTCAAACAAAAAGTTTGAGATTCACATGAAGCATTGCCCAGCTTTCCCCAACAATCAAAGGTACTGGCAAGTGTTTTAAGATGATGATGAGATCAATGAATTTTTGCAAAATACAGGTAAGTTCAAAGACACTTCTATTGATGTGGAATACGATGATGGTGAAGCGGATATAGAAGTCAATCAAATGGAAGTTTTGCAGCTCAAAGACAACATCATTCCTAAAGGTCTAATACCATTAGAGGAGCTGTTTGATCAGGATGATGTGGCCCGGAAACTGAGCTTGTTTCCAACCGAGAAAGGGGTTGAGGATGTGAACATTGGATCAGCTGAAAATCCTAAGATTGTGAAATTATCAAAGGCATTGCCTCCACAGGTAAAAGCAAAGTATATTAATTTGTTATCCTCTTTTACTGATGTATTTGCTTGGGATTATTTAGATTTGAAGGCATATGACAGAAGCATAATTCAGCATGTAATTCCGATCAAGCCAAATCAAAAGCCTTTTCATCAGAAGCTAAGAAGAATAAATCCGAAGTTGCTGCCCTCAATCGAGACGGGAGTGAATCGGTTGTATAAAGCTGGTATCATAGTCCAATAAGATTTTCAGATTGAATTTCAAACTTGGTGCCCGTCCACAAGAAAACAGGTGAGATCCGGTTATGCATTGATTTTAAAAATCTGAACAAAGTATCTTTGAAAGACAACTATCCATTGCCTAAGATGGATCGCATACTTTAGAGAGTATTTGGAGCATCTCACATGTCGCTACTCGATGGTTATTCAGGTTATAACCAAATTCTGGTCCATGAGGATGATAGAGACAAAACAACATTCACCACTCCGTGTGGAACTTTTCATTATGCAAAGATGCCTTTTGGATTGAAAAATTGCTGGTGCAACCTTTCAGCGGGCGATGGATATCGCATTTCCTAATGAAAAATATGTCTTTCTAGTTGTTTATCTTGATGACTTAATAGTTTTCTCTAATTCAGATGAAGATCACCTCTATCATTTGAAGATTGTTTTTCAGTGGTGTAGGAAGTATGGCATCTCTCTCAATCCAAAGAAAAGTTTGTTTTCCATGGATGAAGGAAAGCTTCTCGGGCATATTATCTCAAAGGAGGGCATCCGCATCGATCCAGCTCGGGTGGAGGCCATTCAAAATATTGATTTCCCATGAAGTAAGAAAGAAATCCAATCCTTCAATGGTAAGATAAATTTCTTACGTCGCTTTGTGCCCAATCTTGTAGAACATTTAAGAGAAATCACAAACATGCTTAAAAACGATAGTGCAGTAAGATGGACTGAGGAAGCAGTTAAGTCTTTCAATTTGGTGAAATTAGCTCTTTCTTCAGCTCTGGTTTTGATCAGCCCGGACTATACTTAGGATTTTATTTTGTTTTCATTTTCCTCGGATCATACTATGGCAGCAGTCTTGATGCAAAAAAGAGACCAACTCGAGAAACCAATTGCATTTTTCAGCAGAACCATAAGGGATGCGGCATTGAAGTACAATATAATTGAAAAACAGGCCCTTGCTTTGGTAAAGGCATTGAAAGATTTTCGGGTTTATATTTTACATTCTCACATCCTTGCTTATGTCCCTAATGATGTTGTTAAGGATGTCCTAGTGCAAACAGATCTGGAGGGGAGAAGAGGCAAATGGATTGCTGCCTTGCTGGAATATGACGTGGAAATCAAACCGAAAAATCTCATTTAAGGACAGGGGCTGGCTAAACTAATGGCTGAGTCAAATTTGCATGCCTTAGACATTAATCTAATTGCTGCTATGTCCGAGGAAGATGAAGAGAATCCACCCTCTCAAGTATCAGAAATTTTCTTTCTTTCTCCTTGGTATTCGGACATTGTTTATGTACTCCAAAATCTGTCATCACCACCTGGAATGGCTAAGAAAAAAAGTAGGACACTGAAATTGAAGGCTGCAAAATTTTGTATTATGAATGGTGCACTCTATTGGAAAGATCCTGGTGGTGTCTTGCTGAGGTTTGATTTCAGTTTTGGTTTGGTTTGATAGAGTCAGGTCTTTCAGTCAATTTCAGTCTTGAAAATGAGTCAATTTTGAGTCACATTCAGTCCTGAAATTGAGTCGTTGAGTAAAAAGTTTGGTTTCAGTTTGTCGAAGTTATTGACTCCATAGCCCAATGGACGAAGACACTCCTTTCTTTCCCAGAGATTTGTAGTTCTTGGCACCTCCAAGGAGCTACCATCCCCATTGGAGCCAATGTTAGTGTTGGTATCTTCATCCCTCCGTCAGAGATCAAATCCTCTTGTTGCATTGCATATTAGGTGTCCCGCTCAGTCAGCTGCATTCCATTAGGCGCATGGATCATCTGATGGTAGTGGCTTCTCCTATAGTTTCCCTCATGTCATTTACCTACTGGCTCATGTTTATTCATCAAAAATTGTACACAATCACCTTTTTTGTCTTAAAGATTGCAGAAGTCTTTACTAGGGTTTTGATTGTCATTTTGGTCTAGGGTTTTATTAGGGTTTCATCAAAAAGTGTTTCAAAGTGTCCAATAACAACTAGCAGGCACATGAGGATGTTCTAGTCTCAATGAATTTTATAATCAAGTATTCAAAGATGTGCCTTTCCTCAAAACTTTGTTTTGAGGAAAAACAGTGTATTTTTGCTTTTATTGTAAAAATTTATGTAATTTTATCCCTTCATCTGTAAATTGCTTCACCTGTAACCCTGGTCACTTTTCCTACCCTCAGTAGCTCCAACCCCCTGCAAAACAAGCAAAATACAGGTCATTCAGTCCATCACAAATTCTAATAAAGTGAAAAAGTTCAAAACAAAGTTCAAAATAAAGTCATTTTCAAAACATTGTAAAAGTGGGTTTTGCCAACCAAAAAATTAAAAGACTCCTTGTATATAAGTCATATCTCCAATTTGAAAAGCTCATTTTCATTTCAAAACAAACTTGGGTAAAGCAAAGTCGTGTTTGAAGGCGAGTAAGAGAAAGTGGGAGAAATTTGCCAAAAAACAGAGGTGCGGCGCATTAGGAAACTGGAGCGGCGCATTGGGCCGCGATCTTCAATGCAAATTTACATAGACGTGGCGCACATAACTGGCGCGGTGCGTTGGGTTTGATGCACGGCGCATACAGACAACAAGCCTAAAACCTTCATCAAATCATTCCAAATCGCCCAAAACGTGTGGATCATCATTTCTACAAGTAAGTTGAGCCTTCATCACTGCTAGTGAAACAATTTTTAATGCAATTTATGGTGATGGTTTAAAAATAAATCAAACCCTATCTCTTGAAATCTCTCAAAGGAAACTGTTGCCTAGGGTTTGAATTGTTGTTTTGGCTACCAAGTCCATCTTTCTATTCCCTCACCACTCCTTCATTCCATTTTCCCTCATTTCCCTATTCCCTAAACTCATATATCCCTAAATTCACTAATCCCACATCCCATTCCCATATCCCCAATTCTCATTTCCCAAAACCCAAATACAAATTCCCAAACCCTAGTCCCATACCAAAAGCTCCCAAATTATTCCCTAATTCCCTTTTCCCTTAACTAAACCCTACCCCAACAGTCCCTAAATCCCTCATTGTTTCCTCCCTCCACAGTCCCTCATATCACTGTTTCCCTTGGTGATAAAAGTAAAAAAAACATCACAATCACCTATTTCTCATCAAGACAGTTCATCCACTAGCAGAAATGGCATCTAATCCCTCATATGATTATGAAGAGGAGATACATAGTGACTCACCTATAGAGGTACATGCAGCCAGGAGGCCTCATAGAGGTGGCAAGCATATTCGAGAAGAACCAACCACTCTTGCTGAGTTACAGGCCTACCCTCTTGCCATCACTTGTTTTTAGCATCATTCCTGCTATTAATTTTGTGAGAAGGTTGCTAGCATTCAGTTTCATCCTGAGTTGGCTCGTTTGTTTGTGTTGCATTTACATGATGGTCAAGCCACTCTAGCTGATGTCACTTTCACATTAACACCAGAATCTATTTCACTAGCAACTAGTATTCCTAACATTGGAGAGAAATGGAACAAGAGGCAGCAAATTGACCGATAGCATTATGAACCATACATCAAACTTGGCTATTTGAGACAACTCAGCAGAGTATTTCCTTTCCGGTACCTCAAATATTCTTATGCTCCTTTGATGAAATTGATCATGAAGTATTTCAGCTGTGAGGGCCGGTTTTCATGTTTATATGCTTATCATATCAGGTTGCTGATGCATTTTACCAGGGTGAGGATGATGAACCTCCCCTACTTCATGTGCCGAAACATTGAGAATATGACCACCCTAGTACAACATAAGACTCCTCAGCAGCAATTCAACAGTATTTACAATTTCACTCTCATTAAAATTGTGGTCATCCATCAGCTTGGCTTACAGGGCATTACTTGGGAGGATTTCATTTCTCGTGAGTTTTTCAGAGCTCCTCGGGGACCTTCACAGGCTTTGCATGAGACAGGTGGACCTTCTTATCAGCATGAGGGTCATGAGAGACTGACCGCTAGCATGCCAGTGTTTATCACCTACCAGAAGGGCACTAGACGGTTGTTTGCAACAGCTAAGCGAGTATTATCTCCACCCTGGGTGGAAGGGGTCTCACTTCCGTCATCAGCACAACAGGTTCAGGACAAAGGCAAGAGGCCCCTACAGGATGAAGGACCACCAGGTGAGCATGAGACTGATTTCATTCTCGTTGAGGGTGATGATACTGATATGGGCCTACAAAGCACAAATCTCAAAGAAGTCATTCAAGAGTAGCAGGTGGACATCAATGCCTTGTCCATCAACTTGGAAAGGGCCCAATGGACAATACAGTACCTGGAGCAAAGGAATAAGTAGCTCGACGACCAACAAGCGATTACGGAGTTGCAAAACATTCGAGAGAATCGCCAAGATGCCCAAAGGAGGGGGGTGGAGCTCACTTCACTTAAGCAAGAAGTCAATGCCGATTGAGAGTCATGGCTTGAAAGAGCCAATATCCACTTGGAGAGGAAGTTAGAAAAGGCCATCAATGAGAAGAATATGCTGAGAAACCTATCATATCATTATTTGTTGAGGAACATGGTGTGTCAAGCTAGAATCAAGAGCTTGAAGGAAAAATTGAAGAGAGTGTCAAGGAGGCAAAAGGAGCATGAAGGACCTCAGATATTGGCTGAGGCTTCCTTGGCCCAACTCAATTCTTGATGGAGAAGTCTCAGCCCAAATTTCAAAAAATTTGGGGCACTTTTTTTCATTTTTTAAATTTTTGGCACGAAAAACAGGATTTTCTGCCCTATGCGTCGCGCCACGTGGCGCTCACTTTTGCTAGGAGCCTCCAAATCACAAAAACTCAGCGTTTTTGGATTTGGCATGGAGAAATATGCTTTCCTATGAATGGCCAAGAAATTTGGGCAAGTTTTGAGCCCTCAAAAAGGTCATAAACACTCAAAAAATGACCTTACTACCCCTATTTTAACACACAGGAAGTAGTGTTGGGAGAACTAAATTTTGGAGGGGAAAACGGAGGTAAAATTGACAAATTCCACTTGGGTTGGAAAGTCGATAGGCAGGCCTTTCCAACAAGAACATTTAGAGTGAATTTGGACATTTGGAAGGCCTCCAAAAGTGGGTCCAAATAGGCGCTACGCATAGAGAATCAGGCGCAGTGCATAAAGGAAATTTTGCCAGTTTGACCAAGTATTACTCTGTTTTTCGCCGAGCTTTGGCCAGTTTGACTTTTTCACTTTCTTAATGCCAAATTTGTGATGTAATTTAATGTACATTGATGGTTCATGATGTAAATATGTCAAATTTTCACTTATGGAGGTAGATTCATCAGTTTAAAAGTTGTTTGAAACTGAATGAATCAGTTCCCTTGTTTCTAGAGGCATGTTGTTCTGTTGCCTGATTTCTAGTTCTCAGTTTAGAATTAGTTGAAACAGCTCCTAAACATGTGATATCGAACCCTAGAGGCTAGGATGAGCTATGGTTTGTCTATATTATGTAGTTTTTCAGACATTAGCATGATTGGACTTTTGAGAAATCCTTGATCTTCATTGTACACTTATATCAGCATTATGGCTAAGGAATTGAGACCAGGGTTTGCAGCAATATTTAGGATCCATGTGGCAATTTGTCTTGATATAATGTTTTCCTTTGTAATTGTGAATTTATTTATGTGATTGTATGCCATTATCTCTCTTATTTCTTCTCAACTAAATCAAACAAGAGTGTAAGTAGAATCCATTGAAATTGCAGTGCTCTACTTGAGGTTTGCTTTAGTTTCTTGATGTTTTTAGCTGTTTAGAGAGGATCCATGGTTTCTATTGCCCTCTTCAACTCCTCACCTATCTAATCCCTCCATCTCATTCTATTTGAAGTGCCAAAATCAGTTGCCTACCTTACCCCATTGAGACCTCTGCAAGACTGAGCCTCATTCCCCGCACCCAAAATCTGCCTTTCCATTAGAGCCATCAAAAACATCATTTTATTCAATCAAACTCTCTTTCACATATACCTAGCCTAAGATCAGTATTTCTATCAGTCATCTCATGTCCTCATTGATTATAATTTGCTGAGATTGACCCGGAGAGAGCCCTCTCCCGACCTGGTAGGGCTAGCTACCAGGTTAAGCGTGGTTTGATGTTGGCCCTGGATCCTACCTTCCTCATCCTAAGGTAAATCTAGGCTCTAACACTAGTCACTATTGCTTTCACTTAAGGTTGGGTGATTCCTCCTTTTGTGACTCAATAGCTGTTAGTACGGACTTGCCCTCCAAGTACCATCGAGTATATGTTGGGAGACCCCACTAGGTTATAATCCTATATCCTTAGGAAGCCGTGTCTATTGCCTTGCAAATGATAATGCACCGAACACAACATTCAAGAATAATGACTGCCGTATGGAAAGTCATTGATTTTCGTATGATTGTCAAGGTGTATATGCAGTTTTGTGGGTTGTTTGGTAAACCTTTTGCCTAGTTCTCTAGAGTAGTAATTTTCGTTCCTTTTCAGACTCCTTAAAAGAAAAGGTCCATCTGAGCACTTGTCCATTCAGGCTCATTAAATATTCAAAGGCAACAAGAGTCATATTTTTGTCCTTTTTTCTGCTCTCTAAAGATGAAGAGGTCAAGTTATGTTCCTATGTCTTAAAATTTATTCGGCCATGTTCACATTTCCCTTGTTAGATCTTGTTTGCGTTTTAGTTTGCGTAGGGTTGCTTTCCTTACTCATTTAGTTTTCCCTAGGGCTTTTTGAGTTAAATCATCTTGGTAGAATCACTGATCTCGTCTCCTGTACCAAGTGACCAAGGATCTCCATCTCTAGTCACTTTTGAGGTACTGGTTGTTAGTGATACTCTTCCTGTCATTTTGAGTATCCAACCGCTTAACTCTCGCGCTCCGGAAGACGAGTTTTACGATATTCATTGGAACCCCATTTGGGAGCCTTCTGAAGAAGACTTTCCCATTACTCCTTTTGGTGTTTCGGTCCCAATGTCTTCCTCTGACATGGATGAGACGAACCCCGTCAAGGGTGAAGAGACCTTTATGGAGAGTGGTGAAATCCCTATACCTACGGAAACTTCACCCTTCCATGACACCCCTTTGGGTATCACATTTCCTTTATGCTATCATGCTTTGGCTGATATCATGAGTTCTAGATCTCCCCTTACAAGTTCCATGTGGTCTCGTACCGTCACTCTGACCTCGGAGCCTTTCACACCCCAGATTCACAATGTGACTGTCACATATGTTCCGACTACTCCAACTGTTTGTGTGGCTTCTTCAGCCCTTGTTGTCAATACCATCACTACATCTTCAGTCGTAACCACTGTTGCCAGACCTTCAGCTAGTCCTCCAAGTAGTGGTCTATCGGTATCGACATTTGGAGTTGTTAATCCCACCCTTAGTGCCCCACCTTCTTCTGGTTCCATTCTAGCAGGGGCGCATATGATCAGTATTTGCAAGCTCTTCAGAATCCAGATCCACAAAATATGTTTCATTATTATGATTCTCAAGGAGCCCATATATTATCCCCCCAGACCCATGTCATCTCAACCTATGGTTGAGGTTTCGGTTCCGTTATCTGTTGCTTGGGGTACCACTAGTTATCATGGTTGCCAAGCACAGCCTTCCAATTTTCAAGGTGCACCCTATCAAGGTCAGCCATCTTACTGGAAACCATCTCATGGATAATCATATTACGGGCAACCTTATCCAAGGCAACCTGTTGGCCCACAAGGGCAATCCTTCTAGGGACAACCTTTGGCCTTCAGTGGTTCCTCTTTCACATGCTTTGGGCAACCTTCTGGAAACCCAGGACAAGGTTACATCCAACAAGGCCAACTTGGTGTCCAGTAAGATCACCCCTCTGGACAAGTAGGTTAGCCTCACATCCAGCAAGGCCAAACCACTATCCAGCCTAGTCAATCTTCTAGACAAATTGGTCAGCCTCAAATCCAACAAGGCCAACCAATTCTTCAACATGCTCAACCATCTGGTCAGTCAAGACAACATTCAGTTGTGCAAGGTCAACCCAATACCCAACAAGTTCAACCTTCTGGGAAAATGGATCAACCTCAATCTCAACTAGGTCAACCTACTAGTAAGATGGCTCAGCCTCAGTTTTCCCAAGGACATACGTCTAGGCCTGCTCAATCAGGCACTCAAACGCTCGTTGTTTCTCAAGCTCCACCCAGTTTTCAGGCCCAGTCTGGGCTTTAGACCCAATCCAGTCTTCAAAATTAGGTTGGGTTCCAAACCTAACCTGCTTATAAAATGTAGCCTGGTCCCCAGGCTCAGTTTGGAGCCCGGCCACCTTATGGTTTCCAGCAGCCCCAAGGGCAAACTCAAATTGCCCCATACCAAAATTATCAACAACCACAGGTTAACCCTTATCAAAATTTTCAGCAACCATACATTGCTCCTGTGGGTCAGGTTGGTAATCAGTGGACTACTGAGGGTCAAATCTAGGGTCAACCATCCAGTTATAGTTATAACCCCTATGGGCAAAATCCCTATGGACAAAACCCTTATGGGCCAAATCTGTCCAGGCAAAATCAATGGGGGCAACCGGGAACTAGATGGAACTCTAGTTCTGTTTCTTACCCGTGGCCTCAGATGTCCTTAAACCCTGAATTACTCTTTTTGGCGACGTTGGAATTGTCGGATGTGTCCAAATTGACAAATGATCCCATTCTTCATAATCCATATTGGCCATCGGTTCCAACTAAGATTCCGGTGATTGTCCCAAATTTGACGGTAAGGCTGGAGAAGATCCCCAAGCTCATGCCATGACCTATCACCTATGGTGTTCATTGAATTCATGGCTTGATGATTCAATCTAGCTCTGCCTGTTCCAACAGACTCTCACTAGCTCTGCCGTAAAATGGTATATTGATCTCACTTGCATAACTTTTCAAGACTTTAACTCACTTTCTATGGCATTTTTAACTCATTTTTAGTTGCTGATTCAATATGAAACGGGCACACACCTCCTAACATCCTTGAAACAGGACATTACCACGCATATCTTCGTTGACATGCATGAATGGAGAAGGCGTCGTCATCTAATTAGGTTCTGGATCCCCGACCAGCTTCTGACCGACTGGTTTACAACTTCGTTCATCGATCTGATAGCCTGGGACATTGCTATGGGGGCATGTGTAACTAAAGAGCAGGCCATTGTGCGTGCTCAGTATCTTGACTTTGTTTATTCCTAGTTTGATATGCTATATGATTATTTTCCAGATGCCCCGTGACCCGGAAATTCCAAAGCTCTGTCAACACCATCTGTTGACGGTGTCATCGATTCCGTTAACGTGTCCTCTAGAAAATCTTCTGTGAACCATGCGAAGAAAAATTCTAATGCTCCAAATGAAAATGCTTCTCAAGCTTCATCCAATTCTGGTAAAATGTCCGAGGTTAACTCCGTCCAGTCCACTGTGGCGGAGAAAACATCGAAAGGTAAGAAGAAGGGAAAAGGAAAGAATAAAGACGATTAACCAAAGCAGGATCCCCATAAGCCTCCAACTGAGGAAGGTGCCAAGCACAAACCTAAGTATCCTTGCCTTATTTACGACGAGGATCACTATACTAAAGACTGCCCAAGGCAGGATGAAGTTAGTCGTTTTCTAAAAGGTGCCCCTAGGACTCCTGCTATGCTCAAAGAGCCTTTTCCTTGCAGTCGACTCAAATGGTGGTTGATCCATCTCAATCCTCTTCTCCCTTTGACTCTCAAGTCTTCATGGCTAGGATGATTCCCATCCATATTAGTACACAGTCAAAAGAATATCCTTCGCCCGTCGGGAAGGAAGCTTAGGTCCCCTCCAGTGTTCCTTCATCTAGTACTGGTCTGCTCCATATCGAGCGACCTAGTACTGAGTCATTCATTCAACCTCCTCCCAAAGGAGTGCTCCAGAAGTCTTCCTAAAACCCTAATGCTCGTGCTACATAGCACTATAGCAACGTTGAGGACTTATCCCAAGCTCCTTCAGCTATGTCTGCATTAGAGGTCCTCTAGAGCTGTCTATCGCAGAGGAGGTCGTTGCTATCATCCATCAGTGGCATTGACCCGGCCGACTCAAATTTGATCACTTTTGACCTGGATAATCATGTACTGAGATTGCCTCACCAAATCGCCTTCCTTATTCAAGTCATCATCAACTCTAAGACTATTCACTGCATTGTTATTGATGAAGGCGCTTCTACTTGCATCATGTCTGTTGCTTGTTGGAAGGCTATTGGTTCTTCGACCCTGAGTCAGTCTCCCAATACCTTGGAAGCCTTCGATGGGAGAGATTCCCATCCTTATGGTATACTCCCACGTCTGCCTATTACCTTGGAAGGGAAGACGGTCGAAGTTGAGGTCAAAGTTGTTGATGCGAATTTAACTTACAACCTCCTCTTAGGATGAAGTTGGACATATGCCATGTGAGCCATGGCTTCATCTCTATTTTGTGTCCTTCGTTTTCCCCATCAAGGGAAAATTGTCACGGTAGACCAGTTGTCCTTCTTCGCTTCTTCTTCTTCCGATGGCAACATGCCTTTTGTGGAGCATACCTCCATTCCGTATGAGAGTGTGGGTGCTGGAATTTTTAAAGATCCTGCCCTTATGGGTGTTTTTTCACTCCCACCTCCCAACATCGCTCCCATCAATATGATCTCTGTTCGTTCTGATCCTTGGGTCCTTCCTCCCATTGATCAGGTAGAATCCTGGGGTGATGTCATGCCGTTGAGTCCTGCCGAGCTCAACTATGTCGAAATTGTTTCTGCATCGGCTTCATCTTCTGAACTTGCCCCTTCGAGTAGGGCTCTTGACTCATACATCCAATCTCCTTGGCTCAGAGATAGCACTTCTTTGAATCCTTTACAGGAAATATTTCCTTCTGATGAAGTAATTATCAAGACTATGTCTTTCGAGGAACCTCCTTCATTTGATCATCACCATCGTTCCTCATTTCTCCCTAGCCACGGGGTTATGACTACTTGTCTTGAGCAGTTTGCTTCCTATGTCCCCTCCCAACCCCTTCAAACACCTATCCAAATCCATCAAGTTTTCTCTGAAGGCAACATGGGGAACATTACGCAAACCCAACCTATCGACATCTCTGTTAAACCAGGGGTTGTCGAGCATATTCACATCGGAGTAACCTGTACTCCGAAGGAGATTCAACTTTATACCGATCTTTTTC
The DNA here is from genome assembly GCA_031772625.1 of Pinus tabuliformis. NCBI lineage: Eukaryota > Viridiplantae > Streptophyta > Pinopsida > Pinales > Pinaceae > Pinus > Pinus tabuliformis. The sequence goes on along the minus strand of CM062804.1, from coordinate 1,630,106,502 downwards.
GATAATTTCATGATGTTTTTGCTTGGTTGTACGAAGAGATGCCCGGCATTGATCCTAGCATCGTGGTGCATGAAATACCTACGTATCTGGGTGCTAAACCTATTCGACAGCGTCTACGCCCTGTGCACCCCCGAAAGGCTGCAACTATTAAAGCAGAAGTTGAGAAACTTCTTAAAGCTGGGTTTATTTACCCTATCCCACTCACAGATTTGGTTTCTAATATTGTCCATGTGACCAAAAAGCATGGCACTATTAGGGTATGTGTTAATTATCGCGAAATTAATTGTGCCTGTCCAAAAGATAACTACCCTACAACTTTCATTGACTAGCTCATTGATGAGTGTGCTGTGAGTGAGATTTATTTATTTATGGACGGATTTTCTGGTTATAACCAGATCAATATATCACCTATGGATCAACACAAGACCGCCTTTATCTGCCCGTGGGGTACTTTCACCTATAAAAAACTCCTTTTCGGTTTAAAAAATGCTGGTGATACCTTCCAAAATGCAATGTCTTATGTGTTTCATGATATTCGACACATTATGCAGCCTTACCTGGATGACCTTCCAGCTCATTCAGCGAAGCACCAAGACCACCCAAATCACCTTTGTGAAATTCTTCTTCGCTTTTGACACTATCGTATCTGTCTTAATCCAGATAAATGTGTCTTCTACGTTGAATCTGAAAGACTTCTTGGGTTTGTCGTCTCCAAAGAGGGCATCCACCTGGATCCCCTTAAGGTTGAAGCCACTCTGAATCTTCCTCCCTCTGCTTCTTTGCAGCAATTGCAGAGTCTGCAGGGTAAAGCGAATTTTTTACACCGTATTGTTCCAAGCTATGCTGAAGTTGCCAAAGGGTATATGTGGTTATTGAAGCGGGATACCCCTTTTGTTTGGGATGCTGTTGCACAAGAGTCATTCGAGCAGCTTAAGGCACTCCTTGTTTCTGCTCTGTTGCTACGTCTGCCTGACTATCACTGCAACTATACTCTTTTGTTATAGACATTTTTGTGCCTTGCATCACTGAGCATGAAATGTCAATAATAAAGGGATCCAAAGTCCCTAAACATGTTGTTCCTACCCCTAGAGGAACAAGGCCAGCAAACCACAGCAATTCACTGAAGTTCTCCACCTGAAAACACTCAAAAACAGGCCAATTCTGGATCATGTCAACTGCTCCACTGAGCATCTGCGCTGAATGTCAACTGCTCCACTGTCTACCTGCGTTGAATTTCAACTGCAACAAAGGCTACCTGCGCTGAGCGTAACTGGACAAGTGGCAGGCTCATTTCTCAAGGTGTCAATGCCCAGGAAGCTTCCAAAATGACACTTGCATCAGGGAATTCGACTGGTGATGAGTAAGAGGTTCCAAATCTCCAAGTGGAAGCAAGAACCTCCAAGTGGACTCAAGAACTGAGAGAGGGAGAGGACACTAGTCACTTCTCAAGCTGACTCATCCTCTCTCCAAAACTCATATATATAGATCTCTCCTCAATGAGATCAGGAGGCTGGAATGTTGTGATTGCAAAGAATTGCTGTTGGTTTGTGGTTAGATCATTGGGTGTTTATGCTTTGAAAGGGGCTGAAGAAGGAATTCCATTCTGCTGGGAAGGAGATGCTGGGTTGGAGCCCTATGGGTTGTATCTCTTCCTGAACCTTGTTTATCAATCAATAAAGCTTCTTGGTTCTTTCCTATATGCTGGTGTACTTTGTATGATTTGCATTAGTATATTTGATTTACTTCTAATCCTGAATCATTTATGAATATGTATATTTGCCTTTGTGTTGTGTCCTTCTCTTATCGCAAGTAGCTGTTCTCTTGTCACAGGTAGCTGTTCTCTTGTGATCTCGTGGGAATCAAGTAGCTGTTCTCTTGAGCGAGCGAGGAGGCAAGTAGCTGTGGACACCCGAAGAGGAGAGGATTTAGATCGAGGGACAACCGGAAGATAACGGTAAGTCTACCAATCTCCTCTCTTTCACATTTCATAAAGGAAGAAACCGAAGTAGCTGCATTCGTTTGTTGCTAAGGTACTGTCACACCTTAGGTGGATAGGATCGTCCTGCATAGGCATTTTTCCCCACAACAAATTGGCGACTCTGCTGGGGAGATTTGTTTTAGTCATTTTATTTGTGTTTACATCATTGTTTATTTCATAGACTCAACGGCAACAATCGAACTGCTTTGCAAAGTAGAATGTTGTTGCTTTGATCCTTCACTAGGTTTTTGTCTATAATCTCAACAATGGACTCACAAATGACTTAATGATCCTTTTTGATAGTCTTTAGTACCCTCTCAAAGCATCCCTCTGTTTATACCTTGCTTGTGTTTCTGATTTGGCCTGAAACAGTTGATTTTTGAGCATTTTATGACCCGGAAACCAAGAGAAACGAGAGTTTCTCCTTTCAGCACAGACACTGTGAAGGCAGTCTGCATTTCAACACAGGTCCCGTGAAGGCTACCTACATTGAATGTCAAACTGACAGTGTTAGACCTGCGCTGAACCAGTGTGGCCTTGTGCAGCTGGGGTTCCTTGCTGTCTTTTGCCCTGTTTTGATCTCTGTTTTTTGCAGCCTTTAACCAGCATAGGTACCAGTCCGATAACCCCTTTTCTTTGCTTGAATTCCACCTCATTTTTGTACAAAAATACTGTAAGTGTTTTTATGTGTTTGTGGCGTCATTTACAGTTTTCCTTTGCATGAGCAAAATAGTCATCCTGTAGCCCTTGATTCAGATCTGATTGATTGATTGATTGTGATCTTAGGAGAGAGTTCATTGGCTGTTTGCACTTTGATTATCATTTGCTTTTGCTTATCGGTTTGAATTTGTCACTTTTAAGTGTCGAAACAAGTATTTCTTTCGAAAATTCGCAAAGTGATTGTAATCTCTTCTACCCTTGCTGATTTTGGAAAAAGTAAACTTGTTTATTTTCAGTCATTTAAAAGCAAATTCAAAGTTGTACAAAAAGCTTTCTTTGTAGGCATTTATACTAAGAAAGTGGAAAACAAACACCTGCATTGTGCATTTTGCATTTTGATAAGTTTGCATGAATGATTTAGGAAGAGTGCATTAGAGTGTGTTGATTGCTCTTTGAGAAAAGATAGTCGCTCTCTTTTCCCTTAGTAGCTAGGATTTTCAAAGTTGAAAGATTATAAAGCTTGCTTATCATCTTAGACTGCATTTAGGAATTTTTCCATACATCTCGTGGTGATCCTAAAAGACAAACTTTAAAAAGATCAACTGAAAATAAACTGAATGAACCTAACAACGCTTTGCAACATAACGCACAACATAGAGGTCTAGGTAGAGACGTGTTCCGGCGTCGTTAAACCTAGTGACTATCGATCTCGGGGAAGGTGGGTGATTCCTCCTGAGGGACGATAGCACTAATACGGACTTGTGCTCCCACGTATCGTCGCGTATATATTGGGAGACCCCTATAGGCATATATCCTTTATCCTTAGGAATCTGTGTCGGCCGCCCTACTGATCGCAATGCAGTGAACACAGCATTCACGAAGATCGACCACCCGTACCGTAAAAAGTATTCTGTGGTTTTGCGAAAAGTTTGGCACACCCTCTGCCTAGATCTCCAGAGCAGTTTCTTTTGGCCTTTTTCAGACTCTATAACAGAAAAAGTCCATCCGAGCATTTGTCACTTCGGGCTCGTTAAAACATCGAAGGAGACTAGAGTCATCTTTAGCTTTTTCTCGACTCTTTAAAACTAAAAAAGCAAGTTGTGTCTAAAAGCGTCGTTAACAATTTATTTTAAACGGAACAATCACCCTTATTCCCGCGTTGATCTTTAGGTTGAAAAGATGGAGCACACCAACCAAGGAGTTCCCCTTGGTGGAAATCCTAGTCCCTTCTCCTCTTGGGGAGATGTTGGTGCGCCCCACATGGCCACATTGTCGCTTCCAGTACTGACAATTGGCCTACCTGTATGGCTCTTTTCAACCAATGTCATTCAGAATGCCACCATTCCTGAACAGTCGAGTCAACAGTTAGATCAGACAAGAGTTGCCCACCAGCCTTCTACTTCATCTTCCTCTCCTCCTTCCTCTTCGCTTGACGGAACTGGTCGTTCAAAGAACCGGGTTCCTAAGGAGAAGAAGGAGAAGAAGAAGAAAGAAAAGAAGCAGAAGGAGCCTAAGGCGACTGGGGGCAAACAAGCGTCATCTAACAAAAATCGACACACAGCACTCGTAAGGCCTAAATCGCCATGCGTCATATGTAGGGGAGACCACTTCCATAGAGATTGTCCATGTATCCCCTGGATACTAAGAGACTGGTCCCCCCGTTTGCACAATTCGATAGCATCGACCTCTGATAGCCATGTCGATTGTTCACCGTCAACTAGTGGGAGTGAAGCTCCAGGACAGAGCGGGAAAGCTAAATTTCCCTGCAGACTGTGTGAAGGCGATCACGCCATCCACCGTTGTCCCTTCTTAGACGAGGTGAAAAGAGTTCTGGAAGATCGCCCGATATTACGAGCGAATCTTCCTCCTGGATATAAAAAACTCTTGCCAAGTCCCTCGCTAGTTGAGAATCCGGTTGACCCGCCCAGGTGGTCAGCTGAAGCACTTGTCATCGAAGATGAACCATCTGAATCCATACCTGACAAAAGTCTAAAGGTTGAAACGGCAGTTGACCCGGTTTTGCCTTCAGAGGCTCTATCTTCGGATGACACCATCACATAGGAGAATAAAGACGACATCGTCCAAATTCTCTTCATCAGCACTGACTCTGATGATCAAGGGGGCAATGCCACCATTCCTTTATCGCAGGAAGGAAGTTCATCAGAGCGCTATCTGGCCGTTTACTCGGTCCCACCACCAAGCAACCTGGTTGTGTCCTTTGACTGGAACCAACTAGGCAGACCCCGCTTGCCAGCTAGCATACCATTCAGAATTATTGTCCAAATATACAGAATGGTAATGGCTGGTACAGTTATTGATGAAGGGGCATCTGTGAGTATCATTTCCTCTATTGCTTGGAAAGCGCTTGGTTCGCCAGCGCTTTTGCCTGAAATGAGAAATCTATCAGGCTTTGATAAGGGAACCAGTCACCCTTTAGGGATCCTCCCCAATGTGCCGATAACATTGAAAGGGAAGACCATTCAAATGAACGTGATGGTCGTTCAAGGACCCTTGGATTATAACCTACTCCTTGGACGAGACTATATATATTGCATGGGAGCCATAGTCTCCTCACTCTTTAGAGTAATGTGTTTTCCGCATGAAGGAAGAATGGTCAAGTTCGTGGACCAACTTTCATTTCCTGGATCACACATCGCAAATAGTCATATACCATCCCTAAATGGTCTGTTCACGAAAGAAGTGTCTCAACCCACGGTCCGTCCTCCTGATGAGCGCGAGTAATCCGGGAGGATATGACTGGAACCCAGGGGGCATGCGTCATGGTCTGCTTCGGCAGAGAACTTTGGGTATAAGATAGGTTTCCGCGAGAGAATATGACTAGTCCGTACCCCGTCTGTAGAGGAAAGATGGTTGTTCTAGAATAGGATTATTTTGTCAAAGTTACGTGAGGTGGCGGGATGCTGAGGAAGTGTTTTGTTTGAAAAATTAACGAGACAATCTTTGGGTAACCTGAAAGAGGTAAGCCTCTCCCGGTAAAACGAAATTTTTAGTGGAAAAGAAGTAGAGGTAACCTTGAAACTCTGTCTTATACCTGGGGGCATGCAAACGTTTTGGAGTGCTTGCAAGGGGCGACTATTTATTTTTTAAATTTTTAGGACCTCTAACCCTTTTAACTCGTAGGATTAGTCGTTTCCGAGCTTGCATAAAGAAAGGATATGGAGCAAAGCGTAGTGAGATGAAGCTTCGGAAAAAAAAAATAGCAATCTCACATGAGACAATCTTATCATATGACTGGTATAATTGAGCAGTTTTACCGCGGAATTTATGCTCGTAAAAAAATAGAAAAGCGAGATCCGAGCAGTTTTAGCACATAGTTCATGCTCGTTAAAAAATAAACATAAGATTGAGCAGTGTTTTGGCGCATTCAAGCTCGTTAAAAAAATGAACCCATCCCGGTAAATAACCATTGAGTATGTAACCTGATCAACCATAAAAGCCTTGGTCGTGTTTGTGTACCGTCACCTCCACTTTTCATTTGGCCGATCGTTTACCTCCATATGATTGTTTACCCATTTTGAGGAATAGCTGCGAAGAGTGATTTCACCTAGCCATCCTTGTGACACTGCCATGATTGGAAAATTCCAACCTGTACCTGGAATCTGCTGCTAACCCTGTTCATCACTCGTTTCTCGAAAGACGAGTCATCTTTAAGCTCTTTTCAATTGACTCATAAAATATGAAAAGATTGCCGAGTTTTGACCTTCCAGCTCGTTAAACGACCGGAAGAGCTATCCCTCCTCTAGATTTTAATCTTTTTGGACCTGAGGGATTATTGCACAAAAAGATTGAGCGCTTGTTTTGTTCGGCTCGTTAAAAATACCGAAAACTCATCCCTTCTGTATTGTTTTATACTTTTTCGGACTTAAGGGATTAGATGACGAAAAAGGAATTTTGGAGTTAACTTTATGTACCTTTTCAGACTCTCTAAAAATGAAAAGGGTCGAGTTTTCCTTGTCGTTAGACTCGTTAAAATCACTAAATAGCGAAAAACTTGTCTTTAGATGAGAATGAGTTTCACTATCGCTAGGCTCGTTAAAACATAGCGATGGGCTTGCCCGAAGGGCAAGTTATAGAACAAGCATATGTTATCCTCCTCAAGCTTGACAAAAATAAAGAGGTACTGGTCAGAAATGACTGGGGAAAAATTGGGAAAGAATCAAGAAAACTTTGATGGTAGCAGGTCGCTCTTGAACATGACACTTTTCTTCCGTACCACAATTGGGTTGGGTTGTTTCATTCACCGGTCACATCACCATGGTCTCGCCACACCATCCATATTTGGGGTAATGCTACCGATCCATCACATCAGTGTCGCAATATGTTCAAGAGAAGTCGTTCAGAAAGAGTCAACCGGGTCCCATCCACTACCATACATTATCCTTCATCCATTCATGACCACCACCCTAAATCATATGTCACATATCGTTTTCACCTCCATTAAAATCATTAGCTCCGTTCCGTGTCACTGATGTGGGATTCATTAAGGCCCTCCTTTGACGGATCGCTTCTTGTCGACATCGGCTCATTATCCAAGAAGTTGATCTAGGAACAACCCCTTCAGTACTTTGAAGCTTGCATGCCTCAATGGCAAGTTTCTCACTTCCGGCGACAGGTATACCTCAATGACCTTCGACCAGAAGATTTTGCGTGGTGTTCAACGCCAAGTCCTTTATTCACACCACATAAATTGTACTGCAGTACCTTGAGGGTCATCATCATTATCGGTGATTCCTCTCGCGCTTGTTAACGGTTTACATCATTGACCGGTAATCAAGCGATGTCTTTCCATGTTCGACTTCAGCGCAATTCTCACATGGATTGACTTGTACTTAGAGTGAAGATCGAATGAGTTTGAAGACCTCGGATCTAGTTTCATCCATCCGGACTGCGATATATATTCAGGAAAATAAAGACATTTGACATGTACATCATTGCAGCAGATGATCATCCTACTCAAAGGATGATAGTTTCGCCAGAATTATCAGTCTACCATCAGACGATCATCTGTTCTATGTACCAAAATGTATTTATAAAGCTAAGCATGGGAATGCCCGCCTCAGCTAGATCATGAAAGCAGTATGAATCATAATGTATTGTATTGTATCTTATTACAGGTCTCCTCCCAGCAAATGGATGAACTTCGGACTCCCCTGGATAAAGCATTTCACCCGATAAACGGCCTCATACTTTAGGGGGCAACTGTTATAGACATTTTTGTGCCTTGCATCACTGAGCATGAAATGTCAATAATCAAGGGATCCAAAGTCCCTAAACATGTTGTTCCTACCCCTAGAGGAACAAGGCCAGCAAACCACAACAATTCACTGAAGTTCTCCACCTGAAAACACTCAAAAACAGGCCAATTCTGGATCATGTCAACTGCTCCACTGAGCATCTGCGCTGAATTTCAACTGCTCCACTGTCTACCTGCGTTGAATGTCAACTGCAACAAAGGCTACCTGCACTGAGCGTAACTGGACAAGTGGCAGGCTCATTTCTCAAGGTGTCAATGCCCAGGAAGCTTCCAAAATGACACTTGCATCAGGGAATTCGACTGGTGATGAGTAAGAGGTTCCAAATCTCCAAGTGGAAGCAAGAACCTCCAAGTGGACTCAAGAACTGAGAGAGGGAGAGGACACTAGTCACTTCTCAAGCTGACTCATCCTCTCTCCAAAACTCCTATATATAGATCTCTCCTCAATGAGATCAGGAGGCTGGAATGTTGTGATTGCAAAGAATTGTTGTTGGTTTGTGGTTAGATCATTGGGTGTTTATGCTTTGAAAGGGGCTAAAGAAGGAATTCCATTCTGCTGGGAAGGAGATGCTGGGTTGGAGCCCTATGGGTTGTATCTCTTCCTGAACCTTGTTTATCAATCAATAAAGCTTCTTGGTTCTTTCCTATATGCTGGTGTACTTTGTATGATTTGCATTAGTATATTTGATTTACTTCTAATCCTGAATCATTTATGAATATGTATATTTGCCTTTGTGTTGTGTCCTTCTCTTGTCGCAAGTAGTTGTTCTCTTGTCACAGGTAGCTATTCTCTTGTGATCTTGTGGGAATCAAGTAGTTGTTCTCTTGAGCGAGCGAGGAGGCAAGTAGCTGTGGACACCCGAAGAGGAGAGGATTTAGATCGAGGGACAGCCGGAAGATAACGGTAAGTCTACCAATCTCCTCTCTTTCACATTTCATAAAGGAAGAAACCGAAGTAGCTGCATTCGTTTGTTTCTAAGGTACTGTCACACCTTAGGTGGATAGGATCGTCCTGCATAGGCATTTTTCCCCACAACATCTTTATTTAGCTACTGTCGATATCACCATCAACATGGTTCTAGTCCAAGGCGATGATGAAGGTACTAAGCATGTTGTCTACTATCTCAGTCACAATCTACTTGACACAGAAACTCGATATGCCTATGTCGAGAAGTTAGCATTGGCTGCCGTTCTGCTGTCCAACATTTCTGCCACTATATACTATTGTGCACAACGACGGTGATTTCTGACTGCAACCCAATGATGTACATCTTGTCACGTCAGTTACTGGGGGGCAAATACTCAAAGTGGATTGTCATCCTTCAAGATTTTGACTTGGAGTTTACGATGGCCAAGTCTAAGAAATCCCTTGTTTTTGCTAAGTTTCTCTGCTCGCTACCATCTGCTACTGCACCCTCTCGATCAGAGGACCATATTCCAAATGAGTCCCTGTTCTTGATTAGCACCCTCGATCCCTGGTATGGGGATATTATTGTCTACCTTTGGACGTCCTCCTTTCGTCCTGATTTTTCCAAGGATGCTCGGCGACGTATTCACCATCATTATCAACCCTATCGCATTATCGAGGACACCCTGTACCGTCTCAGCGTTGACTTTGTTCTCCGCTGTTGTCTAACGTTCGAGGAAGCTGAACGCATTTTGAATGACTGCCACTCTAGCGCCTGTGGTGGTCATATGTCCGGGTATGATACTGCTCAAAAGATCCTCTGTGCTGGTTATTTTTGGCCGTCTACTTTTAAGGATTGCATTCTCGCCGTCCGCTCTTGTCATGCATGCCAAATATACCAATTGAAGATGCGTGCACCTCCTGCTCCTTTACACCTTCTCATTACCGTCGACCCTTTTGCTAAATGGGGCATTGATTATATGACATGTAACCCTCGCTCAGCTGGAGGGCATGGGTATATCATCGTTTCCGCTGATTATTTTACGAAATGGGCCAAGGCGATGCCTACACTATCTAATGATGGTAAGATACTGTCCCAATTTTTATTCAATCATGTAATTTCGCGATTTGGAGTCCCTCAGGCTATCGTCACTAATGACGGTTCTCATTTCCGTAATCATATGATGACTAAGTTAACAACCCAGCTGGGCTTGCGTCATGATAGTTCGACGCCATATTATCCCCAGGCCAATGGCCAAGTAGAAGCTATCAACAAAGTTTTGGTCACAATGCTTCAGTGCACAATTGACATGCACAATTCCAACTGGCATTTGATGTTGTTTTCTGCCTTATGGGCCTATCGAACTTCAGTGAAGGATGCCACCAAATTCACCCCGTTCCAATTGGTTTATAGTCTGGAGGCTACCCTTCCGATTGAATGTGAGATCCCTTCTCTTAAATTAGTTATCGAATTGCTCCCAAACACTACTTCGGTAGAAGAACATCTTCTTTACCTAGAGTGGTTAGATGAGACTCGTTGACTAGCCTCTATAGTCATTGAAGAGCAAAAGAAGAGAGTGAAAACTCACTTCGACAAAGCTGTCAATCCTCATTCGTTCATTGAAGGAGACCTAGTCCTACTCTATGATCAAGTGAATGATAAGCTGGGGGCAGGAAAATTTGAGCCTATGTGGCATGAGCCTTACATTGTGAAACATGTTTTGCAAAAAGGGGCCTATGAGCTAATCGATTATGAAGGGAATCCTCTAGATAAGCCTCGAAATAGGCTTTATCTGAAGAAATATTATGCATGAATTTCGTACATCTGTTTTGTACATACGTGTGTTTTTCGCGTGTGTGTTTTTAGTGTGTTTTTGCGTATATGGCTTGGTGTGTAGGATAATTGCCACTTATTGTGTCTTTTTCCTTCTTGTGCAGATATCTGGTACACCTTACATTGGTTTCACTGATGGTAGTAGTACCCAGAACCTTTCCTCTGTGGCATGGGTGATCTACGATCCTTATGGTGAGTTAGTACACCTTCAAGGTGTTTGTCTGGGTTGCACCACAAAGAATGTCGCTAAATATAGCACTGTCATTGAATTACTGACCGAGGCTGTTAACCTCCATATTCATGCATTGGTTGTGAATCTGGATTCTCAACTTGTTGTCCACCAACTTAACGGGCATTATTCCGTTAGAGATCATCGGATTTTAAGGTTGTATTTACGTGTTAAATTATTGGATAGAAATTTTGATTTTATCACATATCAACACATTCCTAGAAGATTAAACACATTAACTGATGCATTAGCAAATCATGTATCAGACAGACATTTACGCAACATGTAATCAAAAATTGTATAGATGCATTTAGACACAATAATAAACCATAGGTAGCATGTATAAATATATATATCGTGTGGTGCACTGAGGCGCTCAAAATATAAGTGTGTATGTCAAAAATAGAGTCTGTGTCCACCATACATCCGAGACACATGTCTCTCAAAAATCAGCAAAAAGTAAAGCCTAGGTGTCTATAGTGGTGGGTTCTGCTCTCTATAGTAGACCACTGCCCGCGCAACTTGTCTTAAGAGCCTATGCACCCTAGGTGTACTCCAACTATATGTCTCCGATACTCTACTTAGACCTCCTCGATCCCCTTGTATTCCGGGATCCCATCAGTCAAGCCCTCAAGGTTATGGGCTATCTCCTCCTCCACATTGCCACTAGGGCGAACCAGGGCCAGCTCTCTATTGCCCTGCGAGTCCCTTCGTGCCTCAGGAGCCAGTCCTATGGGTCTCTCTGGTCCCACATATGCAAGTAACATAGAGACATCATTAAGACATATGCATGACAAAATCCAAAAACATCATAAAAAACAAAACACATAAATAGTGTGGTGTTTGATCAAGTGTTTTACCTCCCTCATCCCACTGCTCGCTAGCTGGAATCAGCATGTCGAGGTCTCTACAGAAATCCTTCCCTGCATATGGCCAATCCTCGACAATGACCTTCTGAAGATCTAGTCACTCTCGGAACAACACCCCCCATGATACTGGTCGACCGCCACCCCCTCGCGGTATAACATGTGCCCAACGGGTGTTTCCGGGAAAGCTAGTGTCTTTTCGATCGACTAGCCCTCTAGGATTGGCAACTATCTTAGAAACAAACAATCAAAGAAATTTGGGATTTGTTCTATGTATGATAGATAAGAGAGAGGCAAAGGAACCCACCTGGATCTTCCACTTGACTCCTTGCTTGATCTCTCCCCCCCCCGACCAAGTTTCCAACTTCTCTCCTACTTATCTCGCTTAGAGAATATCTATAGAAACACAATAACAAAACATCGTCAAAGCTTCTAGATCTATTATATCATAAGCATTGCAAGATCAGAAATGTAATGAACATACAATGGCATTCATAAACAATAAAATTTACAAATTTCATAGTTATATGGAAGGAAACTCAAAGAACTTTATTAAAATAAAAGAGAGAATTACAACCCAGTTGTCTGATCCTACATCATCCTCCTAGCATCAAAGCCCTCTTCACCTCATGAAAAGCAAGATCACACCAACAATACAATGCTCTTTCTCAACCCCAAACTATCAGCTCTTCCTTGCAAATTACAAAATTCCAACCACCAGATCTCTCAGATGAGGGACCCATTTATAGATTTGTGCAAGGGTGTGAGTCATCTTTGGGGTTTTGATTAGTGTCATTCCACTTGTTGTTTTTGGTTCCACTTGGAGATTTCTTGGATCTCTTACTCATCCCTGGGCGAATTCAGAGAGGCAAGTGTCATAGGGGAAGTTTCTAGAAGATTCCATGAGCATCCACTTAGCAAACTCCCTTGGACATTTGTCCATCCTCACTCATCGCACCCTACAGAAGGCCTCATCAGTATGCATTGCACCTGGCTAGTGTAGGAGTCAGTATGCATCGCACCCTAACAATGGATGGTTTTTTAGGTGGAACTTTTGGGGAATGATGTAATCAGTTTACTATGATCCTTTAGGGTATGAAACAACACTTTTAGGGGTTAAATGGCCCTTAGTTTATCGACATATAAGATTGGGGTTGCAATGCCCAAATATGTCTATAACAGTTGCCCCCTAAAGCATGAAGTCATAAATCCTTGATGTCAGGTGAAATGCTTTATCATGACGATCCAAGGTTTTCGAAACTAGAAGGTGACCTGTATAAGATACAATACAATACATCATCGTAACATAATTGTCATGATCTAGTTGAGGTGGGCATTCCCATGCTCAACTTTATAAATTCATTTCATGTACATAGAAAAGATAGTCGTCTGCATATGCAGACTAGTGATTCTTAAAATGTAGATTCATCGTCCCTAGTTCGGATTACCATTTATGAAGCTTCTGTGTACATTTGATGTCTTTATATCCCTGAATATATCACAGCTCGGATGGATGAAACTAGATTCGGGGTCTTCAATCTCGTTCAATCCTCGCTCAAAGTACAAGTCGATCCATGTAAAGATATGTTCTGAAGTCGAACATGGAAAGACATTGCCTAATTACCAGCCAATAATGTGAGTTGTTAACAGACATGAGAGGAATCATCGATAATGATGATGACCGTCAAGGTACTACAATACAAGTCACGTGGTGTGAATATATGATCCGATCTCGAACACTGCGCAAAATCTTTCGGTCGAAGTGATCCAGGTGGATATTGGTAGCCACTCTCTAATTCCACTTGGATCCCCTCTAGTGCTTCTTTCAGTTTTTTCAGTTTCCTTAATTATAGCACATTTTACTATTTTTAGCAGTTTTTCGAGTCCTAAACTTCCGGAGCCATTTTGAGGCCCTAAACGACGTTTTTTGGGAAATCTACCACCTATAATTTTTCTGTCAAAATATCATCTTTTTTGTCGTCGTCCTCGAAGAGATCTTTCCAACGGGCTATCATGTGCGTCAAACGGAGATAATATGACCAATTCGCGACCCCGGGAAGTTGACGTACCAACTTACCCAAAAACAGGGCCCACAATTTGGCGTTTCATCTTCTAGGGTTAGGTTTTGGGATGTGAAGGGTTTTCCATTGTTTCTCAACAATAAATAGGCCTTCGAGCCTCATTGTAACACAGTTCAGAGGCATGTAGCCACCACATCGCTTCTCAGAGATAAGCTACCATCACTCTAGCTGGTTTATTTCCATCACCGTTTGTAAGCATATTTCAGTATTTTACATTAATGAACTGAAGTATTATTTCCACTGCATATTTGTGTTTATGGTTATCTCTGTAATTTGTTGCGTTCATGTTTAAGTTCGGATCACGAAGGCCAGTGATGTCAACCTTTCGCCGGAAGTGAGAAACTTGCCATTGAGGCATGCAAGCTTCAAAGTACTGAAAGGGTTGTTTCTAGGTCAACTTCTTGGATAATGAGCTGATTTCGACAAGAACTGACCCTTTGTAGGAGAGCCTTAATGTATCCCACATCTATGACACGAAATGAAGCAAATGATTTTCTGGAGGTGAAAACGATCTGACGACACAAGGTTCAGGAATGGCAGTCATGAAAAGATGGAGGGTGAAGGTATTGCAGTGGATGAGGCATTAACTGGATGGTGGTTTCTCAACTGAATGACTTTCCTTGAACATATCGGCAACACTGAGATGGATTGGTAGTGTTAACCCCAACAGATGGATGGTGCGAAATACCAATGGTGAAATGACTGGTGAACAGAATAACCCAACCTGACTCAATCAAGGCGACGGAGTGAAAGTTTCATATTCAAGAGAGACCTGCTACCATAAAATTCTTCAAGTTTTCTTCCCTTTTTCCCCAGTCATTACTGACCGATACCTCTTTATTTTTGTCAAGCTTGAGGAGGATAACATATGCTTGTTCTATAATTTTCCCTTCGAGCAAACCTGTCACTGTATTTTAGCAATTCTAGTGACAGTGAAACTCATTCTTGTCTAGCTGGAGAAGTTTGTCGCTAATTTTTTAACAAGTTTTACGACAAAGACAACTCGGTCCTTTTCATGTTTAGAGAGTTTGAAAAGGGATGAAAAGGGAACTCCAATAGTTCTTTTTTGTAGCATAATCTCTTAAGTCCGAAAAAGGATAAAATAATACAAAACGGATGACTTTTCAATCACTTTAGCGAGCTAAAAAGACAAGGGCTCAAACTTTTTTGTGACATAATCACTCAGGTCCGAAAAAGATTAAACTATACAGGAGGGATGGCACTTCCAATCACTTTAGCGAGCTGGAAAAGCCAATAGCTCGACAATCTTTTCATATTTAAGAGTCTGAAAAGAGTTCAAAGGAGACTCATTTTTTAGGAACGAGTGGCGTTTAGGGTAGCAACTGGTTCTGGGTGAGCTAGAACTTCTCAAAACATGGTGATGTGAATAGGTTGGCTAACAGGACCACTCGTCGCAGCCATTCCTCAAAAGGTAAACAATCAAGTGGAAGTGTATGATCGACCAAAAGGATGGAGGTGATGGCAGGAACATAACCAAGGGTCAAAAGGTTGATAGCATGCCAATCACAAAGTTTATTTACCGAATATGGGTTCATTTTTTAACAAGCTTGAACCGTGGGGAACTATGCTTAGAGGTAGGTTTCTTTTTTAATGAGCTTGAACCATGCGACAACATATGCTCAATGGTAGGTTTATTTTTTAACGAGCTTGAACCATGTGACAACATATGCTCAATTGGCAGTAAAAACTGTTTAATTCACTGTTTAGCACATCATATTCTTTCGTCGGTTGTTCAACCTGCTCAATCACTCCATCAAACTAATTAGAAATACATTTATACGTATGAATAATGAAAACTAGCATTTTACTGGAAGTACATGAATAGTAGTCATAAAAAGTAGTTTTACCTTTCATTTTCATCATTCTATTTCAAATTTTGCATTTCGGATCTCTGGAGTGGTTTGGAGCTCTAGAGTATCCGTATGTCAAGATGGATTTCTAAGGCGACCCGGATTTGGCACTACCAACTGGCGAGCAGTGGAGTGTTATAGGTAAAATGATTTGACCACATCTTTGTTTATCAGTTTTATAATGTTTTTGTGTTTTTAAATGTTACCAAGACTAATCAAACTTATATGTGCGTGTAGATATTGGACCAGTGTGACCAGTGGCACACCTGCGGGCGACAGATGATGCCCCAGCAGGAGAGGTTGTAGGGAGGGCTGTCCTTCGAGATCTGGACATATCAGAGACCCTGGTGGTGTTGCAGGATCAGATTGAGGGCCTCAATCTTGGTATTCAGGATGTCAGGACCGATGAGTTACCTTTGAGGTTGCAGCGCCATATTACTTGCGTGCCGAGTCAATCAACTAGGCTCCTCTGCATGATTGCATAGGCGGTGACATGTCATCACTAGCATCATTAGTCTAGGATGCTTTCCTGCATTCATCATTTGAGTTTCTTCGTCACACGACCGATTTTCTCTTGGACACAAAACATTTTGTAAAACCTATAAACAGTTATATATTTTTGATTTTCGGAGTTTTATTTTGGTTAAGTTATGCAATCCTGATGCAAATGTTAATGTAAAATGCTTTCTTTACAAATGATGCAAATGTCTATCTAACACATAGTTTGCCAATGAATTAGTCAATGTGTTTAAGTTCCTGGAAATGTGTTGATATTGAATGGAATCAAACTGTATTTCCAAAATCCTGACTCTTAGGAACATGTGATACATGGCTGAGTTCTGAATAGAATAAACTCCAGTAAGCTGTAGAATGATGAGCTGTGAATCTAGCCTGACAATGAGTCGGCATATGCCATGTGAAAGGGCATAAGAGAGAAGTTCAATCAACGTGCTATACTCAGTGATGTTGTTCGTTGATCGACCAATACATATCCCCCTAAAACTCACTAACTCACCTCTTGGAGTGAAAATGGCCCAGGCTACAGAGGACAGGTTCCGTGTACTACGACTAGCTCCGTCGGCATACCCAACAAATAGTTCCAAAAAGTTTGACATCTGCAACAAAAGCGAAATGGATTACCTAACCAAAATGATAACTCTAAAAGAAAACAAAAATGCAACAAAAGCATATATACAATGAGTGCACTACACTTAATCAAGCATAGTTACGTTTAAGATACAACCCATTTCGGGGCTGTAACAGTGGAATCCCATCATAATCGACCAACTCATGGGCTCCTTTTGTCAATACTCATTTAACAATGTAGGGGCCCATCCATAATGGTTCAAACTTACCTACTCCCAATTTGTCAGAGTCCTGATCCTAAAGTAAGACCAGGTCACCTTCTGAGAAGACACGAGGTTTGACATTTTTGTCATATTGTGCCTTGACGTGTTTCTTATTTGCTTCGTTTGCCAGCATGGCATCATGACGGGTTTCATCCAGGTGGATTAGTTCCAAGAAATGAGCATCTTCTTCAGAAGTTTAGGAAGCAGATCTATCGCGAGCCTAAGGGACGAGATTTCGCATTAAATTGGTAAGACAGCATCCAGACCATACACCAACTGAAAGGGCGTAAATCCGGTCGCATTTCTCACCGAAGTCCTATATGCCCACAGGGTTGAGTACAGGATTAAATGCCAATTCTATTTGTGGACTCCAATCATCCTCTGTAGCATGCGCTTAAGGACTTTGTTGATAGCCTCAACCTGTTCGTTAGCTTGCAGGTAATATGGAGTAGAACTATCGTGGGACAGTCCTAATTTGGCAGTGAATTCAACCATCATGTGATTGTGGAAATGTGATCCATGATCTCTGACTATGGCCTGTGGAACACCGAACCTAGAAACTACATGATTAAAAAAAAAAGAGTAGCCGTTTCGCCACTGTTGTTTAATGTAGGCATCGCCTCGGCCCATTTTGTAAAATAGTCGACGACGATTATAATATACCCATGCCCCCCGGCCGAGGTGGGGTTACATGTCATGAAATCAATGCCCCATTTAGCGAATGGCCCAACAACAACTAATGGATGCAGTGGTGCAGGAGGTAATTAGGTTTTGCAATCAAAAATCTGACAAGCATGGCAACTTCTGACTGCAGTTATGCAATCTCTGAATATGGTGGGCCAGAAGTAACCCGCTTGTAAGATCTTTTGTGTAGTAGTGTAACCAGATAGATGTCCTCCACAAGCACCTGAATGACAATCATTCAAAACTTTTTCGGCCTCCTCATGTGTGATGCACCTTCGCAAAATTGTATCAATACCATGACGGTCAAGCGTATCGCCAATGATCAGGTAGTCATTGGCTTGGTATTGAGTACGTTGCTATTCAGAGCGAGAGGTGTTAGGCCTAAAAGTTTGGGTTTAGATATAGACCAGTATATCTCCGTACCATGGATCGCTTGACGATATCAGAAACAGAGTCTCATCCATGATTGATGCTTTAGATGTTAAATCGTTGGACGACAATGGAAGGTCACAAAATAACTTTGCAAAGACGAGAGAGAATTTTTTGATTTGGATTTGGTGAATTCCATATCAAACTCTTGAAAAATGGCTATCCATTTGGAATATTTTCCCCCTAGTAATTGACATGACAAAATGTAGGTCATAGGGTTGCAATCTGACACAACTATAGTCTTGTGAAATAATACATAGTGTTGAAATCTCTGTACTGCTTGAATAGCTACTAAAACCTAGGTTGTGACTTAAATAATATATAGGATGTTCTATTCCGTTATCATCTTGCACTAAAACCATAGCGATGGTTGTATCTGTAGTGGCGAGATACAGGTTAAAGTCTTTTTGATAGTCAGGAGCATACATTAATGATGCTTTTATCAGGGAACCTTTTAAAGCATCAAAGGAAGCTTGCGCAACCTGATCCCAGTGGAAGGGTACTCCTTTTTTCAATAGACGTGTATAACCTTTAGCAAGTTCGGCATAATGTGGACTGAACCTCCTTAGAAAGTTAGATTTTCCTTGGAGTTTCTAAATCTGAAGCAAATTTGAAGGTGGAGGCATGTCAAGGATTGCCTGAACCTTAAATGGATCAAGTCGAATTTCATCCTTAGAAACTATGAAGCCAAGTAATTGACTAGAACCAACACAAAACACACACTTGTGCAGATTGAGCCGTATCTTGTAGTGTCGGCAACGTAGAAATATGGCTCTTAAATGCTGCGGATGATCATTCTGCTTTCGTAAATGAGCCGGTAGATTGTCAAGATACAGTTGAACGATGTGTTTGATGTCATGGAGGGGGTAGTTCATTTCCCTCTGAAAAGTTGCCCATGCATTCTTCAAACCGAAAGGTAGTTTACAATACGCGAATGTGCCCCACAGGCATATAAATGCAGTCTTTGACTGGTCCTGTGGGTGGATATTGATTCAATTGTACCCGAAAAATTAATCCATTAATGAAAATATTTCGCATCTAGCACATTCATCAATTATCTGGTCGATGAAGGGCATAGGATAGTTGTCCTTTGGACACGCTTGATTTACATCCCTATAATCGATGCACATTCTAATTGTTCCTTTCTTTTTCATTACAGGAATAATATTCGATACCTAATCAGTGAGAGGGACAGGGTAAATGAAACCAGCATGCAAAAGTTTCTCAACTTCTACCTTAATGGCAGCGGCTTTCTTCGGGTGAATAGGTCGAAGTTGTTGTCGTACTGGTTTGACATCTGGATACATCTTGATTTCATGTTCAAAAATTCTTGAGTCAATGCCTGGCATTTCTTCATATGACCATGCAAAGACATCTCTGAATTCGCGAATGAGAGCACAGTAAATTTCCAATTCTGATGAAAAACAAGATTTGCCAACATGAATATTCACTACGACATTAGGTTTGGTTGAGATATTAATGGCAACAGTTTCTTCAATATTGGATAGATTCCACTCAGAATCCACTATATTTATAGTATTTGATAGAAAATCAAAAACTGAAGGATGATTAAGGTCGTTTGAATAATCTTCATTGTTATCTTGAAGGTGGGAACAATGGTGGTAATATTCCCACGGTTTCTCTCCTATCATCATAGACTGAATGATTCCTTCATCTGTAGAATGTATATGAGACCAAGGATTGGAAGAAGTACCGTACTCTAGAGACCTATCTATCCAAAAACTTGTTGAGTGTTGATTCGGGTTTGCCACCCAGGCCTAGAAAATTGATTGCTACAAAGATTCTATGGGGCTTGGAAGCAACACCTTGTGATGACCCACATTATCGAAATGGTTGGAGTTCTTCTTAATCTTAAATGATGTAGAAGAGATCATATGACAGGTTTCCACTGTGGCCACTTCCACAAGACTAGTTAGAGGCGGGAGGGCAAAAGTACCCATTAAGGATGGGTCTTTCAGAAGACCTACTCCGACATTTTGAAGTGATTGAGGACTTCCATGGATTAATGGAATGCTTCCAGCATCTTGTGAACTATTAGGAAAGAAGGTTAGTTGGTCAACGATTGTAATTTTACCTTGGAACGTAAATGCAATCTTTCTAAAATATGTACACACAACAGCGGCCATGGCATAAATCCAGGGCCTTCCTAGTAAGATATTGTAGTCAAGGTTTCCATCAATGACCTCGACTTCAATCTCTACTGTCTTGCCCCCAGTTCGACTTGTAAGTTACTTAAAATCCCATATGGTGTGTAAGTTCTTCCATCAAATGCCTTTAATTTTGTTGATGATCGTGACAAGGGTGGTGAACCTAAATTTTTCCAGCAACTCATTGAAATAATACAGGTAGATGCCCCCTCATTAATGATCGTTCGATAAACAATTTTATTGAGGGATTTTACCTGTATAAGGAAAGTGAGTTGGGTTGGTAATTGAGGTGCGTATCCTTTATGGTTAAAGGCCACAAGATTGGTATCCGCTGGATCAATCCCACCTATTGTTGATAAAAAAGCTTCTTTTGGGAGGGGCAATTCTACAGTACTTCAAGTGTTGACATAGCAGATGGCGATTGAGCCAGGTCCTCCATTATATTATAATTCTATGCAGCTTGAGCACGAGGATTAAATGTTGATTTATGTACAACTCCCTTTAGCGACTTTATAGTTAATTCAAGAATGGCGGGTGTAACAACTTCTATCAAAGTCATCATCGAACTACTAGGTTGATCTATAGTCTTGTTGTTTGACAATGGTGGATTCCCATAATCTTTGTTCCTTGTCGATATCAAAGCATCATTTTGCTGTTTTGAGACGGATATCATAAGCACTTGAGATGTGGAAGCATGATCGATAGCAACCAGATTAGTTTCTAGGTTTGGAAACAGATTAGTCAACACCACGGAGGTATTTGAAGTTTTTAACAATTTTGTAACCTCAGCTCGATGTGGACAATCTCTCATCCAATGGTCCTCGTTATATATGTAACATGGATCACGAGGTTTCTTTCGCCCAGTAGGGTTCTCAGAAGATTTTTTAGGAGTTGAATTTTCCTATTTCTTCTTATTGTTTTTCCCTTTTTTCTTGCCCCATGGTTACTTTGGATTCTTGCCCTTGTCAGATGACACGACATTAATCTCCGAGGCAAGAGGTTTGTCATTTGCTTTTTGACTTGAAACCACAAGGGCTTTACTAGATGGAGCCTTTGCGGTTTGTCTTCTTGAGGTACCGATCACGCCATCACCGATGAGAGTCCTTGTTTGATTTAGGAGGGGGAGGAACGGAAAATTCTGGTCTGGGAGTGTCAGGGATTTTATCGTAGAGTGTGCTAGATTGAGTATAGATCAAGTCTAAATATTGGGCATGAGTAATGACTTGTTATTTAGTGACAACTCCTCCTTTCGCCACGTCTTCAGTAATAGAAGGCAATAAGGACTTAATAAACCACTCAGCCAAAATTTGATCAGGGACATACGTCTTTACCATTTGACGACGGCATTGCCACTCATGAATATGATTAGATATGTGAGTAGCCGTGGTCTGTTTAAAGTTTGGTAAGGAGTTTTGTTCCTGTTTCGTACCTTGTGGGTAGCTAAAAGTGGGTTAGAAAATTAGTGGCAAGGGCGCTGAAGTTATCAAACGAAGCTCTAGGAAATTCAATATACCATTTCGTTGCCGGACTAGTGAGCGTTCTCTGAAGAAGGCGAAGCCTAATCGAATCATCATTTAGGGTGTTAGATGAGCACCACAAATGAAAAGTCATTACATGATTCGATGGATCTTCACCTGGATTTCCATTGAATTTAGGAATATCGGAGGGAAGTTTATGAGGATTCGCTAGCCACCAAAGGGCGTATGTAATTGGATCATTCGTCAGTTGGTTCAAATCTGGTAGTTCTAAAGTTGCTATAAAAGGCAACTGCTGATTCAAGTTAGGTGAAGCATACCTAGGATAAGATGGAATCGCCTAAGCAGTAGGTCTTTGCATACCAGCATAATGTATCTGATGCTGGTAACTTTGGTAAGGTTGTTGGACATAACCAGTATAGTGTGGTTGTTGATAACCGTTTTGAAAATGCGGTTGTCCATTACCCACAAAGCCTTGTTGCTCAAGTCCTCGGTAGATTTGCTGGAATTGCAGTTGTTGGTATTGTACTAGCCATGGTTGTTGGACCATTTGCTGTTGTCCAGCACTGGAAGATTGACCAAGATGAGGAGTTATAATACCCGTTTGAGCCTAAGTTGTTCCAGGTAAGGAAGTGCTAACCTGAGGTTGTGATTGAGCTGTAGAGACAAGAGGTTGTTGTATTGCAACCTGAGAGACTTGAGGTTGACACACAACAGGCATTGCTTGTACTTGCGACGTAGTCAAAATAGTAGGTGTAGTGGGAATATTCAACACAGGTTGGGTCGATTGCATTGAATATACAACCCTTGGTTGTTGAGGCAGTATTGGTACCCAACCACTTGATGTAATTCCAGTTTGACCTGAATTTTGTTGTAAACTCTCATGTGGTTGTTCTCCGGGAGGGAACAATGAAAAAGCATACTGCCCCCCATATGGTGGCAGTCTAGTGTTCAAAGGATATATCGGTCTTTGAAGACTGGTTTGCCAAAATTGATATTGGCCTGCAGGATCAATTTGCTTAATTTCAACATATGAAATACCAGATGGGATTCCGGGTGAATAAATAGGAACAGGCCATGTCATCGAAACAGCCCCTGAGTAGACTCCAGTTAGTGACTGATAACTAGCTGGGACAGATGGTATACCAGCAAACATCGTAGGAATGGTAGCAAGAAGTTCTTTTGTAGCTGTATCAGATGACACAGTCCTAGATGTTGATGGTTGCTCAGACATGTTTAGTCTATCCAAAATATTTCCTAGCGATTCGATAGGAACTTGCGATGAAGGATAATTAAAGGAACCAACTTCAGGAGTAGAAGGATATAATTGAATCCCAGCCCCAAAATGTAACGGGGTAATGGATGGAGGATCCTCTATTATCTCCTCTATAGCAATCAGTCCAGGTGGAAGAGGTAGACTGTCAGGTTCGTAAAATATTTCTGGAGCTGAAGAAGGTATAGCTTCTGCAGTGAAAGATACCAGAGGGGTGACACCTTCTAAATTCTGGAACTCAACTTCCAGATGTTCAGGTAAGTGAACTTCAGTCTATGGATCAACTCTAGATGGAGTTGTTTTAGGTATAGAAGTGTCTACCATTACACCAGGATCAGTTCTAATGTCCTCTTGAAACTGCGGAACTTCTTCTCTAGAGGCAGATGTACTAGAAATTATCAGACCATTTGTAGTCCCTGCTGATGTTGAAACAATAGTTTCAAATAAACCAAATGGATTGGACTTAGTTAGATGAGACCGTTTTTCCTGGAATGGTTTCGTTTCCGGGGTCAAAGATGGTTGACTCGTTAGTCTCCGCGAATGACAGGGTTTTGATTGACTTTCTTCCACGATTGCGGATTACTTGATCAACTCAAAATTAAGGGGAAAATGATTTTTTTCCGAATTTAATAAATTTTAATGACGCTTTGACACAACTTTGCTTTTTCAATTTTTAAGAGTCAAGAAAAAAGCTAAATATGACTCTAGTCCCCTTCGATTTTTAAGGAGCTTGAAGTGACAAGTGCTCAGATGGACCTTTTCTTTTAAGGAGTAGAAAAGGAACGAAAGCGACTACTCTGGAAATCTAGACAGAGGGATTACGAAACCAAACACAAAACTGCAATATACACCTTGGTGATAAATTAAAGAGAAATTACCAAGGACTTATGTACGACAGTCAATCTTCCTAAACGTTGTGTTCAGTGCATTGCGATTGATAGGGCAGCAGACATGGCTTCCTATGGATAAAGGATGTAAGCCTATTGTGGTCTCCCAATATATACTCGACGGTAGGGGGAGCACAAGTCCGTGCTAGCACTTGTCATATCAAAGAGGAGCAATCACCCAACCTTCGATGAAAGTGGTAGTTACTAGATTTTACGACGCCGAAACACGTCTCTAGCCTAGACCTCTAGATGTGTTGCGTTAGGTTCAAAAGCGTTGTTAGGTTCATTGAGATTTATTTTAGAGTTGATATTGTTTAAAATTATGTTTTTTAATGGCTCACTGCGTGATGTTGATTTGAAATTCCTAAAAATGCAATCTACAATGATAAGCAATCGTTGTTTATTTTGATCAATGAAAATCTTAGCTACTAGGGAAAGAAAATTACGATTCTTTCAAATAAAGAGCAAAGAGCACACTCTAAATGCACTTTCCTAAATCATTTTTTGCACACAAGCTAAATGAAAATTCAAAATGCATGTATTTGTTTTTCGTTCCCTTAATGTGAGAAATGCAAAAAAGGAGAAGCAAATGTAGTAAGAGATCTAAAATACTTTACTCAAAGCAACATTTCAACAATTTCTTTTTCAAAATAGAAAGGAGGACTAAACGACACTTTTCAATTTCAAATAGAAAAATATTTCAACACTTTGAATAACAACAAATCAAATCAAATACATGCAAAAAGTTCAATCGCCTATTTAGAGAAGGAAGACTCGATGACACTTATCCTTTTGACACAAAACGACAGTTACGACACTCTTTGTACCAAAATGACATATCGATTTAAGCAACTTTTTGATAGAGTATTGTAAATGATGGACAAATACATAAAAACATTTACTAATCCTAATCAATGGAGGCTGATCTATATAATGCAAGCAAGCTTCAATAATGAGGTATTGTTCATAAGTAGCAAATCAACTAAACAAAACTGAAATCAAGGAAAAAAACCGAAATTTTAAGAAGGGAAATAGGCTCAGTCAGTCATCACACCTGGGCTTCACAGAAACAGGGATGAATCACACTTTTTAGGCTCAGAAAGTGCGATGCATACTGGTTGACAGTGATAGATAGTGCGATGGGCCAGGGACCGCAACTGAGGTGGGTTTTGGCTCAAATTTGCAGCTGATTTTAGTGATTTAAGATGAATTATGATGGAAAGTAAAGAGAAAAGTACAGATGAATGATCTTGGGACATTACTGAGCTACCAAAAGGGCATCTAGAATTCTTGTAAGTTAGATGTTCAATTCATAAACTAAACCGGAGATTTACTGAAGCAGCATTCATCTACTATGCACTTGCAGAGCAAGAGTAGTTCGAAGGCTATATGGCTAACTTTAGGCTCTGTCTATAGTTTATAAAGCAAACAACAATAACAAACAAACACCTATTTGATCCCCAGTGGAGTCTCCATTTTGTTTCCGAGAAAACTAGTGTCTTTTCGATTGACTAGCCCTCTAGGATTGGCAGCTATCCTAGAAACAAACAATCAAAGCAATTTGGGATTTGTTCTATGTATGCTAGATAAGAGAGAGTCAAAGGAACCCACCTGGATCTTTGGCTTGACTCCTTTCTTGATCTCTCTCCCCCTTGACCGAGTTTGCAACTCCTCTCCTACTTATTCCGCTTAGAGAATATTTGTGGAAACACAGTAACAAAACAACGTCAAATCATCTAGATCTATTATATCATAAGAATTACAAGATTAGAAATGTAATGAACATACAATGGCATTCATAAACAATAACATTCACAAATTGCACAGTTATATGGAAGAAAACTCAAAGAACTTTATTAAAATAAAAGAGAGAATTACAACCCAGCTGTCTGATCCAGCATCATCCTCCCAGCATCAAAGCCCTCTTCATCTCATGAAAAGCAAGATCACACCAACAATACAATGATCTTTCTTAACCCCAAACTATTAGCACTTCCTTGCAAATTACAAAATTCCAGCCTCCAGATCTCTCAGATGAGGGATCCATTTATAAATGTGTGCAAGGGAGTGAATCATCTCTGGGGTTTTGATTAGTGTCATTCCACTTGTTGTTTTTGGTTCCACTTGGAGATTTCTTGGATATCTTACTCATCCCTTGGGCAAATTCACAGAGGCAAGTGTCAGAGGGGAAGTTTCTAGAATATTCCATGAGCATCCACTTAGCAAACTGCCTTGGACATTTGTCCATTCTCGCTCATTGGACCCTATAGAAGGCCTCATCAGTATGCATCACACCTGGATAGTGTAGGAGTGAGTATGCATCGTACCTTGATAGTGGAGCAGTCAGTATGGTCCTGTTTTGGCTAGTTCTGGATGGTTTTTCAGGTGGAACTTTTGGGGAATGATGTAATCAGTTAACTATTATCCTTTAGGGTATGAAACAACACTTTTAGCGGTTAAAGAGCCCTTAGTTTATCGACATATAAGACCAAGGTTGTAGTGCCCAAATATGTCTATAACAACGGGTGATACGGGTCTCTTGTGGCCCAGGCATGTACAGGTCCATGTCCTATAGCTAAAGGGATGGCACCCGCTCCAGCATGAGCGAGATCAGAATGGATCCGTATTCAAACTGTTTCGTCTCCCCTCGTCGGCACTTAGTAAGCTGCCTCTTCATGTTAACGGGCACTGCTTCAGCCCAATTATACATGGTTGGGTTGAGACAATCGAGAGCCAGCTAAAGATGAGTCTTTGTTGCCTCATGTTGTGCTTGAGAGCCTGCTTCTCTCGTAACCATGAACAATACCAAGTGAAGAGTAAAATCCCCCACTGTTGGGATCTGTAGTTTCCCGCTGGTGGCTGATTTGTGTGCCCCTAGGCACACCCATGCTATCAGTGTATCTAGGGTCTCATCGACAACCTGTGTACCCTCTAAGATCGGTCCCTCGCCGCGACGAGACAAACTAGTCAGAAAATATATGTCCATTGTGTCAAATTAAATATCTTTGCCACGGATGACGAACTTCCCATCTGTTGGCTTCCATGAGTGGATCAGTAGCTCTAGCAAGTCAGGCTGTGCTCGGAGATGTGGAGTGAGAAAAATTTTTAGCAATCCACACTCAAGTAGGGCTCTCCTGCACCTGGGATCATTAAATGCTTGTTCGTCGTTGATATCATGGGTTCTTTCCTGCCACACGAATGCCATTTTGCCCTGCGTTAAAGGAAAAAATGATTAGAGTTTTTTTCATAAGCTTAAATACACAAATTATAAAAAGTTTAAACTTTACGGCGTCTTCGTGGCTGTTTTTCAAACAACAGCGACGACTCAAGGTCATACATTCATTTTTTCCACGATCGTCACGAGAGTACATCTATCTCTAGCAACGATCCCGATGGTGGTGCGTGTTAACATGCTCGGTCGTCGCTAACCCGAGCAGATCTTCTGCGACAACCGAGAGGCGGATTTGGAACTAAAAATCCACCGAAAACCACCTATCCAACATCAAATTGAATTAAAAAACCATTGAAATGCAGCGTAAAAGGGGGATTACTTACTTGGTAGGAGTCTCAGGCGAGATGGTTGATCGTTGGTGCCAGAATCGAGCTCGGAACCTCGCTCAAGTTTGAACACAAAATCACCAAAGGTAAAAAAAACTCACAAGGTAGATGTAAAAGTGAACTAAGGTTACATATGTTTGGGCTGCGTGGATTGGTTTGTGATTTCATACATGACTCTTTGATGGATGGTTGCGACCATACATGAGTCTTCATGGATGGTTGCGACCATACCTTTATCATTATCATGATCTTGTCAATTGGGTGGCTGCGTCCATACCACAGAACAAGTTTCATATGTCTTTTGGATGGTTGCGCCCATGCCTAGACTACATGTATTTCACTATCAGAGACATCAGTTGTACTTGTGCCTGCAGGCTCTTCAAGGTGGCATTCTGGTTCAAACAATTTCATAAAGCATTTCACCCCTCCCACTCTCTCAGACTTCATACTTTAGGGGGCTTCTGTTACACAGTAATTTGTCACTGTCCTCATCTCAGTCTCTCTGCTGTGTCATGTGTCAAATAAACATGTCATATCTTCCCACTGATGTAAGAAAATTAAGCAAATGCTATCTGATGCTACAAGTTGACCCTCGTTCCCTAATTTTCTACCTCGTCGTGAGTAAGCCCTTAATATAAGCAACGGTCCCCAGTCCTAAATGGTCTCATCGTGACCCTGTCACAGGTGTACACTTGTTTCCCGCGACGGTCGAATTTCAAGGCTCAGCGCGAGGCTATTAGCTATTTATTGTGACGATTGGTCCGCATGCATTGCCTCCTTGCGATGCCATCGCGGAGACTTAGCTTACGGCTAGTGATGATCCAGATTGGGTGAATTTGTTCCAACAATTGGCGTTCGAGATGTCTCTAGACCTGGTTGTTGGGTCAATTTGGGTTGCCCCTCCTCCTTTGGGATGGTAGTTCCATCTTTTGTGCTACATTCTTTGAGGATAATCTCCCTCTTCCTCATTTCATGGAGACTCCTTCTCCTATAAAATCACTCACCATTGCTATGATCTGCTAGTTCTTTTGGTTGGACAGTGTTGCTAATGCTTTTGAGTTTGGTAGATAGCTTTGGTGTTAGTGTGATAAGTGTTGGATTACTAATGGTTTGTAAGAGTTTGTGGAGTGGCCTTAACTTTGTATTAAAGCTTGTGAGTGAGAGAGAGAGAGAGAGATATTGTTTATTTGGGAGACCCATCCTTGAGAGTGAATGCTTGAAGAAACATACTGGCTAGACCCTCCGAGAAGGCTTGCAACGTCAAGACTTGGTTGTAAGTTTTGCTCTTGATTCATTATTTATACAATTAATGATGATTTCCTATGTCTTTTATGTAATTTACTTGATAGCTCATGATTTCTTGACTTTATGAGTAAATAGATCATTGTTGTTCTCAGTTACGTGCTCTGTTGTTTTCTTGTGATGTTTCAGGTTGATTGCTCATTGAGCAGAAGAAACGGAAATTGGAGCAGCGCAACAGAACTTCATTAACCACTGGTTTGAGGTAGGCCTCCAACGATGACTATTTAAGGGAATCAATTGTTGTTTTGTCTTTGCTGTGACTAGACCCACTCTAGGGCTAGAGGGGTTGCCTTTTTCTACAGAGGGAACACTTTCCTACATCACACAGATGCTCTCAAAATTTCTTCGTTGCATTTGCAGTGCTTTGTAAGAGAATAAAGTTACCCGGCGAGGACTTATTCTATGGAAAACAAAATGGATCGCTTCCAAACCCAGATAAAAAATGACACAAAGGCCAAAATAGCAAGCAGCCCTCCTACGACACCACCCACCATGCCTGTCAGTTTGGTCTTCTTGTTGGAATTGATGGAATGAGGCACATCAGCGACATCTAACCACAGAAATAGAGAGATCTCATTGGAAGTATCGTACAGATTTAGTAATTCACTGAACCACATTACACACCTCTGTGAAGTGCCATTAACATAAGCGTATGCGGTGCAGGAGCAATTGCTGAGAGAGGCTTCCTGGCACCGCTTTTGGCCTTTGTATTCAACCCCATGAGAGGGCCTTTGATTGTTGTCCATCCCACTTGAATGAGTTTTTTGAATGTTGGCGAGCTGACTTGTGTTTGAATGAGTCAATTCGGTATAGCGATGCTAATGGCAGACTGATTTGTGTTTGAACGAGTCAATTCGGTATAGTGACACTAATGGCAGACTGACTTGTGAATGTTATCTATCCTGCTTGAACGACTCGATACAGTATACCTAGACTAACGACGGACTGAGGGAAGACTGTTTTTCACTTGGGCAAGTGTTCAAGCATTTAATATTTAAAAAGTGATTATAGGTTAAAGGTCTAATTGGTTAAGGATTATTCAAAAACTATTTTAATTAATAAATATTTATTTTATGACATAGTTGTATAGTTGAAAATTAAATTTTAATTAAGACTATTTTAATTAACAAATTAAATTTTATGACATGTATTTGGACTTACATTTATATGGAAGAAAATGCAATTCCAATAATAAATTTATATATATTTTTATGATGGCAATGAAAATTATAATTTTGTATTTTTAAGGATCAATAAGGTAATAAATGTTGTGATCGAATTTAGGCTTGTGTGATCTATATCTTGATTTCTTAGATATTTTTTTAGTGATAACCACATTAAAATTTATTTGTCGATGCATTTCGAACTAACCAATGTAGTTCATCATCAGGACATCAGGTTAAATAGAGAGAATTGGAATAGAATGTAACAGATAAATTTGATTGGACCAAAAATTAAGAAGAATTTTTTTTACTTTTAAATTAAAAATATAAACCTATATATATATATATATATATATATATTTGAAATTATGCTAAAAAGTTTAGCTACTCTTTTTTATGACCAATTATATGAGGTATTGTATTAATTTCTTTTATTTAACATAAATAATATTGAATTTCAATAAAAGAAAAAAATTATTTCATAGAATAATTAAATTAATAAGTATTCCCAAATTCAAATGCTTGACTATGAAAAGAAAATTAGAATAAATTAACTTAAAAATAAAGGAAATTAACCAAACCATAAAAAATAGGAAAAGTGAAATTTAAAGATTGAGAGCTCAAAAGAATAAAAATAAAAATAAATTAAAAATAAAAAAGAATAATAATATAAATAAAAGAATAGAAATTAATAAATGAATCAAGAGGGGAACAAAAAAGCTAAGAGGAAAAGGCAGGGATCCAACAATGACTAAATGTTTTAAAACTTTTATTTGTTTAATTTTTAAAATATTTTAATCATTTATTTTATAAAATTGGTTTAAGCTAGCAGTTGCACCAAATTTAAAAATTGAGGGCTCAAAATAGTAAAACTAAAAATTAATTAAAAAATAATAATAGAAATAATAGAAATAAAAGAATAGAAATTAATAAATGAATCAAGAGAGGAACAAAAGAGCTAAGAGGAAAGAGAAAGGATCCAACAACGGCTAAATGTTTTAAAACTTAAATTTGTTTAGTTTTTAAAATATTTTAATCATTTATTTTATAAAATTGGTTTAAGCTAGCAATTGCACCAAATGTTGCAAAGGAAACACAGTAAGACATAAATTCGAGAAGAATAGTGAGATATAGAAGATCATTGAATATAAAAATTAGTAAACAAAATATAAAAGTTAGTCAACAAAGAGCCATTCAAAGATAGAAGATAAAGAGAAATCAATTACATTATGCCAAATTTACAGATTCTATAACCTTTCCAACACAGATTTCCTCTCAATCTTCAAAGATGCTCTTTCAAGTTTGAATAGCAAATATTTGATAAAAAGCGTGATCTTTTTCAATATTGAACTGTCTCACTTGATCGAAATCTTATAATCTTTTACCACTTTCTCTTAAGGTGACTGGATATGCCTTTGATTTTCAGCTTATAGTCTTTTACCACTTTCTCTTAAGGTGACTTGATTTGCTTTTGATTGTCTTTTCTTAACTTCTTTTGGGCATTTAGATAGGTTTGTGACACATGAGGCTTATACTGAAAGTTTTTTTTAGAAAGTGAGAAATTCAAAATTTAACATTGGATGAACTTTACAATGTTTGATAGGAGAGAAGTAGATCTTTTATTGAGCATTGATTAAATAATTCTTTTAGTTGATATAACAATTTTAATTCACTATTCAGAGATACCATGGTGAATTCTTATGGTAGCATCCATGATCTTTCCTTTATTCAGCATGATATTCTCCGAGGTTTGGCTATGTATTTGACTAGGAAGGGGCCTATAAATAAACACAAAAGGATTTTTATGCCTTAAAAAGCAGATTCTATTCTGAAAAAATGGAAAAAGTTTGTGAAGTGTGCATTATTCAGAGATACCATGATAAACTCTTATGGTAGCATCCACGAGCTTTCCTTTATTCAACATGATATTCTGCGAGACTTGGCTATGTATTTGACTAGGAAGGGGCCTATAAATAAACACAAAAGGATTTTTATGCCTTAGAAAGCAGACTCTATTCGGAAAAAGTGGAAAAAGTTTGTGAAGTGTGCATTTGATGTTGAGATTGTTTCCTTCCACACAAGTTTGGTGCATATTTTTTTCTCCTCTCATTGACCAATTTTCAATATTGAACTGTCTCACTTCAAAATCTTGAAGTCTTTTACATTCTACCTACACATAATTTGATCATGTAAATGCACATAAATTCAACATGTACTCATTTCATATTTCAAGTCTTCTATTATATATATTTCCCCTAACTATGCAAATTTCGTACTAGTTACAACTCAATCTTGGGTAACTATTAAATCACTTTTTGTTAATTTAGACAACCATATTATATGCAATTTTACTGAGGAAATAATTTCAAACATAAGTGGAAAATTTCTAGTCTTCCTTTAAATTCTATTTTCCCTAACACTGCTAAATTTCACTTTTTGTTAATTTGGATACAACCATCTTATATGCAATTTTACTGAGGAAATAATTTCAAACATAAGTGGAAAATTTCTAGTCTTCCTCTAAATTCCATTTTCCCTAACACTGCTAAATTTCTATCAGTTACAACTCAAGCTCATTTTCACTCCCAAATTATTCTCGACCCATCAAATGATTCTAAGTTAATTTGGTCACAACTATCTTATATGCAATTTTTCTGAGAGTATAATTTCTAATTTAGGTGGTAGGGACTAAGCTACCATGTGGCACTTGTTTATAGTTGTTGTCAAGAGAAAATAAGCTTTCCATCATTTATTAATCATTTCTCAATGCTAGAGCTCCAATGAATCTTGTGATGAAGGTCAACTCTAAGATATTTTTATGAATTAACTTTCTCTACATTGATAATCTCATACATAAAGTTAGTGTAAATGATCTTTTTAAAATCTAATTATCACAACCTTTATCTTGTCAATGTTTATTGGTAGACATGTACAATAATAGAAATCTTGGAGAAATCTTAGTTACTTCATGAGATACGAGAGACACTACACCAACCCTTCATGTTATGGTATTAACCTTAATAGTAATTGTATTTATTTATCAACCCCTCTCCGCGGCTCTAATCTCATAGAGAGCTAAAAACATAGTATAATAAAAGTGAAAGATGAAGAGGATGCCATAATAAGGATTTGTATATATACAATGAAATTAAAATACAAAAGATCAACTTAAAGGAAGAAGTTGAAAAGGGAGAAAGAATGGGTTTGGAAATTTAAGTATAAGATATTTATTTAAAAAACGAAGTCTATTCTATAAAATAAAATAAAAAATAAAAGACTTATTTAAAATCACTAAAGATTTTGGCATTTTATTCAAAATCATTATAAAAAAATATTTTGAAATTAGCATGAGAAATATATTCTATAGAAATTAAAAGAAAAATCAAAATATCAATCATTTAGATTAATATAAAAACAATTTTTTGTATGAATAAAACATTTTTTTATATAAAATTCCAAAATTATCGTCACAAATAAAAATAACATAATAGAAATTTTCTTACTAGTTCCAACTCTCGAATATAATTTCTCAACTATTTTATTTTTCATATTTACACATGAAGTTAACAAAAACGCAGAGAATCATCTAAAGGAGCTCTCCTTTTTTTTTAAGTAGAATTTGTTCTGATGGTGAAACAAAAGTGGGACCCTGGTTTGAAAGGGCTTAGTCTAATTCTAACAATTTTTTTAATATGATGGAGAGGTTATGGCATATTGTGGTTAATATTTGGATCTCAAGTTTGGAACTTTGCATTTTGGAAAAATGTAATATTTGTGTTACAATATATTTAGAGTAAATTGAATAAAAGTTTTTGATTAATTTAACTTAAACAAAAATATACAATTTATATATTTCAATAAATTTATGTAACATCAAAATTAATTTAAATAAACTATATCATGAATGCTATTGTGTTTGTATAATAAATTACAAACATAATATAAAATGTGTACTAAAATATATTGAATAAATACGTCTAAATTAATTCTTAGAATTGTTGTGTTTACAAAAAATAAAATAAAATAAAAGTATACAATGGAAAAAAATAAAATGGTTTAATTTGGAACTTCCAATGGGAGATAAGTTTAAATGAAAAGGAACTAAAGATGTGTACTGAAATCCTAAATAATATAGGTCCGAATTAATCCTTAGAATTGTTGGGTTTAAAAAAAATAGATGATAAAATAAAAATAAAAGTATAAAATGGCTTAATTTGGAATTTGCAATTGGAGATAAGTTTAAATGAAAAAGAACGTAACATTTTTTTAAAGAAAACTCTACACATTATCATTTTTATGGAAACTTAATATTACACTTTGCCAACCAAACACTGAAAAATTTTCAAACCAAAATGAATAACGCAAAAATAAAATTAATTTCCAAATTAAAATATATATATACACACTCAAATAAAACTTTATAAAAAAAGCGCAGTAAATTGATAATTTCAATTATTATTTTTTTTTAATAGGTAACAGGGAAATTTCCTTCATTTCAAAAATGATGCTTGCCCTAAACTGCTTGAGTATAGCTTTGCTTTTATGACGGGTACAATGCATTTCAATCAATTATATGCCCATAAGATAGCTGCTTAACCCTAGAACCTTTTATTCTTGTTTTGCATCATTCAACCCCTCTCATTAACTCGCTAATCCACTCATACCCAATTCATTTTTATTTCCAAAATAATTTAATAAACTTTCTCACTCAAGGCACATCGTGCTAAAAATATAATTTTTAAACTTGAAATATATAAAAACACACGAAATAATGCTAAAAGTAATAAAGAATTAACATTTTTTTATTTTTATAATAGGAATTAAGTAAATAATTTCACTTTTTTAATTAGCTCTCATTTATTAAAAGCTTGAAATATTTTAAAATTTCTCCGACGAGAAAGCCTCGAGGAGTCGAGGCCCTTCACCTCAGCGTAGGAAACATTCTTTTATTTTTTATAATAGGAATTAAGTAAAGAATTTCACTTTTTTAATTAGCTCTCATTTATTAAAAACTCAAAATAATCAAAATACATGTCTAGACTTCAAAGTTTGTAAATCAACGGTAAAACCTTGAATATGATTGCAAGCTTCACCTATTTTCTCATCTTTAAAATCATTTGATATCAATTTCACCTTTTCTTTTCCTGGTAAATTAAAAGGATTAGTTTCCCAGCAATTGCCGAGGATTAAAACTCTTGATTTCACCATTATTTCACATGCAGTAGCTTCGGAAGCTCTTTTTCTCAACTTGACATCGCAGGAATTTAAAGTTTATTTCTTCAATAATGCATTTGGTTATGAAATTAATAAAATTAATGCAAAAATGTTTTTGATATTACTATAATTAATTTATTTATTTAATTAAACATTTTTCATGTTTTTCTATGTAAATATTTTTCTATGTTTTTTTCTAATACAATAACTCGTGAATCGTCTGTTTCTGCTTGCGTTTTTGTGTTTTAATCTACCTAATTATCATAATTGTTTTTAGATAACATTTATGTGAATTCTCAGTTTAGGTGGAGGTTTTTGTGTTTTAATTTATCACATTGTCATAATTATTTTTAGATAACATCTATATTTTTCATTGTCATAAATCGAGAACTTCTTTTAATCAACTAGCACAACTACATTTACCAATATAGTTGATAAACGCCGATAAGCTTATATCAAACATATATACAACCACATTTTCTAACATGGTTGATATACGCCAATAAGCTTATATCAACCACATTAATAATTATTATGGATATTTTTTTAAACACCAACTAATTAAAATTATTAATAACTATATAAATATTATCAACCAAATTATTTATATATATTATTATATGAATATTATAATAATACTGCTCTACCATGGGTATGACTGTTAACACCGACAAAACAAAAGTTATGATTATCAAATCCAAGAAGGGCACTTATGCTAATTTTACGTATGACAATAATAACTTGGAGGAAGTGTATTCTTACAAATACCTAGGAATTGATATTCATCATAAGCTTAACTCGAACTATAACATTGAGAAAAGGATTAATGGGGGATGGAAAGCTTATTTTGGTCTTGAAAATAGTTGTAAAATGGCAAACCTCGTAATGTGGGATAAAAAGAAGTTCATTTTGAAACTTTAGTCACTCCTGTTATCTTATATGGATGTGAGGTCTGGGGTTGCAACTTCTCTAGAGAATCCTAGAGAAAGATTGAGCAAATCCAGAAGTGTTTTATAATGTATAACCTGAAAATTAAAAGCAATACACCCTATCCTATTCTCCTTATAGAAGTAGGTGTTTCCCCTATCGAGAGCCTAGCTATGACTAGGCTTCTGTTGTACAAGCACTGACTCAATAACATAGGAGATCATAGACTTCCTAAACTAGCTTTAAATTCCAGCCAAAACCACCTAAGGCTCAAGAGGGGTGGTATAAAGACACGAAGGCCTAGTTAAACCTTTGGGAGATCAACGAGAATGATGCTTTGCAAAACATTAATAACATTAAAAATATTGTTACCTATAAGTTCAAAGAAAAAATGTGGTGTGAGAAAGATTTAGTAGCTAAAAGAAAATTAAGTTATTATAAGAAGGTCATCAACCCCACCCTAGAAGATCAAAAGTATCTCTCTGTTTTAACTAGCTCAAAGAAGAAAATTAATATAGCGAAGATTAGAACGAACTCTCATGAGCATCATAGTGAAACAAGTCGTTGGGCAGTTCCTAAAACACCATGGATGGAAAGGATCTGCAATCTCTATGAGAATAGGAACATCGAGGATGAAAACCACTTCCTCTTAGAGTACCCCGCGTACAACCACATTAGATCTCCGTTTCATAATCTTGGTCGCAATACTGACCTTCCCAGCCTTTTACGATGTCAAAATTATAGTGAGCTCGGGAGGCTTCTCTCCAAGCTTTTTGAGCATAGGAATAAAATCTTAAATCAAACTAAATTATTTGTTTCTTTAGGTCTGATAAACCAAAGTTTAATCTCAGTGGACGTTAACCATCATCATCATCATAATAATAATAATATAAACTCCTAATAATATTAGTAATATTAATTAATAATAAAAATAGCTCATAATAATATTAGATTATCATTATATTATTAAAAAAATATAATAATATAATTATTATTATTATATATTATAATAATAATAATATATTATAATAATATAAAATTATAAAAATAATAATAATAATTATATTGTATTATTAATATAAGGAAAAAATATATTTATTATTATTATTATTGTAATAATAATATTATATTAATATAATAATAATTCATGATAATAATATATTGATTATATAATAATAATATAATAATAATATTATATTATATTATAATTATATTATTATAATAATATACAAATATGATTATAATTATAATAATAATAATAATATCATAACTATTATATCAATAATAATAATAATTACTATTATATTATTTTATTAAATTATTATAATAATATATTATGATTATGATTATATTATTATAACCATAATAAAAAACAACAATAATAATAATAATAATCACAATTATATTGAAATATTATTATAATAATAATATTAGCTCATAATAACAACCATGATCCAATAATAATTAGAATTATGATAAGTGAATCATTATGTGTAATTTTTTAAAGACCAATTTTATATGTTAATTAATAACTATATAAATAATAACAATGATATTCTTATATATTTATATATTTATGATTATTATATTAATATGTTATAATAATATAAACTCATAATAATATTAGTAATATTAATTAATAATAATAATAATAATAATAATTTCTATATTCAAGCTTTTATGATCTATAATGAATTAAACAAAGTCTAAGTCAAAAAATTCTCTCATGTGATTTCTACCGAATGAATTTGTAATAATAATAATAATAATAATAATAATTATTATTATTATTATTATTATTATTATTATTAGGCTTTATTAATTCAACCATGTTTATTTTAGTATTTTTAATATTTATCTTAGGGTTTGTATACATTGGGTTTATAATATTAGTCCCTTTTGTTTATTATTACCCAAGGGATTAATACTAAAATCCCAAGGGATTATGAACCAACGAGAATAATATTAAACAAAAGGGACTAATATTATAAACCCAGGGAACTAATAAACCCAATCGTTTAATATTATAAACCCAAGGAATCAGTGAACCCAAAGGATAAATATTAAAAACCTAAGGGATCAAGAAGCACAAGGAATTGATATTACAAACACAAGAGATTAATAAAGATGACCATGATTGATATTATAAACCCAAGTTAATAATAAACCTAAAGGATTAATACTAAAACCCCAAGGGATTATGAACCCAAGGAAATAATATTAAACCCAAGGGACTAATATTATAAACCCAACATTGGTAAACCCTAATATAAATATTAGAAAGACTAAAATAAACATGGTTTATTTTCATGGTGAGACTATTTTTGTCACAATGTGACATTCAACTATGGTTGACCATGGTTGGTTATGATTGACAATGGTTGACCAAGGGATTGAGAGTATAAACCTAAAGGAATAATAAAACTAAGGGATTAATACTAAAACCCCAAGGGATTATGAACCCAAGGGAATAATATTAAACCCATGGGACTAATATTATAAACCCAACATTGTTAAACCCAAATATAAACACTACAAACACTAAAATAAACATGGTTTATTTTGATGGTGAGAAAATCATTGTCACAATGCGACATTCAAACATGGTTGACCATTGTTTGCTATGATTGACAATGGTTGACCATGATTGGTATTCTAAACCCAAAGGAATAATAAAACGAAGGGATTAATACTAAAACCCCAAGGGATTATGAACCGAAGGGAATAATATTAAACCCATGGGACTAATATTATAAACCCAACATTGGTAAACCCAAATATAAATACTACAAACACTAAAATAAACATAGTTTATTTTGATGGTGAGACAATCCTTGTCACAATGCGACATTCAAACATGGTTGACCATGTTTGGCTATGATTTATATTATAAACCTAAGGGAATAAAAAACCCAAAGGTTTGATATTATAAACCCAAATGAATAATAAACCCAAGGGATTAATACTAAAACCCCAAGGGATTATGAACACAAGGGAATAATATTAAGCCCAAGGGACTAATATTATAAACCCAACATTCATAAACCCAAATATAAATATTACAAACACTAAAATAAACATGGTTTATTTTCATGGTGAGACAATCTTTGTCAAAATGTGACATTCAACCATGGGACTAATATTATAAACCCAAAATAGGTAAACCCAAATATAAATACTACAAACACTAAAATAAACATGGTTTATTTTGATGGTGAGACAATTCTTGTCACAATGCGACATTCAACCATGGTTGACCATGTTTGGCTATGATTGACAATGGTTTACCATGATTGATATTATAAACCAAAGGGAATAATAAACCCAAGGGATTGATATTATAAACCAAAATGAATAATAAACCCAAGGGATTAATACTAAAACCCAAGGGATTATGAACCCAAGGGAATAATATTAAACCCAAGGGACTAATATTATAAACCCAACATTCGTAAAACCAAATATAAATATTACAAAGTCTAAAACAAACATGATTTATTTTCATGGTGAGACAATCCTTGTCACAATGTGACATTCAACCATGGTTGACAATGGTTGACCATGATTGATATTATAAACCTAAGGGAATAATAAACCCAAGGGATTGATATTAAAACCCAAGGGATTAATACTAAAACCCCAAGGGATTATGAACCCAAGGGAATAATAGTAAACCCAAGGGACTAATATTATAGACCCAACATTTGTAAACCCAAATGTAAATATTACAAAGACCAAAATAAACATGATTTATTTTCATGGTGAGACAATATTTGTCAAAATGGGAAATTCAACCATGGGACTAATATGGTAAACCCAAATATAAATATTACAAACACTAAAATAAACATGGTTTATTTTCATGGTGAGACAATCTTTGTCAAAATGTGACATTCAACCATGGGACTAATATTATAAACCCAACATTGGTAAACCCAAATATGAATACTACAAACACTAAAATAAACATGATTTATTTTGATGGTGAGACAATCCTTGTCACAATGCGACATTCAACCATGGTTGACCATGATTGATATTATAAACCTAAGGGAATAATAAACCCAAGGGACTAACATTATAAACCCAACATTCGTAAACCCAAACATAAATATTATAAAGACTAAAATAAAGATGATTTATTTTCATGGTGAGACAATCCTTGTCACAATGTGACATTCAGCCATGGTTGACCATGGTTGGCTATGATTGACAACGGTTGACCATGATTGATATTATAAACCCAACGCATTCATAAACCCAAGGGATTGATATTATAAACCCAAAGGAATAATAAAACTAAGGGATTAATATTAAAACCCCAAGGGATTATGAACCGAAGGGAATAATATTAAACCCATGGGACTAATATTATAAACCCAATATTGATAAACCCAAATATAAATACTACAAACACTAAAATAAACATGGTTTATTTTGATGGTGAGACAATCCTTGTCACAATGCAACATTCAAACATGGTTGACCATGGTTGGCTATGATTGACAATGGTTGACCATGATTGATATTATAAACCTAAGGGAATAATAAACCTAAGTTATTTACATTATAAACCCAAATGAATAATAAACACAGGGGATTAATACTAAAACCCCAAGGGAATAATATTAAGCCCAAGGGACTAATATTATAAACCCAACATTTGTAAACCCAAAAATAAATATTACAAAGACTAAAATATACATGATTTATTCATGGTGAGACAATCCTTGTGACAATGTGACATTCAACCATGGTTGACCATGATTGATATTATAAACCTGAGGGAATAATAAACCCAATGGATTGATATTATAAACCCAAATGAATAATAAACCCAAGGGATTAATACTAAAACCCCAAGGGATTATGAACCCAAGGGAATAATATTAAACCAAGGGACTAATATTATAAACTCAACATATATAAACCCTAAGACAAATATCATAAAAATTAAAATAAACATGATCGACCATCATTGATTTTTATATTGAGACAATCCTTATCACAATTCCATGTTGGACCATGGTTGACATCATAATAAACCATGTTTGACTCGGGAATAATTTTCCAAGCGATTGATATTATAAACCCAAGGGATTAATACTAAAACCCGAAGACATTATGAACCAAAGGGAATACTATTAAACAAAAGGGACTAATAATATAAACCTAAGGGAATAATAAACCCAATGGGTTCATATTATAAACCCAAGGGATTATTATTTATTTTCATGGTGAGACAATCCTTGTCACAATGTGACATTCAAGCATGGTTGACCATGGTTGGCTATGATTGATAGTGGTTTACCATGATCGATATTATAAACCTAAGGGAATAATAAACCCAAGGGATTAATATGAGAAACCCAAAGGAATAATAAAACGAACAGATTAATACTAAAACCCCAAGGGATTATGAACCCAAGGGAATAATATTAAATCCAAGGGACTAATATTATAAACCCAATGTATATAAACCCTAAGACAAATATTATAAACATTAAAATAAACATGATCAACCATCATTGATTTTCATATTGAGACAATCCTTATCACAATTCCATGTTGGACCATGGTCGACATTATAATAAACCATGTTTGACTTGGGAATAATAAACCCAAGCGATTGATATTATAAACACAAGGGATTAATACTAAAACCCCAAGGGATTATGAACCTAAGGGAATACTATTAAACAAAAGGGACTAAAAATATAAACCCAAGGGATTTATATAATAAACCCAAGGGATTAACACTAAAACCTAAAGTGATTATGAACCCAATGAATTATTAATATTAAAATTTTGAAGAAGGAATAAACTCAAGAATTTTATATTATAAACCTAAGGAATTAATAAACCCAAGGGAAAAATATTAGAAACCAAAGGGATCAAAAATGGCAAGGGATCAATATTAAAAACAAAAGGGATTAATAGGAATTAATTTTTTAAACCCATCAAATTTATCAACCCATGTGACTATGAGTATTATAAACCTAAGGGATCAATAAACCCTAGGGATTTTTAATATTATGAAAGCAACACGCTAATAAATTGAAGGGATAAACATTGTAAATGTAAGGGATTATATTAAACCTTAGGACTATTATTTAAACCTTCATATTGGGGATAAATAAACAAAAGGGAATAAATGATAAATCAAGGGAATTATTAATACTATAAACTTAAAGAACAAATAAACCTAATCATTTATTATTATAAACCCAAGGAAATAGTAAATCGAACCTAAGCCCGAAATCCATGGCATCAATATTATAAACATAAATAATGCTATAACACAAAACAATACTAAAAAACATAAACCAAAACCAATATAAGAACCACATTGCAAACCATAAAGAATTAAAACACGATAAATCATCATTACATTAATAATAACACATTTATATCACTACATTATAAAAATAAATAAATTTTAAGCCATAAATACATTGATAGCAATACATGAATGCTAATAGTATAAATCTCAAGAATATTGATATAAACACCTAGAACATGAAATCCCAACAATAATATTATAAATGTAAACAATATTTTCATTTATGAAAGACGTGAACAAAGTGAAGGGATCCACACAAAATACCACAACAATCACAAATGCAAGAGAAAGATATAAAATAGTAACACTGTCATTGGAGAAAAGCAACATAAATGAAAAAAACAC
Source organism: Pinus tabuliformis (assembly GCA_031772625.1). Classification (NCBI taxonomy): domain Eukaryota; kingdom Viridiplantae; phylum Streptophyta; class Pinopsida; order Pinales; family Pinaceae; genus Pinus; species Pinus tabuliformis. The sequence goes on along the minus strand of CM062804.1, from coordinate 1,630,063,684 downwards.
ATCTAAATTACACACATTGGATTTAAAGAAGAACAACATAAGGACATTTTAAGACTAGAGATATAGAATTTTTTACATAAAAACAATGTTAGTGTTTTAAAAAAATCAATTTAACCAACATTGCAACCACAGAAAGAACATTGAGTCTTAACATATAATTTTTGTTTTCTTTATCTATGGAGCGGCCTCTTCCAAAACACAACTAGACCGATGACAAAAGCAGCACCAATTCAAATCAACAAGATAATGATCATGATACTTAACACTTTCCAACCAATTCCTTCTTGTTCTCCTCCCAGACTCCCTCTGGTGCACATGTTTCAAGTATTTTACATGTGTTTTTGTTCGATCTAGCTTACGAATATGATCATCAATAATGCAGGATGGAACCCATGTTTTCTATCAAACTTGTTCCGAAGATAGGAAAGAAAGCTTATAGCTCCAGCAATATCGTGTATTGTTCTGGAATAATAGATGACATCATTATTGTCCATATCTGCATTTGAAAGACACAAAAACAAAAGCAAAATCAATAAAGACATGCACAAATAAATAAGCACGCACACACACACACACACACACACACACACATATATATATAGAGAGAGAGAGAGAGATACATAAAACATAACACCCCATTTGTATTTATGTTAAAAAACTTAATGTTATAGTGTTACATGAAAAAAAACAATCTAGTGTTACATGAACCAAATGATATAAAAAATTCTACAAATATAAGCCTCATTTCAAAATACAATAGAAAAAACTATGGAAATAGAATAAAACTGTGGCCAATATTCAAAACCTCCATTTTTTCATTTCATGATGTAATATGAATCCACAATATTAATATCAATATGAACCAGTAATAAAAATGGTTTTGAATGATTGGTTCATATAACTCATTATTTATGTTTGAATGGTCTGTTTGAACAACATGAAAAATGATGTAAACAACTTTCTCAAATATTACTATGAATATGATGAATTTATTAACCTAATAAATATATGAAAATGATTATTATATTAAAAGTAAATCAAGAGGACAATAAAAGAAATTCAAAAAGCATACTATAAAAAGGTCACAATGTTATTAGTTGTAAGTCATAGCGATATGGACTTCAATCGCTCCTCTTCCTTCTTCCTAATTGTAACATATGCGCTATCTTTCATCTTGGCATAACATTGAAAAGAAAAAAGCGGTGCAATGCATAAACCATCTATTGATTTTAATCTTGATATGGCTGTGAATGTAAGGCCTTGCTGCTCTTTATTCCCGATATCAACTGACGCTCATTCTAAAGTCAATCCCTGTGACTTGTGGATTATAAGAGCCCATGCCATCTTCAAAGGAATTTTTTTTTGATTTCCTCTTATCACTGGTGTGATAGGGACAATGTTTGCATTGTTTGCATCAAATGAAACACCAACATACTTATAAAAAACAATAGTTGTGAACATTGGAAGTTGAGGTGGCTTAGAGATAAGCGAATAAAATATATCCTTAACATAACCAAGTGCACCATTCACCAAGCCAGCTTCAACCCATAAATTCCATGTCAACATAACACATTGACCACAACACAAAAAAACTTCACGGTCCAATTGATCATCATCAACACCACTGATTTATGAATGCCTTGAATGCTCAGCAACACATCGTGTAATTGGAGAATTTAATGATTTTAACATATTCCTATTATGGAAGGAGACCAAATTATTTATTGGAAACATGTGAACTGCTGCATTAAATAAATCTCTTTCTCTAAGATGCAACCTCATATCAACCTGTGACATAAGAAAGTCCCAATCTTCAAGAACAGGTTCTACATTTCTTATGTTATTGAGGACTCTACGAAAACAAGATTGTTTCTCATTATTCCCTTGTTGGTGAAAGATTGTGTCAAGATTTACAACAATGTTGAATTTGTTCCACAAGACTTTCCCTACTTTATTACTTGCATACAAAGGCTTATCTCTCATAGGAGGCAGTTGGCCAAGGTCACCCACAAGGATGATGGATTTTCCATCAAAAGGAAAATTCTTTTTATCTGGAAATGCTTCTCGCAATCGAGCATCTATTTGCATAAAAAACCTTGATCCTAGAAAGCTCATTTCATCAATCAATATATATCTAACATGTCGAATTTCTTCTTGGAATACTACAAGTGATTTCCCTTGTAGTGGCTGCATATCTTTAATTGGAATTTTTAGAGCTGAGTGTATTGTTTTTGCATGTATATTAAAAGCAGCTATTCCTGTTGGGGCAAGAAGAAGCAAAGGGCTTCTTCCATTACTTGACGAATTAGAAAGAGCTTCAGAAATACAATGCATAAGGAAAGACTTCCCAGTGCCTGCAGTGCCCCGAATAATCATAAGAAGTGCTTCACAAATCTCATATTCAGCAAAGTGCCTTAAGACAATTTCAAAAGCAAGTCATTGTTTTTCCGACAAAGAATCTCGAGATGCAAATGTTCTATTTGGAGGTCAACAATATCACCCCTTGATTTTTCATTCCTTATAAAATTAATAGCTTCTTCTGCAACATCATCAGAAATAGTTGTACTTTCCTAGTCAAAGGATATATCAAAGTCCCTTCGACCAAGGGTGTGAAGATCAGAAACATTCACATCATTTGGTGGAACCAAGTAAGAGAAAATCTGCCATTCTTGAACATCATCTTCAAGATTCATTTCCTGGTGAGAAAAATCACCATCTTCTTCATCTTCAGTATTGTCTATAATTGATGGATTTCAATCAACATGCCATGCTCAATATCGAAAATTCCTCCAATTTTTAATAATAATTTCAGCTGAAAGGCCAATTTCTATAGGAATGTCACAAAATGGCTTGTACAAGAGCAATTTTTTCCAGAAAAAGGTTTCAAATTCCTCTAAAGCCTCACCAGGAATAGAATAAAACCATGGCCAAACCCAAACAATAGCATGAACATCTCTAGGCTTCCATGGATCTTGTTTACGCTTGCTATCAAATGTCTAAGATCTTGTTGTTTCTATCAAAGATAGATGTTCAAGGAAAAAATGTCTCTTCTGATAATGTTGAACAAAAGTATTCTCATATGAACATTGCAAGCCATCCCTTGAGATTTTCCTAAAAATCTTTCTTCCAACATTTAAGGAAACAAATTTCCGACTACAAACAACAAGAGGTAGCTTAAGCAACATATGGCATGTTTCTTGTGCTCCAATGTCATGGTCAAAAATCATTTCTGCAAGAAACTTTCTATATGAACATAAAGAATGATCCTCAAAGCAAATAGAATTTGAAATTCTAGTTAACATATGATGATAACTTTCAGACCTTTTTTCTACTTTTGATGCATACTTAACAATGTATTTCAACACATCATAGAGAGAAAGCAATGGCTGGCAATCAACATTTGCATGCCACATTGTTAGAAGCTCAATGTTATGTACATTAAGCCTGTCATCATTTCTTTTTGGCTCATATTTTTTTCCTTCCTTGATCATCTATGACCAATCTTGATTCATCACAAAGATCCCATGGAGCATTGTACTAACAAGTTAGAATAGTGCTCGTTTTGCGCAAACAAGAATCTACAGTACACTTTGTGTGCCTTTGGACACGGTATAACAATTCTTCGTAATCATTATGAGGATTAGAAGAGAAAATCTGACCAGTATTCAATAGGAAAGGGTCATCATTGAGGCTTCGTGGAACCATTATGTTGCGACGATGTATGTCATGCGGATTCCATGCAGTTACATATTTGTCAAAGAATATCTTTGCAAGTTGTACATCAGAACTATTTGACCAATCAAGTATTTCCATGTCAGGGACACCTTATAACCATAGGAAACCATGGATATGTGCTGAACCTCTATTTTGCCACTCATATCTGAAAAAAATGAAGATATAGTTACTACAAACAATATAAATAGAATCATAATAAAAGTAAAAAAAGTATAAAAAACAAATTGAACACAAACCTATACCAAAAGTATTTAGCTTTAAGATATTTTTGGATAACTTCCTCTCGAAAAATATCGAATCTGTGGTGCATAAATGTCGCAAAAATATGAGGGTATTGGATAACATTCTCAATTTTCATACAATGATCATTTGAAGAACAAGAATGTGAATGTATGGGAATGAGGTTATGCAACTCTAGCCACTTTGTGTCAGGTGCACTCAAAGTAAAAAATAAAGATGGACATCCTAACTGAGTAATCATGTTCGTCAATTCAAATCGACACTTAACCCAATATGCCTTTGTACCTCTCAAAGAAGAACAAAACCGCATAAGATGCTCAACCAACTTATTATCTGGTAAATTAGATAGTTGGTGACACAACTCTTCAATTGTTGTAGGTGAGTTATCATGTAAATGTTTCTTTGCAAAAACTACAGTAGTTGCTTGGCTCTGATGCCAATTATCGTGTTTAATAGGTAACATCGAAAGTGAAGATGGCTTCCAAATCTCTGATCATAGTACCTAAGAAGATGCAATGCATACTCATGAAGTTCAACACTACAAATACGTGGTTGTAACCAATTAGTATCACCAGTGGGGAACAATGTTGGGAATGCCATATCTAATAACCCTTCTGTATTATATTCATTCATTGGAGAGGTTCCAATACTAGGCCAATCCATGTCTTAAACATGTGAAGAATCAACATTATCAAGAAATGCTTTAATTCCTTCCACTTCTCTTTGTTCGTTTGGTAGGCGAGCAACAAAAGAAGAAAGATGAGAGGGCAAATACTCAGCAGGAAACCCTTCATTATTAGTTTCATTGATCTCAAATTCTTCAATATCACAATCAACAAATTTAATCCTAGAGGAGACATATGTTGATCTTTCGAGCAGAGCATTCACTGAATCATAATCAATTACAACATCTTGATAATATTGATCATGTTGGATTTTGAAAAGCAATGCAGCCATCACTCGAGATCTTTTGACATAACATTCATAATATTTAGACTGAGCGACATGTCTCCTCACAATTAGAAAGTCAATATCTTCAACATGTCGAGGAAAGCTTTGTACAATTATAGAAATATCTTGAGGAAAGCTAATTGCATGACCACTATAATTATATTTCCCACCTCGAGCATGTGTCACTTGCAAAATAAGATTCACACGTGCTATTAGCATTTCTTCAACTTGAGTAAGAACTCTTAAAATATGAGGTTGCTCACTAGGATCCATGTTATTATATCGACAAAAATGATGGGCTCCTCTTTCACTCTTACATCGTCTGCAAACAGGTCCTTCAGAATGTCTCACAACATGGATTCCGGGATATGATTCTTGGCAAATGTGGCACATTTGGACAACTGACAAGCTATCTATCTTTGCTCAAAATATTTTATGCATTGCAATCATGTTTTCATCAAAATGAATATGATCTCTACTGGCCAAACCATGTTGAAAACCATTTGGAAGAGTAAAATTTCTTCTAACATGTACTTCATCTTCAAGAACATGAGATTCCCTTCGCAAATTTGAAGCATGTGGAATGGATCTATGAGAATTTCTTTCCAAATTTATGGTGTGCATTTCGTGAACCTGAGAGGATGTAAAGGTCTCTTTGTCATAAAAGACTTTAAAATTTAATTTCCAACTAATTATAAATGAAAAAAAATGAAAAAGAATCAAATGCATTCAAATTTTACATCTGTGTCTTCATGTGGATGAGGGTTATGAGGCGATTGCTCTTGGATTCTTAGATCAGTGGATGGAAAATTTTGGGATGTAGTTTCTATGCCTCTATTCAAATGAGTTGTTTCCTGTTTCAAAAAAAAAAAATATGTTATAAAACTAAATGTCCAAAAAAGAAAGATTCAAAAATTGAAAATAAATCAAATACATTGAACATCTACATTAGTTTTACAATTTGATGTTTTGGATTCCAATTCTCCAACCTAATGAGATGAGATCATGGTTTCTCCATAAAAGGTTACAAAATACAATTTCCAGGCAACTACAAATGAAAAAATGAGAAAAATATCAAATGCACTCAACATTTACATTTGTTTGGCGATGTGGATGAACGCTATGAGATGGTTCCTCTTCACTTCTAACATCAGTAGATGGAACATCTACGAAGTTAATTTGTATGCCTCTATTGAAATGACTTGTGTCATGTTCAAAGAAAATAAAATACGCCATAAAATTCAATGTCCAAGTAGCTAGAAATTTAAAAAATGAAAAGCAAATCAAAAACATTGAAAATTTACATTAGTCTAGAAATTTGATCTTCGAGGAGAATGCACAGGAAGGTTATGACATGCTTCATCTTCACTTCTCATATTAGTAGATGGAACACTTTGGGAGTTAATTTCTAGACCTCTATTAAAACAAGTTGTATCCTATTCGAAGAGAATAAAATAACATAAGTTTAGTAAACAAAACTTTGTAAATATAGGAATGTAATAAAACAACCACTATTGCAGCGAAAATCAAAATATAATTGTGTTACCTCCATTGTTCCATGTGAAATGCTATCAGGGATGACTGATTCTCTTGGTGGGACCACATTACTTTGAGAAGCGGGATTTGAAGATCTGATGTTTCAAGCAACTGGATCCAAATTATCAAACAAATGGCCAAGTAAACTATCATCCAAATCATCACACAAAATGTCATCATTACCTCCACCATGGATGTCTTGCAACCTTTGGCCATCAAAACATGTAATTGGACACACGGAAGGGTTAGGGTGGACATTTGCATCCACAATATCGATATGGCGTTCTTCCTTATTGCAAGATGTTTCCCCAATGTTATGAACATTTTCAGGAGAGAATCGAACAACAAGATTATGTAAACGAGGAGCATATCCTGATAATGAACTATCAATAGGAAATGTTCTTTCCATTATATCATCCATAGTATGATACTTACGAGGAATTATAAAATCATTTTCAAGAGTGGATTCACTCGTTTTTCTATTATATGTAGCTCTCCTATGCTCATTTATGGCATCCTTATTTTGTTGATACCGTAAACGACGACTTTCATTAGACCTCTCATGTGATTTTGGTCACAAATTTCATTTTCTTGTAAGCTTGCTTGTGCCGTCAGATGACATGTCTACAATGAATAAAAAAATATTCATTATGGAATCATAAACATGGAACATAAAAAATATCTAATATAAACAAACAAAAAAGAATGAAAAAGGCACAAGTTTTTTTTGGAAATCGTAAAAAACATAAAAGGTGTATATGTTATTTTTTTCCAACCATATAAACTTATCAAAATGTATAAGGCTTTTTCCAAATGGCTAAAAAAACAAAAATTTCAAAATGGCAAAAAACAGAAATGAATTATTCCAAATGGCTTAAACAAAAAAGTCTAAATTTCCATGTATCATATTAGAATCAAAACAAAACCCATACTATTGGGACACAATACTCTAAGAATTATATGAATTGGAAGTATATCTAAAAATTTGGAACTATATACTATCAAAATATAAATGTAAATATTAAAATGAACATAAACATATAACATTGTTTGAGAATCAATGACAAAAACCAATACAAATAATAATTATACAAACAAATAAAAATGCATAACATCGAGAAACATTTACATGTAAATAAGAAAAATTTAGGGGAAACAATATGAAATATTTTACATTAGAAAGATCGATACAAACATAATTTTAAAATATTACCATAAAGACCCATAGTATGTATAGAGACAAAAATGGAAATATTTTCCACAACCATAGAGAATATATAAAATGGAAATATTTATAAGAACTCCTAAGAATACTAATATCCTAAGAATCCATATCCATATCTAATGGTGGAATCTCATCAACAGAATCCATACGGGGAGGAATTGAAAAAACATTTCCATACTCAATCAAATCATTGCAATCCTCCAATGTTGGGTACCAAAACCGCGACATATGCTCATTAGTTGAATTATCAATATCTATTGGAAAACAAATGCAAGTCATCATGTCATATAATAGGAAAGGAACTTCACTGTAGTTGCACATAAGTACCATACCATGGATTGTTTGAAACGGAAGATAACCAGGACATTTGCTGTTTATATCTGCAGAAATTTCTTCCAACAACTTCCATCTAAAACCCCAATCATCTTCAAAGTAGTCAATTCTTTGTTCAACACACAGTTGACCAAATTTGAAATGATATAATTCTTCAATTGACCATAGAGAAGTGGAGCCATCATTAACAAGGCATATCAACTAATTCATGCATATTGAAAACGACTAACACCGTATGTCACTGATTGGAACAAATGAAAAAAACACTCATTTTTTATTATGTCAAACCAGTAGATTGTATACCCGTACCGAGGATAATCTTAATACTCCTTGTCCAAATACAGCGAAAACAATTTACTTTTATAAAAAAGTACATTTTTAGGGGGTGAAGTGCCACCAAATGGAACAGCAACCCTTTGGCATACCCTATCAAGACTACTACAAACATAAAATTTAGACTGTATTATGTCATACACATGTTTTAGAACAACCTAGTCATATTTTCTGCTGCTTACATTTTCCAATAATAAAAAGAATCCCCAGTCTCCAATTCATATTGGCCCTATGTTTTTAAATGCCTTTGTAAATGGATTTGTCACAAAATAGTTGTGTGTTTGGGAGCATTCTGTTGGTAAGGATAAAACCACCATTGGTCCAACAATACACTCTACTCTGTATCTTGAATCTATGAATCACAAATGAAATTGAGATATGTTGCCATTCTGATTAAGGTATTGAGCAGCAAAACAATTGTCTTCACTATTGAGAAAAGGAACAAGAAATCCAAATTCATTCATAGAGACATTCTTGCAACATAAAAAGAAAGAAGGGTTTTGCAAAACATTCTTCCATTTTTTACAAACAGTGCTAAACTTTATCACAACCGATAAATGGAGCCACAGGAAGATAAGTTCAAGAACTTCAAATGGAAGACAACTCCAAATAGTTGGATCCATGATGAAACAATGAAATCACCTAACAATAAAAAAACACATTTGATATCGACAAAACAATTTAATGTTGAATAAAATTAAAAGTAACAAACATACATAATATACCATACACAATTTTCCATTTTGTTAAGGATAAAAAATGTTAATGGTTGTGTAAGAGTGAAATTTTAACTAATAAAAAATAATTGGGGAACAACTTGGTTTTTTTCTAGATTCAAGATCACATGGCTACGTGTTTTTTATAGTAGTGAATTTATTTTAGTTATATGTTTTAATTATGTATGTAATGTGAATCATAATTAACTATTTGTCAATTTTGATTAGCTGTAATAACCACCTAAAAAAGGAGTAGTCTTTAAGGTGTAATAGCCACCTAAATAATTTCTTGTTGGAATTTGACAAAAAAAAAATTGACTCAATCATAATGAATCCAAAAATATCAAATTAAAATTATATTACTAAATTTCTAAAACAACACATTCGTATATATTAATTTTTTTCATATTTAGAATTAATCTAAAATAATTTTACTTATTTATTAATAAAACAATAGATTGTTAATATCATAAGATAATCCTTGTAATGGACTGCATTAATATCACAACTTAATCATTCTAATGGACTACATTAATATCTACATGATTATGATTATGTGGTATATGGAGGTTAAATTAATAAATATTAGGAAATTTAAATAATAAAAAATGTAATATGTTTTAAGTTTGTGAGATTTTTCAACATAATTTTATATATTTATAACTTTTTTTAATTATTTGAATTTCTTAATATTTATTAAAATAGTATTTCTTATTTAATAATGTAATTTTTAATCATACACTAATCATAATAATTATAATTTAAATGTTCTTAACCATTAAGAAAATGTGTTTCTAAAACAATTAATTCTATATGTCTCCATTGTTTTTGTAGAAATTTTGAATAATATAACACTTATTCACAGTGATTATCCTGATTATACACTATTTGTAGAATGCATGCATAATACATAACCTCCTCTACCATTGATCATCAATTTGTGGAATTAAGAAACAATCGCATGCGCACATTGAAACATCAATCGCACATATCAACACAGTATGTAATGGGGAAAGCATACAGCTGAAAACCCCCAACTATCTGTATATTATAATGATAGAGAACATGTAACAATACATAGTACAATACTCCTCACAAGTACTCAGTACTATCTCCACCTGTTACACACAAACTAGCTCAGATCTGAACAAGTCACGGGTTCAAATCTCCTCCACTGTTTGCCTGCCTCTACTGCGCAATCCAAGTTGAGAATAGATCGAATCTAAGTTCGAATTACCTTGGCTTGTACTGCGCAATCCTCATTGGCAATCTCAATCAATGATTGTGCAAATCTCATGCACAGCTATAGTCACAACTGATAGTAGACTCACCCTTTCACCCACCTCTAACACTTGTCTCCACTAAACTATCCATGCACTGAGTTAACTGATGTATTCTTTAGTTGATTTATGAGTTAATAATTAGTGAATTAATTAATAATTAATTCACATCACTCATCACTAGTGTATTTGGCAGTTAGACTAAATACAACTAGTTCAACTAAGTCAAACTAAACACAACTCCATCAACTCCTCAATCAACTCCACCAAACTCAATCACTTGAGTTCTAACTGAAGTCCATCATGCAATAGCTCAACTAACCCATAGGAAAAGCGTATTTCCTTCTGGCAGTTGCATGTTCCACATAAGTAGCTCGAACTGAAGTGCTGCAAGAGGATAAGATAATGTTTATAGTCCAAATATTATTAAGAGCTAATAATATTCGACTGTTCTATTTTTAGACTGTCAGTCTAAAAATAGACTCCGCCCATATGTCTAAAAATAGAGGTCCATCTATTTTTACCAACATGACCAATCATCCATAAATAGCATTCTGCAACTCATAGACCATGATCCATATGTCTAAAAATAGACATAGTCTAAAAATAGACTTTGCACCAAAAATAGCCTGCAGGCCCACTAAGTGAAGGCGACTTCTTTTCACTAAGCTTCATCATCTTGTTGCATTTTCAACAGTTTTAAAAAATAATGATATATAACTTGATCTTAATCTTAAAACTGAATTATTATTTTTATTTTATGTGTTTATAAATATTTTTAATGGGTTGTCTAACACCTAGATGTTTAGGAATTTTTGGTTGGAACTAACTACATTTTTTGTTGACTCAATCTTAATTTTTATTGTTTACTCAAATTTACTTGTAATTCCAAACAATCTTTGCCAAATTTACTTGTAATTCCAAACAATCTTTACTAAAATTTACTTGTAATTTTTAAATTTTTTTGTTGAATCAAATTTACTTGTAATTCCAAACAATCTTTGCCAAATTATAAACAATAGAAAATCTAACAACACATGAATTTAAACATATATTAAGTAAGGTGTTTAAAGTTTCTTTTAAAAAAATTGAAAAGATTTTTATTATACAATGTTTTTTGTAATTATAATTTATGAAAGAAAAAAAAGGTTACAGTAAGATATTTAATATAACTTTTTGTAATATAATTTTATAAAATCCATATCTTATTTTGCTAACATATTGTAATATGTATGTAATATAATCAGAAGAGTTTTTCATTATTCTCTTATATAATTATATAATTCTATTTCTCTCAAAAAAGTTCAAAAAAAATGTTTAAACAATTCTCAATAACATATTAAATACATTTAATTATTTAAATTAATACATTCCACCTAAACACATATACATTATACAAATTCCTATAATATTAATAACAACCAATTACATTACCCATATTACACATATACATTATCCAAATTCCTATAATATTAATGACAACCAACCACACACATAAGATTTGACATTAGCAGGAAACTTAGATTTCTTTATCCACTTGATTATGATTATGGGGTATATGGAGGTTAAATTAATAAATATTGGGAAATTTGAATAATAAAAAATGTAGTCTGTTTTAAGTTTGTGAGATTTTTCAACATAATTTTATATATTTATAATTTTTTTTAATTATTTGAATTTCTTAATATTTATTAAGATAGTGTTTGTTATTTAATAATATAGCGTTTAATCATACAATAATCATAATAATTATAATTTAAATGTTATTAACCATTAAGAAATATGTGTTTCTAAAATATATAGGTTGATCTTAATCTTAAAACTGTATTATTATCTTTATTTTATATATTTATAAATATTTTTAATGGGTTGTCTAAAACATGTTTTGGAAGTTTTGGTTGGAATTTGACAAATTTTTGTTGAGTCAATCATAGTGAATCCAGAAATTTAAAATTAAAATTATATTATTAAATTTCTAAAACAACACATTGTTATATATTAAATTTTTTCATATTTAAAATTAATCTAAAATCATTTTACTTATTTATTAATAAAACAATATATTGTTTTTCATTTCAGTAGATATTTTAGGAAAAAGGTAAATGCACCATTGAATTTGATATCTAAAGATTTTTTATTATATATGTAAATAATGTTATTGTAGATTTTATTGAATTTCAATTGGATATTGAAGAATATTTAAAAATAAAATGTTCTCTATTAGATTGTAGAGTTGAAAAGTTATTTGTTTAAAATGTGCATGGTATATGCATCTATAAATCTATGTACCAATTTACCTTATGCTAATGGACCACAGTAACCAAATTCACTTCAACTACAAAAATGAATACATAAATTTCCTAAAATCCATTATAATCCTCACCCATTAGTGCATTGAAATATGGATAGGAGATGTGAAAGTTGGAAAATTAGATATTATTGTGACAATGAAATAATATTTATCCCAAATAACTTGATGAATCTTCAGCCATCAACCTCTCACTCTTCCTATTATCAAATTATGTTTTGATGAGAAAAATTTTCACTCTTCTAACATCCCAATTAAAACATACAATTATCTAAAAGTATTACTGATCATCCAATTATAATTAATATAAAAATAGTCATTAAATATTAAAACTAATTAGATAAACATAATTTATATATACTTATATATAAATTTATATTATTTAGATGAATATATAATTTAAATCATAATATGAAAGAGAGAAACATATTAATTTAAATTATAAATATTTTACAGACTTCTCATCTTTCTCTTACCATTGCCTAATTGATTCATCACCTGATTGATTGTTGGGAGAACCTCGATCTATTGATTTTGATGCCGGGCTATACCCGCACATATACCCACAGTATACATTTACTCAATTATAGTGCATATACAACTGTCCCAGGATATTTAACTCTGCTTTGGAGTTAAATCTACAGACCATCAATGGTCAAAGGCCCATTCCTCTATTCATGTATAAGGGAATCCAATCACCCCGCCTCAAATCTCCTCTCGGGACTATCTATGAAATCCCATATATATCGGCACTTCTATTTCATTTGTAATCCTCATACAAAGGATTAACACACAATACACATACTTCCATCGCGTTCACAAGTTTAGCACAAACTTCGAGGTTAGAACCTCGTCGCAATCGGCCATCGCAATGTTCAGTAGTCATATATATGAGCCATCACCCTTCTCCGACTCCGATCTCTGATATCGGAGTGATAACACATGTTTCCACTTTGAAAGCCACACCATATAAACTATCGGAAATATAATTAATTGGGAATACAAAGGAAATTCCCCTCCGAACCGATACGCCGAATTTCAAGTTCTATAGCACCACGACTATAATATCGTCGGGTCCGTCACTATAAAGTTCCTCCGCCGAACGTCGATTCACCCTGGTGCCCGATTGCCGATAGTCGAACTTCAAATATAATAGACCTGCCTCTATAAATATCGGCGGGTCCGCACCGTTCTTCGCCCATAGCACTGCTCCAACCTCTGATCGCCAATATCACCATCGGTGATATCGCAATTCCACCAAACTACTGACCCTTGGTGCCTCCGATCACCGATATGCGATTTAATCGCAACCGTTGATCAGCAACAATCCAACGGTCCACGATTAATCGCGCTCACTCTTTGCAAACTTCCAAGGTTTGTCCTGATAGCTTTAAAGGGTTTCTGCCGTTGCGATTTGATCTCAGCCATTGATCTAGATGATCCAACGGCTGCTGAGTGTTAACTTCACTTCTTTGCAATTCTCATGATTTGCTTCTTAAAAGATTCTGGTCTTCTATTCTTTCGCCGCGCGCTCTTCCTTCTGGGCTTAACCTCTTCGCTCTCCTTTAATCTCTGTCCTTCTCACAGAGTTTAATGGATTCAATGCTCCACTTCGATTCTTCTGAATCGCTGCAACTCCTCCTCCAAGGTTGTTCTGCCTTTCACTTGGATTCAAAAGTCCACTGTGATTCCTCTTAATCACTTCGTTCCTCTGTGTCCTGCAGAATTCTGTCTGCAACCTGCAGAGCCTACGAATTCATAATAATTCATACATCCATGAAATATTCTCCAACATAATTGACACAGATAGGAATTAACTCAAAATATATATTAATGTAAAAGCAGGGTTACATCCGAGACTCCTCGGTCTCGCTCACACACATGCACAGACACACAGGCCTAATATTCAATTATGCAAGGCCTCCCTCTCTCACAGGCCTGATTATCAACACTTGTGGCCTCTCTCTTGCCAGTAGGCTTACATACATATATATAATAAACATTGAATCAGATCCTTAAAGGTCCGATCGATCCTCTAACAAAAGCCTAAAGCTTCTACATGCATGCATACATGGCAGAAAAGCCTCCTTGAGACTTTATTCCATATTTTCTCTATTTTAAAGCAGAAAAACCTCCGTATCGCTCAATGTTCCACATCTATTCCTTTTATGCCTAAAAGCTCTCCCTTGCTCCTAGGATCATGGGACTACTCATGTTATTATTTATTTATTTTGAGAGCATTTAATTAAATCACACTTAAAGGCCTAAATATTATTTTGACTTGGGACTTAGGAAACTAATTCCTAAAATGCATGACCCCCTATGTCTACTATTTACAATGATTTCCCTTAGGCTGAATGCACCTGCATCAGATTTGTTTGAAGATCCATGCTGCTCAAAAAATCTTGGACTCTTTGTTGGTGTGTCTCTGTTTGGTGTCTCCACACGTGATTCTTGTTGCTCCTTTTCTGCTACACCATCTTCTTCCATCAGTGGCACTTGTGCATCAACTATTTTGTCTACAGTCCCATTCCATGACTCTTTTTCTTTGAACACAACAGCTTTTCTAATTATGATCTTCTTGGTGACAGGGTTATACAATTTGTAAGCTTTTGATTGCTCACTATAACTAGAAATATGAATTTTTCACTTTTATCATCGAATTGTCCTCTTAGCTGTTTAGGCACATGTGCATAATCTACACATCCAAATACTTCGAGATGAGATATGCTACAAGACATACCTGATCATGCTTGTTCTGGTACTCTGTTCCTCACACTCTTGTAGGAGATCTGTTAATCACATAAATAACACATGCAACTGTTTTTTGCCAATGCTCATTAGATAAGTTTCTACCTTTCAACATGCTTCTTGCCATGTTCATAATTGTCCTGTTCTTTCTCTCTGCTACACCATTTTACTGTGGTGTGTATCTAGTTGTAAATTGTCTTCTGATTCCATGTTTTTTGCAGTAATCATGGAATGCATTTGAATTATATTCTCCACCATGATCTGACCTCAATACCTTGATGTGTCGATCACTTTGATTCTCTGCTAAGGCTTTGAATTACTTGAACTTTGCAAAAGTTTCAGACTTCTGCTTCAATAAGTAAATCCAAGTCTTTCTGCTATAGTCATCAATGAACGTGAAGAAGTAACAACTTCGACCAATCAATTGTGTCCTCATAGGTCCACACAAGTCTGTATGCACTAGCTCAAGAGGTTGCTTTACTCTGTATGCAACTCCCTTTGGAAAACTTTCACGATGTTGCTTTCCCAAGATGAAACACTCACAAGTACTAGCAGGTTCTTTAATGGGAGGTAATCCTCTAACCATCTGTTTCTGCTGCAATAATCTTAAACCAGAAAAGCGCAAGTGTCCAAACTGAAAGGGCCATAACCAATAATCATTAGAACATGCAATTGTAAAAGAATTAACCTGATCATTGTAATTCATGATTAGAGGAAAGAGTTTTTTCCTTGTCATCTGCACCTTTGCTATCAATTGCTTTCATGGTGCCTTGTCATATATAACACATTCTTGTCCTTGTCAATTGACCAACACTTATCAAACTATGTTTGAGACGAGGGACATAATATACCTCTGATATTGTCTTCATCTCCCCTTGCTTGGTCAGAATGTTGACCACTCCTTTGCCATCTACATCCACAGTCTTATCAGTTCCCAACTTTACCTCTGTCTTCACAGATTTGCAACCAAATTCTTGTTTCTTATCATGTGGTTATTGCAACCATTATCATGTGGTTATTGCAACCACTATCTAATAGCCACACATTATTAGAAGGTTCATGCATGGTATGGCAAGCTACGAGAATGGAGTTAGTACTCTCTGTAGTGACATTAGCTCTCTAGTTCCCTTGATCAAGTATCCTTTTTTTGCAATCACAGGCATAATGACCAAATTTATTGAAATAATAACAGCTCACCTTTGATTTGCCACATCTTTGATTATTGTTGAAGCTTCTACATTTTCTTCCACTTTCATGTTCATGCTCTTCACTACCATTTCTCTAACCACCATATCTTTCGCCTCGTCATCTGCCTCTCGATCTACTTCCGCTTCAACCTCTGTCTCTTGAAATAGAAACCCGGCTTTTGAAATCGGTTTCTCAAGTGGAATCCTTATTTTTGTCTATCCTTGTCTCATGTGATAGAAGTGATCTCATCAACTCATTAACTGTTAGTGAGGTCGAATCCCTGGCTTCTTCTATTACTGCTACCATAACATCAAATTTGGTAGACAAAGATCTGAGAACCTTATCAACCATTGTTTGATCTTTATTTTCCTCACCATAAATTTTTAACTGATTTATGACAAGCATGATCCGATTCATGAAATAATCGATGTCGTATGTCTCCTTCATCTGTAGACTTTCAAAATCTTTCCTAGTATTATGTAACTTAACAATTTTGACTTTGGACATACCTTTATAGCATGTTGCCAAGGTATCCCATGCTTCCTTTGGTGAAGACGTGATAATAATCTTCTGGAACACTGCTCAGTCCACTCCTTGTTGGATAAGTTGCAACGCTTGTGCATTCTTCTTCGTTTCTTTCCTCCATTGTTCCCTCTCTGCATTAGTGAGAGCTCGTTCTCCTACTTCATTTGTAGGTTCTGAAAACCCAAACTGGACATAATCTCAAACATCAATATGGTCACCATCTTAATGACCTACACATCATAATCTTTCCCTGTAAATGGTAGAAACTGGGGCTGGAAATTTGAGAAAGCTATCTTTCTTTAAAAATACACTTCAAATAATAAAATATTATTTTGCTAAAACCCTTTATAAACACTTTTAAATAAAACCTTTATAATAAAACTCTTTTTTAAAAAAACACTTTAAAGCTTTAGACTTTCAAAAAAAACCATTTAAAAAAAATCTTAATAAATCTTACAAATCCCTTTAACAAAATAAACCTTTATATAATTTTTTATATAAAAATACTTTATATAGAAAAAAATAAGCCTGTTTATAAATATTATTTCTAAATCTTTTATAAAGTCACTCGAAATTCTTATTCCCGCCAAAAAAACTTTGAAAAGGATGTCACGTGCACTTTTTTGTAAAAAGTTTTAATATAAAGTAATGCGGCCCACGTGAACTTGACTTGGTTCAAGTACAATTAATGGATACGGTTTCACCGTTATTAACGGCTTGAGTGCTTTTGACCACATAAATGTTGAGTAATTTTTACATCAACAAAGTGTGAAATTTGGCTGTTTTTAAATAATTTAAAAAATGTGTAATGTAAATTTATAAAAAAAAATTGTTTTTTTTTTTAACTGATTTTGCAAGTATGTATTATGGATTTTGTAATTTTTTTTAACTCCAATATCAATTTGTTAGAAAGGCAGAGGAGGCAAAACACAAATTTCACACAATATGTATAAGTTGTGGCTCTTCTATTAATCACACAAAAACTTGAATCTTACAATGAACCAAGTGAAGGATATTTAAACCTTTTCCACTAGAGACTAGCCTAAAATATCTTGACATGCAACTACACACTTCTCATCTAAAATATCTTCACATGCAACCATACACTTAATTCAACTATGAGTTAACTCACTTGACTCAACACTTCAACACTTAGTTAACTAATTCTTTAATTTTAGCCAACTCTTCAAGTAGAAGTAATTAGCTTATTTTAACATCTCCTTCGCTTTTTGCAACTAATTCTTTAATTTTAGCCAACTCTTCAAGTAGAAGTAATTAACTTATTTTAAAATCTCACTGGGTCTTTGTAACTTTACTTTGACTTGACTCAACACTTCAACACCATTCTTTAATTTTAGCCAACTCTTTAGAAGTAATTAGCTTATTTTAACATCTTCTTAACTCTTTATAATTTTATTTGATACTAATTTGTTGAAAAAACATAAAAACCAAAACATAAAGTTCACACACAAAACACAAAAACTACCGTTTTTATTGATCACATAAAATCTAATAATTACAATTAACCCAACAAAAAATATGTATATATTTCCAACTAACAACTTATATACTTCAAATTACTGGACACTCAAATTTATTTACTCTCTAATTTTAACCAACTAGTCATGAGTACTTAGCTTATTTTAACAAGGGAGACTCATCTTTATGTAAAAACTATTATCGAGGAGACGCTACAATGGAGTGGAGAGAGTCCCAGTGTCGTTGCGTGCATATGCAGAAGTATCTTTATCCCAAAAGAAAACGACTGGACTGTCGTCACAGGCATCGAGAGAGTGGGGAATCGGGGGAAGAGGGGGTACGTCAACAATACCTTCCAATATCTGCAACACTTTACTCATCGACGGCCTCGCGTCTTCGTCGTCCTGGATACACCATCCTGCCACTATGGCAGCCCTCTTCACTTCTTCCAGGTCTGCATCATTCAACAATTCCTTGTCGAGCACTTCCATGGCGTTTCCTCTGCTGATGTGAGTTGCAGCCCAAGCTGGAAAATACAGTTCGGAGGATTCAGAGACCTTGTCCATGTTTCTCTGCCCCCCAATTATTTCAAGCAACGTTATCCCGAAGCTGTAGACGTCGGCCTTCACGGTGATCGGCAGACCTGAGAGCCACTCGGGGGCCAAATACCCTCTCGTTCCTCTCATGGTCGTCAAGACCTTACTATACTCTCTGCCCAGGAGCTTCGCCATTCCAAAATCGGCCACCTTCGGGCAGAAATTGGCATCCAGGAGGATATTTTCGGGCTTGATGTCGCAGTGAATAATGCGGTCCTTGCACTTCTCGTGCAGGTAAACAATTCCCCGGGCAGTTCCGACCGCGATGCTGAAGCTCGTTTTCCAGTTCAACAACTTGTGCTGTTCATGATTTTTCTGGGATTTCTTGAATAGGAAGGAGCTGAGGCAGCCATTAGGCATGTATTCGTACACCAACAGTCTTTGGGAGCCCTCTATACAAAACCCCAGCAGCCTAACCAAATTTACATGCTGGGCAACTCCGATGGTACTCACCTCCATGGCAAACTGCTTCTCTCCTTGGCTTACACTCTCCAACTTCTTAACTGCCACCGGAGAGCCATCTGCTAAAGTCCCTTTGAAGACGGAGCCGAAACCCCCACCTCCCAGACGCTCAGAAAAATTCTTCGTTGCATTCTGCAGCTCTCTGTAAGTGAATAAAGTTAGCCCGGCGGGGACGTATTCTGTGGAAAACAAAATCGATCGCTTCCAACACCAGATAAACAACAACGCAAAAGCCAAAATAGCAAGCAGCCCTCCTACGACACCGCCCACCACGCCTGCGAGTTTGGCCTTCTTGTTGGAATTGACGGAATGAGGCACATCAGCGGCATCTAACCGCAGAAACACAGAGATCCCGTTGGAAGTATCGTACAAATTTAGTAATTCATCGAACCACATCACACACCTCTGCGAAGTGCCGTTAACGTAAGCGTATGCAGTGCAGGAGCAATTGCTGAGACAGGCTTCCTGGCACCGCTTTTGGCCTTTGTATTCAACCCCGTGAGAGGGCACAGATGTGCCACTTATTTCTACAAACCGGTCCGTGCTGCTCTGGTTTCTCGCATGACTGCATCGCAACGGCGTCTTCCGAACGCAGCCGCTTGACCACTGCTGAGATTTCCATTCTTGGCTGTCTCTGGGGATAAAACCCGGCACGCAGTTGCAGGACTGAACATTGTTATTATTGCACGATCCATAAGGCCCGCATATGGCATAAACCTCGCATTGAGTGAGGGGCCGTTGCCAGATCATCATCCATCTTTTATTTTCCACCAATGCGTCCGCTCGAATTTGTCCTGACTTATCCATAAAGAAACGGAATCCCTGCGGTATAGTTGAAGTAAAATACATGGCCGAACCACTTCTGAAATATGTAAGATCGGACCCATCTTGCGCGGAGTCGGGAACATTGCTGAAATATTGGCCGTTCCAAAGACCGCTGTGCCAATATGTGGTGTCATTATTCCACATAAGCACGAACTGGACGGCTCCATTTGGATCCATCCGCAGGGTGAAGGGTCCAGGACTCGGGTCCCAAGGGCTCCGCCACGCAGACAGCCTCTGGCTATTGCTAACCTTCATGCCTCGCAACCATGTATTTTGCGGATAGTCAAAGCTCTGCCAAATGATTTGAGTGTTATTCTTGGCACTCACAACAACCAAGTTACCAGAATCCGTTATCACAGCAGAAGAAGGCTTATTCCCGTTCCCCTTGGAAGACCAAATGGTGGATCTTCCATAAGACAAAAGGAGACTCCCTTCGTCTGTGAGATTAAGAACGCTGGACGAGTTCTCCAGCGGTTGCTGCACGTTGGCCACCCAAACGACTGTCTGCTGTGAAGCCTGGGCATACCAAATTCCTACATACCATTTTTCAACATTGTTGTGGATGAGATTGAAAAATCCCAATTTGAAGATACCGCCTTTAGAAATCCTGGTCTGATTACCAGTGAGAGAAGAGCCCAACACTATTCTGTCGGAAGCTGCGTCTTCCGCATCACCAGACTTTATCTGAAACAGCATCACAAACAGGAAGAGAAAACAGTAGAGAATCCATGGGAATCGCTCTCTCATACTCTTTTCACTTCCCATTCTAAAATCAATGATACATGAGCTGCCTTGCTGCCAGTACACCATGGTCTCAAGCCCATTATAAGGTGTTCATTAGTCTGGTCCAACCTTTGAATACTGTCTCGTGAACTTGAACGAATCGATACGGTATACCACCATAATAACGTGTTCGTGACTGCGATTTGGCTTTTGAAACCTTTGAATGTCCTGTCAACTTGAACGAATCTATACGGTATACCTACACCAATGGTGGACTGACTGCCGTCCGGCCTTTCATTGTATACCTACACCAGTTCTTTGAATGTTGCGTGTTGCGTTTGAACGAGTCAATACGGTATAGCTACACCAATGTTGCGTGTTTGCTACGGTATCTATGCCGCTTGAACGACTCGATACAGTGTACCTAGACTAACGAAACGACGGACTGAGGGAAGACTGGTTTGCACTTGCAATTGTTCAAACATTTAATATTTAAAACTGATTCCAGGTTGCCAAAATATTCACATTAAAGGTCCAATTGGTCAAGGATTATTTAAAAACTATTTAATTAACAAATATTTATTTTATGACATAGCTGTATGGTTAAAAATTAAAATTTAATACTAAATTTATGGTGATGGGTGAAAAATATTTATTTGAGAGTTACATTTATACTTTATAATGAAAATGTAATATTAGGTATAAATAATCTATATAGAGTGAAAAACCATTTTAAACAATACAAGATTTGACAATAATGTTTTTTACCGGATTCCCACCAAAAATCTGCCAAAATCTTCAAAAAGTCACTTAAAGACTATTCCGTAAATAAGTTATAATCATGGTCAACAAATAGTTGCTTAAAGGCTGTTCCGTAAATAAGTTATAATCATGGTCAACAAATAGTTATTTGGACTTGCATTTATATGGAAGAAAATGCAATTGCAATAATAAATTTATATATTTTTGTATGGACTAAAATTTCTTGTTAAAATTATTTGGTAATGAAAATTATATTTTTTTATTTTAAGGGATTAATAAGTTAATAAATGTTGTGATCAAATTTAGACTTTTGTGATCTATATCTTGATTTCTTAGATATTCTTTTAGTGATAATCAAATCAAAATTCATTTCATCATCAGGACAAGATGAAGAATCAGATCATAGCATTAACATCAGGTTAAATAGAGAGAATTCCATGGAAGGAGTTGCAATAGAATGTAACACTGACCAAAAATTAAGAGGATTTTTTTCTTTCTTTCTACTTTTAATTTAAAAATATAAACATACATATATATATATATATATTATTTTTATATATAATATTGGAATTATGATAAAAATTTCAGCTAATTATAATATGAGGGTCTTGAATTCTTTTTTTATGACCAGTTATATGAGGTATTGTATTTTTTTATTTAATATAAATAATGTTGATTTCAATAAAATGTTTATTTCATAGAATAATTAAATTAATAACTATTTTCAAATTCAAATGGTTGACTATACAAATAAAATTAAAATAAATTAAGTTAAAAATAAAAGAGAATCAACCAAAAAGTCAAAATTAACTAACAAATAGATAACCCAAGGGGGAAAAATCACACGAGACAAAAAAAGAGAAAATTGAAATTTAAAAATTCAGGGTTCAAGGGAATAAAAATAAAAATAAAGTAAAAATAAAAACGAATAATTATAAAAATAAAAGATAAGAATTAATAAATGAATCAAGAGAGGAACAAAAGAGCTAAGAGTAAAGGGCATGGATACAACAATTGCTCAATGTTTTAAAACTTAAATGTGTTTAGTTTTTAAAATATTTTAATCATTTATTTTATTAATTTTATAAAATTGGTTTAAAATATTTTATTTCTTCTCTGATGCATTTGGTTATGAAATTAATAAAATTAATACAAAAATGTTTTTTATATTAATATAAGTAAAATAATTTATTTGATTTTCATGTTATTCTATGTAAATATTTTTCTATGTTTTTTTTAAATACAATAATTCTTGTGAATTGTCAATTTATGTAGGATCCACCTATTTGTCATAGTTACCTTTAGTAACATTTATCTCTTTCATCATTTTTTTTAACATAGTCAGTTACTAGTTTTTAATTCCAAAAAAAGAAAAGTGAGGCATGCTCCCATTACATCAAGGAAAAATGGAGAGTGGCTAGAAGAAGAACAGAGGGAAAACAATCCCTATCTTCCATGCCCTTCTCCTTTTGATTCTGAGAATACCAATTGCACTATCCTTATAAATACATACAAACTGATTCAACAGAAATTTACATTTACATAACATAGAAAACTACTAGAGGAAGAACTTTGCAGAAAGAAGTGGAATGGAGAATTAGCATCTATTTTTTGTTGACTGAAGGCTCCTGCTGAGAATGAGGCCGGTTCTTGCTGCTTTGGTAGTTAGAATTTTCTCCCGTCTGATTGATTAGTAAGCTCTTCAGGTAGTTGATAGTGTCATCCATGTGCTTACACTTATGTTTTAGTGATGCAATTTCTTTCCTCTGCTCTTCTAGTTGTCTCTTAAGGAAATAATTCTCAGACTTGGCATCAAATTTTAGATCCTTGACTGTTTCTCTTATGTGATCGATCATGTACTTGTTTGCTCTACATACTGTGCAACTCTCACACTTTGGAACATTTTCCAGAGGATTCCAATCCATATTTATTTAGGGATGAAGGCGACCTCTCTAGAAGGGAAATGCAGGGGCAATAAACAACAGGGAGGAGGAACGAATACTTCCATAAGTAAGGCCTATAGAGACCGTCAGCTGCCAATGAGAGGGATACAAAATTTCGATGACTAAAGTGACTCTCTTTTGAAACAATGGATTAAGCCAAGTATCGATTCTGGTATTAAGCCACAAGAGCTGCGTGAGGGAGAGGAACCCATCAAAGGCGAAGTGGATGAGCTCATTCACCAAAGGAGCGCAGTGACAATTTTAGAAAGTTTGTGAACAACTATTGAGACAAGGAGGATAATAAAGGAGGACGTAGATAGCTATCCCCGGGGATAGGAAGACAAAAAAGAGGAAAACAAGCGATGAGTTGAGAACAATAAAAGGGAGGGTATGGATATATAGTTGTGTGAAGGGCCACTGTAAGATAAAAATCTTGAGCATTTCACGAGAAGCATGAATGGCTACTATTCTCTTGGTAGACAAAATCTGACAATGTTGTTTGTTCATGGATATTTTCCTGATTTTCCTGTGATTCTGAGTTCTTGCTTTTCAAGCTGAAACGATTATTTCCCACCTTGATGTCCTTGACTTGAGTGCAATTCTTTGCATATGGTGACTTGAGGTCCTATGGAATTGGTTTTTGGGCAATCTCATTGTCTATTTTGGATTCTCCCACAAGATGAGAAAGAACAAGATTAGCCAGCTTATCAGCAGTACAATTATTTTCTCTTAGGATGTGCTTGAAGATGATTTCTCCAAGATACTGCAAATGTTTTTCCACCCTTTTTTTAATTTGGCTTAGAGCCTTATTCTTGAGGCTTCTTCTCTCCACCATCAAATGAATAATTATTACAGAGTCCCCCATTATGACTGGATTCTTCATTCCTCGTTGCCTTAAGATTTTCGTTCCCATGAGGATGTCGTATGCTTTTGCTCTGTTGTTGGATAATTCTCCTAATCCCCATTCATAAGTGATGGGATTTATTCCTCCTGGATCGAAAATAAGTCCTCCTACTCCAGCCTTTCCTGGGTTAGACTTAGAAGCCCCATCAAACAATAAGCAGGGTATTTTTAAATTTTCTGACCATGTTTTGAATTCCTCTTTTTTCACTCTGATTTTCCAGTTCTGAATGCTGATAGGAGATTTGCTGATGTTTATTTTTTGTTGCTTGCTCACCACAAATTTGATCCAGGTTCTTTCCTCAAGCTGCATGTGTTTGGCATCTATTGCTTTAGCTCCTTTGGAATTGATAAATTTTGTTGGTATGCTCCAGGTTTTAGCCAAAACTGTCCTGATACTTGGAGACCAATCTTTGAAGATCCTTAGATTTCTTGCTAACCAGATTTGCCAACACAAAAATGAGGGCAAACTCATCCGATACCTTTTAATTGTTTCTTTATTTTTAAAAGTATATCGATACTTTTTTTCCAAGTTGATAGCAGCTCATGCAGAGGCAGCGATTGCTGAGAACAAACTTCCAGGGGTCTTACTAGTAGTAGCCAACAATCTTGAGCAAAAGGACATTCCACAAAGAGATGTTGGATTCTTTCTTTACTCATCAGGCACATTACACAACGAGAAGGGCCTTCATAACCTTTATTTTTAAGGCTATCAGCTGTAAGAATTTTGCCTTTGAGAAGAAACCACATGAAAACTTTGATTTTTGGTAGGCTTTCTATTTTCCATGCCTCCCTCTAGTGTTCCCAATCACAATTTTCAAGCGGATGTAAAGTGACATATCCAAATTTGACTGAATAGTCCCCTCCATCAGGGTCCCAATGGAGAGAATATTTTGTGTCCTAGCTCAATGGTGCTACACCCTTAAGATGTGAAATTAAATTCCTCCATTGAGGGACCAGGCATTGGGGAAGGTTGTGGATCCTCTAATATTCCCATTCTCCACCTCTCCAGATAGAGATGTCTTCCAGAATACTGATTCCTTTTGTTTTCATCCACCTTCTCAGATCATGAATATTTTCTTGAAGGGCTATTGGCTAATTTCCCATTATTTTGTCCTTCCATATTTTGATAAATTTACCATTCCCAGGGTTTGGAGGAATTTTCTTTGATGATGGAAAGAGTCTTTTTTATCCAACTCAAAACTTGGGAGGAGGGCCTTATTGGGGAACCTTTATCCAGTAAAATTTTTCTATTATGGTTCATGTATTTTGTTTCCAGGATTTTCTTCCACCAACTACTCTCTCCTGTTATAAATCTCCATGTTATTTTTGTACTAGTGCCAAATTCATTATCCCAGGAAGTCTTATAGCCAGACCTCCTTTCTCATAAGGTTGTGTTTCTTGATCCTATCTCACCAGGCTGAGCTTCTTTGTTTCCACTTTACCTCCTTACCATAGGAACCCCTTGATTACTAGCTCGATTTGTTTATGTATACTTTCCAGAGCTAGTATTGTTGCATACTGGTATATTAGGAGAGATGTGAGTAATGCCTTGACTAAGACCACCTTTCATGCCATGTTGAGCCAATTCATTCCCCAGTTCTACACCTTTTTTTTCATTTTCTCTATGTACTTATTCCACATCTCGATCTTCAGATTTTCTTTGGAGATATGGAGGCCAAGATAATGAAAATGGCTCCATTTTTCTTGAGAAGGAATTTCCATAATTTGTGAAAATTTTTAGAGAGAATGAAGAGGAGTGTTCCAACAGAAAATTCTACATTTTTGATTATTTAGAATTCCACCGGAGGCTTCCATAAAAATGTTAAGCACCTTTTTTATTCTTCTTGCTATAATGCAAGAGGCCCCTCCCATGACCAAAGTATCGTCTGTGAATAGAAAGTGGTTTATGCTTTTTACTTTTGGAGAGATTGAAAGACCCGCAATGACTTGATCTTGTCTACTTTTCTCTAGATTTCGACTCAGAGAGTCCACCATAATGATATACAAAAAAGGGAAGAGAGGTCAACCTTGTCAAAGCTCCCCTTGAGTGTTGAAAAAATTCACTTGGCCTTCCATTGACCAAGGGAGAAATCCAAGGTCCCACAATACAAGCTTTTATTATATCTATTGCCTTTTTTGAGAATCCAAATTTCTGTAAAACATCCGAAAGGAATCCAAGATTGATCCTGTCAAAGGCATTTTCCATGTCAAGCTTGACAATAATTTCTTTTTCCTTTTTTAGAAGGCTTGAGTGCAATGCTTCCTGTACTATTAGAATATTGTTAAGAATTTGTCTCCTTGGGAAAAATCCCCCTTGGTTTTCTGAGATTATTTTTGGGAGAACTAATTTTCTTCTATTTGCCAGAATCTTTGTAATGATTTTGTAGGAGTTACACAGAGAAATAGGCCTGAACCCACTAAATGTATTTGCATTCGACTCTTTTGGAACTAGGGCGATAAAGGAGGAATTTGTAAAACCTGCTACCTTGAATTTCCCAAAAACATTTCTAATCATTCTTATCAAATCTTTTTTGATGATGTTCCAATTATTTTTATTAAAGGATATAGGAAACCCATCTGGGCTAGGGGCCTTATCCGGGTGTAAATCCCAAACAACAACAACAACTTCCTTTTCTTCAACTTCTTTTGTGAATTCATTGTTTTCTCCATCACTGATTTTTTTTGGGATATGTTGTAGAAATTATTCATACTCATTATTTGTTGCTTAGGATGATAACAATGTTTTGTAATATCTAAATGACTCCTTCTTTATTTCTTCTTGCCCTCTCACTTCTTTTCCTTCATTATCCTTAATATTGTCTATTTAATTTTGAATTCTTATTATCCTAGCAGTATTATGGAAAAAAGTTGTATTCTTGTCTCCTGCTTTAAGCCATAGACTTCGAGATTTTAGTCGCCACTCCTCTTCTTCCATTCTGTTTTTCTTGTACAATTCCCAATACGCTTCTTTTCCCTACCATAAGCTCTCATGTGTTTCCTCTTGCTGCTCTTTTTCCACTTGGGTTCTCTTAATTTTTTCTGATATTGCTAGCTTCATTTTTTCTGTTTCTAATTGTTTGTTCCTTGGCCAATGTTTCAGCTCTTTCCTCAAGGCTATAAGTTTAGATTCCCAAATATAGCTTTGGGAGCCAAAAATTTGATTTTCCCATACCTCTGCAGTAATCTTTTTGACTTCTTCGTTGTCGTTCCAGGTGGAACTGAATCTGAAAGGGACTGGACCAAGGTTCCCAAACATCCCTAGTGAAAGCATCAACGATTTGTGATCTGATGCAATGTTGTGGATGCTTTTTTATTTTATCTCACTGAAGGAGGTGGCAATTTTGTCTTGAATTAGAAATCTGTCTAGCCTTTCCTTTATATTATTTTTACCAATTCTTTTGTTGCTCCATCTGTACTTCCCATTGCTAGGAGGCATGCCCATTAAATTGCATGTTTCCATGATTGATTCTACCATTTCCCTTGATGGATCAGCATGATATTTCCCCTCGAACTTCTCCTCTACATTCAATACCAAGTTGAAATCTCCTCCTAAAATTATGCCATTGTTTTGAGCCTGCAAAAGATGATTTTTTAACATGACCCAATAGGATTCCTTGTCTCTATAGTGGTTATGTGCATAAATATTTATAATGATCTCTTTTGACTTTTTGTTTTTCAATTCTGTTTTTATCCAATGCAGCTCTTTTTTTTGCTGAATCAACTCCCAATTCTCTGTTTTCCATAATGTAAATATTCCTCCTGAACCTCCAATCACTGGGATTGATGTTCCCTGATAGCTTTTTATTTTTTTGGGCCATTGCTTCCATTTCCTTTTCATTTATCTTTGTCTCGTGGATCATAAAAATATCAAGCTTCTCTGATGCTATTAAGTCTTTCATTACCTTAAATTTTGGCATACTTCCCATCCCTCTGCAGTTCCAAGAGACTATATTCATTATCACTTTGGGTTGAGGTTAGAGGGACCTTTCCCTCTGATAGGGTGAGCATTTTTCTCCTTACTTTTTTCTAAGAAAGTGTCCAATGGTTATTGGGTGCCCAATGCCATTTCCTTTGCCGCAGCTTCATCTCTGATTTCTCTGTTGGATTTTCTACCATCCCTTTTTGGGTGGTTGAGGGAGGAGAGGAGATCTTTAGAGAGGGTTCGAGTGATTATTTGGTCGAAATAGGGGGGAGGAGGGCTATGGGAGAGGATGGGAGAGGAAGGGGAGGGAATAAAGGGGAAGGGAAGGAGAGGAGGGGAGGAAGGAGGATCATGTTCCATAAGAGATCCAAAGGGGTTATATGCCAATAGACCCAAAGAGGGGGGAGGGGATAGAAGAAGGTAATAAAGATGAGGAGGGAGAGGGAATATATTTTTTATAAATAGGCAAAGAAGGAGAAGAGGAGGGGAAGAGGAAAGGAAGAATCGAAGAAGGGAGAAGGGAGATAGAAGAAGGTTGGGAAGAGGATAAATGTTAGCTAACTTTTTCTTCTTGACTTGCACCCATTTTGGTTCTTGGTTTTTTGTTTCTTCTATTTCCTATTTTTTAGCACATCTATTGGAAAAATGACAATACTCGTGACATACCTTGCATTTCAAAGGGATTTATTCATAATCCAGCTGTTGAATGTGAATCCAGCTATCAACTTTGATCTTGACTACTTCCGGTAGTCCTTTCCCCAGGTCAACTTCCACACATATTCTTGTGCATGCGTGCATGTTTTCCTTTGGCTCACTTCTGTCGATATATTTCCCAACTACGTTTCCTATTGCTTTAACAGAGTCATCTCCCCAGTAGTGCAGATGAAGATGGGGAAGCCTTACCCACACTTGCACTACATTCGGCACATCCAACTCTAGATCAAAGTCCGGAGTCCATCTATTGAGATAAAGCCCTCTTGAATCCATGAAATACGGTCCATTTCTGAAGATTAAATCTCTGTCCTCTTTTGTTTCGAAGTGAAATGTGAAATAACCTCTTCCACAAAACCTGATCGAGATTTTCCCATTATAGAGGATGCCCAGTTTCTTTCCACCCATTTGAGAACCGATTGGGGGGAAGGCAAGAGGCCAGTAAACTGTCCAACCAATCCTCTCTCAGAGAGAGATAGAGAAGTGCGATGAGGAAGGGTAGGAGGGAGGATTATTTCTGGTATTTCATCGATCTTCTTTACAAACTTGGATATTGAGGGCCTGGGTCGAGACAAACCAAGGGAGGGGATCAGAGAGGCAAAGACTTCTGCATTTTCACCCAACTGAGCTAAAGATTCAGAAATAGAGGCAGAGATCGAATCACCCACAGGAGGAGGCTCCACATGGGCCATCACGGGCTAGTAACAGTGTAGCTAGCCTCGGGAGTAGGAGGCCCCAGGAGCCGAGGGAGGAGGGCACGCTCATAATTTGAAATCGCCAAGGCAGGAGAAGCGCAGCGCTTCGACTCGCTCATTTCTCTTTGATTGTTATACATGAAGAACTTCTTTGTTTATTCTAGTTAAAAAACCAATTGCACACCAATAATATCACTTACATTAGATTAATCACAAATATAAATATATCAAACATTGGTTGAAAA
This sequence comes from Pinus tabuliformis, assembly GCA_031772625.1. NCBI lineage: Eukaryota > Viridiplantae > Streptophyta > Pinopsida > Pinales > Pinaceae > Pinus > Pinus tabuliformis. Next base: position 1,630,033,297 of record CM062804.1, on the reverse strand, counting down.
TAGTAATTCTATCTTAACCATCAAACATTGGTTGAAAATAGTAATTCTATCTTAACCATACAATCAACTAGTTGAGGAAATATCTCAACCAAACACTTATCTAAGAACATCTAGATCTTAACAACTCCTAAAAAATAGGAACAAACTCCTTTACTTAGAAACCATCACAACTTAGACAAGTAGGAATTATATTTTCCAAGTCCTTCTCTTAATGACTACTTGTCTCAATCTCAATCATCAAATTCTAGATGTGGTCTTGGTGTTTATAAACAGACAGAAGAATATGTCAACATCCATATAAAGGAACAACCACCCACCATAATGTATGGGTACCCAACCGCTACAACCGCTAGTCTACTAGGATGTACTTTTCATACATGGTTATGTCAACCATTATAATTGCATACCTCTCCATCATTGTTAATTCAAAATATTCTAGGCTACTAACTCTATCAAGTTGTCTCATAACCCTCGTAAAGGTGTAATTGATGAATTGGATTCCATAGTTCCACTCTCAAACTCATTCAATCACTGAACAACATTCCAAGTTGTCGCATAACCTCAACAAAAGATCACTCTCATGTAAATGAGGGATCTTTCCTTAGATCCAAAACTGTCAAACTAACTGGACAACCATCCATACTAAATTTTTACCTGGTCTTTGATCCGGATTTAAACAGGAACGCAATAAAATACAGAGATAACCATAAAGACAGATATGCAGCGGAAATAATACCTCAATTCTGTAGGAATTTACAGGGTAAGTTCCACAGAAAGAATACCAAAAGGACACCGCTCACAACCAGATCTCAAATCAATACACCAGTATTTTTGACGTGGTTAAAACCCTCAGAGTGCAAGGAGGGAAACAGTCCACGACCTGTCCCAACGTGGGTACTACAGGCAATTTATTAATCAAAGAATGAAAATTTACATAAGCTTCTCTCATGCACGGATTACCCGAACAATGACCCTCCATGCGCTTTAAATAGAACTCATGGACCAATCGGGTGTCAAGCCACGGATCAAGTGTCGGTAATACCGAGGTGAGAGTGAACCGTCGGATCACTACATATCGTGACCGTCGGATTGTAAGTTACAAAATGTACAACGGTAAAGAAACACACTTTACCTAACTCTAACCTAACTCTATACTAGACCAAGTTGAACTTAACTATATCCTATGTGTCGGAATATCCTAACATCCCCCCTTAAGAACAACTTGGGATAGGATTGAAGGATTTACAAATATGACACAATAGGAGAAGGAAGGAGGCACTAGAGCCTATCCCCCCTTAGTGACAACTTCCTGAACTCCAAGCATATATCGAAGTTTAGTGAACTTCGCCTCTGTGAGAGCCTTTGTGAAGATGTCTGCAACCTGATCATCTGTTGGACAATATTGCACTTCAAGAACATGGTCATGAATGAGCTTTCTGATGAAGTGCATGTGTAGTTCAATGTGTTTGCTGCGCTGATGCTGGACTGGATCTTTGCATAGCTGAATGGCACTTTGATTATCACACCAAAGTGTGGTTGGATGCTGCTGCTCAAAGCCAAACTCTGATAGGATCTGACGAAGCCACAAGGCTTCCTTACTAGCTTCCACGGCACCACGATACTCTGCTTCTGCTGACGAAAGAGAAATGGCAGCCTGTTTCTTACAAGCCCATGTAATAGGTCCTGAACCAAGAGTGAAGACATAACCGGCAGTAGACTTCCGATCATCAGGGTCACCAGCCCAATCAGAATCAGTGAAACCAACTAACAGAGGAGCTGCTTTGGCACTGTAATGAATCCCAAACTGTACTGTACCTCGAACATAACGAAGTATTCTTTTAGCTGCTTTCCAATGACTTTCACGGGGGTTTTGCATAAAACGAGCAACAAGGCCAACAGCAAAGGAAAGATCAGGACGAGTATGGGTTAAATACAAGAGTTTTCCGACAAGTTGACGGTATAAGGTAGCATCAACTTCAGGAGAAGTACAAGAGACTGAAAGTTTGACTCCAGACTGAAAGGGAGAAGGGGCTGGCTTACAGTCTTCCATGTGAAAATGACGAAGAATATCACAAGCATACTTGGACTGGGAAAGGAAAATACCCTCTTGGGATTGCAAGACTTGAAGACCGAGAAAATAGTGTAAGTGTCCTAAGTCTGTCATTTCAAATTTCTTTTTAAGGCTGGACTTCACATGGTTTATAAGGTTGGGATCACTACCAGTAAGAATAAGATCATCAACATAAAGAACAAGGATGATAAGAGAGTTGCCCACTTTCTTGGTGTAGACAGTATTGTCAGAATGACACCTAGAAAAGCCAGATTCTAAAAGAAAGCTATCCATTTTGGCATACCAAGCCCGAGGAGCTTGCTTGAGGCCATAAAGGGATTTCTTAAGTCGACAAACAAGGCTGGAGTCTGTTTGTATGAAGCCAATGGGTTGTTCCATATAGATTTCTTCCTGCAAGTCCCCATGCAAGAAGGCAGATTTAACATCCATCTGATGGACTTCCCATTTTAAAGAGGCAGCAAGGGAAAGAACAAGGCGGATAGAGTTCATTTTGGCAACAGGGGAGAAGGTTTCAGTGTAGTCAATGCCTTCAACCTGTGAAAAGCCCTTAGCAACGAGACGAGCTTTATGTTTATCAACTTTCCCATCTGGTCCATACTTGGTTCTGTAAACCCATTTACATCTAACAAGTTTGCGTCCCTTTGGTAGAGGAACAAGATCCCATGTATCATTTGTCATCAATGAATGATATTCTTCATTCATAGCTGCTTCCCAATGTGGATGGCCTGAAGCTTCTGCAAAAGTGTCAGGATCATGATTTACTGGAGCTTGAGCCAGTAAAGAAGAGGCTCTTTCAAACTGAGAACGTGTACGTCGCTGATCTGTAGGATCACCGGCAAGATCACCTGCTGCATCCCGAGTAGCACGGACCCATCTTGGAAGTTGAGGATCCTGAGAAGGTGGGGGAGGATTATCATCCTCGCTTTCATCATCTGAAGAAGAAATGTTTTCAAAAGTAGAAGAGATAGGAAGAGGTGGCACATCCGCCGGACTAGGCTCGCAGGCCGATTTATTTTCATCAAATTTTACATCTCTTCTAATGATAACATTTTTGGACTTAAATGGAATAAGTCTATAACCTTTTACATCTTCAGAATATCCAACAAAAGTACATTTCTCACTCTTAGGTTCTAAAGCTTTATGCTTTTCATCTGGAATATGGGCCCATGCTTCACTTCCAAACACACGAAAGTGACTTACATCTGGTTTAATGGAACTCCAAGCTTCTTCTGGAGTGATATTCTCTAGAACCTTAGTAGGAGTGCGATTGATTATATAATTTGCACAATTAATTGCTTCGGCCCAAAAACTAAGACTGAGTCCTTTAGATTGCAGCATACAATTAGCCATTTCCTTTAAGGTGCGATTTTTCCTTTCAGCTACACCATTTTGTTGTGGAGTGTATGGAACAGTATGTTGCATTTGAATTCCATTTTCGGTGCAAAAGTTGATGAATGTGTTTTTAACATATTCTCCACCATTATCAGTTCTTAGCTTAAGAATTTGATGTCCAGATTGTTTTTCAACAAAGGCTTTGAAGGCCAAAAAAGTGTTAAATACTTCGCTCTTGAGTTTTAAGAAGTATACCCAAGTGCGTCTGGAGAAATCATCAATGAAAGTTAAGAAGTACTTGCAGCCAGAGAATGAAGCAACAGGAAGAGGACCACATAAATCACTGTGCACAAGCTGTAAAGGGGCTGAGGCGTGCCAAGAGGCACGTTTGTCAAAACTGTCCCGATGATGTTTTCCGAGTACACATCCGGAACAAACACCATCTCTGCAAGATACCATAGGAAGACCTGTCACCATATTTTCTTTACATAGATGCTGAAGGGAGCGATAGTTTAAGTGACCAAATCGCTCATGCCAAAGTTTGCTCACTTCATCATTATGAGCAACAAATACTGAGGGAAGATTGGATGACCCAAAGTTGTGAAACTTATACAACCTTTTGGAATCATCAGCAAGACCAGTAGCTAGAATCTGTTTAGGATCTTTTAGATCCTTGATTACAACATCATGAGGTGAAAATTCAACAATTTTACCTTCACCTGAATGAGTTATCTGATAGACAGATAGAAGGTTGCAGGATAAGGTTGGAACACATAATACATCATTAAACTGACCATTGTCTAGATGAACAGTTCCAGTCCCTACAACATTAAGAGATCTATCATCACCAATATATATATTTTTGGTGTTACAATCATTTAAAGAAGAAAACATGGCTTGGTTTTTGGCCATGTGACAAGAGGCTCCAGAATCAATGAGCCACTCATGAGAATGAGAAGAAGAAGAAGATACATTTAATGCATAACCAGACTGAGATGATTGACAATGACATGCAGAAAGTGCCATTCCGGAAGTTGAAGTTGAAGTAGGCTCCACATGGATGTTATGTTTCTTCATTGCGGCTTCCAAGGCTTCCATCTTCTTAAAGCATTTAGATTCTAAGTGGCCATCTCGATTACAAAAGTTACAATGTCTATCAGTCTTCTTCCATTTGTTTTTATTGGTCTTATCATTTTGCTGAAATGATCTTTCATTTTGAGGCTGAGATGGTTTAGGACCATTCTTTTGAGGATATGACTTCTTAGGATTCTTTGAATTTGGTTGCTGCTGGGCGGCTAACGCTTTCGTGGAAGAGTTTCCAAGATTAAGAAGACCAAGGTGTAAGAGTTTTTCTTGTTCTCTTATTAAGGAATCACAAAAGGAGTCAAAGGAAGGGGCCTTGTAGTCTTGTCCTTGACAAATGAAAGCTTCCCTTGTAGAATGGAAAGTGGAAACAAATACAGAGTAGGCTGGTCCCAACTTAGTAAGGATGGAATAAATAAGGTTACCATCTTCTTTCTTAACTTTAACACCTTCCAAGAGATATCTAAGGGTCTTGAATTTGGACAAGAAATCTTCAATGCAAGAAAAATTATTAGGATCCAAAGTAAGCAGCTCATTTTCAAGTTGATGGGCTCTAATTTCATTTTTAATTCCAAAAACTTTAGCAAGTTTTTCTAATGCTTCATGAGGAGTCTCAAGTTCTGCAATGTGGAATCTAAGATCAGGAGAAACAGACATCCCTATCAAACCACGTGCTTGATCTTGTCTATTTTCCCATTTTGCCGCCTTGTCTTCATCTTTTGGTTTCTTCTCTTGGTCTGTGGCTATTCTGTAGAGACCTTTACTTCTAAGTAAATCTCCCATGTAGGCTACCCATTGGAAGTAGTTAGTGCTGTCAAGAATGACTTGGCATGGACTTTCCATTTTAAAAAAAACTGAAGCTGAAGATGCTGAAAGTAAGTGTTCCAATGGATAGATCTCGAAAAAATAGGCGGTTTTAAAAAAAACGGCTCTGAAAAAGGCTTCCGGATGAAGAAGTTATGGCTTTTTGAAAAAAAAAATGTTGACGTTGCCGGCAAAGTGCGCGAATGTGCGGGAATGAAAAAATCCGCCCCCACAAAATGGAGACTTGAACCCAAGACCTCTACTCTCTTAAAATAGCTTTGAACCAATTGATCTATACAAAAAATTTGAGAGAGAGAGAGAGAGGGGGGGGGGGGGGGCCTTGGTTTGCGTGCTTGCCTTGAGAAAGCTCTTTTTCCCTACAAAACACAAAACCCAACACGAATATGCAAAGAAAAACGAACCTTACGGCTCGAAGTTAGCTTTAGCCAAAAAACTAGAAATTTTAAAAAAAATCTCAAAGTTAGCTTTAGCCGAAAAACTAAATATTTTTCTCAATGTTTCTGATTTTCCGAGATCACACTAAGGTGCAGGGAAAAGAGCATACGCATGAGAAAAATCCTTCCTTTCTGTTTCTGATTTGCCCAGATCGCACAGAGTCGCAGGGCAAAGAGCATACGCAGAAATGAAAGGTATAGATCCGGTTAAAAAAAGGCTAAATAAACTGAGACCGAAATAAGCAGAGAGAAAATAACAGTAAACTGCAAAAAAAACATTGTATACCTCCCGATCTGAAAAATGACGCAGCTAGGGCTACCGGAAACCTTTTCGCGTGAAACGAAAGGGGTTCCTCACTGGAACAGATGCTCCGAACGCAACAGAGCAGTCCTCTCGGCCCGAAAGCAGTCAGAAACAGCAGATCTAGGAAACGACAGCCGCATGCAGTTCTACCGGCTTCAGATTTGGATCACCAACGGACGCGGCCCTCAAATAGCTCTGATACCATGTAGGAATTTACAGGGTAAGTTCCACAGAAAGAATACCAAAAGGACACCGCTCACAACCAGATCTCAAATCAATACACCAGTATTTTTGACGTGGTTAAAACCCTCAGAGTGCAAGGAGGGAAACAGTCCACGGCCTGTCCCAACGTGGGTACTACAGGCAATTTATTAATCAAAGAATGAAAATTTACATAAGCTTCTCTCATGCACGGATTACCCGAACAATGACCCTCCATGCGCTTTAAATAGAACTCATGGACCAATCGGGTGTCAAGCCACGGATCAAGTGTCGGTAATACCGAGGTGAGAGTGAACCGTCGGATCACTACATATCGTGACCGTCGGATTGTAAGTTACAAAATGTACAACGGTAAAGAAACACACTTTACCTAACTCTAACCTAACTCTATACTAGACCAAGTTGAACTTAACTATATCCTATGTGTCGGAATATCCTAACAAATTCATTACTGTAAAATACTGAAATATGCTTACAAATAGAAATGGAAATAAACCAGCTAGGGCGATGGTAGTTTATCTCTGAGAAGAGATGTGGTGGCTACATGCCTCTGAACTGTCTTACAATGAGGCTCGAAGGCCTATTTATTGTTGAGAAACAATGGAAAACCCTTCACATTCCAAAACCTAACCCTAGAAGATGAAACGCCAAATTGTGGGCCCCGTTTTTGGGTAAGTTGGTACATCAACTTCCCGGGGTCGCGAATTGGTCGTACTATCTCCATTTGACGTGCATGATAGCCCGTTGGAAAGATCTCTCCGAGGACTACGATGGAAAAGACGATTTTTATCAGAAGGCGGTGGATTTCCCAAAAAACGTCGTTTAGGGCCTCAAAACGGCTCCGGAAGTTTAGGACCTGAAAAACTGCTAAAAATAATAAACTGTGCTATAATTAAAGAAACTGAAAAAAAAACTGTAAGAAGCACTAGAGAGGATCCAAGTGGAATTAGTGGGTGGCCACCAATATCCACTTGGATCAATCTTACTTCCTCTTTTATAAATCACTTCGACCATAAACCAATTTTTTTGACTTGCTTCACATTGTAAAGTACAAACCATAATTAAAAACTTATTTGACACCTAAATAAAATACTAAAATACTGAGAATATTTTAATTGTTACACAAACAAAATCTTGCCATTAACCAATTTTTTACGCAAACAAAATCTTACCATTAACCAATTTTTTTGACTTGCTTCACATTGTAAAGTACACACCATAATTAAAAACTTATTTGACACGTAAATAAAATACTAAAATACTGAGAATATTTTAATTTTTACACAAACAAAACCTTAATAGTTATTGAAAAAAACTACTTTTGGTGCATCCCTACCATTCTCATAAATTCTCCAACACAACGTTCGTAGTTCTGTACATATGACCTGTAAAGAGGATCCACATTTCCAGCATGGAATGTAACCGTAACTCATGGTGGAGGCTTTGTGCACCATGGCAAGCAAGAATCTCTCTAAAGTCAAATTTTCTTGTCTCCGCAAGTCAACACACTCTAAGCATCAATGCCACGCATAACTCTTCTATAAATTCTCCAGGCAACATCACCAGGGTAGAATTCTCCCTATAATATTTCCACAGTTGTACTTCGTTTTATGTATTAGGTATACCACCAAACAACTTTGATCCTGTATAATACTCAACACGTTATAAAACACGGAACCGACAGTGACCACTGGATCTTAAACTCCAGAAACCTGAGGTCCCAATTTTTGCCGCAAACTCTGATCTTCACAACACCCGATCTCATGAGCCTTAGTGCCCACATATGGCACTAATGATAGCCAATACAAAAATAATGATAGAAAGCTTCGTTGCTTTCAGGGATCACGACAACGTTGTTGGCTCATTCAAAACTATTGTCAACAAAACATTCCTCTCGGATCCCAACAGCCACACTACATTCGATAATTTAAGCTCCTCAAACGACTGCAAATCCAAATAGTTGACATCGACATTAATGGTGTTTCCACCAAGTGGTTGAACATATCTATTTTTGTTGACTTGAGCTGGCTCTAACAGTGGCTATCATCGTAAAATTTTAACTGTTGTACTTGCTGGATTTTCCAAACGTTCTTCCAATGCGCAGGTGCAATGAGGCATGCCCAACTTTCTGCACCTTCTACGCACTTCGCAGTGGATAGATCTGTATGACACATCACGCAGCAAAGCCTTCTCGTCTTTTGACTTTAAATTGATCCACAACATGCGGTTCTCCACACTAACCGCTTCGATCTAGTGGCATAACACCTGCTATGTAGCCCCTGTCCAAAGTCTATATCAGATCTATATTAGATCTCACACCCTCTCTCAAACATTGATCTATCACAAAACATGAAATCTATTCTATGGATAGACAAATACAACTGCAAAAACTATTATGCCTTCATATCCCTAGCCCTCCCATGCGGGAGTGAAGCCCAAAACGGCTCTGATACCAAGTTAAAAAACCAATTGCACACCAATAACCTCACTTATATTAGATTATCACAACTATAAATACATCAAATATTGGTTGAAGATAGTAATTCTATCTTAACTATACAATCAACTAGTTGAAAAAATATCTCAACCAAACACTTATCTAAGAACATTTACATCTTAACAACTCCTAAACAATAAGAACAAACTCCTTTACTTAGAAACCATCCCAATTAGGCAACTCCTTTACTTAGAAACCATCCCAATTAGGCAAGTAGGAAATATATTTTCCAAATATTCTTACGCAATGAATTATATAATACTCTGACAGTGAATTATATAAAACTCTTATAGTGGTTGGCCTAGGCTTTCATCTTAGCACAAATGCAAGTTATTACATTACCATAATAACCTATTTGAAGTGACTTCTGAAACAAATACCAGGCATTTAAAGCACACAATAATTTGACATCTTTCTAAGCTCAAAAATCAAGAGCCCTTGTTCTTGATTGGCACAAGTAAATAGATAATACTTCAATTATGGTGTATCTCTCACCTTTATCCATGCTTTTAGAGCATCAATTTACTCTATTCATTTAGTGTGGCTCTCATTATTTAATGGCATTGAATCTATTATAGGGTTGTTACTATGATTTTTTTGGAATTTTAGATGTCATGAATGGGATTTTTGGACTGTCCTAAATGTGAAAACGAATGTTAGGTGCATGGAAAATGTTATTACACAGCATGCTCATTACTACTATCTATTTTGTGGAAACAATGACCTAAAAGTCAAATTATCAAAGTTCAATCATAGTTAGTGAATCCTTGGATAGAGTGTTTTGTTTCTTGATAATCTATATCAATATGCGATTTCCATACAATTATGGATTCTGCTATTGTCTTCTTTAACCATAATGTAATTGTTACTATCGTATTGTAGTCTCGCAATTATTCTACTAAAGATAGCCATGGTTGAAAGAACTATCCATAAAGAGTATTTTATTGAAGCTACTATTTTGGGATGATTGGTGGTTGTGTCATTTCCCTTGCAATGATGATTTTGCTGTACAAGCCATTTTGCTATCAAGATTCTTTCTTGTTGAACTGAGAGCTACTTATAATTTGAAAACCCCACAAGCACAAGTTGTGGAGAAGAATCTTCGAGGATACACTGCAAGAAGTGAAAAGTATAAGAAATTGAAATATACACAATTAAGTTGCAAAAATAAGGTGTTGCAAACAAAAAGTTTGTAAAATCAACCAAATATTTAGAAAGGTCAAGTGGTAGATATAGAAGTTAAGGTCACTCACAGTAGCATTTGGTAAATAATTTTTGGGTCCTATGAAACAAGGCCCTACAAATTGAAGTTCCTTCTTCTTAGTGTTGGTTTTTGGAAATGTCATTGGTGACATGTGTTGCCACAATGTTGTGAAACATAGGTATTTATAATAATGATTGAAGGAGATCTTGTGGTGTAAAGATCAATAACATCTTGATTAACATCTCTCTGGTTTTTTTGTTCTTGGGTTTCTTGTGGAAAGAATGAGATCTGTGCTCATGATGTGATCGACTAGTGGTTACTATTCTTTGAGTTCATTTTTCAAAACGGGTAAAGATTGCAAGAAATCCCTTGGAGGAAGGTAGTTGATAAACTTCGTTATGAGGTTCTTAAATGATGGGGTTATAGAGCACACAATAGAGATCTTAAACACACTAAATTGAGAGACAACACCAAAGATCTTAAAAAAAAGAAGACATTACTCAATGGAGAACAAAAATCACACTTTTATTACAAGCAGGATTGGCCTTGGCCTTGCTTGGATTGCACAAGCAGAAGCAAGATTACAAATTTATAGATGGGAGAAGAGTTCGATATTTCTCCTCATGTGAAATTCATGGTTGCGCAATGAAGCCAGAAAGTTAGTCACGGTGGGTGGAAGTCGGTGTGTTAGGTTCGGCATCGACACTATTATCAAAGAGTCAACATCGACGTCTTCATTACGACTTCACGTTTAACATTCTCCTACTTGAAGCCGAATGGATAATCCTGAATCAAGTCACATCGAGTCCTACCATGCCTCTACATAACTCATGTTTATTTCTTGGTAGAATCTTAGTGAGCATATTAGCGGGGTTCTTATCTGTATGGATCTTTTGCAACGATAATTGTCCTTCCTCCAACACATGATGGATCTAATGGTACCTTAAGTCAATTGATTTTTTTTTGAGTGAAATGATAGGTTTTTCACCAAGTGAATGTCACTCTGACTATCACAATATAGAACATACTTTTATTGCTTTATTCCTATCTCTCCTAGGAATCGTTGCATCCACAACATTTCTTTACAAGATTTTGTTGCATCTATGTACTCTGCCTCTATTGTAGAGAGAGCTATTATTCTTTGTAGCCTTGAAACCCAAGATACTACTGCTCCTGCAAATGTATACAAATAATCTGCAGTGGACTTTATGGTTTCCATATCTCCAACCATATTTTCATCTGTAAATCCTTCAAGCACACTCTCATTATGAACAAAACATAAAAAATAATGACTAGTACCCTTGAGATACCACAAAATCAATTTTAGTGCTTGCTAATGTTGTTTTCCTAGATTGGCAAGCAACCTGCTCACTACTCCGATTGAATATGAAATGTTTGGTAGTGTGCATACCATGGCATACATCAAGCTACCAATTGTTGAAGCATAAGGAATATTGCTCATTTCTTCCTTCTCCTTGTCATCACTAGGACATAAATCAATACTTAGCTTGAAGTGGGTTGCAAGGGGTGTACCAAATGGCTTGGCATCCTTCATATTAAACCTGTCAAACACCTTATTGATATATTTTTCTTGTGACAACCACAACGTTTTGTTTTTCCTGTCACGCATAATCCTCATGCCCAATATTTGTTGTGCTGGTCCCAAATCATTCATTGCAAATTTGTTGCCCAAATATTTCTTCAACCTATTGATCATATTCTTATCATGCCCAAAAATCAACATGTCATCCACATATAACAATAATATGATATACTTTCCTTTATCATACCTCTTGATTTAGACACAATGGTCAATTTCCAACCTGTGAAAACCATGTTCCAACATGAATGAATCAAATTTATTATACCATTGTCGAGGTGCCTGTTTAAACCCATAGAGGCTCTTTCTTCAACCTGCAAACTACGTCTTCCTTTCCTCTTTCTATGAAGCCTTTTGGCTACTCCATATAAATTCCTTCCTATAATTCACCTTGAAGTAAAGAAGTTTGTACATCTAACTATTCACGTTCTAAGTCTAAAGAAGCAACAAGACCAAGAATGACTTTGATGGATGTCATTTTGATAACAAGTGAGAAAATCTCAGTGAAGTCAAAACCTTATTTTTGGGGAAATCCTTTCACCACCAGCCTTGATTTATACCTCTCCTTCTTTTCATCAACTGCATGCTTAATCCTATATAGCCATTTGTTTTGTAGAGCCTTTCTACCTTTTGGGAGCTTTACCAACCCCCAAGTTTTATTTTCCAGTAAAGAGTTCATTTCTTCCTCGAAGGCAGGGGGGGTTTCGATAGGCAAGGGAGGTTGGTGTCTTCGTGCACTACGGGGTTTCAATAGGCAAGGGAGGAAGCTTGATGGTTTTAGAAGAAAAGTACACATTTTAGGGAAGCTAGATGAGGCTAGGTTTCTCGAGAAAATGGCTAAGTGTGAGATGAGTGAAACATATGTGAACATTGATAGGACTTGACTGTGATCACACACAGACACTTAATGACACAATGTAGATCATCCAGAATGCATAAGACATACTTTGCTTGATGCAGCAAGCTTCGTGACAAGTGTGCATGAAGTGAGAGTGAAACATGTCAATGTGATGAAAACCACTCATGCACACGTGCTTTCCCCTGAAGCAAAACAACATTCCCTTTGTATGACAAACAACAACCCCTATGCCCAAAGATGACATGTACCTCATAAAGATGAGAACACATAAAACTCTTAATATCAAGGAGGGGAGATTGAAATCATCATCCTACCAACAAGTGACCAAGGATGATCAATTGCAGGATCCAAGGTAGGCTTCAAAATTCGCATGCGAGCCAAAATTTTGGAGGGTGTTGTAGCCACTACAACACTTGGCAACACACAAGTAGAACTCTAGCTCTTTGTATGGACCTTTTTTCATGAAAATCAAGTCTAACCCTTCAGGAAGTATTGTTCAATTCTTTGATCATCGTGGTTTCCACACTAACTTGGTTGAAAGATGTAGTCCCTGCCATTCTCTTGATCGGTCAGCACATGTTCCAAGCCAAGTTAACTTAGTTGTTTTGATTGGGGATGAGGGGTATATGTATGCACAAGAAATATAATTGTCAAAGTTTAAGTTTCATCTCTTGTGTTGCTTCGCTGCCAGCATGCCTGGATAGTACCCCGACAGAGTCACACAGGAATACAAGCATCGCTCTATTGCCTTTCTCTTCTTTCACCTTATTCATTTTTCATTATTAGTATTATTATTATTATTATTGTTTTTTTTATTATTATTGTTATTATTATTTTCAAAAAACTATGTGTAGGAACTTATTTATTTCAGAGGTGGAAGAGGGATCCCGACTTATTGAGAGAAAAAGAGGTTTTTCCTTCAAAGAAGTATGTTATATATACCTCTGACATACTTGTTAAGGTTTTCCCCCTCACCTTACTCTACTTGACTGAGCATACAAGGGTTAACCCAAAAGAACCGATTAGAGTAGGTGGTACTAGTTAACAGTGCAAGCGTTGTGTTTTCACCAAGACTCACTCTGAACATAACGTATTTTCCATCAAGGCATCATCGACTGAAGACAATGAGCTCTTCATAAAGAGAGAGGACAACATATAACCAAGTGTTGATATTTTTCCAAGTCCTCTTAGATTTGACCAGCTTGTCTCGAGAGCCAAACACAGTTTCACGAGAGGCTAAGCTATGGGTACAAGTAAGAAAAGAAAGCAAAAAGCAGAACTAAAGCGGAAGAAAAACAAGTAAGCAAAGAAATAAATCAAGAAAACCAAACCAAGTAAGCAAACAAACAAACATGCAAACCAGAAAGCAAAGCAAAACAAGAAGCAACGACTACTCCTACTCCTACGCTAAACAGTGCATGGGCCTACTCATGTGAAGTGACATTTCCAATGCAGCCACCGGCACATTGGTTGGCCCATGTTAGTGAAGGCATGGTTAACAAGAAATATATGCATGTAAACCAACGAACAAGAAAGATAGATCAGCAAATACCAACACGCTCTGAGTTCTAAACATCCACATAATAGAAAAGAGTGAATGCACAAAACAAACATTCTGTAGACATACCATGGTATTTTGACGCACTGCGTGCAAATGGTAAACATACACACTCTTTGGACTGTGACATACGAGCGAACATGAGAAAGACCAACAAATTATGCTTTGCTAAAGCACTCGTTGTGTAAGATTCCTCCAAAGCTTGAGCGATGGGATCATGTGATTCGAGTGGAGGAAGCAAAATTTGGGTGTTTGGTTGATCTTCAATGTGAAGAAGAAAGTGATGAGGAGCCTTGGGTGTTTCGAAAATTTTTTGATCATAAGAAGAACAAAGCTCAGGACAATGAGGGCCTGACATAACCATCAGCCCAAGCTGAAGTGCCTCGACACCTTGTGGGGTTTCCACTCCGTCAATAAGTAGATCATCGGAGACCAGTGGCATAGACAAATTAACGACGAGTGAATCAACATCGTGATCAAATGAAGAAGTAAAAATATCACGACATCCATGATCATAAAATTCGGGATGTTCGTTGGCATCCTCATGATTTGATGAATCGTGCAAAGGGGTAGATGAGAAGAAAGGATGTTCACCCTCTATGTTTTAAGAAATGATAGATGACATATAGGACGGATCTTCAAAGGAATATGTGTCATCTTCGCAATGTAATGACAAACTAAGACCCGATGTTTCCTGTGAATGATCAGAAGTAGAAACATCGGAAACAAGTTTTCACAGGGGAAATCAACAGTGGTAGAATTACAAGGGATGTCAGGATAGAGTGGATGAGGCGCAGATGGAAGGGAGTCATCCTTCACCACAGGTTCTTCTTTAGATCCCCACACATACTTATCATGAATGATAGCACAAGTTGGTTGCACAACACCAACTCTGTCGACAAATTGATTCGTGTTCACAGCTTTGAGTCACCCCGCCACCTCGCGGGTGGGCGAGTTGCCGGGGTGGTGCAGGGGGGGGGGTTTGTACAACTCCCCCCCGCATCACCCTGGCGGCCTGCCCGCTCGCGAGGTGGCGGGGCAATTCCGAGAGTTGCCCTACCACCTCGGTGGCCAGCCCACCCCACGGGCGGGCGGTCCACTGGGGTGGTGCGGGGGCTTCTGCAGCCCCCCCCCTTGGCAGCCCGTCTACCAGGCGGGCTAGCCATTGAGGTGGCGCGGGGGGGGGGGGGGCTTCTGTAGCACCCCCTCGTGCTAACCCAACAGCCCGTCCGCTCGCGGGGTGGCAGGGCGACTCTTGAATCGCCGCGCCACCCCGTGGGCGGGCAGGCCACTGGGGTGGCGCAGGGGGTTCTATGTAGCCCCCCCCGCCACCCCGACAGCTCGCCTGCCCGCGGGGTGACTCAAGCATCCCCGCCACCTCACAGGCGGGCGGGCCACCGGGGTGGCGCGGGGGAGGCTGCCACAACACTCCCCCCCTCCACCACACGGGCGGCCTGCCACCCCGCGGGCAGGCGGCCTTTCCATCCCCATCGCCCCTAACCTACAGGCCCGTTTGGCCACCATGAGATTTACCGGGCCCACCATGCCCACAATGGACATAGTGGGTAAATTTGGGCCGCAAAAAATTTTAATTAAAAAAAAAATTAAACTTCATTAAACTTATCTAATATTAAAATTTGCTAGGAAAAAAAATTAACTAACCTTTCAATTACGAGAATTCTCCGTTGAATATGTTGTTGATAGCAATATAGCTGCTCCATAAATTCACTCCAAGTTTTTCACTGAACCTCGGAAAACCTTGATGTGATGTGAGTAATAGTGATAATGAAATTTATTATATAGGTAAAATTATGGAGATGTTTTACCGTACAGTTAATGTGGGATTAATTTGTTTTAAAAAAAATTTAACATGTTAATTTTTTTATGGCGATATGGGAAACTATGATAAAGTGAATATTATGGAATTGTTTTACAGCGCGGTGAATGTGGGATTAATTTGTTTTAGAAAGTAGTATAAAAATTTAAAAAAACATTCAATTGTTTAGTAAATATTATATAGTTTAACTATTAAAATAATTTAGGTAAAAGTTTTAGTTTACAATTTTAAATTTAAAGATTTATTTCATAAAAAAATTTAGTTAACATTTTTCAATAAATTGTAGAATAAAATAATGAAGGGAAATACATGAAACAAAATTTTTGGAGGGAAATATTTTGGCGAAACTTTTTGAAGGGAAATTTTCTTGAGGGAAAATTTCATTCTCTAAGCTATATGATATCTTTAGGAGAGTCTGCATTTGTATCATTCAACCTCTTCTATTTGAAAGGGATGGATTCTCTTGATAGTGAAGTTTCACTTTGTAAAGCATCAACATCTTCATCGTGTAACAACTCTAGTCATATTGATGAATATAACGGAAATTCTTCCACTATGAATAGAAAGTCAATTCTTCCACTTAATCCTAATCCTAAGGACTATGAGAGCAGCATTGATGAAAGAGGGGATGAAGAATTTCAAATAAATAAAGAGTCACGGATTCCACTTAGTCCTAATCCCAAGGATTATGAGAGCAACACTGATGAGGAGCATGATGAAGAATTTCAAAAGAATGGAGTGTCACGATGTCCAATTAGTCCTACTCCTATGGACTATGAGAGCAGTAGTGATGAAGAGCATGATGACGAATTTCATTGAGTATGGAGTGTCACGGTGTCCAATTATTCCAAATCATATGGAGTATGAGAGCAGCAGTGATGAAGAGCATGATCACGAATTTCAAAAGAATGGAGTGTCACGGTGTCCAATTATTCCTAATCCTATGGACTATAAGAGCAGCAGTGATGAAGAGCATGATGACGAATTTCAAAAGAATGGAGTGTCACAGTATCCACTTAGCCCTAATCCTATGGACTATGAGAGAAACAGTGATGAAGAGCATGATGACGAATTTCAAAAGAATGCAGTGTCACGGTGTCCTCTTAGCCCTAATCCTATGGACTATGAGAGCAGCGGTGATGAAGAGCATGATGACAAATTTCAAAAGAATGGAGTGTCACGGTGTACTTTTAGCCCTAATCTTATGGACTATGAGAGCAGCGGTGATGAAGAGCATGATGACGAATTTCAAAAGAATGGAGTGTCACAATGTCCTCTTAGCCCTAATCCTATGGACTATGAGAGCAGCAGTGATGAAGAGCATGATGACGAATTTCAAAAGAATGGAGTGTCACGGTGTCCTCCTAATCCTAATCCTGTGGACTATGAGAGCAGCAGCGATGAAGAGCATGATGACAAATTTCAAAATAATGGAGTGTCACGGTGTCCACTTAGTCCTAATCCTATGGACTATGAGAGCAGCAGTGATGAAGAGCATGATGATGAATTTCAAAAGAATGGAGTGTCACGGTGTCCACTTAGTCCTAATTCTAAGGACTATGAGAGCAGCAATGATGAAGAGCATGATGATGAATTTCAAAAGAATGGAGTGTCACGGTGTCCTCTTAGTCCTAATCCTATGGACTATGAGAGCAACAATGATGAAGAGCATGATGACGAATTTAAAAAGAGTGGAGTGTCATGGTGTCCTCTTAGTCATAATCCTATGCATTATGAGACCAGCAATGATGAAGAATTTCAACTTAATAGAGTGTCACAATATCCACTTAGTCCTAATCCTGTGGACTATGAAAACAACAGTGATGAACAACATGCTGAAGAATTTCAAAAGAATGAAGTGTCATGGTTTCCACTTAGTTCTAATCCTATGGACTATGAGAGCAGCAATGATGAAGAGCGTGATGAAAAATTTCAAAAGAATGGAGTGTCACGGTGTCCTCTTAGTCCTAATCCAATGGACTATGAGAGTAGCAGTGATGAAGAGCATGATGACAAATTTCAAAAGAATGGAGTGTCACGGTGTCCACTTAATCCTAATCCTATGGACTATGAGAGCAGTAGTGATGAAGAGCATGATGAAAAATTTCAAAAGAATGGAGTGTCACAGTGTCCTCTTAGTCCCAATCCTATGGACTATGAGAGTAGTAGTGATGAAGGACAGGATGAAGCACTTAGTCCTAATCCTAATGGCTATAAAGGTAGCAGTGACAAAGGACAGGATGTAGCATTTTCAGTAAGTAAACAGTCACATTTTCGACGTAGTCCTAATTCTATGGACTATGAGAGCAGCACTGACAATGCACATGAGGAAGAATATCCAATAAACATCGAGTCAAATTTTCCATTTAGTCCCAATTCTAAGGACTATGACAATAGCACTGAAGAAGGGGAAGATGAAGAATATCCTCCAAGTCAGTATTTGAAAAGCACAGCTGATCATAGTGTAGACAACATTCCTCTTAATGATGATGAAATTGCTTATATAATTGATGATACAATGATGGAGATGTTGCCAAGAAATATTGTATCGAGGAGTACGAGCAGACATTTTCATATCGACGCAAGATGTTCTAGTTATACAAGGAGTAGAGAAGAATATCTGATGAGAAGAAGTTCTATCAATGCTCTCATTTCAAGTGAATGTTGTCAAAAAGATTGCTTGAAACATATGGATTTCAAATTTGCATTAGAGAGAAGGAAGAGATATTTGTCAATGAATAAAAGCATGCAAAATTCATATTTAGTTGGGTGCATGCAATCTACATTGTGAGGTTATGATTATCATATTGGGTCTTTATTTATCTGTAGAAAGGCTTTCAAAATGTTTCATTCGATGGGGAATTTTCGTCTCTCGAGAATTCAAGAAAATTTGGAAAAGGATCCCACATTTTATTCAGAAGTATGTCATAAACGATAGTTTGGGCCATTATCAAATATTGCAATGTCATGGATGAAATATTTCTTTCAAAGCATGGAGAGTGTATGCCAAACAGAGAGACTACATATTCCAAATAATTTTTCAAGACGAGAAATCTACAACTTGTACAAAGAATATGTAGAAGGTGCTGAGGGACATGGCCGGTTTATTACATATCAATATTTTGTGAAGGTATGGAAGAAAGAATTCAACAATGTTTGTATTCCTAAGAAGACAAGGATGGGGATTTGCAGTACATGTGCTTCTCTTAAATAAAAAAGGGACAAATGTGAAGGGTCAGAAAGAGGTAAGCATTCCTAACTTTAACTTTTAAAACTGTATAGTCATCAACTATGAAAACATATTTCTTAATGGCTTTCTTTTATGTTGTGTAGATTCAATTGTCAAAGAACTTCAGGAGCATCGTGAACAACAAACAAGTGAAAGGAAAAAGTTGTACAAGCATCAAAAGAAGTGTTATGATAATCCAAATAAATATTTGGGTTTGATAATTGATGGTATGGACCAGAAGAAAACACTTTTACCACATTTTGGTTGCACACCAAAAAATTTACAGGAGGAAAATTTTATTCAGTATCACTTGGTCGGTTGTATGGTCTTCAATGGGAAAATGTTGCCAAGGGTGTACTTCACAGCTCCAAATATTCATAATGATGCAAATATGACAATAACCATAATTCACGATGCGCTTTCTCATTGGTCTGGTAATCTTCCTGAAGTTTTGTATCTACAATTGGACAACACTTGCCGTGAAAACAAAAAACAGGTTGTTTTTGGATATCTAAACATGCTTGTTGAATTGAGAATTTTTTAGAAGGTAAAGGTTGGTTTCCTTCTTGTTGGGCACACTCATGACCATATTGATCAAATGTTCAGTTGTTTTTCAGTCACATTGAGGAGGAAGGAAGTTGGGAGCTTGCCATCATTAATTGAATGCATTAAGAAATCATACATTCCAGAGCCTACTTTTGATGTGTTGGAAGAAACAGTTGACATGTGAAGGTTTATTCTAGGATCGCATGGTGAGGAGAAATGCATTGAACAACTTAATGACATTAGCTTCCAACATCAATTTCATATCAAAAAAATTGATGGGAAAACACTAATATGGGGCAAGAAGCATTCAACTACTATAGAATGGGCATTGTCATCAGGTTTGGAATTTTTGAAGTTCATTCCAGATCATCCAATATTTGCATCAAAAATATCGTTATTACAATCAATTGGTGAAGTTCATAATGCACGAAGACAGAATAGAGATATAAATTATTTTGATTGCCTAGAAGAAATTAAAAAATGTAATAGATATACATATGAGTACTTTGACATCGCTGATTCAGTTTGGTGGGAGTCATTTTTCAATAATCAAAGTGATATCATTTCAACAACAACAAATGAAGATATATCTTTGAAAAATCCATTTATTTGGCCACAAAATGTGTCGAATGAACATGAGGAAATAAACATTTTTGAACAGCAACAATCTCAAGGTATTATTAATTCTTCACAGGCAGAGGAAAGAGAGATGTATATTGGTTCCATAAGATCTCGTGCACAACATGAGGCCATGGAAGACCTTTACAGGGGTTCAGTACAGGATATTAAGGAGGGTTGCATGATCGCAGTGCTAGCAGATGGAGATCCCAATGGCTGTCCATTCTGGGTTGCTAAAGTTATAAAGGTCTTTACAAAAAATGAGGATGTTATAAGTGTTGAAGTAAATTGGTATGCCACAAATACACACCCATTCAATGGTGTGTATAAGCCAGAGATTGTAGTTGACAAAAAAAATGGCGGAAAGAGAAAAAGAAAGGGTACAAATATAAATCACCTCCGCACAAACATCTTAAAATTGGAAGATGTTGACATACTTGTTTATGACTTCAATTTAACAAAGAGAGGAACTCTTTGGTTCAAGACAATAGAGATTCTGAAAAGGTTGTTACCAGAAGGAACAGTGTTGAGATGGGAGTCTGCTGAAACTAGTCGAAGATCTAGAAGAATTTTGAAACCTGAAATGGTGGACATGCATGTGGACTCAGATGGGGCACTAGTTGATGAGAGAGAAGAATATGGAACATTTTCGTCAGCATCCAATCATTCATCTGAGGATGTGAATTTTGATGGTGTGCAAGAAAATATTAGTGATTTTGAATAATTGTCTAAGACAATTTATATAACTGATGTTTGCATCGTATCTTGAAATAAAATTTTTGATTTCCATATGGTGTTAAATCAGAAGTTATGATTCATTTTTATGTTGTTGGATTATATGTCTTAATTATAATAATTTTTATTGTTTAGAATATCTACAATGAAACATTAAATTAGAGATATAATGTATGTTTCATTCAATATACAAATAATGAAATTTGAATTCATTTAGTCATGTAATTTGTTCATAATGTCATGGTTTTTTAATTTTATGGTTGAAAAAATTCCAATTTCTTTTTTATCTAGCATGTTATGGTTGAAAACATGTTGAGTTTATACATAGGAAATAAAAATGTTATTCTACCAAAAACATTAGTGTGTTTTTTTTCCTCATAAACAACTTTTTTTGGCACATAAAAATTCGGTTTTACTAGCATTTTTTAAAAATGTTGAAAATTGACCCTAAAAAAAAATCATCGTTCCAGTATCAACACTTTTTCGTTTTCAAGGTGTTTTTTGCATGAAAATTTCGTTTTCACTGTCATTTTTAAAACATGTTCAAAATTGACCCTTAAAAATAACCATCATTCCAGTATACACACTTTTCATTTTTAGCACTGTTTTTGACGTTTTTTCGGAGTTTTTTTGCCAGAGTTCCCATTTTGAGTTTATAGTTCCCGTTTCAAATTTTACATTGTTGGAAACTGAAAAACTGAAAGCAACAATGGTGGGGGTCTAAGTGGAATAGGCGGGTGACCACCAATATCCACCTGGATCATTCCCCCCCCAGGAAGAAATGGTCCCCATTGCATTAAGTTCCTCCATGAGATGAGGAAACTTCTGCTGAATTTGGTCCCTGGTGAGCCACTTTCCTTGGTGAAGGAGTTGGCCAGCTTTGACAACTCGATATAGTTGGATCCTTTGCTGTTGGGTGTTCTTGATCTGTGTGTCCATGATTCGATCAGTTGTGGCTTGCTCCATGCAATCTAGATTTAACTCTGAAGGTGTGAGTTGTTCTGCAATGTCTGATGTGTACAACAATGGTGGGAGGTATGGTTGAAGGCGGTCCACATTGAACACTGGGTGCAGGCCAAGGAATGGGAGAATTCTAAGCTCAAATGAATTGTCACCTATAGCCTTGGTAATGGTGTAAGGACCATATCGGAGTGGTTTGAGTTTCCGATAGGCTCCAGTAAGGCATTCCTTCTGCAAATGCAACCAGATTTTGTTGCCCACCTGAAACTTGTGTGGCACCCGATGTTGATCATGTCACTGCTTGTACTTGGAATTTGATTTCTCCAGAATGTCATGGACCTGCTGGTGGATATGTTGGATGTGCTCAATGAAGCCGTTTGCCTTATCGGCTTCTGACTAGACATGACTCAAATCTACCTAAGTAGCTGCAAATGGTATGGCCACATCAATGGGACATAGTGGCTGGAATCCCAAGCCCACCTGAAAAGGGTTGTGGCCAGTCGAGCTGTGGAGAGCCCGCTTATAGCTGTGTTGGATATAGGGAAGGCTCTCATCCCATGTGCGTGGATGCTTTGAGTTGTACATGCGTAGAATATGTACGATCATCCTGTTTACGACCTCTGTCTAGCCATCGATTTGGGGATGGAAAGTTGTGGACTTAGTGAGCTTGGTGTTCAGCATCGGCCAAAGACTGGACCAAAATGTATTGAGGAACCTGCTATCCCGATCTGAGATGATAGACTGTGGGATCCCAAAATGTACCCACACCCGTTCAAAGAAGAGTTTAGCAGTGACATCTTCTGTGATATTATTCTTGTAGGTCGCTAGAATGGCCATCTTTAAGAATCTGTTGACGACCACAAAAACACAGTCATTGCCATGCTTAGTAGAAGGAAGGCCCGACATGTAATCCATGGAGATGGATTCCCAAGGTGGACTAGGGGTAGGAAGCAGAGTATAGAGGCCTTGCTTCTTGATGATCATTTTGGAAATGGTGTAGGTAGTGCAGGATCTGATGTACTTCCCGACATCCTGTCAAAGATTCGGCTAGTAGAAATACTTATGTAGTACTACCATTGTTTTCTCGACCTCGAAATTCCCAGCAGCCCAGCTGTAGTGCGCTTCCCAAATCATCTTGGCTCGCTCACTTGAAGGAACACAAAGGTGTCCCAAATGGCATAGCAGGACATCATGGAGGTGAAAATCTGGAACTTGCTGACCCTCCAAGAGCATCTAGTATGTGTGGCCGAACTCTGGGTCGCTTTTGTAGAGAAGTGGCCAATCAAAAGTCTCGTGCCCACAAGAGTTGAGCACGATGGTTAATGCCATGATCGGTGGTTGGCTGAGGTAGTCTGCAACATTATTGGTGCTACCCTTCTTATATTTGATATTCAAATGGAACTTCCCTTGCATCTGTATGAACTGCAGGGGTCAGTGGTCTGTGTGGATGACTATTTCCTTCCCCAAAATGTAACGCTTCTATTGTCAGTAGGCCTGCACAATGGAATACATCTCTTTGTCATAAGTGGGATACTTCTAGACTATGTCTGAAAGTGTCTCACTATGATATGCCATTGGATGCCCCTGTTGAGTAAGGACTGCCCCAATAGCATAGTCAGAGGCATCTGTCTCGATCTCAAATGGTTGTTGCAAGTCTGGTAAAGTGAGCACTGGTGCAGAGCAGAGGCAATGTTTCAACTCTGCGAATGCCTTCTGTTGAGATTCATACCAAAAGAATTTTTCTTTCACTCCTCCCTTGGTGACTTGACTCAAGGGCCAAGTGATATGAGAGAATCCCAACACGAAACTGCGGTGGAAATTGGCAAGACCCAGAAAGCTATGGAACTCTGTCAGAGTGGTTGGGGCTGGCCAATCTCGAATGACTTGGATCTTGGATGGATCCACATGCACCCCTCGTTAATCAATAATGTATCATAGATACTGAACTTGGGTCATGCCAAAAGCACATTTCTCCAAATTGGCACACAACTTTTGTTGCCACAGTGTTTGAAGAACCTGTCGGATGTAGTGGAGGTGCTCTTCCCAACTCTGGCTAAAGATCAGGATGTCATCCAAGTATACCACTACACATGAGTTGGTGAATGACAACAAGATGTCATCCATTAGCATCATGAAGGTTGTAGGACGATTCGTCAACCTAAAAGGCATAACCAACCATTCGAAGGCCCTCCTTCACTTTGAAGGCAACCTTCCACACATCGGAGGGTTCGATTGGCACCTCATGACAATTGGACTTCAAGTCGATCTTATTGAAATATTTCCCCCCCTTCAGTTGGTCCAGAAGGTCATCAATCCATGGGTTTGGGTACCTATTCTGGACAATGATCTCATTCAGTGCGCGGTAGTCAATATAGAGTCTCCAAGTCCCATCCTTCTTCTGTACCAACATGATTGGGCTCCCACAAGGCAATGAACTCGGACAGATGTGACCTTTTTGCAGCAGCTCTTGAATCTACCTCTTGATTTCGTCATTCTCTAGAATGGAGTGTCGATAGATTGGTCCATTAGGCAACGACGCAACTGGGGTCAGATCGATGGAGTACTTGACCTGATAGTGCAGAGGCACCCATGTGGGGGAGGTGAAGATGTCCTCATACTCCTCCACGACCTTGTTATAGAGGAGCCCTGTCTAGAGGTCGTGACCACCGTCTTCTTCTTTCCCTGAGGGCGTTTCACGAGGGAAACAAATTTCCTGGTTTTGGAAATGAGCTTACTGCATTGTTTTGTAGTAACCAAAGAGATGGCAGTAGGCAGTGGCACCTCTGGTATCCTGTACAACTTATTTCCCAAAGTAATAATAATAACACGAGGCCTTGACTCATACACAGCATGTCACTTCCATAAGTATGGTTGGCCTAATAATACATTACAAACATCAAGGGGAGCAACGTCACATAATACCTCATCCGTGAAGGGCTTGATGTTGTATGGAAGGCGGAACTGTTGGCTCACGCGAAGATCCTGTCCTTGGTGAAGCCACCCGATGGTGTATGGTTGTGGATGTGCTGTGGTTGGTAAGCCCAATCACTTCACGACCTCTGTCGAAATGAGGTTCTTTTGGCTCTCACTATCGACAATGAACTGTAGTAGGGAACCCTTTACCCACATCTGGGAGTGGAAGAGGCGCTCCTCCTCCTCTGGATCTTCAGGTTCCTCCTTCTAGATCTTCATGGTGGTAACGGTGGCGTTGGGCTCCACATTGATAATCTACTTCCCTTTTTCATTCCCCTTGTCAGGTTGTGACTCAAGTCGGAACATGCATTTGATTTTGAAGCCTTTAGCTTGGCCACTAGTGATTGCTTGGCCTGACACTCACTTGTGTTGTGAGTGGAGCTCTTATGGAACTCACACCACTTTCTCGTGTCCTTCTTTGGCTTCACGACATTTTTCTTTGCTTGCGGATTTGGTGGGTTGTCCTGGGCTGCCCTGCCTTGGCTTTTTCCTTTGTTCTGTAGTTTGGGGGCAACTTTCCCTTGCTTCAGATTCGTAGATCCAAAGTCTCGCATCTTCTGTTTAAAATTTTTCTTGATCTTGACTGGATATGGTATGCCGTGCCGAGCGAGGAGATGTCCAGGAATTCCATCTCATCTTGGATGTACCTGTGTAGGCATTTGAGGTACTTGAGAACCAAATGCTTCTCAGAATCCTTGATACCCAACTTCATGCGAAGGGTATGAAAAACATTGGTAAGCTTCGACACATATTGGTCCCTTGCCTATTGTAGCGTTGTCCATTTTATGTATTTATCCTCATAGCTCCTGACAGGGTAGTACTTCTCCTTGATGGCATCTCGGAATGAGTTCCAAGTGGGTGTAGCTGAAAACAGTGAGTTCGTACTTTCATCCTTCTACTCATAGTAGGTTTCCCACCAGTCCTTGACATGGGGAGCTGCTTTGAGAAGTGCAAAAGTAATATTTTCCCGGCTGGAAAAATCATGAACGGAAAATATCCTTTAGTATTTTTAACCATTTATCAACAGTGTCTGCATCTATCTAACCCTCAAATATGGGAATGTCAAAGTTAACTTGTACCTTAAAGGGTGTGGCGCTTCTAGAGTAGATGTCGGAAGTAGATGCATCGCCCCTGGGTAGTTGTTGAAGGATCTAGGCAAAGTTGTCCATCATCATGTTCCTTTCTTGCTTGAGGGCTTCCTCGAGCAAGATTTTGATAGGATATTTTGCCCCTTCATCTTTATTTTCATCTACCATGGGAGGTCGTCGGGATTTGTGAGGCTGGTCTTGCAAAGGTTCGACCAGTTTAAGCCCTAACTCCATATATCCTGACCTCGTTGGGGACATGCAAAGAAAAATAGAGAAAGAGCAGACCACTCTGATACCACTAATCCAAATTTAAACAGGAACACAACAAATTATAGATATAACCATAAATACAAATATGCAGTAGAAATAGCACTTCATTTCATTAATATCAAATACTGAAATATGATTACAAACAGAATGGAAATAAGACTAGCTCGGGCGATGGTAGCTTATCTCTGAGGAGAGATGTGGTAGCTACATGCCTTTGAACTGTGTTACAATGAGGCTTGAAGGCCTATTTATTATTGAGAAATAATGGAAAACCCTAAACATCCAAAAACCTAACCCTAAGAGATGAAGCGCCAAACTATGGGCCTTGTTTGGGTAAACCGATACATCAATTTCCCGGGGTCGTAACTTTGGCATACGATCTTCGTTTGACGCACACAATACCTCGTTAGAAAGATCTATCCGAGGACTACAACTTTTGAGTGAGAAAAATTATTGAGTGTTGCATGTTTATCCCAGTTTTCCCAAAAAACGTCGTTTAGGGCCTCAAAATGGCTCCAGAAGATCAGGACCCGAAAAACTGCCAAAAATAGTAAATTGTGCTACAAATAAGGAAACTGAAAAACAGAAAGAAATAATGGTGGGGGTCCAAGTGGAATAGGAAGGTGGCCACCAGTATCCACCTGGATCAAGCGGGCATGCTTAGCATCTTTTGTGCAATTTTTTGGAGGAGTGAGGCTGAGGGTCACTGCCTAGTCAAACTCTTTGGTTGACCAACTTGATGCTTGGTTGACGCTTGGAGGCAATGAAAATTGAGATGGCTTGCTGAGAAAATTTTGTGTTATTCTAGGTGATATTCAATCGGTCGACTTCAGAATTGCGCAATGCAGACTGGCTGGGAGGCAGCCTCAAGCTCGGCGCAATTCTGGGCAATAGTACATGATCACTCAGAGCTAAAACTATGCAGTGCAGCTCAGTGAGGGTCCGACTGTTGGAGGGTGGTCCAATAGAAAAAGTTTCAAAAAAATGACTAAGTGTGTGAATGAGTGACTTCCTACATGCGTGACATTGCGAACACACACTTAACATAACTTGACGACAAGACACCTCGAACCATCAAGACAACATACATTCAGTGTCACTGACCGACAAGTGTGAGCGACCAGCGCGACACTTGTGATAGATCGTTGAACGACCATGACGACACTTGCACGACAATTCTTACAACATCGTGTGTGTTTGTGACAAATGTTTACATAATGAACACAACTCAAACACAACCTTCAACATCAGAAGAACGAGGTCGCAAGCATGACATAACAATCAACATGTTGAAGACGATAGTTGGTCAAACAAGTGAAAAGGCAGCAAGACATGTAGAAGAAACATATAAAATGACCTTTTGTGTTTGCGCACATGCATGTTACTCAAGAAAAGATGATATGACAATGACAAGTAGTCCTACAAACTCAACTAAGAGGTGTACTTCGAAAGGTTTTCTTTACTTACCATACTTACCCTCAAGATGATCATGCATCTGACGGAGTTTTCATGCAGTCTTGATATTTTCCATTACTTGGTTCGTTGGTCTTTCTCCTCAACTCCTTGGAAGCGATTTCAGCATGTCACCTTTTCCTATGGTCACTGAGAGGTAGATCTGCGCAATTTCAGCAGACAATGACTATTGTCGGAGTGAGGCCCTGGGAGGCCTGTCTGCGCAGTTTCTACATGCAAGACAGACAGGGAAACTTAGACAACATTAAGCAGTTTTGAGGCACATGACACTGCTGTGGGATGGGGGTCCTGGGAGGACACCCTTGCACAATTTATGAGTGCAGTGCAGCTGAATTGCTCTGCACATTTCTGGAGAGCAGTGCTGGCTGCCTGATTTCTCTACGCATTTTTGGAGAGGAGTGTTGGCTAGGGTCTCTGCAGGCTGCAAAGTTTCAACAGGAAAGGGTGGTTGGTGTCTTTATGGGTTGTGGGGTTTCAGCAAGCAAGGGAGGTTGGTGTCTCTGTGCATTGTAGGGTTTCAGTAGGAAAGGGAGGAAGATTTATGGTTGCATAAGCAAAGCGCAAAGTTCAGGGAAGCTGGATGAGGCTAGGTTGCTCGAAAAAATGGCTAAGTGTGAGATCAATGAAACATATGTGAACATTTATAGAACTTGACTATGATTGCACACAGACACTTAATGACACAACGTAAACCATCCAGAATTCATAAGACATACTTTGCTTGATGCAACAACCTTCATGACAAGAGTGCGTGAAGTGAGAGTGAAACATGTCTATGTAATGACAACCACCCATGCCCACGTGCTTTCTCTTGAAGCAAAACAACAATCCATTTGCATGACAAACAACAATCCCTATGCCCAAAGATGACACATGCTACACAAAGATGAGAACACGAACAACTCTTAAGATCAGTGAGGGGAGCTTGAAATTATCATCTTACTAACAAGTGCCCAAGGATGATCAATTGCAAGATCGAAGGTAGGCTCCGAAATTCGCATGCGAGCCAAAATTTTGGAGGGTGCTGTAGCCGTTACAACACCATCTTAATGGCCCACACATCATAATCCTTCCATGTAAACAGTGGAAAATCAGGTTAGAAATTCGAGAAAACCATCTTTATTCAAAAAAATACACTTCAAATAATAAAATCCTCTTTTACTAAAATTTTTTATAAACTATTTCAAAAAAACCTTTATAATAAAAATCTTTCTTAGAAAAAAACTTTAAAACTTTAGACTTTCAAAAAAGCATTTTTAAAAAATCTTACAAAGCCTTTTAACAAAATAAACCTTTATATAATTTTTTTTTATAAAAAAACTTTCATAAACTTATAAATGCCTTTTATAAAGATTATTTTCAAATCTTTTATAAAGTCACTAGAAATTCTTATTCTGTAAAAAAAATAACTTTGAAAAAGACATCACGTGCCTGTTTTTTTAAAAGGTTTTAATATAAAGTAATGTGGCTCACATGAACTTGACTTCGGTCAACCACAATTAATGCACATGGTTCCACGGTTATTAATGGCTTGAGCATTGCCGACCACATAAGTTTTTCGCACTTCCTACCACATAAATTTTGCACGGTTTTTACTGAACTTTGCGCTTTCTTTAACAATTTGACAAATTTACAACTCAAATTTATAAAAAAATTGTTAGCCTTTTTCTTTGGCCTTCTTCTTAGTGGCTCTGCCGGCACTACGGATCTTATAATCCTTCCTTAGCTCTGATACCAATTTGTTGGAAAGGCAGAGGAGGCAAAACAACAATTTCACACTAAACATGCCAGAGCGCTACTATTGATCACACAAAAACTTGATTCTTACAATGGACTCGGTGAATGGTAACCTTTTTGACATGCAACCACACTTTTAATTCGAGTGACTTAACTCACTTGACTCAAAGCTTCAACACTCAACACTCTTAATTGACTCTTTAATTTTAGCCAACTCTTCATATTTTAACATCTCCGTGGCTCTTTGTAATACCAATTCGCTGGAAAAACAGAGGAGCCAAAACACAAATTCCACACACAAAACACTGGCTCTTTTATTGATCACAGAAAACTTGATAATTACAATGAACCTAGTGAGATATATTTATATTTTTCCAACTAGCGACGCACCTAAAATTAACTTATTCATCTATCACTTAACTCCACAGGTTCGACACTAAATTAACTTATTCACTAATTTTAGCCAAGTCTCACACTCAAGTAATTAACTTATTTTAACAGGGAGACCCAGTTCGTGTAAAAAATATTATCGAGTAGACGCTATATTGGAGTGGACGGATCACCAATGTCATTGCGTGCACATGGTGAAATAGTTTTATCCCAGAAGAAAATGACTAGATTGTCATCACATGTATCGAGAGAGTGGGGAATTGGGGGAAGAGGGGGTATGTTTACAATGCCTTCCAAAATCTGCAATACTTTAGTCATGGACAGCCTGGTGTCTTCGTCGTCCTGAATGCACCATCCTGCCACTATGGCAGCCCTCTCCACTTGTTCCACGTGATCATTGTTCAACAATTCCTTGTCCAGCACCTCCATGGCATTTCCTCTGCTGATGTGAGTTGTAGCCCAAGCTAGAATGAACAATTCAGAGGATTCAGAGACCTTGTCCATGTTTCTTTGCCCTGCAATTATTTCAAGCAATGTTATGCCGAAGTTGTAGATGTTGGCCTTCACAGTGATCGACAGACGTGAGAGCCACTCAAGGGTCAAGTACCCTCTCGTTCGTCTCATGGTCGTCAAAACCTTACTACACTCTCTGCCCAGGAGCTTCGTCGTTCCAAAATCGGCCACCTTCGGGCAGAAATTGGAGTCCAGAAGGATGTTTTCGGGCTTGATGTCGCAGTGAATAATGCGGTCCTTGCACTTCTCGTGCAGGTAAATAATTCCCCGGGCAATTCCCACCGCGATGCTGAAGCGCGTTTTCCAGTTCAACAACTTGTGTTGTTCATCATTTCTCGGGGATTTCTTGAAAAGGAAGGAGCTAAGGCAGCCATTAGGCATGTATTCGTACACCAACAGTCTTTGGGAGCCCTCTTTGCAAAACTCGACCAGCCTAACCAAATTCACATCTTGGGCAACTCTGATGGTACTCACCTCCATGTAAAATTGCTTCTCTCCTTGGCTTACACTCTCCAACTTCTTAGTTGCCACTGTTGAAATTGTAATTTCAACTGCAGTAATAATTGAACAGTAGCGGCATATTTTACTTCTGCAAAACAGTTAGCTCTTTCCCTGCGATGCGATCAGATCGCAGATCGCAAATCGCAGTACCCTTGTGCTAAGCCCTCCGCCTTTCTGGGATGCGATCTTGCGATGCGATCGCAAATCGCAGATCGCAAGTTTCACCTTACGCGCGTTATGCTCCTGTCTCTTGCAATGCGATATGTTTTAGCGATGCGATATTATCGCACATCGCTGATCGCTCATCTCTCAACTTGTCTCAGCCTCCCGATAGCCTTCTGCGATGCGATCCAATTGAAGTCAACGGTTGAGTACAGGCCTGCAGCATGAATTTTACGTGAAGTGAAAGTTACATTTTTGACCGCCAGTAAATGTCAGTAAAACAGTAAATGCAATTTACTGTGGGTTGGTAAGTTTTTGGTAAAGATTTTAAATTTCATTATCTTCTATCAGCGGGAGTATGGGCACAAGAAAAGGTTGGTAAAACCATTTAATTTTATTGTTTTTTATTTTACAGCAGCATGGCAAGTGAAAACGGATGTAAGTTTTTTTTGTTGTCATATATATGTAACGTTTTTTTTTACTAAGAGTATTGTAATGCACAGCAGTGCGAAGTAAAAAAAATAGAACGCAGCAGCGTGAGAAAAATTGATGTGTAATTTCCACACAGCAGTGTGTTGATCTCTTTAGCAGAGACAGAAGTTTTTTTTTGTAATGCAGTGTAAATCCTTTTAAAAGGAGGGACAGAGTAATTTTTGTGTTGAACTCAAATGTTCCTGTGTAATCCCTCTGAGAGAGGAAGAAGTCTGTAACAACAGTTATTTTATTGATGAATGCAAAGTTTGTTTTCATGTGTGAAACTCTGTCTGCTCAGAATTTTTTTAAGCTTCCCTGTGCTAAGATCCTGTGTGTGAAAAACAGAGCATTGTTCTCTGTTCTGTGATTTTGTTTTTGGAATTTTACCAGAAAAATTCCCAACAGTGGTATCAGAGCTTGTCCAGGCTCTTTGAAGGTGTCAAAGAAGCTGAAGGAAGGTTTCTTGTTGCAGCAGCTTCTCCAGCAAACTGAAGACTCAGACAAAAGAATCCAAGGTATTTCTCAAGTTTTTTTTTGTGTTGCTGTTGAAGACAGTCTGTTATTTTAAATACACAGTGAAGTATTTGAAGCATAGCTGAGAGTGCTAGGAATGGCCAGCACCAACACCAGCATGGGTATGTTTAATACCCAACTCCCACCGTTTAATGGGAAAAACTATGACTACTAGGCAATAACCATGAGAGCCCTATTTGCCTCACAAGATTTATGGGAACTTGTTGAATATGGCTTTGAAGAACCAGCAAATGAAGATGAGTTTAATGGTTTGACTCAGGCAGAGAAAGAGTTGTTGAAGAGCAATAGGAAGAAGGATTCAAAAACCCTTATGTTTTTGTATCAAGCAGTGGACCAGAGTGTGTTTCCAAGGATAGCAGCAACCAAGACATCCAAGGAAGCATGGCAAACTCTCAAGACAACCTATCAAGGCATGGAGAGAGTGAAGACAGCAAAACTACAATTGCTGAGGAAAGATTTTGAGAATCTGAACATGAAGGAGTCAGACAATATTGACTCATTCTTCACACATGTAATTGGTCTGGTCACACAGATAAGGACTCATGGAGAGACTCTTGAAGAAAGGAGGATTGTGGAGAAAATATTGAGAGTCTTACCCTCAAGATTCCATGTGATTGTCGTCACCATAGAAGAGACAAAGGATCTCTCAAACTTTTCAGTTGAAGAACTTCATGCATCACTGATCACACATGAGCAGAGGTTAAGTAGAAATGAAAAATCATCTCTAGAGCAAGCCTTCAAGACCCAGATGTCCTTTGGAAAAGGAAGAGGTCAAGGCAGAGGAAACAAGAGAGGAAGAGGCAGAAGCCAGAACAAAGGAGGAAGGAACAGTCCAGCAAATGCTCAAGGAAGAGGCAGCAATCCAAATCAGAACCAAGTTCAAGGTAGCACCCAACAAAGTGGACAACATCATGCTCAAGGACAAAGGTATGAAAAATCCAATGTCCAATGTTATTATTGTAAAAAATATTGGCATTATGCCAGTGAATGTAAGAAGAAACAACATGATGTGAGTAATAGATCTAATGCAAATATTACTAGAGAAAATATCAGCCAAGATAATGCATTGTTAGCTTGTAATATGGTTGAAACAAATAGTGAAGATATATGGTTTCTAGATTCCGGTTATAGTAACCATATGACAGGAAATTTAGCCTTGTTTTCGGCTTTAGATCAAAGTGTGAAGTCACAAGTCACACTTGGGACTGATAGTAAAATTTCTGTTATGGGAAAAGGGGAAGTTAAAATATTTACAAAGAAAGGAGAAAGGAAAACCATAGCAGATGTCTACTATGTCCCTGGAATGAAGTGTAACCTCTTAAGTATAGGATAGCTTGTTCAAAAAGGTTACAATGTTTTCTTTGAAAATGATGTATGCACCATCATGGACAGAGCACCCAGCAAAAGATGCATTGCTGAAGTAAAGATGACGAGGAACAGAATGTTCCCTCTTAGAATAAGAGCAGATTTGAAAAACAAAGAAGAAATTGCAGCAGTTACCCAAGAGGCTTTCCAAAGCCAACCAAAGGATGAAAATTGGTTGTGGCACTTGAGATTTGGACATCTCAATTTTGGAGGTCTTAACTTGCTGAGCAAAAAAGGAATGGTAAGAGGATTACCATTGATAGAGAAACCAGACAACCTTTGTGAAGGCTGCATATTGGGGAAACAACATAGAGAAAGTTTTCCATCAGGGAAAAGCATCAGGGCAAAAGCACCCTTAGAAATTGTCCACTCAGATTTATGTGGACCAATGCAAACCCCATCTTTAGCAGGCAGCCAATATTTTCTAACATTTATTGATGATTTTACAAGAAAAACTTGGGTTTATTTCTTGAAGAATAAAAGTGAAGTGTTTGAAAAATTCCGAAATTTCAAAGCACTTGTGGAAAATCAAAGTGGGATGCGCATCAAAGTTCTGAGAACAGAAAGAGGAGGTGAGTATATCTCCAAAGAATTTTTATGTTTTTGTAGATAAAATGGAATACATAAGCAGTTTACAGCGAGGTACACCCCACAACAAAATGGAGTTGCTGAAAGGAAGAACAGGACCATTATGGATATGGCGAGGAGCATGTTGAAGGCAAAGCATTTGCCAAATGATTATTGGGCTGAAGCCATAAATTGTGTAGTATATATCTTGAATAGGTGTCCTACAAAAGTTGTGATGAACAAAGTGCCAGAAGAAGCATGGAGTGGGAGAAAGCAGGGAGTCACCCACATGAAAGTTTTTGGATGTGTGGCCTATGCACACATTCCTGATCAGCTAAGGAAGAAGTTGGACAGCAAAGGGGAGAAATGTATTTTCATTGGATACAGTGAGGAATCCAAAGCTTACAGGTTGTATATCCCATCTACCAAGAAATTCTTTGTGAGTAGAGATGTTCAATTTATTGAGGAGGAAGCTTGGAATGGAAGCATAGAGAAAACAATGAATGTTAAAAACTGTTTGTCTCATGATGAAGATGATGAGGAGATCGCTGAAATACATCCCCAAACAGCAGCGCCAACACAAGGACAACAAGGAACACCTTTGAGGATAAATGAGAGTGCTTCTCCAAGCACACCACAAGGAGGAAATTCAAGTGCATCTTCAAGCACTTGCACACCGAATGAACGAGGTAAGAAGTTTAGAAACTTAAGTGACATTTATGATGAAGGAATGAATTCCTTATTTGCCTTGTATTGTCATGTTGATGATCCTATTCATTTCGAAGAGGCAATTAAAGATAAGAAATGGATAGAAGCTATGGATGAGGAAATGAATGCCATAGAAAGAAACAAGACATGGGATTTGGTTGAGCTACCAAAAGGTAAAGAAGTCATTGGAGTTAAATGGGTCTATAAGACCAAATGCAATGCTGAAGGCAAAATTGAAAGACACAAGGCAAGGCTGGTTGTCAAGGGATACAAGCAGCAGTATGGGAGAGACTATGAGGAAACTTTCGCACCGGTTGCAAGAATGGAAACCGTGAGAGCAGTGCTATCCATAGTAGCACAAAACAAGTGGAAAGTGTACCAGATGGATGTGAAGTCGGCATTCCTAAATGGAGTGTTAAAGGAGGAGGTTTACATTGAACAACCACTAGGCTATGAGAAGAAAGGCCAAAAACACAAAGTTTGCAGATTGAAGAAAGCTCTTTATGGGCTGAAGCAAGCGCCAAGAGCGTGGTACAGTAGAATAGATTCCTATCTACTGGAAAATGAATTTGACAATTGTGAGGGAGAACTCACCATCTACATCAAAGAAAAGGATGGAAAGATTTTAATTGTTGTCTTGTATGTTGATGATGTAATTTTTACAGGTAATGATGACTACCTCATTGAAAACTTCAAATCAGTCATGAAAGAGGAATTTGAGATGACTGACATGGGTTTGCTGAGATACTTCTTAGGAATAGAAGTAGATCAAAATGAAAATGGAATTTTCATCTCTCAAGCAAGATATGTAAATGAAGTGTTGGGCAGGTTTAATATGCAAGAGTGCAAAGCAACAATCACTCCAATGGTAATGGGATTAAAACTCAGCAAAGAGGACAACAGCAAGGATTTTGATCCTAGCTTGTATAAGAGCATAGTTTGCAGCCTTATGTATTTAACTGCAACTAGGCCTGACATAATGTTTGCTGTTAGTTTGATTTCCAGATTAATGGAGAGCCCAAAAGAGGCACACTGGCAGGCAGCAAAAAGAATTCTGAGGTATATCAAAGGTACAAAAAGATTTGGCATTTTGTATACTTTTTCAGAAAGTTCAGATTTAGTTGGCTATACTGATAGCGATTGGGCTGGAAGTGGAGATGATCGGAAAATCACATCTGGTTATGTCTTTCACATGGGTTCAGGAGAAATTTCATGGGCTTCCAAGAAACAACCCATTGTGGCGTTGTCTACAGCAGAAGCAGAGTACGTGGCAGCTACAGCAGCAGCGTGTCAAGCGGTTTGGATGAGGAGACTGTTAAGAAGTCTATGCCAAGAGCAGGCAACAGCAACGGTGATTTTTTGTGACAATAGCTCAGCTATTGCGTTGTCCAAGAATTCTGTGTTTCACAAGCGAACGAAACACATTGATACAAGGTTTCACTACATCAGAGAATTGGTGAACAACGGAGAAATTGTTTTACAACATTGCAGCACTCAAGAACAGGTTGCAGACATTTTGACCAAGCCTTTGGGACAGAAAAATTTTGAGTTTTTAAGAAAAAGTCTGGGTATGATTGATAACCCAGCAGTTGAAATTAAAGGGGAGTGTTGAAATTGTAATTTCAACTGCAGTAATAATTGAACAGCAGCGGCATATTTTACTTCTGCAAAATAGTTAGTTCTTTCCCTGCGATGCAATCAGATCGCAGATCGCAAATCGCAGTACCCTTGTGCTAAGCCCTCCGCCTTTCTGGGATGCGATCTTGCGATGCGATTGCAAATCGCAGATCGCAAGTTTCGCCTTACGCGCGTTATCCTCCTGTCTCTTGCAATGCGATATGTTTTAGCGATGCGATATTATCGCACATCGTTGATCGCTCATCTCTCAACTTGTCTCAGTCTCCTGATAGCATTTTGCGATGTGATCCAATTGAAGTCAACGGTTGAGTACAGGCCTGCAGCATGAATTTTACGTGAAGTGAAAGTTACATTTTTGACCGCCAGTAAATGTCAGTAAAATAGTAAATTCAATTTACTGTGGGTTGGTAAGTTTTTGGTAAAGATTTTAAATTTCATTATCTTCTATCAGCGGGAGTATGGGCACAAGAAAAGGTTGGTAAAACCATTTAATTTTATTGTTTTTTTTATTTTACAGCAGCATGGCAAGTGAAAACGGATGTAAGTTTTTTTTTATTGTCATATATATGTAACATTTTTTTTGACTAAGAGTATTGTAATGCACATCAGTGCGAAGTAAAAAAAATAGAACGCAGCAGCGTGAGAAAGATTAATGTGTAATTTCCACACAACAGTGCGTTGATCTCTTTAGCAGAGACAGAAGTTTTTTTTTTTTTAATGCAGTGTAAATCCTTTTAAAAGGAGGGACAGAGTAATTTTTGTGTTGAACTCAAATGTTCCTGTGTAATCCCTTTGAGAGAGGAAGAAGTCTGTAACAGCAGTTATTTTGTTGATGAATGCAAAGTTTGTTTTCATGTGTGAAACTCTATCTGCTCAGAATTTTTTTTAAGTTTCCCTGTGCTAAGATCCTATGTCTGAAACACAGAGCATTGTTCTCTGTTCTGTGATTTTGTTTTTGGAATTTTACTAGAAAAATTCCCAACAGTAGAGAGCCATCCGCTAAACTCCCTTTGAAGACAGCATCGAAACCCCCACCTCCAAGAAGCTCAGAAAATTTCTTCGTTGCATTCTGCAGTGCTCTGTAAGTGAATAAATTTAGCCCGACGGGGACGTATTCTGTGGAAGACAAAATTGATCGCTTGCAACACCAGATAAACAACAACACAAACGCCAAAATAGCAACTAGCCCGACCACGACACCACCCACCATGCCTGTGAGATTCGGCTTCTTGTTGGAATTGAAGGAGTGAGGTACATCAGAGGAATCTAACCTTAGAAACAGAGAGATCCCGTTGGACGTATCGTACAGATTTAGTAATTCACCGAACCACATTACACACCTATGCGAACTGTTGTTAACGTAAGTGTATGCGGTGCATGAGCAATTGTCGAGATAAGTTGCCTGGCACTGCTTTTGGCCTTTGTATTCAACCTCGTGAGAGGGCACATATGTGCCACTTATTTTTACAAACCTGTCGGTGTTGCTTTGATTTGCTACATCATGACATCGTAATGGTGTCTTCTAAACGCAGCTGCCTGGCCACTGGTAAGATTTCCAGTCTCTGTTGTCTCTTGGTACAAAGCCCGACACGCAGTTGCAAGACTGAACATTGTCATTATTGCATGATCCATAAACCCCACATATGGCATAAACATCACATTGAGTGACGGGTTGTTGCCAGACCATCATCCATTCTTTATTTTCCAGCAACGTGTCCGCTCGAATTTTTCCTGACTTATTATCCACAAAGACACAGATTCCCGCCTGCAGTAGAGTTGAAGTAAAATACATGGGCGAACCATTTCTGAAATATGTAAAACCATACCCGTTTTCGGCGGCTTCAAGATTAGTGCTGAAATATTGGCCGTTCCAAGGACCGCTATGCCAATATGTGGTGTCATTATTCCACATCAGCACGAACTGGATGACTTCATTTGGATCCATCCGCAGGGTGAAAGGTCCAGGACTCGGGTCCCAAGGGTTCCTCCATGCCAACAGCCTCTGGCTGTTACTAACCTTCATCCTTGGAAATCATGTATTTTGTGGATAGTCGAAGCTCTGCCAAATGATTTGAGTGTTATTCTTGGCACTCACAACAACCAAGTTACCAAAATCCGTTATCACAGCAGAAGAAGGTTTATTCCCGTTTCCCTTAGAAGTCCAAATGGTGGATCTTCCATAAGACAAAAGGAGACTCTCATCCTCTGTGAGATTCAGAACACTGGACGAATTCTCCAGCGGTTGCTGCACATTGGCCACCCAAGGGATTGTCTGCTCTGAAGCCTGGGCAAACCATATTCCTACATACCATTTTTCAACATTGTTGTGGTTAAGTTTGAAAAATCGCAATTTGAACTCCTAGTCTGATTACCAGTGAGAGAAGAGCCCAACACTATTATGTTGGAAGCTTCATTTTTCGCATGGCCAGGTTTTATATGAAGAAGTGGCAACACAAGTAGGAGAAAAAACAAGACAGAATCTGTGGGAATTGCTCTCTCATATTTTTTTCACTGATCCCCATTCTAAAATCAATAATCATTGAGATACCCTGCTACCACACCATAGTCTCAACCCCTTATAATGTGTTCATGAGTCCAATCCGACCTTTGAATGTTGTATCGTCAACCTAAACGAGTCCATACGATATACCCCATGATAATGTTTTCAATTATTGCGATCGTGACCTCTACCGACCCTATCCACATATCACCATACCCATTATATTACATTAAAAAAATTACGTGGTGGTGGGTGCGCCACCGCCGGTGGACTCGACCCACACCCCCACCTAACGACAACGACCACATTTAAAACAATGGAGTTTTGGATCCTGTAAGGATTGAACCCGCTTGACCCACGTGGGCTGACCCGCACCAGGCGGCCCCATGTGGCGTATGCCAAGCTCAAACAATGCCCAACCGCATAACAAGACACACCTCCCATTTCAATCATTTCACATGGTTATGATTATGTAAAATATTACAAATGGTTCTTCAAAACAAACCATGTGGCGTATGCCAAGCTCAAACAATGCCCAACCGAATAACAAAACACGCCTCCCATTTCAATCATTTCACACGGTTATGATTATGTAAAATATTACAAATGGTTCTTCAAAACAAACTGTGAGCCAATTTTGGCATGGGCGGGATTTGATCCCCCAACCCCATCCTTTTCATTTCCCAGTATTACCAATGCATCAACAACCTTTACCTCGGTAAACTCTGCCACCCATTTATATTTAAACCTTCAAATTTATTTGCACGGGGAAGAACGGAGGTGGAACAGGGAACAGAGAGTGAAACAGAGGCCGAGAATGGAGTTCCATACAACAGAATCATGATTTGCGGTTTTGAGGTGTAACCATGATTTGCACGTTTTTCGAGGCAAAATATTCTTTGATCCCTAAAGATTCTCCAGGGAAGTAAAAATTCATTTTATCAGAATGTAATCAAGTTTACAGTCACTTTTCTGAGATTTTCACAGGAAACGTAATGGTGGAGTTGGATTTAGATTTTGAGCAGCATATTTTTAGATTCCCAGTGGAGGAGAATCTTCAAGAATCTTGAGGGAATCTTCTAGATTCCTTGGAGGCTGAATTTTCCCAGATTCAGAATGCAACCAACTTTATACTCATTCTTCTTAGAATTTTGCAAGGATCTCAATGGCGAGATCAGTTTGCTGATTTGAGCAGCAGATCTTCAGATGACCTGGAGGAGGGAATCTTTGAGGAATCTAGGGGGAACCTAAAAGATTCCTATAGCCCTAGATTTTCACTTTATCAGAATTCAGAAATTTGACAGTCGATTTTACACTATTCAATGCCATGAATTTGATGGTGTAATCAGATTTTCCTTTTGATCATTCCATTTTTCGGCCACTTTTCAAAGTGGAGTGCAGGTGTGAGCATTCAATGTGTGAGCAGTCATTTCCATGATATTTGATGCCACGAGATTGATGGTACAACCATAACCAACGATTTATCATCCTCTTATTCAGATGGCTCCTTGATGTGAGGTATATGCAATGTGATCATGTACTTCTTTGTCTCTTTGCTTGAGATGCATTGTGTTGTATAGATCCCTGTTTTATGTTTGATGTAGGATCTTGTTTTGCTCTTGATGTGAGATGTACTTATTGTCATGTTTTGATTGAGATCCCTTTGTCGCCATGTTGATGGGATACTCATGTGTTTTCACATATGTTTGAATTGAGATCCCTTTGATGCCATGTTGGCGGGATGCTCATTATTATCATACGTGAAATTATGTCATGCTGATAGGAGTCCTTTTGTGA
Organism: Pinus tabuliformis; assembly: GCA_031772625.1. Lineage (NCBI taxonomy): Eukaryota > Viridiplantae > Streptophyta > Pinopsida > Pinales > Pinaceae > Pinus > Pinus tabuliformis. The sequence continues at coordinate 1,629,992,693 of CM062804.1, read as the reverse complement.
ATGAGAGTTCCTGCAGTGGAAAATCTTGTGGAGCCACCCTTGCGTGAGGGAATATTCCTTACATGATAGAGAAAACACATTCATGTACATCATCACTCTTTCCATCACTTAATGCAACGACCAACACCATCTTGACACCAGGCTCGGAGACGTAGTCCCTCCTTGACGAACTTCATTATCAACATCTTTTGTTTTATGTTACTGATTCTTGTCATGTTCCTTATTCTTTACAACATGCATATATGTTCCTTTATGCTCTTTTAAATGCAATTCTAATAACGTCACAAAAGTAAAAGATCTTGGTTAAATCCAGGAGTTGAGTCAATTCAAATCAACAGAGCTGGGAGGTTAGCCTATTAGACATCCCTGCACAGTTTTTGAGTTGAGCGTGATGTTGGAAAGTTGGGAGACTGCTCATGAAAATTGTGCATTTTTCAGGAGGAGCAGCAGGTCGGCTGACTGGCTAGAAAAAATTCGCAATTTTTTAGGGCAGTGCAGTGAGAGGAAACGAGTGTCTATCTGGCATGTCTATGCAATTTCTTCAGTCAGCGGAAGTAGGCATACTTGGCAGCTTCTGCACAATTTTTTGGAGGAGTGAGGTTAGGGGTCACTACCTGGTCAAACTCTTTGGTTGACCAGTTGGAGGCTTGGTTGATTCTTGCAGGCATCGCAGATTGAAATGGCTTGCTGAGAAACTTTTGCGCTATTTTTGGTGACAGTCAACCAGGTCGACTTTAGGATTACGCAATGGAGACTACTTGGGAGGTAGCCTCAAGCTGTGCGCAATTATGTGCAGCAGTACATGATCACTGAGAGCTGAGACTACGTAGTGTAGCTCAGCGAGGGTCTAACTGTTGGAGGGTGGTCCTGTCGAAAGAGTTTCAAAAAAATGACTAAGTGTGTGAATGAGTGACTTCGTACATGCGTGACCTTGCAAACACACACTTAACATGACTTGATGACAAGACACCTCAACCCATCAAGACAACAAACACTCAGTGTGACTGACCGACAGGTGCGAGCGACAAGCATGAAACTTGTGATAGATCATTGAACGACCACAACGACACTTGCATGACAATGCTTACAACATCGTGTGTCAGTGCGACAGATGTTTACATAATGAACACAACTCAAACAAAACCTTCAACATTAGCAAAACGAGGTCGCAAGCATGACATAACAATCAACATGTCGAAGATGATAGTTGGTCAAACAAATGAAAAGGAAGCAAGACATGTAGAAGAAACACATAAAATGACTTTTCGTGTTTGCGCACATGCATGTTACTGAGGACAGGATGATATGACAATGGAAAGTAGTCTTGCAAACTCAACTAAGAGGTGTAGTTCGAAAGGTGTTCTTTACTTACCATACTTACCCTCAAGATGATCATGCATCTAACGGAGTTTGCATGTGGTCTTGATCTTTTCCATTACTTGGTTCATTGGTATTTCTCCTCAACTCCTTGGAAGCGATTTCAGCATGTCACCTTTTCCTGTAGTCACTGAGAGGTAGATCTGTGCAATTTCAGTGGACAGTGAGTGTTGTCAAAATGAGGCCCTGGGAGGCCTGTCTGTGCAGTTTCTCCATGCAAGACAGATAGGGAAACTTAAACAACATAATGCAGTTTTGAGGCACAGGACACTGTTGTGGGATGGGGATCTTGGGAGGACTCCCTTGCACAATTTATGAGTGCAGTGCAGCTGGATTGCTCTGGGCATTTTTGGAGAGCAGTGTTGTCTGCCTAACTTCTCTACGCATTTTTGGAGAGCAGTGTTGGCTAGGGTCTCTACGGGCTGTGGGGTTTCAGTAGGCAAGGGAGGTTGTTGTCTGTGCAGGTTGTGGGGTTTCATCAGGTAAGGGAGGTTCATGTCTCTATGCACTGCAGGGTTTCAGCAGGCAAGGGAGGAAGCTTGATGATTGCAGAAGAAAAGCGCACAGTTTAGGGAAGTTGGATGAGGCTAGGTTGCTCGGGAAAATGGCCAAGTGTGAGATCAATGAAACATATGTGACCATTGATAGAATTTGACTGTGATCACACACAAACACTTAATGACACAATGTAGACCATCCAGAATGCATAATAAATACAGTGCTTGATGTAACAACCTTTGTGACAAGAGTGCATGAAGTGAGAGTGAAACATGTCTATGTAATGACAACCACCCATGTGCATGTGCTTTCCCTTGAAGCAAAAAAACATTCCCTTTGGATGACAAACAACAACCCCTATGCCCAAAGATGACACATGGTGCATAAATATGAGAACATGGACAACTCTTAAGATCAAGGAGGGGAGCTTGGAATCATCATCTTACCAACAAGTGACCAAGGATGATCAATTGCAAGATCCAAGGTAGGCTCCGAAATTTGCATGCGAGCCAAAATTTTGGAGGGTGTTGTAGCCAATACAACACCATCTTAATGGCCCACACATCATAATCCTTCCCTATAAATGGTGGAAACTTGGGCTTGAAATTTGAAAAAACCATCTTTCTTCAAAAAAATACACTTCAAATGATAAAATCCTCTTTTACTGAAAACCTTTATAAACCATTTTAAAAGAAAACCTTTATAATAAGACTCTTTCTTAAGAAAACACTTTAAAACGTTAGACTTTCAAAAAACCATTTTTAAAAAATCTTACAAAGCCTTTAAAAAAATAAACCTTATGTATTCAAGCTTCTATGATCCATAATGAATTAAGTAAAGTCTTTCAGTAGAAATCACATAAGAGAATATTTTTGGCCAACGCGTTTCAAACCAACAAGTGTGGTTCATCATTAGGACCAAATGAAGAGGCAAACCATGGCACATTGCTCTCTATTTAAGCCTTTACCATGGTCTGCCTCTTCATCTGGTCCTGATGATGAACCACACTTGTTGGTTCGAAATGCGTCGGCCAAAAAAATTCTCTTATGTGATTTCTACCGAAAGACTTTGCTTAAAATAAACATTTATATAATTTTTTATATAAAAATACTTTATATAAAGAAACTTTCATAAACTTATAAACGCCTTTTATAAAGATTATTTTCAAATCTTTTATAAAGTCACTTGGAATTCTTATTTCGGCAAAAAAAAACTTTGAAAAGAACGTCACCTGCCCGTTTTTGTAAAAGGTTTTAATATAAAGTAATGCAACTCAAATGAACTTGACTTCGGTCAACCACAATTAATGCACATGGTTCCATGGTTATTAACGGTTTGAGCACTACTGACCACATAAGTTTTGTACACTTCCGAACATATCAATTTTGCATGGTTTCTACATTAACAAACTGTGAAATTTGCGCTCTCTTTAATTTGACAAATTTTTCAACGCAAATTTAAAAAAAAAAAATTGCAACGCAAGTCAATGTGCTTGTTTTTTGAGTGAAATGATAGGCTTTTCGCCAAGTGAATGTCACTCTAACTATCACAATATAGAACATACTTTTCTTGCTTTATTCCTATCTCTCCTAGGAATCATTGCATCCACAACATTTGTTTACAACCTTTTGTTGCATCTATGTACTTTGCCTCCATTGTAGAGAGAGCTATTATTCTTTATAGCCTTGAAACCTAAGATACTACTGCTCCTTCAAATGTATACAAATAACATGTAGTGGACTTTATGGTGTCCATATATCCAACCATATTTTCATTTGTAAATACTTCAAGAACACTCTCATTATGAACAAAACATAAAAAATAATGACTAGTACCCTTGAGATACTTCAAAATCCATTTTAGTGCTTGCCAATGTTGTTTTCCGAGATTGGCAAGCAACCTGATCACTACTCCACTAAATATGAAATGTTTGGTAGTGTGCATACCATGGCATACATCAAGCTACCAATTGCTGAAGCATAAGGAATATTGCTCATTTCTTCCTTCTCCTTGTCATCACTAGGACATAAATCAATACTTAGCTTGAAGTGGGTTGCGAGGGGTGTACCAAATGGCTTGGCATCCTTCATATTAAACATGTCAAACACCTTCTTGATATATTTTTCTAGTGACAACCACAACGTTTTGTTTTTCTTGTCACGCATAATCGTCATGCCCAATATTTGCTGAGATGTTCCGAAATCATTCATTGCAAATTTGTTGCCCAAATATTTCTTCAACCTATTGATTATATTCTTATCATGCCCAACAATCAACATGTCATCCACATATAACAATAATATGATATACTTCCCTTGATCATACCTCTTGATTTAGACACAATGGTCGCTTCCAACTTGTGAAAACCATTGTCGACGTGCTTGTTTAAACCCATAGAGGCTCTTCTTCAACTTGCAAACTACGTCTTCCTTGCCTCTTTCTATGAAGCCTTTTGGCTACTCCATATAAATTCCTTCCTATAATTCACCATGAAGGAAAGCAGTTTTTACATCTAACTGTTCACATTCTAAGTCTAAAGAAGAAACAATACCAAGAATTACTTTGATGGATGTCATTTTGACAACAAGTGAGAAAATCTCAGTGAAGTCAATACCTTAATTTCGGGCAAATCCTTTCACCACCAACCTTGATTTATACCTCTCCTTCTTTTCACCACCTTCATGCTTAATCCTATATAGCCATTTGTTTTGTAAAGCCTTTCTACCTTTTGGGAGCTTTACCAACCCCCAAGTTTTATTTTCCAGTAAAGAGTTCATTTCTTCCTCCAAGGCAAGGGGGGTTTCAACAGGCAAGGGAGGTTGGTGTCTTTGTGAACTGTGGGGTTTCCGCAGGCAAGGGAGGAATCTTGATGGTTGCAAAAGCAAATCACACAGTTTAGGGAAGCTGGATGAGGCTAGGTTGCTCAAGAAAATGGCTAAGTGTGTTATGAGTGAAACATATGTGAACATTGATAGGACTTGATTGTGATCACACATAAACACTTAATGACACAACGTAGATCATCCAAAATGCATAATACATACTTTGCTTGATGCAGTAACCTCTGCGACAAGAGTGCATGAAGTGAGAGTGAAACATGTCTATGTGATGACAACCACTCATGCACACGTGCTTTCCCTTGAAGCAAAACAACATTTCCTTTGCATGAAAAACAACAACCCCTATGCCCAAAGATGACACAAGCCCCATAAAGATGAGAACACAAAAAACTCTTAATATCAAGGAGGGGAGATTGAAATCATCATCCTACCAACAAGTGACCAAGTATGATCGATTGCATGATCCAAGGTAGGCTCTGAAATTCCCATGCGAGCCAAAATGTTGGAGGGTTTTGTAGCCGCTACAACACTTGGTGACACACAAGTAGAACTCCAGCTCTTCGTATGGACCTTGTTTCATGAAAAGCAAGTCTAACCCTTCCAAAAGTATTGTTCAAATATTTGGTCATCATGGTTTCCACACTAACTTGGTTGAAAGATGTAATCCCTACCATCATCTTGATCGGTCATCACACATTCCAAGCCAAGTTAACTTAGTTGTTTTGATTAGGGATGAGGGGTATATGTATGCACAACCAATATAACTATCAGAGTTTAAGTTTCATTTCTTATGTTGCTCCATTGCCAACAGGCTTAGACAATACCCCTACAAAGTCACATAGGAATACAAGCATCGCTCTATTTCCTTTCTCTTCTTTCTCCTTATTCATTTTTCATTATTATTATTATTATTTTCAAAAAACTATGCGTAGGAAATTATTTATTTCAGAGGCGGAAGAGGGACCCCAACTTATTGAGAGAAAAAGAGGTTTTTCCTTCAGAGAAGTATGTTATGTATACTTCTAACATACTTGTTAAGTTTTTCCCCCTCGCCTTACTTTACTTGACTGAGCATACAAGGGTTGACCCAGAAGCACTGATTAGAGTAGGCGGTACTTGTTAACAATGCAAGCATTGTATTTTCACCAAGACTCACTCTGAACAAAACATATTTTCGATCAAGGCATCATCGATTGAAGACAAGGAGCTCTTCATAAAGAGAGAGGACAATAGATAACCAAGTGTTGATAGTTTTACAAGTCCTCTTAGATTTGACCAACTTGTCTCGAGAGCCAAACACGGTTTCACGAGAGGCTAACATACGGGTACAAGTAAGCAAAGAAAGAAAAAAGAAAAAAGCAGAACTAAATCAGAAGAAAAAAAATTAAGAAAATAAAACAAGCAAGAAAACCAAACCATGTACGAAAACAAACAAACATGCAAACCAAAAAGCAAAGAAAAACAAGAAGCAATGACTACTCCTACTCCTATGCTAAACAATGCATGGGCCTACTCACATGAAGTGATATTTCCAATGCATCCACCTGTGCATTTGCTAGCCCATGTTGGTGAACGCATGGTTAACAAGAAAGATATGCATGTAAACCAACAAATAAGAAAGATAGATCAACAAATACCAACATGCTCTGAGTTCTAAAAAATCCACATAATAGAAAAGAGTGAATGCACAAAACAAACATTCTACAGACATACCATGGTGTTGTGACGCACTGTGTGCAAACATTAAACATACACACTCTTTGGACTGTGACATACGAGTGAACATGAGAAAGACAAGCAACTTATGCTTTTCTAAAGCACTTGTTGTGTAAGATTACTCCAAATCTTGAGTGATGGGATCATGTGATTCGAGTGGAGGAAGCAAAATTTGGGTGTTTGGTTGATCTTCAGTGCGAACCAGAGAGTGATGAGGAGCCTTGGGTGTTTCACAAATTTTCTGATTGGAAGAAGAACTAAGCTCAGGACAACGAGGGCCTGACATAACCATTAGCCCAAGCTGAAGTGCCTCGACAGCCTGCGGGCTTTCCACTCCATTAATAGGTAGATCATTGGAGACCAGTGGCCTAGACAGATTAATAATGAGTGAATCAACATCATGAACAAATGAAGAAGTACAAAGATCACGACAGCCACGATCATAAAATTTGGGATTTTCGTTGGAATCCTCATGATTTGATGAATCGTGCAGAGGGGTAGATGAGAAGAAAGGATGTTCACCCTTTGTGTTTTAAGAAATGATAGAAGACATATAGGACTGACCTTCAGAGGAATATGTGTCCTCTCCACAATGTAATGACAAACTGACATCTGATGTGTCCAGTGAACGATCGGAAGTAGAAACATCGAAAACAAGTTTTCACAAGGGAAATCAATAGTGGCAGAATTACAAGGGATGTCAGAATAGATTGGATGAGGTGCGGATGGAAGGGAATCATCCTTCACCACGTGTTCCTCTTTAGATTCCCACACACACTTATCATGAATGATAAGACAGGTTGGCTACACAACACCAACTTTGTCAACAACTTGATCCGCGTTCACAACACGTGTGGAGTCCAGAACGGAAGAACACAATACAATACAATTCGGAGGATCAGTAGAATGCATGGACAAAGTTTGAGGTAACAAGTCCACATGACAACCAACAGGCTTGCAAGCCAAATATGTGCAGATATCAAGAGTAGGTGGGGTAGGAGGATGTGACAGTTCAATAGATGTGCACACACCTTCTACCACCTCGCACTATAGAGCTAGAGCTATTTGATGAGAAGAGGATGAACATTCACTTGTGACAGCGACCTCGTCCATCTTCGATTTGGCAGCTCTAACACCAAGGTGTGCTGGGAGGGGTTCGAATGATTCCAAGAATTGTGGATTTTCGGAGATGTAAAGAAGATAGTTAAATCTTCCATGGAGGAATTCCCAATCAATTTAATCTTTAGGAAATTGGTATGCAAGATTACAAAAGCGGATGTGAAATTTCTCAATGGATTCATCAGGTGCTTTCTATAATTTCATAATTTCTTTATTGAGTTCTTTACGGTCAAAATGATTGAAAGCATGGTCAATATTTGCGACCAGATGAGGAAGAGAGTGAATAGATTTTTCAGGCAGCGTGGCACTCCAATGTAGTGGGTGCACTCGAAGTGTGTATGCAAATAGCGTGCAAGTCATGTAGTCTTCAAAGATTTCATGCCTTTCACAGGAGCCTACAATGCCAACCATGTGTTTAACCAAGGCTACTTGGCATCCACCATCGTATGTTTTATGTGACAAGTTATTCCAGAGCTCTTCCGACATTTCAAAGTCGTTTCTAGAAGACATACACTCTAGAAGAGAAATTTTGTGTTTAGTAATGATAAGTATCCAGAGATTCAAAACTGATTGTGAGGAATCAACTTGTCATATGGCCCTCCTTTTAGTGCCAGAAATGTCGATGGTGCTGGACCCACCAACATTTAGCGGATCTCCTCGGTATGAAGTCCCAACTAGACCTCACACTGTTTGTTGTAGGAGTCCCAATTCGGTACAATGGCCCGGTTTCCATTATCATAAATATTTTCCTTAGCTCTTGCTTGTCAGCACATCAGAGTGGTTTACTCTGACTTCGAACAATGAGGTTCGCGTGCCTGGTGAGTGCTTAGTGCCGCTTGTGTTAGAGTTCTTTCACTATAGAGGGAGAGGGTGGAAGTGAGTCTCAGGTTGAAAGGGAATATTTTCAACTTTGTTAGAGGCACACAACACAACAGAACATGCACAACTGTTGATGGAGTAATCCACACGAATGCGACAATAAAAAATACAAGGTGAACAGATAGCACATACAACACCCAATGGAATAGTCCACACGAGTGTGATGGGCGTTATAACAAGTTTAGAAGAACGAATATGTCGAGTGTCCAACGAGATATCCCATACGAGTGAGACAACATTAGCAACTGATACAACACATTTCCAATAACATATGTACTAAAACAACTGAAATAGTTCAACTGTCTTAATACATGTTAAAACAACATGCATTACAAGTGTCCAAAGAATAGTCTTACAAACGAATACAATACATGTGTGAAAATGTGATGGCCTATTAACAGGCTTCTAAATTAAGTGAAAGTTCCAAGACACATCCGTACACCATTACATCACTAACCCTGATAGTGGGGTGTTGGAGCCACTACTCACTCCTCAAAGAAAATATTACAGACTCTCAAGGCTATGTGGGAGGAGCCAAGGTGAAAATTCCTTTGCATGTACAAATGAGGGGTATTTATAGCCAAGGGTAAAACTGGCCCTTGTGACTGTTTGACTTCCCTCATGATTGTTTGACTTACATGACTCTTCATATTTACATGTGGGTCTCTTGGACATCCACGTTACATTACATTGATTACAACAGTATGGCCCACAGTAGTGATGTGGCCGAGATGACTCATGACATGAATTGACACGACCGAGTTGGTGTGTTCATGCTGGTGGTGGTGTGCATGTCAAGCTGCAGTGCTACTGAGTGATGGATGGTTTCTTGGTGTATCATAAATTCACCTCCACATGGAAAAGTGTGCAGAGTGCCCGATGGTATTGGTGTTCACTTAATGTTGCACGTGCATGTCTCTCCTTCGCTCATACTTTGGAATGATCCATATATTTGTCCATTTGCGAACAAGTCTCCTTGCATGCGCTCCTTGTTCATCATGTTCGTCATCGCGCCATGTCTCATCCATGTACCTGTATCTACAATCAATTATGATGAGATGACATCAAATCCATAAATCTCTTAGTCTACCATGATGCATTGTCTTTCTCTTTCAGATGTAGGTGACCAAGAGAGAGGAAAAGGCTTTGAAACTGTGCGGAGCACATTTTAGGTTGGGATGCGGGCTCCAGGCACTGTCCATGAAAATTACGCAGAGGTCACTAGGAGGATGAGATGGGTGATTCGGATAAGCAGTGACTGTCTATGAGATTTGGCTTGGTTGGAGGGAAGATCGGCACAATTTTTTCAGGGAGACAGTACAGGCAGCAGAGGGAGACTAGTAGTAAAATTGCGCAATTTCTCCGAGGAGTTGGCAGTAGGCTGCTAACAAAAACTACGCAGAGCTGGGAGGCTGGCCTGCTAGACTTCCCTGCGTAGTTTCTGAGTTGAGCGGGATGCTAGAAAGATGGGAGACTTCTCATGAAAACTGTGTAGTTTTTAGGAGGAGCAACAGGCCAGCTAATAGGGTCACTGGCTGGAAAAACTGCACAATTTTTTAGGGCAGTGCAGTGACAGGCAACAGGTTTATGTTTGGAATGTCTGTGTAGTTTCTTCAGTCATCAGAACTGGCCATGCTTGGAAGCTTTTGCACAATGTTTTGAAAGAGTGAGGCCCGGGGTCACTACCCGGTCAAACTCTCAGGTTAATCAACTAGAGGATTGGTTGATGCTTGCAGGCAATGCAGATTGAGATGGCTTGCTGAGAAAATTTTGTGTTGTTTTTAGTGACAGTCAGCCAGGTCGAATCCAGGATTGCGCAATGCATATTGCTTGAGAAGTAGCCTCAAGCTCTTCGCAATTTTGGGTAGCAGTACATGATCACTAAGAACTGAGACTACGTAGTGTAGCTCAGCGAGGATCTGACTGTTGGAAGGTAGTCCGGTCGACAGAGTTTCAGAAAAATGACTAAGTGTGTAAACGCGTGACTTCGTACATGTGTGACCTTGCGAACACACACTTAACATGAATTCATGACAAGACACCTCGAACCATCAAGACAACATACACTCAGTGTGACTGACCGATGGGTGTGAGTGACAAGTGCGACACTTGTGATAGATCATTGAATGACCGCGATGACACTTGTGTGAAAGTGCTTACAACATTGTGTGTGAGTGTGATAGATGTTTACATAGCGAGCACAACTCAAACAAAACCTTCGACATCACCAGAACGAGGTCGCAAGCATGACATAGAAATCAACATGTCCAAGATGCTAGTTAGTCAAACAAGTGAAAAGGAAGTAAGACATGTAGAAGAAACACATAAAATGACTTTTCGTGTTTGTGCACTTGCATGTTACTGAGGACAAGATGATATGACAATGACAAGAATTCCTGCAAAATCAACTAGGATGTGTACATCGAAATGTGCTCTTTACTTACCATACTTACCCTCAAGATGATCATGCATCTGACGAAGTTTGCATGCGGTCCTGATATTTTCCATTACTTGGTTCCTTGGTCCTTCTCCTCAACTCCTTAAAAGCGATTTTAGAATAATACCTTTTCCTGTATCCATTGAGAGGCAGGTCTGTGCAATTTCAGTGGATAGTGACTACTGCCAGAATCACGCCCTGGGAGGTCCGTCATTGTAGTTTCCACATGCAGGACAGGCAAGGAAACTTGGACAACATTGCACAATTTTGAGGCACAAGAAATTGCAGTGGGAAGGGGGTCCTGGGAGGACACCCCTGCATAATTTCTAAGTCCAGTGTAGTTGGACTTCTCCGCACATTTCTAGAGAGAAGTGCTAGCTTCCTGACTGCTCTATGCATTTTTGGAGAGGAGTGTTGGCTGGGGTCTCTGCGGGCTGTGGGGTTTCAAAAGGCAAGAGAGGTTGGTGTCTCTGCGGGCTGTGGGGTTTCAACAGGCAAGGGAGGTTGGTGTCTTTGTGCACTGTGTGGTTTCAGCAGGAAAGGGAGGAAGCTTGATGGTTGCAGAAGCAAAGCAAATAGTTTAGGGAATCTGGATGAGGCTAGGTTGCTCGAGAAAACGGCTAAGTGTGAGATGAGTGAAACATATGTGAACATTGATAGGACTTGATTGTGATTGCACACAGACACTTAATGACACAACGTAGACCATCCAGAATGCATAAGACACACTTTTCTTGATGCAGCAACCTTCGTGACAAGAGTGCATGAAGTGAGAGGGAACATGTCTATGTGATGACAACCACTCATGCGTATGTGCTTTCCATTGAAGCGAAACAACATTCCCTTTGCATGACAAAAAACAACCCTTATGCCCAAAGATGACACATGCCACATAAAGATGAGAACATGGAAAAATCTTAATATCAAGGAGGGGAGCTTGAAATCATCATCCTACTAACAAGTGACCAAGGATGATCGATTGCAGGATCCAAGGTAGGCTCCGAAACTCGCATGCAAGCCAAAATTTTGGAGGGTGTTGTAGTTGTTACAACACTTGGCGACACACAAGTAGAACTCCAACTCTTTGTATGGGCCTTGTTTCATGAAAAGTGAGTCTAACCCTTCTGGAAGTATTGTTCAATTCTTTGATCATCGTGGTTTCCACACTAACTTGGTTGAAAGATGTAGTCCCTACCATTCTCTTGATCGGTCAGCAAACGTTCCAAGCCAAGTTAACTTAGTTGTTTCGATTGGGGATGAGGGGTATATGGATGCACAAGCAATATAACTGTCAGAGTTTAAATTTCATCTCTTGTGTTGCTCCGTTGCCACCAGGCCTAGACAGTACCCCGAAAGAGTCACACAGGAATACAAGCATCACTCTGCTGCCTTTCTCTTCTTTCACCTTATTCATTTTTCATTATTGTTATTTTTATTTTTATTATTATTATTTAAAAAAAACTGTGCGGAGGCACTTATTTATTTCAGAGGCGGAAGAGGGATCCTGACTTATTGAGAGAAAAAGAGGTTTTTCCTTCAGAGAAGTATGTTATGTATACCTCTGACATACTTGTTAAGGTTTTCCCCCTCACCTTACTCTACTTGACTGAGCATACAAGGGTTAACCCAAAAGAACATATTAGAGTAGGCGGTACTAGTTAATAGTGCAAGCATTGTATTTTCACCAAGACTCACTCTGAACATAATGCATTTTCCATCAAGGAATCATCAACAGAAGACAATGAGCTCTTCATAAAGAGAGAGGACAATAGATAACCAAGTGTTGATAGTCTTACAAGTCCTCTTAGATTTGACCAGTTTGTCTCGAGAGAAAAACATGGTTTCACGAGAGGCTAACCTATAGTTACAAGTAAGAAAAGTAAGAAAAAAGCAAAAAGCAGAACTAAAGTAGAAGAAAAAAAAGTAAGAAAAGCAAGCAGGCAAGAAAACCAAACCAAGTAAGAAACTACTCCTACTCCTACGCTAAACAATGCATTGGCCTACTCACGTGAAGTGATATTTCCAATGCAACCACCGTCCCATTGGCTAGCCCATGTTGGTGAAGGCATGGTTAACAAGAAAGTTATGCTTGTAAACCAAAAAACAAGAAAAATATATCAACAAAGACCAACACGCTCCAAGTTCTAAAACATCCACATAATAGAAAAGAGTGAATGCACAAAACAAAAATTTTGCAAATGTACCATGGTGTTGTGACACACTGCATGCAAACGGTAAACATACACACTCTTTGGACTATGACATACGAGTGGACATGAGAAATACCAAAAAATTATGCTTTATAGAATTTAGGCTTCTGTGATCCATATCAATTTTGAGAAGAATCTTTGGCGAAAATCACATAGAGATAATTTTGTCGACGCGTTTCGAACCAACCAGTGTGGTTCATTGTCAGGACAAGTTGAACCACACTGGTTGGTTCGAAACGTGTCGACAAAATTATCTCTATGTGATTTTCGCCGAATATTCTTCTCAAAATTATGCTTTGCTAAAGCGCTCGTTGTGTAAGATTCCTCCAAAGCTTGAGTGATGGGATCATGTGATTTGAGTGAAGGAAGAAAAATTTGGGTGTTTGGTTGATATTTAGTGTGAAGCAGAGAGTGATAAGGAGCCTTGGGTGTTTTGAAAATTTTCTGATCGGAAGAAGAACTAAGATCAGGACAGCGAGGGCCTGACATAACCATCAGCGCAAGCTGAAGTGCCTTGACAGCCTACGAGGTTTCCACTCTGTCAATAGGCAGATCATCAAATACCAATGGCCTAGACAGATTAACAACGAGTGAATCAACAGTGTGATGAAATGAAGAAGTAAAAATTTCATGACAGCCATGATCATAAAATTTGGGATGTTCGTTGGCATCCTCATGATTTGATGAATCATGCAAAGGGGTAGATGAGAAGAAAGGATGTTTACCCTTCATGTTTTCAGAAATGATAGATGACAGATAGGATGGATCTTCAGAGAAAGATGTGTCCTCTCTGCAATATAATGACAAACTAACATCTAATGTGTCCTGTGAATGATCAGAAGTAGAAACATCTGGAAACAAGTTTTCACAAGGGAAATCAATAGTGGCAGAATTACAAGGGATGTCAGGATAGATCGGATGAGGCGTGGATGGAAAGGAGTCATACTTCACCATAGGTTCTTCTTGAGATTCCCACACACACTCATCATGAATGATAGCATAGGTTGGCTGCACAACACCAACTTTGTCGACAACTTGATCCGCATTCGCAACACATGTGGAGTCTAGAACGGAAGAACACAATATAATACAATCCGCAGGATCAGTGGAACATGGGGATAGAGGTTGAGGTAACAAGTTCACATGACAACCGATAGGCTTGCAAGCCAAATCTGTGCAGATATCAAGAGCAAGTTGGGTAGGAGGATGTGACAGTTCAATAGATGTGCACGCACATTCTACCACCTCACACTACGGAGCTAGAGCTATTTGATGAGAAGAGGACAAACATTCACTTGTGACAGTGACCTCGTCTATCTTAGATTTGGTAGCTCTAACACCAAGGTGTTTTGGGATGGGTTCGAATGATTCCATGAATTGCGAATTTTCAGAGATGTAAATAAGATAGTTAAATCTTCCATAGACGAATTGCAAATCAATTTCATCTTCATGAAATCGGTATGCAAGACTACAAAAGCATGTGTGAAATTTCTCAATGGATTCATCAGGTGCTTTCCATAATTTCAAAATTTCTTTATTGAGTGCTTTATGGTCAAAACGATTGAAAGCGCGGTCTATATTTGTGACCAGATGAGGAAGAGAGTGAATAGATTTTTCGGGCAGCGTGGCACACCAATGTAGTGGGTTCCCTCGAAGCATGTATGAAAATATGCACAGGTCATGTAGTCTTCAAAGATTTCATGCCTTTCATATGAGCCTACAATGCCAACTGCGTGTCTAACTAAGGCTACTTGGCCTCCACCATTGTATGTTTTACATGTGTTGTACTTATTTCCCGTAGGTAGTCTTTGGCTGCAAAAACTACACCAGGAAACCAACTCAACCAATGTTTAGGTTCAAGCTGGCCCTTGAACCAGAGGGAGCTCCCTTAGTTGTTACGAGGCTTTGTTTAAAATTGTTCATGTGTCACTGAACAACAACCTTTGAAGCACAATGGCCATATTTATGGTTTTAATTGGGGGTGGTTGGTAATCAATGACAATCTCTATCCATGATTAAAGGCCTCTCTCACAGGGTCCCTTCAAAATGTGTCAGCTTCCAACTTGACCGAATGACTTAGCTTTTCAAGGATTATGATAGAATAATGTAAGGAGATTCCTAATAATTAAGTAGTCACACAGATTTCTTAACAATTATGGAAATTTGGATGTGTGTAGAAGATTTATACAACCCAACAAAACACATTGTAGAGTATTCAAGAAGGCCAAACTGAAACCAATTCTGAGAAGAGCTATTTCAGATAGATAGTCCAATAAGCTAATCTCTTTTGATGGCTATCAGAAGGCATAAAGCAAAAACTAGTCAAAGAGGAGTTATCTTGGACAAACAGTCTAATAAGATAATCTCTTTCTAAAGGTTATGATTTTTTAGGGGATTTAAGAATAGATTGATACTCAATCTACACTTACCCAGACCTTCCTATAAATGCTTTGAACATGTGTAGAAATAACATATGAAACACTAGAAAGACATACTAGAAAACACAAAATTCTGTCAAATT
The DNA here is from genome assembly GCA_031772625.1 of Pinus tabuliformis. Taxonomy (NCBI): domain Eukaryota; kingdom Viridiplantae; phylum Streptophyta; class Pinopsida; order Pinales; family Pinaceae; genus Pinus; species Pinus tabuliformis. The sequence continues at coordinate 1,629,977,096 of CM062804.1, read as the reverse complement.
GGAGCCAAAAGGATTTCATTAAAAATCCTATAATAGAAGCTATTACAAAATGAAGAGCCTTGTCATCAAAATCCCACACATATTACTTCAATTGATGAAGTATTTATACAATTTCCTCACAAAATATCTTGATAAAAATATCAAGAGCTATTACAAATATCTGAAAACTGTATTACAAAAATAGAACACAAATAACTATAACTAAAACTATTTGAAGAGTTCTTGTACTATCCTTGAGGAGTTCTATTGAGAAAGAAGAAAAATTCGAATTTGATTGCAGCTCATATTTGATGAGGTGGCCTCCAAGTCACTAATTGTCTTTGAGCTTTTTCCTCCCGAATTTATAAAATCTAGAGTCCAGTAATACCTTTGAATATCTCAATATGTGTTATTTGTGTGAAAACTGAGAGAGGTTTGTGTAGTCTAGTATCTTAGGAACAAAAACCTCCTCCAATTTCCCAAGATTCATCTATGATTATCCACAATAGTTTCTGCAAAAAGGTGGCTTAAACAGGACATTGCATAGTCGGAAAAATAGGCTAAACATGATGAGAGTGTATCTCCCAACCCTTAAAACTTGTATGAAAAGTGAGATATCTTTTGTATTTTAGAATATTATGAACAAAAACCTCTTCCAGTTTCCAAATATGCCTATTTTTATAGTCACAATATCCTCTGCAAAAAGGTAACTAAAACATGAAATTTCTAGAAAACATGCCTTCAAAGATGCATTTGCATCTCCCAAACCATAATAGTTGTTACAAAAATGAGAGAGGTTTTTGTACATGAGGATGTTATCAACAAAAACCTCTTTCATTGTTGGAAAATTCGTTCTCAGATGCTTGTAAACCATGTTTGAATTTACTTTATTACATCATTTAATCATGTTTAAATGCATGATTAACTAAATCAACTAGCTAATGAAACTTAAATTTACATTTTGAGGCGCATTTACTCTTTCAGACCCATTTATTATTTCTAAACTACTAAAACCTATTATATTATTAAATTTAAATTATCAAAACTAAATATGTTACAACAATGTGACAAGTTATTCCAGAGCTCTTCCCAGATTTCAAAGTCGTTTCCATAAGACATACACTCTAGAAGAGAAATTTTGTGTTTAGTCATGATAAGTATGCATAGATTCGAAAAAACTTGCGAGGACTCACCTTTTCATCTGGTCCTCCTTCTAGCACCAGAAATGTTTACGATGTTGGACCCACCAACATTTAGGGGAACTCTCGATGTGAATTTCCAACTAGACCTCACACTATTTGGTGTAGGATTCCCATCTGATACGATGGACCAGTTGCCATTATCTTAAATATTTACCTTAGCTCTTACTGGTCAGCACGTGAGAGTGGTTTACTTTGTCTTTGAACAATGAGGTTTGCATGCCTAGTGAGTGCTTAGTGCCGCTTATGTCAGAGTTCTTTCACTGCAGAGACAGAGGCTAGAAGTGAGTCTTAGGTTGAAAGGGAATAGTCCCAACTCTACTAGAGACACACAACACAACAGGACATGCGCAATTTCTGATGGAGTATTCCACACAGATGTGGCAGTCACAAACACAAGGTAAACATATAGCACGTACAACACCCAGCGAAATAGTCCACACGAGTGCGACAGGCGTTATAACAAGTTTACAAGAATTAATATGTCAAGTGTCTGACGGGATAGCCCACACAGGCAAGACATTGTTAGCAACTGATACAACACATTTCCAATAGCATATGCACTAAAACAACCAAAATAGTTCAACTGTCTTAATACATGTTAAAACAACATGCATTACAAGCGTCCAAAGAATAGTCTTACAAATGAATGCAATACATGTGTGAAAACGTGATGGCATGTTAACAAGATTTTGAATTAAGCATAAGTCCAAGACACGTCCGTACACCATTACATCACTAACCCCGATAGCGAGGCGTTGGAGCCATTGCTTGCTCCTCAAAGAAAATATTATAGACTCTCAAGGCTATGTGGGAGGAGCCAAGGTGAAAAGTCCTATGCATGTACAAATGAGGGGTATTTATAGCTAAGGGTAAAACTAGCCCTTGTGACTGTTCAACTTCCCTCATGATTGTTTGACTTACATGACTTTTTAGATTTACATGTGGGTCTCTTGGACTTGCACGTTACATTACATTTATTACTACAGTATGGCCCACAGTAGTAATGTGGCCAAGATGACTCATGACATGACTCAACACGACAGAGCTGGTGTGTTCATGCTACTGGAGGTGTGCATGTCGAGCTTTAGTGCTGCTGAGTGATGGATGTGTTCTTGGTGTATCATAACTTCACCTTCGCATGCAAAGGTGTGCAGAGTCTTCAATGGTCTTGGTTTTCACTTAATGTTGCACGTGCATGTCTCTCCTTCACTTGTACTTTGGCATGCTCCATGTGTTTTTCCGTTCATGAACAAGTCTCCTTGCATGCACTCCTTGTTCATCTCGTTCGTCGTCGCACCATCTCTCATCCATGTACCTGTATCTACAATCACTCATTACGAGATGACATCAAATCCATAATTCTCCTAGTCTACCATGATGCATTGTCTTTCACTTTTAGATGCAGGTGACCGAGAGAGAGGATAAGGCTCTGAAACTGCATGGAGCACATTTCAGGTCGGGATGTGGGCACTATCCATGAAAATTGTGCAGAGGTCACTAGGAGGCTTAGATGGGAAATCTGGATCAGCAGTGTCTGTCTGCTAAATCTAGCTTGGTTGGAGGGCAGATCTGCGCAATTTTTCAGGGAGACAGTGTAGGCATCAGAAGGGAGACTGGCAGTAAAAACTGCATAATTTCTCCAGGGAGCTCGCAGTGGGCTGTGGGAAGATGCTAGCAAAAACTACGTAGAGATGGAAGGCTAGCCTACTGGACATCCTTGTGTAGTTTCTAAGTTGAGCGGGATGTTGGGCAGTTGGGAGACTGCTCGTGAAAATTGCACAGTTTTTAGAGCAATAGGCCAGTTCACAGGGTGACTGGCTGGAAAAAAATTGCAATTTTTTAGGGTAGTATAGTGAGAGGCAATGGGTGTTTGTCTGGCATGTATGCGCAATTTCTTCAGTCAGCGGAAGCAGGCATTCTTGGCAGCTTCTGCGCAATTTTTTGGAGGAGTGAGGCCGGGGGTCACTGCCTGGTCAAACTCTTCGGTTGACCAGCTGGAGGATTGGTTGATGCTTGCAGGCAGCGCATATTGAGATGGCTTGCTAAGAAACTTCTCCTCTATTCTGAGTGGCAGTCAACTGAGTCGACTTTAGGATTGCACAATGCAGACTGCCTGGGAGGCAGCCTCAAGCTCTGCGCAATTCTGAGCAGTAGTACATGATCATTGAGAACTGAGACTATGTAGTGCAGCTCAACAAGGCTCCGAGTATTGGAGGGTGGTTTGGTCGACAGAGTTTCAGAAAAATGACTAAGTGTGTACATGCGTGACCTTGCAAACACACACTTAACATGACTTGAAGACAAGACACCTCGAACCATCAAGACAACATACAGTTAGTGTGACTAACCGACAGGTGCGAGTGACAAGCGCGGCACTTGTAATAGATCTTTGAACGACCACGATGACACTTGCACGACAGTACTTACAACATTGTGTGTGAATGTGACAGATGTTTACATAATGAACACAACTCAAACAAAACCTTCAACATCACCATAACGAGGTCGCAAGCATGACATACCAATCAACATGTCAAAGACGACAGTTGGTCAAACAAGTGAAAAGGAAGTAAGACATGTAGAATAAACACATAAAATGACTTTTCGTGTTTGCGCATATGCATGTTACTGAGGACAGAATGATATGACAATGACAAGAAGTCCTGCAAACTCAACTAAGAGGTGTACTTCGAAAGGTGTTCTTTACTTACCATACTTACCCTCAAGATGATCATGCATCTGACAGAGTTTGCATGTGGTCCTGATCTTTTCCATTACTTGGTTTGTTGGTCTTTCTCCTCAACTCCTTGGAACCAATTTCAGCATGTCACCTTTTCCTGTTGTCACTGAGAGGTAGATCTGCATAATTTCAGCGGACAATGACTGCTGCCAGAATGAGGCCCTGGGAGGCCTGTCTATGCAGTTTCTGCATGTAAGAAAAATAGGGCAACTTAGACAACAATGCGCAGTTTTGAGGCACATGACACTGCTGTGGGATGGGGGTCCTGGGAGGAAACCCCTACACAATTTATGAGTGCAATGTAGCTGGACTGCTCTGCATGTTTCTAGAGAGCAGTGATGGCTGCCTGACTGCTTTGCGCATTTTTGGAGAGCAGTGCTGGCTAGGGTTTCTGTGGGTTGTTGGGTTTCAGCAGGCAAGGAAGGTTGGTGTCTTTTCGGCCTATGGGGTTTCAGTAGGCAAGGGAGGTTGGTGTCTCTCCACACTACAGGGTTTCAACAGGCAAGGGAGGAAGCTTGATGGTTGCAGAAGCAAAGCGCGCAGTTCAGGGAAGCTAGGTGAAGCTAGGTTGCTCGGGAAAATGGCTAAGTGTGAGATTAGTGAAACATATGCGAACATTGATAGGACTTGACTGTGATTGCACATAGACACTTAATGACACAACGTAGACCATCCAGAATGCATAAGACATACTTTTCTTGATGCAACAACCTTCGTGACAAGAGTGCATGAAGTGAGAGTGAAACATGTCTATGTAATGACAACCACCCATGCACATGTGCTTTCCCTTGAAGCAAAACAACATTCCTTTTGCATGACAAACAAGAACCCCTATGCCCAAAGATGACACATGCTGCATAAAGATGAGAACACAGAAAACTCTTAAGATCAAGGAGGGGAGCTTGAAATCATCATCTTACCAACAAGTGACCAAGGATTATCAATTGCAAGATTCAAGGTAAGCTCCAAAATTCACATGCAATCCAAAATTTTGGAGTGTTGTAGCTGCTACAACACAATCTTAATCCCCCACACATCATAATCCTTCCATGTAAATAGTGGAAACTCGACTAGAAATTTGAGAAAAAGATCTTTCTTCAAAAAATACACTTCAAATAATAAAACCCTCTTCTACTAAAAACCTTTATAAACCATTAAAAAAAAAAACCTTTATAATAAGACTCTTTCTTAAAAAAAACACTTTCAAACTTTAGACTTTCAAAAAACCATTTTTAAAAAATCTTAAAAAGCCTTTTAACAAAATAAACCTTTATATAATTTTTTATATAAAAAAACTTTCATAAACTTATAAATTCCTTTTATAAAGATTATTTTCAAATCTTTTATAAAGTCACTCAAAATTCTTATTTCGGCGAAAAAACAACTTTGAAAAAGATGTCACCTACCTGTTTTTGTAAAAGGTCTTAATATAAAGTAATGCGGCTCACATGAAGTTTGACTTTGGTCAACCACAATCAATGCACATGGTTCCACAGTTATTAACGGCTTGAGCACTACTGACCACATAAGTTTTGTGCACTTTCGACCACATAAATTTTGCGCCCTGATTAACAATTTAATAATTTGACAAATTTGCAATGTAAATTTATAAAAAAAATTGTTAACTTTTTTTCTTTTGGCTCTCTTCTCACTAGCTCTGTAGGCACTACGGATTTTGTAATCTTTCTTTAGCTCCGATACCATTTGTTGGAAACACATAGGAGGTAAAACACAAATTTCACCCAAAATAGAGGAGTTGCAGTGCTACTATTGATCACACAAAAATTTCATTCTTACAATGAACTCGATGAATGGTATTTAAACCTTTTCGACTGGCGACTCACTTAAAATATCTTGACATGCAACCACATTCTTAATCCACTGACTTAACTCACTTGACTCAATGCTTCAACACTTAACACTCAACACTCTTAATTGACTCTTTAATTTTAGCCAACACATCATGCCCAAGTAATTAGCTTATTTTAACATTTATGTGGCTCTTTGTAATACCAATTTGTTGGAAACGCAAGGAGCCAAAACACAAATTCCACACACAAAACACACGAGCTGCTATGACTCTTCTATTGATTACACAAAACTTGATGATTACAATGAGCCCTAAGAGATATTTATATGTTTCCAACTAGCGCCGGGCCTAAAATACCTTGACATGCAACCACACACTAAATTCGTCTATCACTTAACTCCACAGGTTCGACACTAAGTTTAGTTACTCACTAGCCAAGTCTCACACTCAAGTAATTAACCTATTTTAACAGGGAGACACCTGTTCCTGTAAAAATTATTACCGAGTAGATGCTATATTGGAGTGAAGGGATCGCCAGTGTCGTTTTGCGCACATGGTGAAGTAGTTTTTCCCAGAAGAAAATGACTAGATTGTCATCACATGCATTGAGAGAGTGGGGAAATGGGGGAAGAGGGGGTACGTTTACAATGCCTTCCAAAATTTGCAATACTTTAGTCATGGATGGCCTGGGTCTTCGTCATCCTGAATGCATCATCCTGCCACTATGGTAGCCCTCTCCACTTGTTCTGCGTCTGCATCGTTCAACAATTCCTTGTCCAACGCGTCTATGGCGTTTCCTCTACTAACGTGAGTTGCAGCCCAAGCTGGAAAGAACAGTTCAAAGGATTCAGAGAACTTGTCCATGTTTCTTTGACCTACAATTATTTCAGGCAATGTTATGCCGAAGCTGTAGACGTCGGCCTTCACAGTGATCGGCAGACTTGAGAGCCACTCGAGGGCCAAGTACCCTCTTGTTGCTCTCATGGTCATCAAGACCTTACTACATTCTCTGCCCAGGAGCTTTGCCATTCCAAAAGCGGCCACCTTCGGGTAGAAATTGGAGTCCAGAAGGATGTTTTCGGGCTTGATGTCGCAGTGAATAATGTGGTCCTTGCACTTCTCATGCAGGTAAACAATTCCCCTGGCAGTTCTCACCGAGATGCTGAAGCGCGTTTTCCAGTTCAACAACTTGTGTTGTTCATCATTTCTCGAGGATTTCTTGAAAAGGAAGGACTTGAGGCAGCCATTAGGCATGTATTTGTACACCAACAGCCTTTGGGAGCCCTCTTTGCAAAACTATAGCAGCCTAACCAAATTCACATGCTGGGCAACTCCGATGGTACTCACCTCCATGTAAAATTGTTTCTCTCCTTGGCTTACACTCTCCAAGTTTTTAACTGCCACAAGAGAGCCATTCGCTAAAGTTCCTTTGAAGACGGTTCTGAAACCCCCACCTCCCAGGCGCTCAGAAAATTTCTTCGTTGCATTCTGCAGCGATTTGTAAGTGAATAAAGTTAGCTCAACGGGGACGTATTCTGTGGAATACAGAATCGATCGCTTGCAACACTAGATAAACAACAACACAAACACCAAAATAACAACCAGCCCTCCCACGACGCCACCCACCATGCTTGGGAGATTTGCCTTCTTGTTGGAATTGAAGGAGTGAGGTAGATCAGAAGTGTCTAACCTCAGAAACAGAGACATCCCATTGGAAGTATCATACAGATTTAGTAATTCGCCAAACCACATTGCACACCTCTACAAACTGCCGTTAATGTAAGTGTATGTGGTGCATGAGAAATTGTCGAGACAAGTTGCTTGGCACCGCTTTTGGCCTTTGTATTCAACCCCGTGAGACGGCACATATGTGCCACTTATTTCTACAAACCTGTCTGTGCTGCTTTGGTTTGTCGCATCACAACATCATAATGGTGTCTTCCAAACACAACCCCCTGACCACTGGAAAGATTTCCAATCTGTGCTGTCTCTTGGTACAAAGCCCAACACGCAGTTGCAAGACTGAACATTGTCATTATTGCACGATCCATAAGACCCACATATGGCATAAACCTCGCATTGAGTGACGGGCCGTTGTCATGCCCCCAAGCCGGCAATAGTCTTTCAACAACTCTTAGCGAGGTGCAGCACCACCGAACACTTTCTTTCCACCAATACTTATGTACGTGGACTACGCCTAACCACTTACTCCTACTTAGTTTGTGTTTCGCAACCAAGTATTATTAATGTTATCCTTTATACCAATGAACACCCATACACATTCATTAACATCAGCAATTATAAATGAAGAACACAATTGCACAGTATAAAGGGAGGAGCAACTCCTTGAACAATGAGTCTACCGAATAATATATTATACAATCTTTTACAACAGTTACAAAGCTTTACAAGTATACTCGGAAACCCCAAGTTTCATACTTAGCCAAATTTACAATCTTCAACAAACTCAGTTGCCCAGCTCATCGATGCCTCTGCACGGTTGCCGCATGACTCACCAACCCTTCGTTCACCTCGTCGCACGATCGTGTTGTTTGCCCAACTTGGGCGTGCCTCCAAGCCACCACACACGGGCACCTCCACCCGAGACAAACCTCCGTTCACAATCTCAACACTTCACCAAGTCACTGTGCATGCTTTCATGATGGGTGGTGTTACAGACATTTTTGTGCCTTACAGCTTTGAGCATGAAATGTCCATAATCCAAGGGATCCAAAGTCCCTAAAAGTGTTGTTCCTTCCCCTAAAGGAACAAGGTCAACCAATGACAGCTTCTCCCAGAAGTTCTCCACCAAAAACTACTCAGAATCAGTCAAATCAGGATCAATTCAAGTGCTCCACTAGCTGCCTGTGTTGCAAAGCACCCCAGTACACTAGCTAGGTGCGTTGCAATGCACCTAAATGCACTACCAGGGTGTGCTGAGCGAGAAATGCCAAATGGCAGTGTCATTCCGCGAGGTGTACAGACAATGGAAGCTTCCAGAATCTTCCTCAATGACACTTGCCTCACTGAGTTCGACCAAGGATGAGTAAGAGGCTCTCAGCCTCCAAGTGGAAGCAAGAACTAACAGAGAGAAGCCACAAGTCAAAACATAAGCTGACTCATCCTCTCTGCTTACATCTATATATGGATCCCTCATCCCAAAGATCCAGGGGGCTGGAATTTTGTACTTTGCAGAGAATTGCTGTTGGTTTGAGATTGAGATTAGTGCATTGGGTGATTTATGCTTTGTTGGAGGTGAGGAAGGGATTCCTTTGCTGGGAGGTAGATGCTGGATCGGGACTCACTTGGTTGTATCTCCTCTTGGACTTTCTTTTCATATCAATAAAACTATTTGAGTTTCTCCTATATGCTTGTATATCAATGATGCTTTGTTATATTTGCATGTTTAGTTTAAATCTGATCCTAAACTAGTTATGAATGTAAATCTACGTCTTTTGTGTAGTTTTCCTCTCTTGTGATCTTGCAGGAACTTGGTGAAGCTGGACCAGTAAGGGAGCAGGCAGCGGGAAGCGAACAAAGGAGAGAGCGATTGGATCAACAAACTAGCGAAAGACACAAGTTAGTTACATCCTTCCTCTTCGTTTACATTTCATAAAGAAGAATACGAGAATAGTTTTCCTTGTTTGTTGCTAAGGCACTGTCACACCTTAGAGTGGGATAGGGGCATTCTGAATGGATACTTTTCCCAACAAAAAATTGGCGACTCCGCTGGGGAGCGTATCTAGTTAGTTTATTTGTGTTTCTATTGTTGTTCTTCTCATAAACTTAGGAGTGGCGAATCGAACTGCATTTGCCATCTACAAATGCAAAGTAGAGATCTGCTACTCTAGTCCATTCACTGGTCCTGTTTATGATCTGAACAGCTGATCCACAAATGCTGTAATTTCCCTTTGTGATAGCTCTTAGTCCTCCTTTAAATCATCCCTCTAATTGTACCTTATTGATAGCTTTTATCCGGCCAAAAACCATAGATTAAACTGCAAACTGTGACCGAGAACCCAGAGAAAATTCTCGTTTCTGCTTCAGCGCAGGCTCTGTGAAGAGGTTCTTCATTTCAACGCAGGTCCCGATAGGGCTACCTGCGCTGCAATTCAATTTCTCTGTGCAACAGGTGCGCTGATCAGCCTTTTCCCTGTGCAGCTGTGGTTCTTTGCTTCATTTTGTTCAGTTTTATCTCTGATTTTTGCAGCCTGTTATCAGTGTGTGTACCTATCTGAAAACCCCTTTTCTTTTCCTTAATTCCGCCTCAGTTGTATAAAAGAAACTATATTTGTTTTTGTGTATTTGTTACATCATTTGCAGTTTCCCATTACAAAAGTAAACTAGTCATACTGTCGCCCTTAGATCTAGACCTGTCGTAAGTGTCATTTTGATCTTAGGAGTAAGTTTGTTTGCTGTTGACAGCTGATTACGCTTTTACTTTTGTCTTTTGGTTTGAATTTGTGAATTTCTAGTGTCGAAACAAGTGTTTAATTCAAAATCATAAAGTGTCGTAATCGTCTTTTTGATTTCAAAAAGAAGCTTGTTTGTGTTTTCACTTGAAATCGAATTCAAATTTGTACAACAACTTTCTTTTTAGGCATCAATATTAAGAAAGTGAAAACAAATACATGCACAAGTGCATTTGCATTTTGACAGTTTGTATGGTTTGATTTAGGAAAAGTGCATTTACAGTGTGCTCTATGCTCTTTGAGAAAATATTGTGTCTTTCTTTTCCCCTTGTAGCTAGGATTTTCATTGTTGAAAAGAGATAAAAGCTTGCTTATCATCTTTAGATTGCATTTAGGAATTATATCTACATCTCGTGGTGATCCAAAAAGGAAAACTTCTAAGAAATATCAACCTAAAATAAATTGAATGAACTTAACAACGCTTTGTAACTTAACGCACAACATAGAGGTCTAGGCTAGAGACGTGTTCCGGCGTCGTAAAGCCTGGTAACTGTTGTCCTCACTGTTGGTTGGGTGATTCCTCCACTGTGAGACGATAAGTGCCAGTACGGATTGTGCTCCCACGTACCGTCGAGTATATATTGGGAGACCCCTATAGGCATAAAACCTTTATCCATAGGAAGCCGTGTCGGCCGCCCTACTGATCACAATGCACTGAACACAGCATTCGGGAAGATTGACCGCCCGTACCCTAAAAAGTATTCTGCGGTTTTGCGATTGGTTTGGCACACCCTCTACCTAGATCTCCAGAGCAGTCCCTTTCGTTCCTTTTCAGATCCTTAACAGAAAAGGTCCATCAAAGCACTTGTCACTTCGGGCTCATTAAAAATCGAAGGAGACTAGAGTCATCTTTTGCTTTTTCTCGACTCTTTAAAATTGAAAAAGCAAGTTGTGTCCAAGCGTCGTTAAAATTTATTTTAAACGGAATATTCATACCCTTTTTCCTGCGTTGATCTTTAGGTTGAGAAAATGGAGCCTACCAACCAAGGAATTCCCCTTGGTGTAAATCCTAGTCCCTTCTCCTCTTGGGGAGACGTTGGTGCGCCCCATATGGCCACATTGTCGCTTCCAGGACTGACAATTGGCTTGCCGGTCTGGCTCTTCTCAACCAATGTTGTTCAGAACACTGCTATTCCTGAACAGTCGAATCAGCAGTTAGACGAGTCCAGAATTTCCCACCAACCTTCTACTTCCTCTAATTATTCCTCTCTTCCTTCCTCTTTGCGTGACGGGACTGGTAAAGCTAAAAACCAAGTTCCTAAGGAGAAAAAGGAAAAGAAGAAGAAAGAGAAAAAGAAGAAGGAGCCAAAGGCAAATAAGGGAAAACAAGTGTCGTCTAATGAAAATCCACACACAGCACCGACCAGGCCTAAATCGCCATGTGTCATTTGTAGAGGAGAGCACTTTCACAGAGATTGTCCTTGCATCCCTCGGATACTAGGGGACTGGTCTCCTCGTTTGCACAATCCGGTGTCGTCAACCTCTGATAGCCATGTTGAAAGCACACCGTCAACTAGCGAAAGTGAAGTCCCAAGACAAAAAGGGAGGGCTAGACCTCCCTGTAGACTGTGCGAAGGCAACCATGCCCTCCACCGTTGTCCCTTCTTAGACGAAGCTAAAGGAGTTTTGGATGATCGTCCGGTTTCACCGTTATGACTTCCTCCTGGATATAAAAAACTCTTGCAGAGTCCTTCGTTAGTTGAGAATCTAGCTGGCCCGCTCAAGTGGTCAGCTGAAGCGTCTATCATTGAAGATAAACCAACTGAATCCATAGCAGACGAAAGTCAAAAGGTCGAGGCGGCAGTTTACCCGGTTTTGCCTTCAGAGGAATTATCTTGGAATGATATAGTCACCGAAGAGGATAAGGATGACACCATCCAAATTCTCTTCATCAACACAGACTCAGACGAACACGGGGGCAATCCACCCATTCCTTTATCGCAGGAAGGAAGTTCATCAGAGTCATACCCGGCCGTCTACTCGGTCCCACCTCCAAGCAACCTAGTTGTATCCTTCGACTAGAACCAACTAGGCAGACCCCGTTTGCCAGCAAGCATACCATTCCGAATTATCGTTCAAATATATAGAATGGTCATGGTTGGTACCATCATTGATGAGGGGGCGTCTGTGAGTATCCTTTCCTCTATTGCTTGGAAAGCGCTTGGTTCGCCATCGCTTTTGCCTGAGATGAGAAATCTGACAGGCTTCGATAAAGGAACCAGTCGACCTTTAGGGATCCTCCCCAATGTGCCCATAACATTGAAAGGGACGACCGTTCAAATGAACTTGATGGTCGTTCAAGGACCCTTGGATTATAACCTACTCCTTGGACGAGACTATATATATTGCATGGGAGCCATCGTCTCCTCACTCTTTAGAGTAATGTGTTTTCCGCATGAAGGAAGAGTGGTCAAGCTTGTGGACCAGCTTTCGTTTCCCGGATCACGCATCGCAAATAGTCATATACCATCCCTAAATGGTCTCTTCACGCAAGAAATGTCTCAAGTCCCAGTCTGTCCTCCCGATGAGCGCGAGTAATCCGGGAGGATATGACTGAAACCCAGGGGGCATGCGTCCTGGTCTGCTTCGGCAGGAAAACTTCGGGTATAGAGTAGGTTTCCGTGGGAGAATATGACTAGTCTGTACCCCATCCGTGATTGGAAGAGGGGTTATTCTAGAATAAGATTCTCTTGTCAAAGTTATGTGAATCGGCGGGCGTCGTCATTCACCTTTGTTTATCTCGGTAGACATCGCCGAAGAAGTGTTTTGTTTGCTGCGCAAATGAGACAATCTTTGGTAACCTGAAAGAGGTAGGCCTTTCCTCGTAGAACAAATGTTTTATCTGCAAATTGAGGGGTAACCTTAAAATCATACTTTATACCTAGGGGCATGCAAACCTTTTGGAGTGCAAGCAAAGAGCGGTTATTTATCTGTTTTTTGGGTTAGTCGTTTCCTAACTTGCATAAAGAAAGGATCCGGGGCAAAGCTTTGTAAGGTGCAAGCTCCATAAAAAATGGCATCTTCAATGAGACATTCTTAACATATGACTGGATTAATCGAGCAGTTTTAGCACATAGTTCATGCTCATTAAAAAATAAACATAAGATCGAGCAAGTGTTTCAACCTGCGTTTAAGCTCGTTAAAAAATGAACTATCCTCCGGTAAATAACCACCGTGAATGTAACATTATCAGCCATTAAAGCCTTGGTCATGTTTGCACCGTCACTTCCACTTTTCCATTGGCTGATCATTCACCTCCATTTGATTGTTTACCCATTTTGAGGAATAGCTGCGAAGAGTGATTTCACTAGCCATCCTTGTGACACTGCCGTGCTTGGAAAATTCCAACCCTTACCTGGAATCTGCTGCTACCCGTTTCATCACTCGTTCCTCAAAAGATGAGTCTTCTTTAAGCTCTTTTCATCTGACTCGTAAAATATGAAAAGATTGCCAAGTTTTGGCCTTCCGGTTCGTTAAAGCGACCAGAAGTGCTATCCCTCCTCTAGATTTTAATCTTTTTGGACCTGAGGGATTATTGCACAAAAAGATCGAGCGCTTGTTTTGTTCGGCTCGTTAAAACTATCGAAAATTCATCCCTTCTATATTGTTTTATACTTTTTCGGACTTAAGGGATTAGATGACAAAAAATGACTTCCGGAGTTACCTTTACGTTCCTTTTCAGACTCCCTAAAAAGGAAAAGGACCGAGTTATCTTTGTCGTTAGACTCGTTAAAAAGATTAATAGCAACAAACTTGTCTTTAGACGAGAACGAGTTTCACTATCGCTAGGCTCGTTAAAACATAACGATGGGTTTGCCCGAAGGGTAAATTATAGAACAAGCATATGTTATCCTCCTCAAGCTTGACAAAAATAAAGAGGTACTGGTCAGCAATGACTGGGGAAAAATTGGGAAGAAACTCAAAGAACCTTTATTGGTAGCAAGTCGCTCTTGAACATGACACTTCCACTCCGTGCCTGAGTCGGGTTGGGTTGTTTCATTCACCGGTCACATCACCATGGTCTCGCCATACCATCCACCTTTGGGGTAAATGCTACCAATCCATCATATAAGTGTCGCCGATATGTTCAAGAGAAGTCATCCAGAGAAGTCACCCGTGTCCCATCCACTACCATACATTATACTTCATTCTTTCATGACCGCCACCCTGAACCATATATCATCAGATCGTTTTCACCTCCATCAAAATCATTTGCTCCATTCCGTGTCATTGATGTGGGATGCATTAAGGCCCTCCTTTGATGGATCGCTTCTTGTCGACATCAGCTCATTATCCAAGAAGTTGATCTAGGAACACCCCTTCAGTACTTTGAAGCTTGCATGCCTCAATGGCAAGTTTCTCACTTCCGGCGACAGGTATACATCAATGACCTTCGACCGAAAGATTTTGCGTGGTGTTTGACGCCAAGTCCTTTATTCACACCACGTGAATTGTACTGCAGTACCTTGAGGGTCATTATCATTATCGGTGATTCCTCTCGCGCTTGTTAACAATTTACATCATTGACTGGTAATCAAGCGATGTCTTTCCATGTTCGACTTCAAAACATTTCTCACATGGATCAACTTGTACTTAGAGTGAAGATCGGACGAGATTGAAGACCCCGAATCTAGTTTCATCTATCCGGGCTGCGATATATATTCAGGAAAAATAAAAACATTGACATGTACAGCATTGCAGCACAGATAATCATCCTACCAAAAGGATGATGATTTCATCAAGATCATCAGTCTACCATCAGACGATTGTCTGTCCTATGTACATAAAAATGAATTTATAAAGCTGAGCATGGGAATGTCCGCCTCAGCTAGATCATGAAAATACTATGAAGATGATGTATTGTATTGTATCTTATTACAGGTCTCCTCCCAGCATTGAAAGAACTTCGGATCCTCCTAATAAAGCATTTCACCCGATAAACGGCCTCATGCTTTAGGGGGCAACTATTATAGACATTTTTGTGCCTTACAGCTTTGAGCATGAAATGTCTATAATCCAAGGGATCCAAAGTCCCTAAAAGTGTTGTTCCTGCCCCTAGAGGAACAAGGTCAACCAATGACAGCTTCTCCCAGAAGTTCTCCACCAAAAACTACTTAGAATCAGTCAAATCAGGATCAATTCAAGTGCTCCACTAGCTGCCTGCGTTGCAAAGCACCCAAGTACACTAGCTAGGTGCGTTGCAACGCACCTAAATGCACTACCAGGGTGCGCTGAGCGAGAAATGCCAAATGGCAGTGTCATTCCGCGAGGTGTACAGACAATGGAAGCTTCCAGAATCTTCCTCAGTGACACTTGCCTCACTGAGTTCGACCAAGGATGAGTAAGAGGCTCTCAGCCTCCAAGTGGAAGCAAGAACTGACAGAGAGAAGCCACAAGTCAAAACATAAGCTGACTCATCCTCTCTGCTTACATCTATATATGGATCTCTCATCCCAGAGATCCAGGGGGCTGGAATTTTGTACTTTGCAGAGAATTGCTGTTGGTTTGAGATTGAGATTAATGCATTGGGTAATTTATGCTTTGTTGGAGGTGAGGAAGGGATTCCTTTGCTGGGAGGTAGATGCTGGATCGAGACTCACTTGGTTGTATCTCCTCTTGGACTTTCTTATCATATCAATAAAACTATTTGAGTTTCTCCTATATGCTTGTATATCAATGATGCTTTGTTATATTTGCATGTTTAGTTTAAATCTGATCCTAAACTAGTTATGAATGTAAATCTACGTCTTTTGTGTAGTTTTCCTCTCTTGTGATCTTGCAGGAACTTGGTGAAGCTGGACCAGTAAGGGAGCAGGCAGCGGAAAGCAAACAAAGGAGAGAGCGATTGGATCAACAAACTAGCGAAAGACACAGGTTAGTTACATCCTTCCTCTTCGTTTACATTTCATAAAGAAGAATACGAGAATAGTTTTCCTTGTTTGTTGCTAAGGCACTGTCACACCTTAGAGTGGGATAGGGGCATTCTGAATGGATACTTTTCCCAACAACAGGTGGGCACTCACTCGAGTCACCCAAGAACCCATGCCAAGTCGTCGCACAAACCGGGCGCTCACCAACGTTTCATTGTTGGGCGCTCCTTCGCACAAACCGGGCGCCACACCTACCATGCATGCCCTCACCCAACTATCGGGCACTCTTGCCCACGCCCTCGCCCAACACTACGCTGCCACTGTGTGGCCTTGTCCAAGAACGGGCACATCTCAAGTTCTGTGCCTCTACGCCTAGCTGTACCCACGCACTAGACTGCGCCTTCCTTATGAGCGAGTGTGTTTGATCGTTGAGCGATTGATCAAATGAGCTCCATCGCAACTCCAATATATATGGGGCGTAGGGCGAGGTCGCAGCTACCCAGCCGACCTACCCATGCCTTCACACGCCATCATAATATGTGCGTCGGCCTTCCTTCAAATGCTCCAACCACCGTCGGCTCCACGCATTTGTTGGTCAGCCTCCATAAGGTTTAACACCATGCCACCATGCATATAAACATCAGCTCACCCTCCATATGCACATAACTCATTATCGCACACCCAAGGGAGCTCGCACTTCAACCGGATCACAGCTTGTTCGACCTTCTAACCGCGCGCCCTCTCTAACCGTTCGCGGTCGCACCTCAGCAGAACTGCAGGTCCTTACATCCTCCTCCACCTGAAATCGTTGTCGTCCTCGACAACATACCATCCTGGTAGCCATCCACCAAGATCAACATCAATGTTTGTCTCATCCTTGGTCCATGATGTCAACTCCTCCACATACTGCAAACATCCCTGCAACATATGTAGAACTTCATCTCCACCATGTGTCGTCCTCATCTTGTGAACTGTCCTCCTCGTCTGCCTGATGCCAACATCTCTCTGTGCACTTCCGGACCCCATGTCTAAACTAGTTGGGTAGCTAATCCAACTATCATGCTCAAGCCATGAGAGTGAACATCCTTATGCCTTCACCAGTCTATCCTGGATTTTGCCACATCCTGGACTCACCAAGAATCTCACACATGCTCGGGTCCATGGAAACTCCATCCCATCTGCAACATGTCATGATGCTTGATGCCAAGCCATCCCTGCACCATCTGCCATACCTGCTCAACCTATTTTAGGGACTCATTGCCATGAGCAGCTAACAATGAGCCCCGTCTTCTTGTCATCTAAGAAGATGTGGAGGGGGTAGAGCCTGAAGGCTCACCTTCACTAATCAACTCAATCCATCCATCAGGATATTCTATCTCCATCCTCTCTAGATAAGTGACCAGATCCTCCTCCCAGACATTTGACCTCACATATGCCTCATCATCATCATCATCATCCTCGACCACTTCTAGCCTTATTGAAAAATCCAAGATACTATTTGAAAGAGTCCTGATGACCAATGACTACTCGGTAAGCTTTGTCTCAACCGTAGACAATCGCTTACTCATGTCTTCCATCCGCTTCTCATCCTCCATTTGCATCATTGCCAACTTAAAATTAGGTCTTGTCACTCGAATGGTTGGTACACCAATGGGTACATCTTCCATTCCATCATAAATGTACAGCTTCTTCAAATGTGGAACAACCATAGCATCCAATTGTTTCATGAATTCCATTCCCAGCACAACTTCATAGTCATCTATCCACACTATAATGAAGTTGACCTTTCCTGTCCACTCACCTAGTGTTGTGTCCACCTTTTTAGCTACACCAAGAACATTATCAGGAGGAGAAATGACTGTCTTCATCTCTTCCTTCACCGATACAAATTTCAGTCCAATTCTTCTGGCAGTATCTTCTCCCATGAAGTTGTGATAGGCCCCACTATCCACCATAGTGAGTATATCAACACCTCCAACCTTCATCCGAACATACTCCAAACTGTTCCTCTCAGGATCCCTCCGAGAGATCACCTCTGTAGCAGCAACAACACCAAGTATCTGCATCATCCCCACAGAAGCTTCTTCATTCTTCGCATTAGATTATGCAATCACAGCCACTTTCGTTCTAGAAGGACAATTCTTCACCGTATGTGGTCCAGCACATATCCAACATTTCAAGGCTTTCTTCGTCTTTGAATTATCATCCGATTTCGAAGCATCCTCTTTCTTCTTATCTTTCGGGTTATCGTACTTCTTCTTCCAATCATCAAAAGTCTCATCGTAATGCTACACCAACCTGTCCACAACAGCAAAAGCTTCTTCAAGTGTTCTAATCCTCTGCCTCTTCACTTCATTGCGTGCCCAAGGCTTCAACACAATAATGAAATTGAACACCTTGTCCCTCTCTGCCATGTTAGGAAGTTCCATGACCACACTTGCAAACTCCCACTGATATGTCTGAAGGTTCCCGGTCTACTTTATGAACTTAATTTTCATCCTTGCTTCCCATGTTTCATCCTAAGGACTGAAATGGGTCTGCAAAGCTTTCTTCATCTCATCCCACGAAGTAATGTCACCAGCACTGCCATCGGTAATCTGATCCATCCTCCTTCGCCACCACATCTTAGCATCCTTTGTCAAGAACTGAGCAGCTACCTTGACCTTCGTCTCATCATCAGATAGACCCAATTGTTCCAAGTACTGCTCCATGTCCCATAGAAAGTTGCCAAGAGTCTTTGCACTCCTTATACCATCGTAAGATTCTGGTTCCTTGACTTTCACATGAGGCACTCCTCCACCTGAGTTATGCCTCACGACCTTCTTCAACACCGCGATCTCATCTATGGCTTTGTCAAGAGATTTTTGCAAGCCCACGATCTCTGCAAGACCTTAGTCTCTTGCCTATTCAACCTCCTTGACACTTACTTCAAGTTGTGTACACAAAAGCGTGCTGAGTCCGGAGTTCATCGGGCTCTTCCTTCATCTTCGAATTGGCCTCTTGCTCCTTATCGAACAAGTCCATCTTCTTATTCCAGAAAGCTTCCAAGTCCTCCATCTTCTCCAACACTTTTTCCATGAATGTCATAGTAGCATCCTTCACACTGTGACTAGACCCAGCCTGAGATTCAGCTGCCATTGCTAACAGCTTCCTTCTTATTTGCAATCTAGTTTCGACCATCCAGCAGCTTCACCAAGTTGCCTACAACCTGAACCAGCCCTTGTTCCACTTGTATGTGAAACAACTTCCTTCACCTGCAAGTACCTGCTTCACTGTCTTCAATTTCCAAGTGTATCCACACCTGCACTTTGTCACGAGCAACCTTTCTCACCAGCTCCAACCGAGCTCTGATACCACCTTCACTTCAGTGGAGGTGTGTAGCAGCTTCAACCTTCAATGCCCAAATCAGCTGCTTTGATACCACCTGTCACACCCCCAAGACGGCGGTAGTCTTTCAACCGCTCTTAGCGAGGTGCGGCACCACTGAACACTTTCTTTTCACCAATATTATGTTCGTGGACTACGCCTAACCACTTACTCCTACTTAGTTTGTGTTTGGCAACCAAGTATTATTAATGTTATCCTTTATACCAATGAACACCCATACACATTCATTAACATCAGCAATTATAAATGAAGAACACAATTGCACAGTATAAAGGGAGGGGCAACTCCCTAAACAATGAGTCCACCCGAATAATATATTATACAATCTTTTAACACAGTTACAAAGCTTTACAAGTATACTCGAAAACCCCAAGTTTCATACTTAGCCAAATTTACAATCTTCGGCAAACTCAGTTGCCCAGCTCGTTGGTGCCTCCGCATGGACGCCACACGGCTCACCAACCCTTCATTCATCTCGTCGCATGATCGTGTTGTTTTCCCAACTTGGGCGCACCTCCAAATCGCCACACACGGGCACCTCCACCCGAGACACACCTTTGTTCACAATCTCAACACTTCACCAAGTCACCGTGCACACTTGCACGATGGGCGGGCGCTCACCTGAGTCACCCAAGAACCCGTGCCAAGTCATCGCACAAACCGGGTGCCACACCCACCGTGCACACCCTCACCCAACCACCGGGTGCTCCTGCCCGCGCCCTCGCCCAACACTATGCTATCACCGTGCGACCCTGCACAAGAATGGGCACATCTCAAGTTCTGCGCCTCTACGCCTTGCTGCACCCACACACTAGACTGCACCTTCCTTATGAGCAAGTGTGTTTGATCGTTGAGCGATTGATCAAATGAGCTCCATCACAACTCCAATATATATGGGGCATAGGGCGAGGTCATAGCTACCCAACCGACCTGCCCATGCCTTCACACGCCATCATAATATGTGTGTCGGCCTTCCTTCAAACGCTCCAACCACCGTCGGCTCCACGCGTTTGTTGGTCGGCCTCCATAAGGTTTAACACCATGCCACCACGCATATAAACATCAGCTCGCCCTCCATATGTGCATAACTCATTATCGCACACCCAAGGGAGCTCACACTTCAACCAGATCGCAACTCGTTCGACCTTCTAACCGCGTGCCCTCTCTAACCGGTCGTGGTCACACCTCGGCGGAACTGCAGGTCCTTACACACCATGCCTGGGAGATTCACCTTCCTGTTGGAATTGAAGGAGTGAGGTACATCAGATGCGTCTAACCTTAGAAACAGAGATATCCCATTGGAAGTATCGTACAGATTTAGTAATTCACCAAACCACATTGCACACCTCTATGAACTATCGTTAACATAAGTGTATGCAGTGCATGAGCAATTGTTGAGACAAACTGCTTGGCACCGCTTTTGGCCTTTGTATTCAACCCCGTGAGAGGGCATAGATGCGCCACTTATTTCTACAAACCCGTCTGTGCTGCTTTGGTTTTCCGCGTCACGACATCATAACAGTGTCTTCCAAACACAGCCCCCTGACCATTGGAAAGATTTCCAGTCTGTGCTATCTCTTGGTACAAAGCCCAACATGTAGTTGCAAGACTGAACATTGTCATTATTGCACGATCCATAAGGCCCGCATATGGCATAAACCTCGCATTGAGTGATGGGCTGTTGCTAGACCATCATCCATTCTTTATTTTCCAGCAACGTGTCTACTTGAATTTGTCTTGACTTATTATCCACAAAGACATGGATTCCCACCAGCAGTAGAGTTGAAGTAAAATACATGGACGAACCGTTTCGGAAATATGTAAAACCGTACCCGTTTTTGGCGGCTTCAGGATTAGTGCTTGTTGGGTGTGGAGCCTGATTATCTTCTATATTCAAAGGTATCGCCACATAGGACCCCAGTTCGAAATGGGGGCGGCAACGCCGCCCGTAAAATATTCGCTGTAGGGGGGGTCCAGGGGGGGACGGCTGCGACCTTTGGGAGCCCCCCCCTGGCGGGGGGTTTCGGGGGCAGCGCCCCCGAAGCTAAAAACAACTGTAAAATTGCCTTGTAAAAGTATAGTAATTTCTAGTCAATCTGGGCCGTTCATTAGGCGGATGATCTGACGGTAGAACTTATGTTTAGTTTAAGGTTTTTTGCCCTAGAAGGCAACCCCTCTCTTTGTATGAGGGTATTGTATTTGAGGCTGTGTGATAGATGTGTATTCTGTGAGCGAGAAACAGAGAGGTGAGACTATGAGAGAAAACAGAGGATATTACAGCGGATTTGCTGTAGGTTGTGTCTCTTGATTTTGCTGGATAATAGAAAGGAAGGACTGGTTGTTCAGGGTGGACGTAGCCCAAACTGGGTGAACCACGTATATCTGTGTCTCTCTTGTTTTGTGCGTTTTCTGTGTTTATATTTCTGCAATATTTTATGTGTTCCATTACTCCGTAATATATAATTTTCTAACAACTGGTATCAGAGCCGAAGGTATATTTGGCTAATAAACTCGCAGGAAAGAAGGGTTCCTGGTTCGAGTGGGAGCAATGGCCGAAGATGGTAAGTTTAGGGTCGAGAAATTTAACGGCCAAAACTTCTCGCTGTGGAAGATGCAGATGGAAGATTATCTGTATCAGAAAGATCTATACCTACCATTGGGTGGAAAGAAAAAGATGCAGACGGGTATGAAAGATGAAGAATGGAATCTTCTTGATAGAAAGGCACTCGGAACAATACGGTTGTGCCTTGCTGCGTCAGTCGCCTTCAACATTTCGAAGGAAACCACGACAGAGGGTTTGATGCAGACATTGTCGAAACTATATGAAAAACCCTCGGCCTCAAACAAGGTATTTCTTATGAAACAATTATTTAATATGAATATGTCGGAAGGTGGATCTGTTGCAAACCATTTAAATGATTTTAATACAATTACAAGTCAGTTAAGTTCTGTAGGGGTAAACTTTGATGATGAAGTTAGAGCTCTGTTATTCTTGTGCTCATTACCATAAATTTGGAATGGTTTGGTAATGGCCATTAGTAACTCTATTTCTGGATCTAGTACTTTACAGTTTGATGATGTTGTCGGTGCTCTCCTTAGTGAGGAAATGCGACGGAAAAGCTCTGGTGATACATCGGGAAATGCTTTGAGTGCAGAGTCTAGAGGAAGAAAAATGGAAAGGGGAAAGAGCTCAGGATATCGCAGTAAATCAAGGAAAGGCAGATCCAAGTCGAGATCGGGGATAGTGTGCTGGAAAGAAAGGACACCTAAGGAAAGGTAGATCCAAGTCCAGATCGGGGATAATGTGCTGGAAATGTGCTGGAAAGAAAGGACACCTAAAGAAAGACTGTAGATCTCGGAAGGGAAAAGAAGGAGATGCACAACAAGAAAACAATCATGAAGCAAATGTGACAGGTGAGGTGTTACAAGATGCTTTAATTCTTTCTTTCGAAAATATTACTGATTCCTGGGTGGTAGATTCAGGGGCTTCATTCCATGCCACACCTGATAAGAAATACTTTCATGACTATGTTCAAGGAGATTTTGGAAAAGTTCATCTGGGTGATGATAAACCCTATAAAATCGTTGGAATGGGTAAGGTTCTTGTAAAACAGCAGAATGGAAACCAATGGCTATTAAAGGAGGTAAGGCATGTTCCAGATCTAAAGAAAAATATGATTTCAACAGGGCAGTTAGGCAGTGAAGGTTGTGTGACAACTTTCACAAATAAAGCTTGGAAGGTCACCAAAGGAGCCCTGGTAATAGTAAAAGGCGAAAAGGTTGGTACA
This sequence comes from Pinus tabuliformis, assembly GCA_031772625.1. Lineage (NCBI taxonomy): Eukaryota > Viridiplantae > Streptophyta > Pinopsida > Pinales > Pinaceae > Pinus > Pinus tabuliformis. The sequence continues at coordinate 1,629,953,848 of CM062804.1, read as the reverse complement.
TTGTATTTATGCAATGGTATTTCTAACTTTGTTAATGCTTTAACTTCCAAAGGAGCAGATGCAGCATTATGGCATCATAGTCTCGGACACATGAGTGAAAAGGGGATGAAGATTCTTCACTCAAGGAATTTGTTGCCGGGTTTGAAGAATGTTGATTTGGACTTCTGTGAGAACTGCATTTATGGAAAACAAAAGAGAGTCAGATTTCTCAGAGTTGGGAAAGAAAAGAAGAACGAAAAATTAGAGCTTGTACATACAGATGTATGGGGACCTGCTCAGGTATCATCTCTCGGTGGCTCTCGTTATTATGTTACCTTTATTGATGATGCAACTAGAAAACCTTGGATTTATTGTATTAAGAATAAATCTGATGTATTTGATACTTTCAATAAATGGAAAGCTTTGGTTGAGATTGAGACAGGAAAGAAATTGAAGTGTCTTAGATCAGACAATGGAGGTGAATATTGCAGCAAAGAGTTTGATAGGTACTGTTCAGAACATGGAATTCGCAGGGAGAAGACAGTTCCAGGAACACCACAAGAAAATGGTGTGTCAGAAAGGATGAACAGAACAATCATGGAGCGTGCAAGGTGCATGAGATTGCATGCAGGATTGCCTTTACAGTTTTGGGCAGATGCTGCAGATACTGTTGTTTATCTAAATAGAGGGCCTTCAAGTTCCTTGGATGGTGGTGTTCCGGAGGAAGCATGGACAGGTAAAAAGGTAAAGTACTCTTTTTTAAAGTCTTTTGGTTGTGAGGCCTTTGTCCATATTGATAAAGAAAATAGAACAAAGCTTGAGGAAAAGTCAAAGAAATGTACATTTATTGGATATGGTGTTAATGATTTTGGTTATCGCTTATATGATTATGAAAATCACAAAATCATTAGGAGCAGAGATGTAATATTCAATGAAAAGGTCTTGTATAAGAATCAGTTGCAGGAAAAGAAGAAAGAAAACGAAAACAAGGAATACGCAGTTCTTGATGACATCACTGAAAGGGTAAAGGTGCCTGGAAATAATAATAATCAACAACAGCAACCACCACAATAGCAACAGGCACCCCAAACACCTGAAAGTGGTGTTAGAAGATCTACTAGGATAAGTAGACCCCTTGAACGATACTCTCCTTCATTATATTATTTATTGTTGACTGATTCTGGTGAACCCGAATGTTATGAAGAAGCAATGCAGGTTGAAAGCAGGAAGAAGTGGGAGGTAGACATGGAAGAAGAGATGGACTCCTTAATGCATAACCAGACTTGGGATTTAGTCAGGTTGCCTGCAGGAAAAACTACATTGAAGAATAAATGGGTTTACAGGCTGAAGGAAGAAGATGGAGGAAAACAGAGGTACAAAGCTAGACTTGTGGTGAAGGGGTTTGCACAGAAGAAAGGTATTTATTTTGATGAAATATTTTCTCCTGTTATTAAAATGACTTCAATCAAAACAATTTTAAGTCTTGTAGTAGCTGAAGATTTGCATCTTGAGCAGTTAGATGTAAAGACAACCTTTCTCCATGGGGATTTGGAGGAAGAGATATATATGCAGCAGCCACAAGGATATGAGGTGAAAGGGAAGGAGAAACTAGTGTGCAGGTTGAGGAAGAGCTTGTATGGCTTAAAACAGGCTCCAAGGCAGTGGTATCTAAAATTTGACAAGTTTATGTATGAACAAGGTTATACTAGATGTCACTCTGATCATTGTGTTTATCTGAAAAAGCAAAATGATGGCAGCTATATTATATTGTTATTGTATGTGGATGACATGCTTGTTGCAGGATCTAACATGCAGGAAATAAATGTACTCAAAATAAAATTGGCAAATTCATTTGCAATGAAGGATTTGGGAGCTGCAAAACAAATTCTTGGTATGAGAATAACTAGAGACAGGAAAAATCGCAAATTAACATTGTCTCAGAATGAGTACATACAAAAGGTGTTGAAAAGATTTAATATGAAAAATGCAAAACCAGTTAGTACACCTTTTGCTAGCCATTTAAAACTTAGCAAGGAAATGTGCCCAAAGACCCAGGAAGACATGGATTATATGTCTAAAGTTCCATATGCATCAGCAGTTGGAAGCTTAATGTATGCAATGGTCTGCACAAGGCCTGATATTACACATGCAGTGGGAGTTGTAAGTAGGTACATGAACAATCCAGGAAAGGAACATTGGATGGCAGTGAAATGGATTCTCAGATATTTGAAAGGTACCACAAATCAAGCATTATGCTTTGGTGGTTCAAACATTTCTCTACAGGGATATGTTGATGCAGATATGGCAGGTGACAGAGATAACAAGAGGAGCACTACAGGATATGTATTTACTGTTGGAGGAACAGCTGTCAGTTGGGTTTCAAAAATCCAAAGTGTTGTTGCACTTTCAACAACAGAAGCAGAGTATGTTGCTGCTACAGAGGCTAGTAAAGAAATGATTTGGTTACAAAGGTTTATGGGTGAATTGGGTAAGGAGCATGATATGGGCACGTTATACAGTGATAGCCAAAGTGCCATTCATCTTGCAAAGAACTCATCATTTCATGCCAGGACTAAACACATACAGCTCAAGTACCATTTCATACGATCAGTGTTGGAAGATGGAGACTTGAACCTGGAAAAGATACACACTAGCCTGAATCCTGCAGATATGCTAACAAAAGTTGTAACCAGGGAGAAACTGAGAATATGCTTAGTTTCAGTTGGTCTTCAAGGATGACGATGAAGATGAGAAACAGCTAGGTCTGAAAGAGGAGTCATTGTCCAGCAAATGTAGCAGCGGTGGAGTTGCTACAATCAGTCTCCAAGTGGGAGATTGTTGGGTGTGGAGCCTGATTATCTTCTATATTCAAAGGTATCGCCACATAGGACCCCAGTTCGAAATGGGGGCGGCAACGCCGCCTGTAAAATATTCGCTGCAGGGGGGGTCTATGGGGGGGCGGCTGCGACCTTTGGGAGCCCCCCCCTGGCGGGCGGTTTTGGGGGCGCTGCCCCCGAAGCTAAAAACAGCTGTAAATTTGCCTTGTAAAAGTATAGTAATTTCTAGTCAATCTGGGCTGTTCATTAGGCGGATGATCTGACGGTAGAACTTATGTTTAGTTTAGGGTTTTTTGCCCTAGAAGGCAACCCCTCTCTTTGTATGAGGGTATTGTATTTGAGGCCGTGTGATAGATGTGTATTCTGTGAGCGAGAAACAGAGAGGTGAGTCTGTGAGAGAAAACAGAGGATATTACAGCGGATTTGCTGTAGGTTGTGTCTCTTCATTTTGCTGGATAATAGAAAGGAAGGATTGGCTATTCGGGGTGTACGTAGCCCAACTGGGTGAACCACGTATATCTGTGTCTCTCTTGTTTTGTGCATTTTCTGTGTTTATATTTATGCAATATTTTATGTGTTCCATTGCTCCGTAATATATAATTTTCTAACAGTGCTGAAATATTGGTCATTCCAAGGACCGCTGTGCCAATATGTAGTGTCATTATTCCACATCAGCACGAACTGTACGGCTCCGTTTGGATCCATCCGCAGGTTGAAGGGTCCAGGACTCGGGTCCCAAGGGCTCATTCACACCGACAGCCTCTGGCTGTTACTAACCTTCATGCATGGAAACCATGTATTTTGCGGATAGTCGAAGCTCTACCAAATGATTTGAGTGTTATTCTTGGCAATCACAACAACCAAGTTACCAGAATCTGTTATCACAGCAGAAGGTTTATTCCCGTTTCCCTTGGAAGACCAAATGGTGGATCTTCCATAAGACAAAAGGAGACTCCCGTCCTCTGTGAGATTCAGAACGTTGGACGAGTTCTCCAGTGGCTGCTGCACGTTGGCCACCCAAGCGATTGTTTGCTCTGAAGCCTGGGCAAACCATATTCCTACATACCATTTTTCAACATTGTTGTGGTTAAGACTGAAAAATCCCAATTTGAAGATACCATGCTTCGAACTCGTGGTCTGATTACCGGTGAGAGAAGAGCCCAACACTATTCTGTCAGAAGCTACATTTTTCGCAATTCCAGGTTTTATATGAAGAAGTAGCAACACAAGGAGGAGAAAAAACAAGACAGAATCTGTGGAAATTGCTCTCTCATATTTTTTTCTCCGATTCCCATTCTAAAATCAATAATCACTGAGCTACCCTGCTGCCACACCATAGTCTCAACCCATTATAAGGTGTTCATGAGTCCGATCCGACCTTTGAATGTTGCCTCGTCAACTTAAACGAGTCCATACGGTATATCCCATTATAACGTTTTTAATGATTGCGAGTTTTAAGGCCAATATAACGTGTTTGATAAGGCCATTATAATGTATCCATGGTGGACTGGCTATGGGTTGATATTGAGATTATGACGCACCACTCAAAGTTTATTTAAGATTTAAATTAAACATTTTTTTATATGGACTAGTTATAATGACTTATGAAGAACCTAATTATAGATAGATGTGTCCATATGCTATATATACTTACACGCTAGTGTGATTTATATATGGTGCTTATATGTTTTAAGTACACCACTTAAAAAGCCTCTGATAAAAATTCAATTGCTTAGGCTTTATGAGCCATCTATATGAAGAATATTTTTTTTGTTTTTGGACTTTCTCAAAAAAAAAAATCTACCATGTTAATCTACTTGCAAATTTTCTCTCAGCTTCTTGTTGGAACATGATGATATATAAATTTAAAGTTTCTGTTCATATAAGATTATGATGAAATATTAATAATATTGGATGACTTAAAATTAGATAACTTAAAATTAAGTAAAACTTTTAGGGACATTTATTATATTGTATAAATTTTGAATAATCAATACAATTTTTTAAACTTTTAGGGACCTTTTGTTGAAGATAATGGAGAATCATAGAATAGGTAGAATTGGTTCACGTAGCCTCAGGATATGAATTAGTTTCTATTTCTTAGGATGTTGTTCTAACTTTCCTAAAACCATGTATTCTATTTAATATGTAATGTTGATGAACAATGTACAACGTTTTGAAGAGCCAGACTCTCCTGGTTCAGACTCTCTTTGGTAGCGATGATAAGTGGGTTTTATTTTAATACAAACATTTCCATTTTTATCATGGTATCAGAGTGTCAGGGATGAGGAACCTGTATGCTAATTGGTGGGTGGTTCTTTGAACTGAAATCGTCGCAGGTTTTGAGTGGATAGCCATGACAATATCACTATTACACTTCTCCAAATTTTTATTTTTCGATCGTCGCAGTTTTTCAGTGTACAGCTGTGACGGTCTTAGAAAATTGATGTAAAATTGCGACAATCTCAGATATTGGGCATATATCGGCGATGGCGTCTCAGAAAATTGATGTATATCTGTGATAGTCTTGGATATTGGGCGTATATCTGTGAGGATCATGTAAATCAAAGAAACTAAATGGGGAGCCAAGAACAAGGCTATAGTTGTAAGAGAAGCTGAGTGGGAAGCAAAGGACAAGGTTGTAGCTGACAACATAAGGTTGTCTGGAGGCTGAGAAGGAAGCCACGGCGATCTGTGCGTGTGTTACGAGATCAAACAACAATGATTTTTCTTTGTCACAGATCTGGGGTAAAGTTAACATCTTTTACCTGTCGATTTTTTTTTTCTAAATCGCCAAGATGAATAACAATATATTTGAAGCATGCATGAATGAGCATAAAAAGCTTGATGGTTCCAATTATGAAAATTGGAAGTTTAAGATGTAGACTCTGCTAGAAGTGCAGATTGCTTGGACGATTGTGAATGGGGATGAGTCGAGGCCCGCAGCTGGATCAACATCGGTCCTAGATTGGGAGAAACGAGAAAGCAGAGCAAGGACAATGTTAAAGATGTCAGTGAAAGACTGTATTATACCACACATCAGAGAAGGTAAGTTAGCTAATGAGATCTGGGGAATTCTGAAGGAATTGTACGAGATCATAAATTCAAATCATCTTTTGTTCTTCAAGAGTAAGATCCTGTCCATGAAGATGGAGGAGAATGAAACAATTGCTTCATTCGTAGCAAGGATCAAGGATCTGAAAACCAAATTATTAGATATTGGTCATACAATGGACGATATAGATCTTGTGACCATTACAATGAATGGTGTCATTGATGATTATCAAATGTTCATCACTGGGATCAATGCCAGAGAAAAGATCCCGCATTTTGAAGAGCTGACAAGTATACTGATGCAGGAAGAAGAGAGGAAATCAACTCTGAAGCCCCAGAGTGCCGATCTTGCATTGATGGCAAGTAAAAACTTCTACAAAGGGAAAGGAGGTCCATAACAACAAAATGGAGCAAGTTCACAGAAATGGCCAAATCTGACCCAAGGTATGCATCCGAATAAAAACTAATCTGAAACTAAATGTTTTTATTGCGGAAAATTAGGTCATATTTCTAGGGAATGTAGGAAAAAGAAGTATCATGATGAACAACAGAAGCCAAAGAGACATGCAGGTCATCTTGTGAATGGTGATCAGGTGCAGAATTTGAGGTTATTCATGGTAGATCGTGATGAAAATGTTGATGTAGACATCTAGTATGTAGATTCAGGAGCATCAACACACATGACAGGGAACAAGCATTGGCTGGAGGATTTTAAAGAGATCAACGAAGGCACACAGATTTACCTAGCTGATGACAGAAGCCATCAAATCAAAGGATGTGGGAAATTTTCTGTTATGCTACCTGATGGTAATATCAAACAAATTTATAATGTAATGTATGTGCCTGGCATAACAAAGAACTTGATTTCTGTATCTATGATTACAAATCAAGATTTGAAAGTTGAATTTTTAAAATCTAACTATTACATTAAAGATCTGCTAGATGGAATGAAGACAATTGCTACAGGAATTCGAATAGGAGAACTATACAAGTTGGATGTGAGACCTGCACCGGTTCGAGCATTGACAGGAGTGAGCCTAACTACAGAAGAGCTTTGGCATCAGAGATTCGGCCACATCAATTACAATGATTTGTTGTTACTACAGAGGAAAGAAATGGTAAGAGATCTTCCTATGCTAAAGCAAGTACATAACGATTGTGATGCCTGTACTTTAGGAAAATGCATAGAGAAGAATTCCCTGTTAGAGTAGAAAAGAAACAGAGAGATATACTCGAGTTAGTGCACACAGACCTTTGTGGACCTATGCAGGCAAAATCATTAGGAGGTGCACTGTATTTCCTACTATTTATTGATGACTGTAAAAAGTTTTCTTGGGTGTATTTCTTAAGTAAGAAGAGTCATACATTCGAATACTTTAAGCAGTTTAAAAATATGATTGAAAGACAAACAGGGAAACAGATAAAAACTCTTCGTTCTGATCAAGGGGGAGAATACAGGAAAGATGAGTTGATCAGGTATTGTAAAGATCATGGAATTTTGCAGCAGTTCATAGTACCCCATACTCCATAGCAAAATGGAGTAACAGAAAGGAAGAACAAAACTCAGGTGGAATGTGCTAGAAGTATGCTTAAAGGTAAGAATCTTTCAAATGGTTTTTGGGTTGAAGCAGTGAATACTGCGGTTTATTTAAAAAATATGAGTCCTACAAGAAGTCTTGAGTTTAAAACTCTTTTTGAAGCTTTATATGGATATAAACCCGTAGTAAAACACTTAAGAATATTTCGATGTAAAGCATTTTCCCACATACCAAAAGAATATAGAAAGAAATTATACTCAAAAGCCATCAGATGCACTTTTATAAGGTATTGTTCATCATATAAAGCATACAGATTATTTAATCCCTCTACTCACAAGATATTTGTTAGTAGAGATGTTAAATTCCATGAGCAGGATAGTGAAGAAACTGATGAGCACTATGATGGATGGGACATTCCGTACTTTGAAGAAGAAGAAGAAGAGAACAATCAGGGTCAGCAGCAAACAAAGGCAGAGGATGAACAACAGCAATAGCAATAGCAGCAATAGCAATAGCAACAACAACAACAACAACAACAACAAAAACAACAACAACAACAACAGCAGTAGCAGCAGGAAGAAATAAGGTTTGAAACGACCACCCCACCACTCAGGAGATCAAGTAGGAAAGTAAAATACCTATAAGATATAGGGAAAATTCTTTTATAACTAGTATGATGAATGTTGTTGAAATTTCTAGTTATAAAGAAGCAAATGAAAGTAATGAATGGAAAATAGCCATGGAACAGGAATATGATTCAATAATAAGAAACAACACTTGGGAATTGGTAGAGCTTCCTAGAGGAAAACAGGGAATAGGTTGTAAATGGTTATATAAACCAAAAATTAATGTATATGGAACTATAGAAAAACTGAAAGCTAGATTGGTTGCAAATGGGTACACACAAAAAGAATGGATAGATTATGAAGAAACCTTCACCTCTGTAGCTAAATTGAACACCATCAGAATGTTAATTGCTTTAGCTACTAAGAAACATTGGATAATTCAACAACTAGATGTAAAGTTTGCATTTCTGAATGGAGAACTGAAAGAATAGGTTTATTTAGAGCAACCGGAAGGGTTTTTCCAGAAGGGAAAAGAACATTTAGTCTGTAGGTTGAAGAAAGCACTCTATGGACTAAAACAAGCTCCCAGGTCATGGTATGAGAAAATTGATTCATGTTTTCTACAAACTGGCTATAATAGAAGTAAGAATGACCCTAATCTTTACACCATGAAAGATGAACAAGGGTGCGTAGTGCTGATTTCATTACATGTATATGATTTGATAATTACAGGTGATGCTATACATCTAATTGATGAAATCAAGCAACAGATGTCACAGATGTTTGGGATGAAGCATCTCGGTGAACTCAGATACTATTTAGGTCTCGAGATTTGGAGAGATTCAAGTCAAACATTTATATCTCAAGCAAAGTATGTTAAAGGCCTATTAGAAAAGTTTAGAATGGATCAGTGTAAGTTTGCACCAATACCATTGCAGTAGAACATCAAATTGCAGTGTGAGGATGGCTCAAAAGCGGTAGATGCAACACTTTATAGACAACTGGTTGGGAGTTTGATCTACCTAACCACCACTAGACTTGACTTGGCTTATGCAGTTAGCGTGTTAAGCCAATTTATGTCTAAGCCACTTGAAAGCCACTGGAATGCAGCGAAGAATGTTTTGAGGTATCTACAAGGTACTGTAGATTATGGAATTATTTACACTGACTATTTTGATGTTAGATTGGCAGGATTTGCAGATTCAGATTGGGCAGGAAATGTAGATGATCGCAGATCTATAATAGGTTATGCATTCAGTCTTGGATCCGAGGTGATCACATGGAGCAGCAAGAAGTAGAACACAGTCTCCTTGTCCTCAGTAGACGCAGAGTATCAAGCCATGTGTGCAACAACGTGTGAGGCAGTTTGGTTGCAGAGAATTCTCCAGGATGTTGGGGAAGAACAGACAGTTGCAACAACAATCAGTTGTGACAATCAAAGCTCAATTAAGCTAGCCAACAATTCGGTGTTTCACAAAAACACTAAACATATTGATACTCAATTTCATTTTGTTAGGGAGAAAGTGAAATCTAAAGAAATTCATCTGGAATATTGTAATACATGTGATAATGTTGCAGACATTTTCACTAAGCCCCTTGGAAAAGTAAAATTTCAAATGTTTAGGGAGATGTTAGGCATATAAGTGAACCCATTCTCCATTAAGGGGGAGTGTTGAAGATAATGGAGAATATCCTAGAATAGGTAGAATTGGTTCACGTAGCCTCAGGATAGGAATTAGTTTCTATTTCTTAGGATGCTGTTCTAACTTCCCTAAAACCATGTATTCTATAATGTGTAATGTTGCTGAACAATGTAGAGCGTTCTGCAGAGCCAGATTCTCCTAGTTTAGACTCTCTTTCGTAGATCTAACCAGTGGGTTTTATTTTAATACAAACATTGCCATTTTTATCATGGTATCAGAGCATCAGGGCTGAGGAACCTGTACGTTGGCTGGTGGGTGGTTCTTTGAACTAAAATCATCACAGGTTTTGAGTGGATAGCCGCGACGATAGCACTATTACACTTCTCCAAATTATTATTTTTCGATCGTCGCAGTTTTTTAGTGTAAAGCTGCGATGGTCTTAGAAAATTGATGTAAAATTGTGACAGTCTCAGATATTGGGTGTATATCTATGACGACGTCTCATAAAATTGATGTATATCTGCGACAGTCTAGGATATTGGGCGTATATCTGCGACAATCGTGTAAATCAAAGAAACTGAATGGGGAGCCAAGAACGAGGTTGTAGCTGTCAGGGAAGCTAAGTGGGGAAGCCAAGAACAAGGCTGTAACTGACAACAGAAGGTTGTCTGGAGGCTATGAAGGAAGCCACAGTGATCTGTGCATGTGTTGCGAGATCAAACAACAATGATCTGTCTCTGTCACAGATCTGGGGTAAAGTTAACATCTTTTACCTGTCGATTTTTTTTTCTAAATCACCAAGATGAATAACAATATATTTGAAGCATGCATGAACGAGCATAAGAAGCTCAATGGTTCCAGTTATGCATATTGGAAGTTTAAGATGCAGACTCTGCTAGAAGTGCAGAGTGCTTGGACGATTGTGAATGGGGATGAGTCGAGGCCCGTAGGCGGATCAACATCAGTCCCAGATTGGGAGAAACGAGAAAGCAGAGCAAGGACAATGTTACTGATGTTAGTGAAAGACTGTATTATACCGCACATCAGAGAAGGTAAGTCAGCTAACGAGATCTGGGGAATTCTGAAGGAATTGTATGAGATCAGAAATTCAAATCATCTTTTGTTCCTCAAGAGTAAGATCTTGTCCATGAAGATGGAGGAGAATGAAACAATTGCTTCATTCGTAGAAAGGATCAAGGATCTGAAAAACAAATTATTAGATATTGGTCATACAATGGACGATATAGATTGTGACCATTACAATGAATGGTGTCACTGATGATTATCAGATGTTCATCACCAAGATCAATGCCAGAGAAAAGATCCCGCATTTTGAAGAGCTAAAAGGTATATTGATGGAGGAAGAAGAGAGGAGATTGACTTTGAAGCCCCAGAGTGCCAATCTTGCATTGATGGCAAGGAAAAACTTCTACAAAGGGAAAGGAGGTCCACAACAACAAAACGGAGCAAGTTCACAGAAATGGCCAAATTTGACCCAAGGTATGCATCCGAATAAAAACTACTCTGAAACTAAATGTTTTTAGTGCGGAAAATTGGGTCATATTGCTAGGGAATGTAGGAAAAAGAAATATCATGAAGAACAGCAGAAGCCAAAAAGACATGCAGGTCATCTCACGAATCGTGATCAAGTGCAGAATTTGAGGTTGTTCACGGAAGATTGTGATGAAAATGTTGATGCAGACATCTGGTATGTAGATTCAGGAGTGTCAACACACATGACAGGGAACAAGCACTGGCTGAAGGATTTTAAAGAGACCAACGAAGGTGCATAGATTTACCTAGGTGATGATAGAAGCCATCAAATAAAAGGATGTGGGAAAGTTTTTGTTATTCTACCTTATGGTAATATCAAACAAATTTATAATGTAATGTATGTGCCTGGCATAACAAAGAACTTGATTTCTATATCTATGATTACAAATCAAGATCTGAAAGTTGAATTTTTAAAATATAACTGTTACATTAATGATCCAGGTGGATATTGGTGACCACCTGCCAAGTCCACCTAGATCCCAACCATTATTTCTCTCAGCATTTTCAGTTTCCTTAATTGTAGCACAACTTACTATTTTTAGCAGTTTTTGGGGTCCTGAACTTCCAGAGCCGTTTTGAGGCCCTAAACGACGTTTTTTGGGAAATTTGTGGGCAACATCGGTCCATGGACCGATGTTTCCCTTCCCAAAGTGGTAGTGCTCGAATAGATCTTTCTAACGAGCTATTGTACGTGTCAAACGAAGATTGTATTCCAAAGTTACGACCCCAGGAAGTTGATGTGCTAGTTTACCCAAACGGGGCCCACAGTTTGGCGTTTCATCTTCTAGGGTTAGGTTTTGGAATGTTAAGGGTTTTCCATTGTTTCTGAACAATAAATAGGCCTTCGAGCCTCATTGTAACACAGTTCAGAGGCATGTAGCCCCCACATTTCTTCTCAGAGATAAGCTACCATCACCCTAGCCAGTTTATTTCCATTACTGTTTGTAGGCATATTTCAATATTTTACATTAATGAAATGAAGTATTATTTCCACTGCATATTTGTGTTTATGGTTATCTTTGTAATTTGTTGCATTCCTATTTAAGTCTGGATCAGTGGTATCAGAGCGGTCTTCTTTTTCTCTGTTTTTCTTTGCATGTTCCCAACGAGGTCGGGATATAAGGAGTTAGGGCTTGAACTGGTCGAACCTTTGCAAGACCAACCTTGCAAACCCTGACGGCCTCCCATGGCGGATGAGAAGAAAGACGAGGGGGTAGGAGATCCTATCAAAATCTTGCTCGAAGAAGCCCTCGAGTGACAACGGAGCGCGATGATGGATAACTTTGCCCAGATCCTTCAGCGGCTACCCAGAAGCGATGCATCAGCTTCCAGCAACTACTCTAGAAATTCCACGCCCTTTAAGGTACAAGTTAACTTTGAAATCCCCATATTCGAGGGTCAGATAGATGCAGATGCTGTAGATAAATGGTTAAATCTTCTAGAGGGTTATTTTTCTGTTCATGAATTTTCGAATCGGGAAAAGATTGTTTTCGCTCTTCTCAAAGCAGTCCCCCACGTCAAGGACTGGTGGGAGACCTACTACGAGCAGAAGGATGAAAATATTGGCTCACTATTTTCAGCTGCACCCACATGGAATTCATTCGGGATGCCATCAAGGAGCAGTACTACCCTGTCGGAAGCTATGAGGATGAATACATAAAGTAGACCACGCTGCGGCAGGGAAGGGACCAAGACGTGCCGGAGTTCACCAATCTTTTCCATACCCTTCGCACAAAGTTGGGTATCAAGGATTCAGAGCATCATTTGATAGTCAAATATTGCGGCTGCCTGCACAAGTACATCCAAGAAGAAATAGAATTCCTAAACATCTCCTCGCTCAGCACAGCATACCGATATGCTATTAAGGTTGAGCAAAAGTTTAAACAAAAGAAGTGAGACTTTGGATCTGCAAATCCGAAGCAAGGGAAAGGTGACCCTAAACCATAGAACAAAGGAAAAAGCCAAAGTGGGGCAGCCCAAGACAACCCGCCAAAGCTGTAAGCAAAGAACAGTGCCACGAAGCCAAAAAAGGACACAGGAAAATGGTGTGAGTTCCATAAGAGCTCCACTCACAACACAAGTGAGTGTCGGGCCAAGCAGTCATTGGTGGCTGAGCTAAAGGTTTCAGAATTAGATGCATGTTCTGACTCTGAGTCAGAACCCGACAAGGGGAATGACAAATGGAAGAAGATAATTGATGCAGATCCCAACGCCACTGTTTCTACAGCCAAGATCTAGAAAAATGAACCCGAAGATCCAGAGGAGGAGGAGCATCTCTTCCACTCCCAGATGTGGGTAAAGGGCTCCCCGCTATAGTTCATTGTCAATAGCAGGAGCCAAAAGTACCTCATTTCAGTAGAGGTCATGAAGCTGTTGGGCTTACTTACCACAACACATCCACAACCATACACCATCGGGTGGCTTCACCAAGGACGGGATCTTCGCGTGAGCCAGTAGTGTCGCCTTCCATACAACATCAAGCCCTTTACGGATGAGGTATTGTGTGACATTGCTCCCCTTGAATTTTGTGATGTATTATTAGGACAACCATACTTGTGGAAGCGACATGCTGTGTATGAATCAAGGCCCCATGCTGTTATTATTACATTGGGAAATAAGTTGTACAGGATACCAGAGGTAGCACCGCCTACTGCCATCTCTTTGATTACTGCAAAACAATGCAGTAAGCTCATTTCCAAAAGCGGGAAATTTGTTTTCCTAATGATATGCCCTCAAGGAAAGAAGAAGACAGTGGCCACAACCTCTAGACAAGGCCCCTCCGCATGACAACTAAAAATGGACAAGGTCGTTGAGGAGTACAAGAACATCTTGACCTCCCCCGCAAGGGTTCCTCTGCACTTTCAGGTCAAGCACTCCATCGATCTGACCGCAGGTGCGTCGCTACCCAATGGACCAATTTATCGGTGCTCCATTTTGGAGAACGATGAAATCAAGAGGCAGATTCAGGAGCTGCTGTAGAAAGGTCACATCCATCTGAGTTCATCGCCTTGTGGGAGCCCGATCGTGTTGGTACAGAAGAAGGATGGGACTTGGAGACTCTGTATTGACTATCGGGCGCTGAATAAGATCACTGTCCATAATAGGTACCTGATCCCGCAGATTGATGACCTCCTGGACCAACTAAAGGGGGAAAATATTTCAGCAAGATCAATCTAAAGTCAAGATATCACCAGGTACCAATCGAGCCCTCTGATGTGTGGAAGACTACCTTCAAAGCCAAGGAGGAACTTTTCGAATGGTTGGTTATGCCTTTCGGATTGACCAATGCTCCTGCAACCTTCATGAGGCTAATGGATGACATCTTGCGACCATTCACCAACTCATTTGTAGTGGTATACTTGATGACATTCTGATCTTTAGCCAGATTTGGGAAGAGCACCTCGACCACATCCGACAGGTTCTCCAAACACTGCGACAACACAAGCTATGTGCCAATTTGGAGAAATGAACTTTTGGCATGACCCAGGTTCAGTATCTGGGATAAATTATTCATGAATAGGGGGTGCATGTGGATCCAGCAAAGATCCAATTCATTCAAGATTGGCCATCTCCAACCACTCTGACAGAGCTCTGCAGCTTTCTAGGTCTTGCCAACTTCTACCGTAGCTTCGTGTTGGGGTTTTCTCATATCACTTGGCCCTTGAGTGAAGTCACCAAGGGAGGAGCGAAAGCAAAATTCTTTTGGTCTGAATCTCAACAGAAGGAATTCATAGAGTTGAAAGATCACCTCTGCACGACACCAGTGATCGCATTACCAGATTTACAACAACCATTTGAGGTCGAGACAGATGCCTCTGACTATGCTATTGGGGCAGTCCTTACTCAACACGGGCATCCAGTGGTATATCAGAGTGAAACACTTTCAGACACAGTCCGGAAGTATCCCAGTTATGATAAAGAGATGTATTCCATTGTGCAGGCCTGCCGACAATGGAAGCATTACATTTTGGGGAAGGAAACGGTCATCCACACAGACCACTGACCCCTGTAGTTCATACAGACCCAAAGGAAATTGTAGAATGATCGCCATCAGAAGTGGTCTACATACCTACAACAGTTCCATTTGAATATCAAGTATATGAAGGGCAGCACTAATAATGTTGCAGATTTCCTCATTCGACCACCGATCATGGCGTTAACCACCGTGCTCAACTCTTGTGGGCACGAGACTTCTAATTGGCCACTTCTCTACAAAAGCGACCTAGAATTCGACCACACATACCAGACACTCTTGGAGGGTCGGCATGTTCCATATTTTCACCTCCAGATTGCCCTATTATGCCACCTGGGTCACCTTTGTGTTCCTTCAAGTGAGCGTGCCAAGATTATTTGGGAAGCACACTACAGTCGGGTGCGGGGCATTTTGGGGTCAAGAAAATGGTGGCAGTACTGCAAAAGTATTTCTATTGGCCGAATCTTCAACAGGATGTCGGGAAGTACATCAAATCATGTACTGCCTGTGCCATTGCCAAACCGACCATCAAGAAGCAAGGCCTCTATACCCCTCTGCCTACCCCTAGTCGACCTTGGGAATCCATCTCCATGGATTACATGTCAGGCCTTCCTTCCACTAAGCAGGGAAATGATTGTGTTTTTGTGGTTGTCGACAGGTTCTCGAAGATGGCCATTATGGCAGCCTGCAAGAAGAATATTACAGCAGAATCCACTGCTAAACTCTTATTTGAACAAGTGTGGGTGAACTTTTGGATCCCACAATCTATCATCTCAGATTGGGACAGTCGGTTCCTCAGTACATTTTGGTCCAGTCTCTGGTCAATGCTGGACACCAAACTCACTAAGTCCACAGCCTTCCATCCTCAAACTGATGGCCAGACAGAGGTTGTCAATAGGATGATTGTACACATTTTTCGCATGTATAACTCAAAGCATCCATCCACATGGGAAGAGAGCCTCCCCTATGTTCAGCACAACTACAACCGAGCTCTTCACAACTCAACTGGCCACAACCCTTTTCAGGTGGGCTTGGGATTCCAGCCCCTATGCCCCATTGATGTGGCCATGCCACTTGCAGCTACTCACATAGATTCAGGTCATGTCCAGTCCGAAACAGACAAGGCAACCAGCTTCATTGAGCACATCCAACATATTCACTAGTAGGTCCATGACATTCTGGAGAAATCAAATTCCAAGTACAAGCAGCGACATGATCAACATCGGGTGCCACACAAGTTTCAGGTGGGCGACAAAGTCTGGTTGCATTTGCAAAAGGAATGCCTTACTGGAACCTATCGGAAACTGAGACCACTCCGATATGGTCCTTACACAATTAATAAGGCTGTGGGAGATAATGAATTTGAGCTCAACATTCCCCCATTCCTTGGCCTGCACCCAGTGTTCAATGTGGACCGCCTTCGGCCATACTTTCCACCATTGCTAGACACATCCGACATTGCAGAACAACTCACACCCACAGAATTAAATCCAGATTGCATGGAACAAGCTGCAATTGATCGGATCATGGACACACAGATCAAGAACACTTGCCAACAGAATATCCAACTGTATCGAGTTGTCAAAGCAGGCCAACTCCTTCACCAGGGCAAGTGGCTCACCAGGGACCAAGTTCAACAAAATTTTCCTCATCTCATGGAGGAACTCAACGCAATGGGGACCATTGCTTCCTAAGGGGGTAGGAATGATCCAGGTGGATATTGGTGGCCACCTGCCAAGTCCACCTGGAACCCCACCATTGTTTCTCTCAGCATTTTCAGTTTCCTTAATTGTAGCATAACTTACTATTTTTAGCAGTTTTTCGGGTCCTGAACTTCCGGAGCCGTTTTGAGGCCCTAAATGACGTTTTTTGGGAAATCTGGGTGGACCCACGCTGTCCTTCCTAAAGTGGTAGTGCTCAGATAGATCTTTCTAGCGAGCTATTGTACGTGTCAAACGGAGATCGTATGCCAAAGTTACGACCCCGGGAAGTTGATGTACCAATTTACCCAAACGGGACCCACAATTTGGCGTTTCATCTTCTAGGGTTAGGTTTTGGAATATTAAGGGTTTTCCATTGTTTCTAAACAATAAATATGCCTTCGAGCCTCATTGTAACACAGTTCAGAGGCATGTAGCCACCACATCTCTTCTTAGAGATAAGCTACCATCACCCTAGCCGGTTTATTTCCATTACTGTTTGTAAGCATATTTCAGTATTTTACATTAATGAAATGAAGTATTATTTCCACTGCATATATGTGTTTATGGTTATCTCTGTAATTTGTTGTGTTCCTGTTTGAGTCCGGATCAATTAAAGTTCTGCTAGATGGAATGAAGACAATTGCTACAAGAATCCGAACGGGATGACTGTACAAGTTGGATGTGAGACGAGCACTGGTTCGAGCGTAACTGTAGAAGAGCTTTGGCATCAGAGATTCGGCCACATCAATTACAATGATTTGCTGTTACTACATAGGAAAGAAATGGTAAGAGATCTTAATATGCTAAAGCAAGTACATAATGATTGTGATTCCTGTACTTTAGGAAAAATGCATAGAGAAGAATTCCCTATTAGATTAGAAAAGAAACAGATGGATATATTGGAGTTACTGCACACAGACCTTCGTGGACCCATGCAGACAAAATCATTAGGAGGTGCACTGTATTTCCTACTGTTTATTGATGACTATACAAAGTTTTCTTGGGTGTATTTCTTAAGTAAGAAGAGTCATACATTCGAATACTTTAAGCAATTTAAAAATATGATTGAAAGACAAACAGGGAAATAGATAAAAATTCTCCATTCTGATCAAGGGGGAGAATACAGGAAAGATGAGTTGATCAGGTATTGTAAAGATCATGGAATTTTGCAGCAGTTCACAGTACTCCATACTCCATAGCAAAATGGAGTAACAGAAAGGAAGAATTGAACTCTAGTGGAATGTGTTAGAAGTATGCTTAAAGGTAAGAATCTTTCAAATGGATTTTGCGTTGAAGCAGTGAATACTGCGGTTTATTTAAAAAATATGAGTCCTACAAGAAGTCTTGAGTTTAAAACTCTTTTTTAAGATTTATATGGATATAAACCTGCAGTATAACACTTAAGAATATTTGGATGTAAAGCATTTTCCCACATACCAAAGGAATATAGAAAGAAATTAGACTCAAAAGCCATCAGATGCACTTTTATAGGGTATTGTTTGTCATATAAAGCATACAGGTTATTTAATCCCTCTACTCACAAGATCTTTGATAGTAGAGATGTTAAATTCCATGAGCAGGATAGTGAAGAAACTGATGAGCACTATGATGGATGAGACATTCCATACTTTGAAGAAGAAGAAGAAGAGAACAATCAGGGTTAGCAACAAACAAAGGTAGAGGATGAACAACAATAGCAACAACAACAACAACAGCAACAACAACAACAGTAATTACAACAACAACAACAGCAGCAGCAGCAGGAAGAAATAAGGTTTGAAACCACCACCCCATCACTCAGGATATCAGGTAGGAAAGCTCAAATGCCTCAAAGATATAGGGAAAATGCTTTTATAACTAGTATGATGAATGTTGTTGAACCGTCTAGTTATAAAGAAGCAAATGAAAGTAATGAATGGAAAATAGCCATGGAACAGGAATATGATTCAATCATCAGAAACAATACTTGGGAATTGGTAGAGCTTCCTAGAGGAAAACAGGTCATAGGTTGCAAATGGTTATATAAACCAAAAATTAATGCAGATGGAACTATAGAAAAACTGAAAGCTATATTGGTTGCAAAGGGGTACACACAAAAATAAGGGATAGATTATGAAGAAACCTTCGTCCCTGTAGCTAAATTGAACACCATCAGAATGTTAATTGCTTTAGCTACTAAGAAACATTAGATAATGCACCAACTAGATGTAAAGTCTGCATTTCTGAATGGAGAACTGAAAGAAGAGGTTTATTTAGAGCAATTGGAAGGGTTTTTCCAGAAGGGAAAAGAATATTTAGTCTGTAGGTTGAAGAAAGCACTCTATGGACTAAAACAAGCTCCTAGGTTGTGGTATGAGAAAAGTTATTCATTTTTTCTACAAGCTGGCTATAATAGAAGTAAGAATGACCCTAATCTTTACACCTTGAAAGATGAACAAGGGTGCGTAGTGCTAATTTCATTATATGTCGATGATTTGATAATTACAAGTGATGTTATATATCTAATTGATGAAATCAAGAAAAAGATGTCACAGATGTTTGAGATGAATAATCTCGGTGAACTCAGATACTGTTTAGGTCTCGAGATCTGGAGAGATTCAGGTCAAACATTTCTGTCTCAAGCAAAGTATGTCAAAGGCCTGTTAGAAAAGTTTAGAATGGATCAGTGTAAGTCTGCACCGGTACCATTGCAGTAGAACATCAAATTGCAGTGTGAGGATGGCTCAAAAGTGGTGGATGCAACACTTTACAGACAGCTGGTTGGGAGTTTGATCTACCTAACCACCACTAGACTTGACTTGGCTTATGTAGTCAGTGTGTTAAGCCAATTTATGTCTAAGCCACTTGAAAGCCATTGGAATGCAGCGAAGAATGTTTTGAGGTATCTACAAGGTACTGTAGATTATGGAATTATTTACACTGACTCTTCTGATGTTAGATTGGCAAGATTTGCAGATTCAAATTGGGCAGGAAATGTAGATGATCGCAGATCTATAACAGGTTATGCATTCAATCTTGGATTCGGGGTGATCACCTGGAGCAGCAAGAAGTAGAACATAGTCTACTTGTCCTCAGCAGAAGCAGAGTATCAAGCCATGTGTGTAGCAACGTGCGAGGTGGTTTGGTTGCAGAGATGTTATAGACATTTTTGGGCACTGCAACCCCAATCATACATGTCCATAAACCAAGGGTTCCTAAGTCCCTAAAAGTGTTGTTTCATACCCTAAAGGAACAAGGTGAGTTGATTACATCATCTCCCAGAACTTCTCCACAGGAAACTGTTCAGAACTGGTCAAAACTGGACCATACAGGCTACTCAGTGCTAAGGGTGAAATGCATCCCACCTGCCCAGTGTAAAGGGTGCCATGCATACTGAAAAGCCCTTATGTAGGGTGCGATGGGTGAGAGTGGACAAATGGCAGAGACAGTTTGCAAGGTGGATAATTATAGAATCTTCCAGAAACTTATTCTATGACACTTGCCTCTTTGAATTCGCCTAGGGATGAGTAGGAGATCATCAATCTCCAAGTGGAATCAAGAACTATCAGAGAGAGGACACTAATCAAAATCCTAGAAGCTGACTCACCCCCTTGCAATCATCTATATATGGATCCCTCATCCCAAAGATTCAGAGGCTGGAATTTTGTATCTTGTAAGGAAGTGCTGTTGGTTTCTTGGTGGAACATCATAGTGTTGGGTGATCTAAGCTTTTCATGAGGTGAAAGAATGGCTTTCATGCTGGAGGATGATGTTGGGTCAGAACAATTGGTTGTAATCCTTTTTGCTATTCTTGATATTAATAAAGCTATTCAAGTTTTCCTCCACATTCTTGTATGTTTGATGATATATGCATTTGTGTGGTCAATATATATCTGGTCCTATATTGTTTATGGTTGTAGATCTCTGGTCTTCGATAGTATTATGCTGCTTTGATCCCACAGGTGTTATTTGATTCTGGGTAGATGAAGGAGAAGCGGCAAGGATTTGTCAGAAGGGAGAGGAACCGAGCGAGGAACCAAGCGCAAGATTGAGGTTGGTGTCCTTCATTCCTCTCTTATCTACTTCTCATAAAGGAAAACAAAAGTAGTTTTAGTTTGTTTGTTTCTAAGATAGCTACCAGTCTTAGTGGGACTAGCGGCTCTGAGTGGACACTAGATTTCCTGATAAAAAAATGGCGACTCTGCTGGGGAGCGAATAGATTTTTTGTTTGTCTATGCTTGTTTGCTTTATAAACTTATAGACGGAGCCTGAAGTTAAGCTAGCTAGCCTTTGAACTACATTTGCTATGCAAGTGCAAAATAGATCAATGCAACTTTAGTCTATCTCCGAGTTTTGTTTATAAACTGAACAATCAATTTGCAAACCTTCTAATTGCCCTAGTGGTGGCTCTAGTAACCTCATTAGATCAGCCCCTGTGATTTCTATTTACTGTACATCACTTGATCGGCCTAAATCCCTAAAATGAACTGCAAACTGTGACCCAGAACCCAGTTGAAGTCTCGTCCCTAGACCTTCTACTATTGGGAATCTGGATGCATCGCACTTCTCGTGTGCAGTAGGTGCTCTGCATCGCACTTTCCCTGTGTTGCAGGTGCACTGATCAGACAAGACCTCTTCTGCTCTCAGTTTTTGGTTTCTATGTTCACTCTTTTTAGCGCTATTCAGGAGTTCTGCTGTCTGTGATCAGTATACCACTGTGGAAACCCCCTTCCTTTCCATCATTCCACCTCCATTGTGAAAAGAACTATGAATGTTTTTATGTATTATGTGCCATTTTCAGTTCTCTTTTACGAAGAAGTAGCATAATCAAACTGTCATCTTTTGATTTGAAAGTGTCGCAAGTGTCATTTTTAGTCAAAGAGAAGAATTCTATTGTTCTTGATAGTCAATTATATAGTTACTCTTGTATTTGATTTGAATTAGTAGTTTTTCAAGTGTCGAAAATAGTTTTCAATTCAAAATAGCAAAGTATCGTCATTATCTTCCTTTCGTTTTTGAAGAGAAATTTGTTAGTACTGTCACTTTGAAAAGATAATTCAGATTTGTACTTAGCATTCTTCTTGTCATTCACACATTAAGAAAGCCAAAAACAAATACATGCATGTGCATTTGCATTTAGACTGCTTGTTGGTTTGATTTAGGACAGTGCATCTAGTGTGTGCTCCCTGCTCTATGTTGAAAGAATATCATCTCTCTTTCTTTAGTAGCTAGGATTTTCATTGCAAAAAGAAGATTAAACGATTGTTTATCATCCTAGATTGCATTTTAGGAATTATATCTACATCACGCGGTGAACCTGAAAGAAATTTCTTAAGAAAGATCAACTATAAAATAACTTTAATGAACCTAAAAACGCTTTGGAACCTAACACACAACATCTAGAAGTCTTGGCTAGAGACGTATTCCATCGTCGTAAAGCCTAGTAACTGTCGCTTTCACTGTTGGTTGGGTGATTCCTCCTCTTTGAGACGACAAGTGACAGTATGGAATTGTGCTCCCACGTATTGTCGAGTATATATTGGGAGACCACAATAGGCTATATCCTTTATCCATAGGAAGCCGTGTCTGCCACCCTATCGATCGCAATGCACTGAACACAACATTTGGGAAGATTGACTGCCGTACCATAAAAAGTATTCTGCAGTTTCGCGATTGGTTTGGCAATCCCTCTGTCTAGATTTCCAGAGTAGTCTCTTTCATTCCTTTTCAGACTCCTTAAAGGAAAAGGTCCGTCTAAGCACTTGTCACTTCAGGCTCATTAAAAATTAAAGGCGACTAGAATCATGTTTTGTTTTTTCTCGACTCTTTAAAACTAAAAAAACAAGTTGTGTCAAAGCATCTAAAATTTATTTTAATTGGAATAACGTCACTGTTCCCTCATTGGTCTTAGGTTGAGAAAAATGGAGTCCACCAACCCAGGATTTTCCCTTGGGGGAAATCCTAGTCCTTTCTCCTCTTGGGGAGATGTTGGTGCACCTCATATGGCCACACTATACCTCCCAGGATTGACAATTGGCTTGCCCATATGGCTCTTCTCGACCTCTGTCGTTCAAACCCCCGCGGTTCCTGAGAAATAAAGTCAGCAACTAGATGATACTAGAGTTAACCCCCAAGCTCTTGCTTCACTTGTTTCTCCCTCCCCTCCTTCCTCTTCGCTTGGTGAAGTTGGTAAAGCTAAAAACCAAGTAACTAAGAAGAAGAAAGAGAAGAAGAAGAAAGAGAAGAAGAAGAAAGAGAAGAAGAAGAAGGAGCGAAAGGCGAAAAGGGGAAACCTTGCATCGTCTAGTGAAAATCCACACACTGCACCGTCTAGGCCTAAATCTCCGTGTGTCATTTGCAAAGGAGACCACTATCATCAAGATTGTCCTTGCATCCCTCGGATCTTAAGGGACTGGTCTCCCCGTTTGCACAATCCGGTGTCATCAACATCTGACAATCATGTTGAGAGTACACCGTCAACTAGTGAAAATGAAGTCCCTGGACAAAAAGGAAAATGTAAGTTCCCTTGTAGACTGTGTGAAGGCAATCATGCCCTCCACCGCTGTCCCTTCCTGGATGAAGCCAAAAGAGTCTTGGATGACCGTCCCACTTCACCGCTACGGCTTCCTCCTGGGTACAAGAAACTCTTACCGAGTCCGTCGCTAGTTGAAAATCTGACTGACACGCCTTTGTGGTCAGTTGAAACATCTATCATTGAAGATAAACCCTCTGAGCCAACACCAGATGAATGTCAAAAGGTCGAGGTGGTGGTTGACCCGGTCTTGTCTCCGGAAGGTCCATCTTCAGATGATACAGTCACCGAAGAGAACGAGAACGACACCATTCAAATTCTTTTCGTAAACACAGACTCCGATGAACATGGGGGCAATCTACCTATTCCTTTACCGCAGGAAGGAAGTTCGTCAGAGTCATATCCGGCCATCTATTCAGTCCCACCTCCAAGCAACCTGGTGGTTTCCTTCGATTGGAATCTACTAGGCAGACCCCATCTACCGGCTAGTATACCATTCTGCATCATTGCACAAGTATACAGAATGGTCATGGTCGGTACCATCATTGATGAAGGGGCTTCTGTGAGTATCCTTTCCTCAACTGCTTGGAAAGCGCTTGGTTCGCCATCGCTTATGCCTGAGATGAGAAATCTGACAGGTTTTGACAAAGGAACCAGTCGACCGTTAGGGATCCTTCCCAATGTGCCCATAACATTGAGAAGGAAAACCGTTCATCTAAACGTAATGGTAGTCCAAGGGCCTTTAGATTACAATCTACTCCTTGGGCGTGACTATATTT
Organism: Pinus tabuliformis; assembly: GCA_031772625.1. Classification (NCBI taxonomy): domain Eukaryota; kingdom Viridiplantae; phylum Streptophyta; class Pinopsida; order Pinales; family Pinaceae; genus Pinus; species Pinus tabuliformis. Next base: position 1,629,929,711 of record CM062804.1, on the reverse strand, counting down.
ATTGCATGGGAGCCATCGTCTCCTCACTCTTTCGAGTAATGTGTTTTCCGCATGAAGGCAGAGTGGTCCAGCTCGTAGACCAGCTTTCATTCCCCGGCTCACACATAGCAAATAGTCAAATGCCATCCCTAAATGGTATTTTCATGCAAGGAATGTCTCATCAGTCTCCAGTCCGTCCACCTGAAGAGCGCGAGTGATTTGGGAGGACATGAATGAAACCCAAGGGGCATGCACCCTCGTCTACTTCGGTAGGAAAACTCTGGGTATAGGGTAGGTTTCCACAAAGGATATATGACTGGTCCGATCCCCATCCGTATAGGAAGAGGGGATTAGGCCAGATAAGATACCTCCGTTAAAAGGTAGGCCTTTCTCGATGGAACAAACGTTTTGTCTACAAATTGAGGGGTAACCTAGAAACTCTACTTCGCTATACCTGGGGGAATGCAAAGTTCTTGTGAGCAAGTGAGAAACGACCAACTAATGTTAACTCTATGATTCCGCTAACTTCAACTACCTAGGTCAGGTGAGTGGTCAAATCGATCATTCATATTCGCAGGGGCCACCATGGCACCGAAAAAGTAAAGGAAAAAGTTTCCTACCTAACCTTGGTAGTGATCTTGGTAGTTAAGTAGAGGGGCGTAGTTGGTCGTTCCTAGCTTGCATGCAAGAGGCGCTGGAGCATAGTTTCGAATGGTGCAAGCTCCCTAAAAATTGAACCTATCGATGAGACATACTTATTATACGACTGGCACGAGAATTTTTTATGTGGAGTTCAAGCTCGTTAAAAATTAAACATAAGCAATGAGAAAACATTCCCCCAAAGTTTAAGCTCATTGAAAAATGAACCAATTTCTGGTAAATAACCATTGTGCATGCATTATCATCAGCTTTTGAGCCTTGGTCATGTTCGCATCATCACCTCCACTCTGTTTTAGCCGATCATTCATCTCCATTTGATTGTTTACCCCTTTTGAGGAATAGCTACAAAGAGTGATCCTATTAGCCATCCTTATGACACTGCCGTGATTGGAAAATTCCAAGCCTTACCTAGAATCAGCTGCTACCCGAAATTATCACTCCTTCCTAAAAAACGAGTCTCCTTTAAGCTCTTTTCACCTGACTTGTAAAATATAAAAAGATTGCTCAGCAATTGGCCTCTCAGCTCGTTAAAATGACCAGAAGTGCTATCCCTCCTCTAGATTTCAATCTTTTTGGACCTGAGGGATTATTACACAAAAATATCAAGCGCTTGTTTTGTTCGGCTCGTTAAAATTATCGAAAATTCATGCCTTTTGTATTATTTTATACTTTTTCGGACTTAAGGGGTTATATGATGAAAAAGGATTATTGGAGTTTCCTTTACATCCCTTTCAGACTCTCTAAAATTGAAAAGGACTGAGTTATCTTTGTCGTTAAACTCGTTATTACCGAATAGCGACAAGCTTGTCCATATAGACAAGAACGAGTTTCACTATCGCTAGGCTCGTTAAAACATAGCGACGGGTTTCCCCGAAGGGAAAATTATAGAACAAGCCTATGTTATCCTGCTCAAGCTTGACAAAAATAAAGAGGTACTGGTCAACAATGACTGGGGAAAAATTGGGAAGGAAACTTGAAGAAACTTTATTGGTAGCAAGTCACTCTTGAACATGACACTTTCACTCTGCATCCGAGTCGGGTTGGGTTGTTCCATTCACTGGTCATATCACCATTGGTCCACCGCACCATCAATATTTGGGGTTAATGCTACCAATCCATGTCAGTGTCACCAGTATGCTCAAGAGAAGTCGCTCAGAGAATTCACCTATGTCTCATCCGCTGCAATACATTCACGCTCCATTATTTCATGACCGCCACCCTAAACCCTGTATCATCAGATCGTTTTCACTTCCAAAAATCATTTACTCTGTTCCATGTCGTAGATGTGGGATTCATTAAGGCCTTCCTACGACGGGTCACTTCTTGTCGACATCAGCTCATTATCCGAGAAGTTGACTTAGGAACAACCCTTTCACTACTTTGAAGCTTGCATGCCTCAATGGAAAGTTTCTCACTTTCGGCGACGAGTTTACATAAATGGCCTTCGATCGAAAGATTTTGTGTGGTGTTCGACACCAAGTTCTTTTTCATACCACGCAAATTGTACTGTAGTACCTTCAGGGTCATCATCATTATCGGTGATTCCTCTCATGCTTGTTAACAACTTACATCATTGGCTGGTAATCAAGCGATGTCTTTCCATGTTCGACTCCAGAACATCTTTCACATGGATCGACTTGTACTCTGAGTGAAGATTGGACCAGTTTGAAGACCCCAGATCTAGTTTCATCCATCCGGGCTGCGATATATTTAGGAAAGTAAAGACATCGAATGTACATTGTTGCTGCACAGATGATCATCCAAATCAAAGGATGATGACTCTATCAGAATCATCAGTCTCCCGCGCAGACGATTGTCTGTCTTATGTACATGAAAATGAATTTATAAAGTTGAGCATGGGAATGCCTGCCTCAGCTAGATCATGAAAAATATTATGAAGATAATGTATTGTATTGTATCTTATTACAGGTTGCCTTCCAGCTCGAAAAAACTTCGGATCCTCATGATAAAGCATTTCACCCGACATCAAAAGATTAACGACCTCATGCTTTAGGGGGCAACTGTTATAGAAATTTTTGGGCACTGCAAACCCAATCATACATGTCCATAAACCAAGGGCTTCTAAGTCCCTAAAAGTGTTGTTTCATACCCTAAAGGAAAAAGGTAAGCTAATTACATCATCTCCCAAACGTTCTCCACAGGAAACTGCTCAGAACTGGTCAAAACTGGACCATACAGGCTGCTTAGTGCTAAGCGTGTGATGCATCCCAACTGCCCAATGTAAAGGATGCGATGCATACTGAAAAGCCCTTCTGTAAGGTGCGATGGGCGAGAGTGGACAAATGGTAGAGACAATTTGCGAGGTGGATAATCATAGAATCTTTTAGAAACTTCTCCTATGACACTTGCCTCTCTGAATTCACCCAGGGATGAGTAGGAGATCATCAATCTCCAAGTGGAATCAAGAACTATCAGAGAGAGGACACTAATCAAAATCCGAGAAGCTGACTCACCCCCCTACAATCATCTATATATGGATCCCTCATCCCAGAGATCTAGATGTTGGAATTTTGTATCTTGTAAGGAAGTGTTGTTGGTTTCTTGGTGGAACATCATAGTGTTGGGTGATATAAGCTTTTCATGAGGTGAAAGAAGGAATTTCATGCTGGAGGATGACACTGGGTCAGAACAATTGGTCGGAATCCTTTTTGCTATTATTGATATTAATAAAGCTATTCAATTTTTCCTCCACATTCTTGTATGTTTGATGATATATGCATTTGTGTGGTCAATATATATCTGGTCCTATATTGTTTATGGTTGTAGATCTCTGTTCTTCGATAGCATTATGCTGCTTGATCCCACAGGTGTTCTTTGAGGCTAGGTAGACGAAGGAGAAGTGGCAAGGATTTGGCAGAAGGGAGAGGAACCGAGCGAGGAACCAAGCGCAAGACTAAGGTTGGTGTCCTTCATTCCTCTCTTATCTACTTCTCATAAAGGAAAACAAAAGTAGTTTTAGTTTGTTTGTTTCTAAGATAGCTACCAGTCTTAGTGGGACTAGTAGCTCCAAGTGGACACTAGATTTCCCGATAACAAGAGACTTCTCCAGGATGTTGGGGAGGAACAGACAGTCGCAACAACGATCAGATGCGACAATCAAAGCTCAATCAATATGGCCAACAATATGGTGTTTCACAAAAACACTAAACATATTGATACTCAATTTCATTTTGTTAGGGAGAAAGTGCAATCTAAAGAAATTCATATGGAATATTGTAATACATGTGATAATGTTGCAGAAATTTTCACTAAGCCCCTTGGAAAAGTAAAATTTCAAATGTTTAGGGAGATGTTAGGCATATATGTGAACCCATTTTCCATTAAGGGGGAGTGTTGAAGATAATGGAGAATATCCTAGAATAGTTAGAATTGGTTCACGTAGCCTCAGGATAGGAATTAGTTTCTATTTCTTAGGATGTTGTTCTAACTTCCCTAAAACCATGTATTCTATTTAATGTGTAATGTTGATGAAAAATGTAGAGCATTTTGCAGAGCCAGACTCTCTTGGTTCAGACTCTCTTTCGTAGAGCTGACCAGTGGGTTTTATTTTAATACAAACATTGCCATTTTTATCATGGTATCAGAGCGTCAGGGCTGAGGAACTTGTACGCTGGCTAGTGGGTGGTTCTTTGAACCGAAATCATCGCAGGTTTTGAGTGGATAGTCGTGACGATAACACTATTACACTTCTTCAAATTTTTATTTTTCGATCATCACAGTTTTTCAGTGTACAGCTGCGACAGTCTCAGAAAATTGATATAAAAATTCGACAGTCTCGGATATTGCGCGTATATCTGTGACGACGTCTTAGAAAATTGATGTATATATGTGAGAGTCTCGAATATTGGGGGTATATCTGCGACGATCGTGTAAATCAAAGAAACTGAATGGGGAGCCAAGAACAAGGTTGTAGATGTCAGAGAAGCTGAGTGGGGAAGCCAAGAACAGGGTTGTAGCTGAAAACAAAAGGTTGTTTGGGGCTAAGAAGGAAGCCACGGTGATCTGCGCGTGTGTTGCGAGATCAAATAACAGTGATCTTGTTATCAGGAAATCTAGTGTCCATTCGGAGCTGCTAGTCCCACTAAGACTGGTAGCTATCTTAGAAACAAACAAACTAAAACTACTTTCATTTTCCTTTATGAGAAGTAGATGAGAGGGGAACAAAGGACACCAACCTCAGTCTTGCGCTTAGTTCCTTGCTTGGTTCCTCTTCCTTCTGACATATCCTTGCTGCTTTGCCTTCGTCTACCCAGCTTCAAAGAGCACCTGTGGAATCAAAGCAGCACAATACTATCGAAGAACAAAGATCTACAATCATAAATAATATAAGACCAGATATATATTGACCACACAACTGCATATATCATCAAACATACAAGAATGTGGAGGAAAACTTGAATATATTTATTAATATCAAGAATAGCAAAGAGGATTACAACCAATTTTTCTGACCCAGCATCATCCTCCAGCATGAAAGCCCTTGTTCACCTCATGAAGAGCTTAGATCACCCAACACTATGATTTTCCACCAAGAAACTAACAACACTTCCTTACAAGATACAAAATTCCGGCCTCCAGATCTCTGGGATGAGGGATCCATATATAGATGATTGCAAGGGGGTGAGTCAGCTTCTGGGATTTTGATTAGTGTCCTCTCTCTGATAGTTCTTGATTCCACTTGGAGATTGATGATCTCTTACTCATCCCTGGGCGAATCCAGAGAGGAAAGTGTCATAGGATAAGTTTCTGGGAGATTCTATGGTCATCCACCTCGCAAAATGTCTTTGCCATTTGTCCACTCTCGCCCATCGCATCCTACAAAAGGGCTTTTCAGTATGCATCTCACCCTTTACATTTAGCAAGTGGGATGCATCGCACCCTTAACACTGAGCAACCTATATGGTCCAGTTTTGACCAGCTCTGTGGATATCCCTGTGGAGAACTTCTGGGAGATGATGTAATCAGCTGAACTTGTTCTTTTAGGGTATGGAACAACACTTTTAGGGACTTAGGAGCCCTTGGTTTATGGACATGTATGATTGGGGTTGCAGTGCCCAAAAATGTCTATAATAGTTTCCCCCTAAAGCGTGAGGTCGTTAATCTTTTGATGTCGGGTGAAATGATTTATCATGAGGATCCGAAGTTTTTTCAAGCTGGAAGGCGACTTGTAATAAGATACAATACAATACATTATCTTCATAATATTTTTCATGATCTAGCTGAGGCTGGCATTCCCATGCTCAACTTTATAAATTCATTTTCATGTACATAAGACAGACAACTGTCTGTGCAGGAGACTGATGATTCTGATAGAGTCATCACCCTTTGATTCATATGATCATCTGTGTAGCAGCAATGTACATTTGATGTCTTTATTTTCCTGAAAATATCGCAGCCCGGATGGATGAAACTAGATCCAGGGTCTTCAAACTCGTCCAATCTTCACTCGGAGTACAAGTTGATCCATGTGAAAGATGTTTTGGAGTCAAACATGGAAATACATTGCTTGATTACCAGCCAATGATGTAAGATGTTAACAAGCGTGAGAGGAATCACTGATAATGATGATGACCCTCAAGGTACTACAGTACAATTTGCATGGTGTGAAAAAGGACTTGGCGTTGAACACCACGCAAAATATTTCGGTTGAAGGCCATTGATGTAAACCTGTCGCCGGAAGTGAGAAACTTGCCATTGAGGCATGCAAGCTTCAAAGTACTGAAAGGGTTGTTCCTAAGTTGACTTCTTGGATAATGAGCTGATGTCGAAAAGAAGTGACCCGTCGTAGGAGGGCCTAAATGAATCCCACATCTACGACACGGAACGGAGTAAATGATTTTTGGAGGTGAAAACGATCTGATGATACAGGTTTCAGGGTGGCAGTCATGAAAGAATCTAGCGTGAATGTATTGCAGCGGGTGAGACCTAAGTGAATTCTCTGAGCGAATTCTCTTGAACATACCGGCAACACTGACATGGATTGGTAGCGTTAACCCCAAATATGGATGGTGTGATAACCAATGGTAATATGACCAGTGAATGGAATAACCCAACTCGACTTGGACGTGGAGTGAAAGTGTCATGTTCAAGAGCGACTTGCTACCAATAAAGTTTCTTCAAGTTTACTTCCCAATTTTTCCCCAGTCATTGCTGACCAGCACCTCTTTATTTTTGTCAAGCTTGAGGAGGATAACATATGCTTGTTCTATAATTTGCCCTCTGGGCAAACCGGTTGCTATGTTTTAATGAGCCTAACAACAGTGAAACTCGTTCTTGTCTGTATGGACAAGTTTGTCGCTATTCGGTTTTAACGAGTTTAATGACAAAGATAACTCGGTCCTTTTCAATTTTAGAGAGTCTGAAAGGGACGTAAAGGAAAATATAATAATCCTTTTTCGTCATATAATCCCTTAAGTCTGAAAAAGTATAAAATAATATGAAAGGGATGACTTTTCGGTAATTTTAACAAGCCGAACAAAACAAGCGCTCGATCTTTTTGTGTAATAATCCCTCAAGTCCAAAAAGATTAAAATCTAGAGGAGGGATAGCACTTCCGGTAACTTTAACGAGTTGGAGAGGCCAATTTCTCGGTGATCCTTTCATATTTTACGAGTCAGATGAAAAGAGCTTAAAGGAGACTCATTTTTAGAGGAATGAGTGATAATTTCAAGTAGCAGCTGATTCCAGGTAAGGTTTGGAATTTTCCAATCACGGTAGTGTCACAAGGACGGCTAATAGGATCACTCTTCGTAGCTGTTCAAAAGGGGTAAACAATCAAATGGAGGTGAATGATCGGATAAAACAGAGTGGAGGTGATGGTAAGAACACGACCAAGGCTCAAAAGCTGATGATAATGCATTCACAATGGTTATTTACCGGAAATTGGTTCATTTTTTAATGAGCTTAAACTTTGGGGGAAACATTTGCTCATTGCTTATGTTTAATTTTTAATGAGCTTGAATTCCACATAAAAACTGCTCGTGCCAGTCGTATAATAAGGATGTCTCATCGATAGGTTCAATTTTTAGGGAGCTTGCACCATTCGAAACTATGCTCTGGCGCCTCTCACATGCAAGCTAGGAACGACCAACTATGCCCCTCTACTTAACTACCAAGATCACTACCAAGGTTAGGTAGGAAACTTTTTCCTTTACTTTGTCGGTGCCATGGTGGCCCCTGCGAAGATGAATGGTCGATTTGACCACTCACCCGACCTAGGCGGTTGAAGTCAGCGGAATCATAGAGTTAACGTTAGTTGGTCATTTCTCGCTTGCTCACAAGAGGTTTGCATGCCCCCAGGTATAGCGAAGTAGAGTTTCTAGGTTACCCCTCAATTTGCAGACAAAACGTTTGTTCTGTCGGGAAAGGCCTACCTTTTAATGGAGGTATCTTATCTGGTCTAATCCCCTCTTCCTATACGGATGGGGATTGGACCAGTCATATATCCTTCGCGGAAACCTACCCTATACCCAGAGTTTCCCTGCCGAAGCAGACCAGGGTGCATGCCCCCTGGGTTTCAGTCATGTCCTCCTGAATCACTCGCGCTCTTTAGGTGGACGAACTGGAGACTAATGAGACATTCCTTGCATGAAAAGACCATTTAGGGATGGCATTTGACTATTTTCTATGTGTGAGCTGGGGAATGAAGCTGGGCTACGAGCTGGACCACTCTACCTTCATGCCGAAAGCACATTACTCGAAAGAGTGAGGAGACGATGGCTCCCATGCAATAAATATAGTCACGCGCAAGGAGTAGATTGTAATCTAAAGGCCCTTGGACTACCATTACATTTAGATGAATGGTTTTCCTTCTCAAAGTTATGGGCACATTGGGAAGGATTCCTAACGGTCGACTGGTTCCTTTATCAAAGCTTGTCAGATTTCTCATCCTAGGCATAAGCGATGGCGAACCAAGCGCTTTCCAAGAAGTCGAGGAAATGATACTCACAGAAGCCCCTTTATCAATGATGGTAACAACCATTAACATTCTATATACTTGTGCAATTTTCAGAATGGTATACTAGCTGGTAGATGGGGTCTACCTAGTAGATTCCAATCGAAGGAAACCACCAGGTTGCTTGGAGGTGGGACCGAATAGACGGCTAGATATGACTCTGATGAAATTCCTTCCTGCAGTAAAGGAACAGGTAGATTGCCCCCATGTTCATCAGAGTCTGTGTTTACGAAAAGAATTTGAACGGTGTCGTTCTTGTTCTCTTCGGCGACTATACCATTTGAAGATGGATTTTCTGAAGACAAGACCGGGTTGACTGCCGCCTCAACCTTTTGACTTTCATCTGGTATGGGTTTAGCGGGTTTATCTTCAATGACAGATGCTTCGACTGACCACAAAGGTGTGTCATTCAGATTTTCAACTAGCGATGGACTTGGCAAGAGTTTCTTGTACCCAGGAGGAAGCCGTAGCGGTGAAGCGGGACAGTTATCCAAAACTCTTTTAGCTTTGTCCAGGAAGGCACAATGGTGGATGGCATGATTGCCTTCACACAATCTACAAGGGAATTTACATTTTTCTTTTTGTCCAGAGACCTCATTTTCACTAGTTGACGGTGTACTCTCAACATGATCGTCAGAGGTTGATGACACCGGATCGTGCAAACAGGGAGACTAGTCCCTTAAGATCCGAGTGATGCAAGGACAATCTCGATGATAGTGGTCTCCTTTGCAAATGACACATGGAGATTTAGGCCTTGACGGTGCAGTGTGTGGATTTTCGCTAGACGATGCATGGTTGCCCCTTTTCGCCTTTGGCTCCTTCTTCTTCTTCTCTTTCTTCTTCTTCTCCTTCTTCTTCTTAGTTACTTGGTTTTTAGCTTTACCAATTTCACCAAGCGAAGAGGAAGGAGGGGAGGGAGAAACAAGTGAAGCAGAAGGTTGGGGGGTAACTCTAGTATCATCTAGTTACTGACTTGATTGTTTAGGAATTATGATGTTCTCAACGATGGAGGTCGAGAAGAGCCATATTGGCAAGCCAATAGTCAATCCTGGAAGTGACAATGTGGCCATATGAGGTACACCAACATCTCCCTAAGAGGAGAAAGGACTAGGATTCCCTCCAAGGGGAAATCCTTGGTTGGTGGACTCCATTTTTCTCAACCTAAGACCAATGCGGGAATGGTGATATTATTCCGATTAAAATAAATTTTAGACGCTTTGACACAACTTGTTTTTTCAATTTTTAAGAGTCAAGAAAAAACAAAAGATGACTCTAGTCGCCTTCGATTTTTAATGAGCCTGAAGTGACAAGTGCTCAGATGGACCTTTTCCTTTAAGGAGTCTGAAAAGGAATGAAAGAGACTACTCTGGAAATCTAGACAGAGGGATTACCAAACCAATCGCAAAACTGCAGAATACTTTTTACGGTACGAAAGCCAATCTTCCTGAATGTTGTGTTCAGTGCATTGCGATCGATAGGGCGGCAGACGCGGCTTCCTATGGATAAAGGATATAGCATATTGTGGTCTCCCAATATATACTCGACAGCACGTGGGAGCACAAGTCCGTACTGGCACTTTTCATCTCAAAGAGAAGGAATCACCCAACCAACAAGGAAGGCGATAGTTACCAGGCTTTACGACGCCGGAATACGTCTCTAGCCTAGACTTCTAGATGTTGTGCGCTAGGTTCCAAAGCGTTTTTATGTTCATTGAATTTATTTTACAGTTGATCTTTCTTAAGAAATTCGCCTGTCAGGTTCACCATGTGATGTAGATATATAATTCCTAAAATGCGATCTAAGATGATAAACAATCATTTAATCTTCTTTTTGCAATGAAAATCCTAGCTACTAAAGAAAGAGAGATGATATTCTTTCAACATAGAGCAGAGAGCACATACTAGATGCACTGTCCTAAATCAAATCAACAAGCAGTCTAAATGCAAATGCACATGCATGTATTTGTTTTCAGCTTTCTTAATGTGTGAATGACAAGAAGAATACTAAGTACAAATCTGAATTATCTTTTCAAAGTGACAGTACTAACACATTTCTCTTCAAAAACGAAAGGAAGATAATGACGACACTTTGCTATTTTGAATTGAAAACTGATTTCTACACTTGAAAAACTACTAATTCAAATAAAATACAAGAGTAACCGTATAATCGATCGTCAAGAACAATAGAATTCTTTTCTTTGACTGAAAATGACACTTGCGACACTTTCAAATCAGAAGACGACAGTTTGATTATGCTACTTCTTTGTAAAAGATAACTGAAAATGGCACACAATACATAAAAACATTCACAGTTCTTTGCAAAATGGAGGTGGAATGATGGAAAGGAAGGGAGTTTCCATAGTGGTATACTGATCACAGACAACAAAACTCCTGAATAAAGCTGAAGAGAGTGAACACAAAACCAAAATCTGAGAGTAGAAGAGGTCTTATCTGATCAGCACAGCTGCAACACAGGGAAAGTGCAATGCAGCACACCTACTGCACACGGGAGGTGTGATGCATCCAGATTCCCAAGAGGAGAAGGTGCGATGGTCCAGGGACGAGACTTCAACTGGGTTCCAGGTCAGAGTTTGCAGCTCAGTTCAGGGATTTAGGTCGAGCAAGTGATGTAAAGTAAATACAAATCACAGGGGTTGCTAGAGCCACCACTAGGGAAATTAGAAGGTTTGCAAATCGATTGTTTAGTTTATAAAAAAAACCTGGAGGTAGACTGAAGCAGCATTGATCTACTTTGCACTTGCATAGAAAATGCAGTTCGAAGGCTAGCTGGATTAACTTCAGGCTCCGTCTATAAGTTTATAAAGCAAACAAGCATAGACAAGCAAACAATCTATTCGCTCCGCAACGGAGTCGCCATTTTGTTATCGGGAAATCCAATGTCCACTCGAAGCTGCTAGTACCACTAAGACTGGTAGCTATCTTAGAAACAAACAAACTAAAACTACTTTCGCTTTCCTTTATGAGAAGTAGATAAGAGGGGAACAAAGGACACCAACCTCAGTCTTGCACTTAGTTCCTTGCTTGGTTCCTCTCCCTTCTGACAGATCCTTGGCGCTTTGCCTTCGTCTACCCAACTTCAAAGAGCACCTATGGAATCAAAGCAACACAATACTATCGAAGAACAGAGATCTACAATCATAAACAATATAGGACCAGATATATATTGACCACACAACTACATATATCATCAAACATACAAGAATGTGGAGGAAAACTTGAATAGCTTTATTAATATCAAGAATAGCAAAGAGGATTACAACCAATTTTTCTGACCCAGCGTCATCCTCCAGCATGAAAGCCCTTCTTCACCTCATGAAAAGCTTAGATCACCCAACACTATGATGTTCCATCAAGAAACCAACAGCACTTCCTTACAAGATACAAAATTCCAGCCTCCAGATCTCTGGGATGAGGGATCCATATATAGATGATTGTAGGGGGGTGAGTGATCGTCTGGAATTTTGATTAGTGTCCTCTCTCTGATAGTTCTTGATTCCACTTGGAGATTGATGATCTCTTACTCATACCTGGGCGAATCCAGAGAGGCAAGTGTCATAGGAGAAGTTTCTGGGAGATTCTATGATCATCCACCTCGCAAACTATCTCTGCCATTTGTCTACTCTCGCCCATCACACCCTATAGAAGGGCTTTTCAGTATGCATTGCACCCTTTACACTAGGAAGGTGGGATGCATCGCACCCTTAGCATTGAGCAACCTATATGGTCTAGTTTTGACCAGTTCTGAGCAGTTCCCAGTGGAGAACTTCTGGGAGATGATGTAATCAGCTGACATTGTTCTTTTAGGATATGGAACAACACTTTTAGGGACTTAGGAGCCCTTGGTTTATGGACATGTATGATTGGGGTTGCAGTGCCCAAAAAAGTCTATAACAGATCTGTCTCTATCATAGATCTGGGGTAAAGTTAACATCTTTTACCTGTCGATTTTTTTTTCTAAATCGCCAAGATGAATAACAATATATTTGAAGCATGCATAAATGAGCATAACAAGCTCTATGGTTCCAATTATTCAAATTGGAAGTTTAATATGTATACTTTTCTAGAAGCGTAGAGTGCTTGGACGATTGTGAATGGGGATGAGCCGAGGCCTGCGGTTGGATCAGCATCGGTCCCAAATTGGGAGAAATGAGAAAGAAGAGCAAGGACAATCTTAAATATGTCAGTGAAAGACTGCTTATCGCACATCAGAGAAGGTAAGTTAGCTAACAAGATCTGGGGAATTCTGGAGGAATTGTACGAGATCAGAAATTCAAATCATCTTTTGTTCCTCAAGAGTAAGATCATGTCCATGAAGATGGAGGAGAATGAAACAATTGCTTCATTCGTAAGAAGGATCAAGGATCAGAAAACCAAATTATCAGATATTGGTCATACAATGGACGATACAGATCATGTGACCATTACAATGAATGGTGTCATTGATGATTATCAAATGTTCATCACTGGGATCAATGCCAGAGAAAAGATCTTGCATTTTGAAGAGCTAACAGGTATACTGATGCAGGAAGAAGAGAGGAGATCGACTTTGAAGCCGTAGAGTGCCGTTCTTGCATTGATGGCAAGGAAAAACTTCTACAAAGGGAAATGAGGTCCACAACAGCAAAACAGAGCAAGTTCACAGAAACGGAAAAATCTGACCCAAGGTATGCGTCTGAATAAAAACTACTCTGAAACCAAATGTTTTTATTGTGGAAAATTGGGTCATATTGCTAGGGAATGTAGGAAAAAGAAGTATCATGAAGAAATGTAGCAGAAGCCGAAGAGACATGTAGGTCATCTCATGAATGGTGATCAGGTGCAGAATTTGAGGTTGTTCATGGAAGATTGTGATGAAAATGTTGATGCAGACATCTGGTATGTAGATTCAGGAGTGTCAACACACATGACAGGGAACAAGCACTGGCGGGAGGATTTTAAAGAGATCAACGAAGGCGCATAGATTTACATAGGTGATGACAAAAGCCATCAAATCAAAGGATGTGGGAAAGTTTCTATTATTCTACCTGATGGTAATATCAAACAAATTTATATTATAACGTATGTGCCTAGCATAACAAAGAACTTGATTTGTGTATCTATGATTACAGATCAAGATTTGATAGTTGAATTTTTAAAATCTAACTGTTACATTAAAGATCTGCTAGATGGAATGAAGACAATTGCAACAGGAATCTGAACATGAGGACTGTACAAGTTGGAGGTGATACCTGCACCGGTTTGAGCATTGACAGCAGCAAGCCTAACTACAAAAGAGCTTTGGCATCAGAGGTTCAGCCACATCAATTACAATGATTTGTTGTTACTACAGAGGAAAGAACTGGTAAGAGATCTTCTTATGCTAAAGCAAGTACATAATGATTGTGATGCCTGTAATTTAGGAAAAATGCATAGAGAAGAATTGCGTGTTAGATTAGAAAAGAAACAGAGGGATATACTGGAGTTAGTGCACACAGACCTTTGTGGACCCATGCAGACAAAATCATTAGGAGGTGCACTGTATTTCCTACTATTTATAAATGAATGTACAAAGTTTTCTTGGGTGTATTTATTAAGTAAGAAGAGTCATACATTTGAATACTTTAAGCAGTTTAAAAATATGATTGAAATACAAACAGGGAAACAGATAAAAATTCTTCGTTCTGATCAAGGGTGAGAATACAGGAAAGTTGAGTTGATCAGGTATTGTAAAGATCATGGAATGTTGTAGTAGTTCACATTACCCCATACTCCACAGCAGAGTGGAGTAACAGAAAGGAAGAACAAAACTCTGGTGGAATGTGCTAGAAGTATGCTTAAAGGTAATAATCCTTCAAATGGTTTTTGGGCTGAAGCAGTGAATACTGTAGTTTATTTAAAAAGTGTTAGGACTCTGGACACCACATATCTCCACAATAGTATGATATTGTCCACTTTGGGCCTAAGCCCTCATGGATTTGTTTTTGGGCTTTACCCCAAAAGGCCTCATACCAATGGAGATATTTGTCCATCCTTATATACCCATGATCCTCCCCACTTCTAGTCAATGTGGGACTTTGGTCGTATACCCAACAATCCTCTCCTCGAACAAAGGACCATCGAGCCTCCCCTCAAACGATTATCCATCTGTCCACTCTCTACCAACCAGGATTCTCTGCTCCAATGCGTTGGAAGCACACGCCTTACATGGAAGCACCACCTGCCTTGAGAGCTTTCTCTATCCCAGGTCAACTCCTCTTCACCGTGTTGGGACCAGGACACGTCCATGAAGAATCCGGAGCACACCGCTTGTCTAACCGAGCTCATCCACGGATCCCATCATGATATTACCGGGGCCCACCACCTTCGTTCAGCATTCCAATGATTCATCCACTTGGCTAACTTCGGGGCATGGCTCTGATACCACTTGTTAGGACTCTGGACACCACATATCTCCACAATAGTATGATATTGTCCACTTTGGGGCTAAGCCCTCATGGATTTGTTTTTGGGCTTTACCCCAAAAGGCCTCATACCAATGGAGATATTTGTCCATCCTTATATACCCATGATCCTCCCCACTTCTAGTCAATGTGGGACTTTGGTCGTATACCCAACAAAAATTAGGAGTCCTACAAGAAGTCTTGAGTTTAAAACTCTTTTTGTAGCTTTATATGGATATAAACCTGTAGTAAAACACTTAAGAAAATTTGAATGTAAAGCATTTGCCCACATACCAAAGGAAGATAGAAAGAAATTAGACTAAAAAGCCATTAGATGCACTTTTATAGGGTATTGTTCGTCATATAAAGCATACATATTATTTAATCCCTCTACTCGCAAGATCTTTGTTAGTAGAGATGTTAAATTCCATGAGTAGGATAGTGAAGAAACTGATGAGCACTATGAAGGATGGGACATTCCGTACTTTGAAGAAGAAGAAGAAGAAGAAGAGAACAATCAGGGTCAGCAACAGACAAAGGAAGAGGATGAACAACAACAACAACAATAGCAGCAACAGCAACAACAACAGCAACAACAACAACAACAGCAACAACAACAGCAACAACAACAATAGCAACAACAACAACAGCAGCAGAAATAGGAAGAAATAAGGTTTGAAACCACCACCCCATGTTGTTGGGAAAAGTATCCAATACGGAATGACCCTATCCCACTCTAAGGGTGATAGTACCTCAGCAACAATCAAATAAAAGCTATCTAAGATTACTTCTTTATGAGATGTAAAAGAGGGGAGAAAGAGATCCACTAACCGATGTCTTCCGCTAATGATTGATCCAATCTTCTCTCCTTGCTGCTTGCTCCCAGCTCCTTGCTCTTTCACTGGCCCAGCTACACCAAGATCCTGCAAAATGGCAAGAGAGGGAAACTACAAGAAGCATACATTCATAATTGATTCAAGGATTAGAATAAATCAAATACACAAGTATAACAATACACCATCGAGACACATGCATATAGAAGAACCTCAAATGCTTTATTAATGGAAGAAGTAAAGTTCAGGAAGTGATACAACCATAAGAGGCCCAATCCAGCATCACCTCCCAGCATAAAGAAATCTCCTCTTCACCTCCTTCAAAGCAAATCACCCAATAGTTCTAAACTCAAACCAACAACAATTCTTTACATTCACCAGATTCCAGCCTCCCTAGACCTCATGAGAGAGATCTATATATAGGAGTTTTGGAGAAAGGATGAGTCAGCTTGAGGCTGGTGAAGCTGACTAGTGTCCTCTCTCACTTCAGTTATTCTTCAGTTCTTGAGTCCACTTGGAGGTTCTTGCTTCCACTTGGAGATCTAGACCCTCTTACTCATCACCAGTCGAATTCCTTGATCCAAGTGTCATTTTGGAAGCTTCCTGGGCATTGACACCTTGAGGAATGACTGTGCCACATGTCCCAATTCGCCCAGCGCAGGTAGCCTTCTTTGCAGTTGACATTCAGCGCAGGTAGATAGTGGAGCAGTTGACATTCAGCGCAGATGCTCAGTGGAGCAGTTGACATGATCCAGAATTGCCTTGTTTTTGAGTGTTTTCAGGTGGAGAACTGTTATTCAGTGCTGTGGTTTGCTGACCTTGTTCCTCTAGGGGTAGGAACAACATGTTTAGGGACTTTGGATCCCTTAGATTATGGACATTTCATGCTTCATGCTGTAAGACACAAAAATGTCTATAACAGTTGCCCCCTAAAGTATGAGGTCGTTTATCGGGTGAAATGCTTTATCAAGAGGATCCGAAGTTCATTCAACCGCTGAGAAGTGACCTGTAATAAGATACAATACAATACATTATTTTTCATACTGCTTTCATGAGCTGAGGCGGGCATTCCCATGCTCAGCTTTATAAATTCATTTTGGTACATAGAACAAACGATCGTCTGATGGTAGACTGATAATTCTCTGCTGAAATTATCATCCTTTGAGTAGGATGATCATCTGCTGTAATGATGTACATGTCAAATGTCTTTATATTTCCTGAATATATATCGCAGCCCGGATGGATGAAACTAGATCTGGGGTCTTCAAACTCGTTCGATCTTCACTCTAAGTACAAGTCGATCCATGTGAGAATTGCGCTGAAGTCGAACATGGAAAGACATCGCTTGATTACCGGTCAATGATGTAAACCGTTAACAAGCGCGAGAGGAATCACCGATAATGATAATGACCCTCAAGGTACTGCAGTACAATTCACGTGGTGTGAATAAAGGACTTGGCGTCGAACACCACGCAAAATCTTGTGGTCGAAGGTCATTGATGTATACCTGTCGCCGGAAGTGAGAAACTTGCCATTGAGGCATGCAAGCTTCAAAGTACTAAGGGGGGTGTTCCTAGATCAACTTCTTGGATAATGAGCTGAAGTCGACAAGAAGCGATCCGTCAAAGGAGGGCCTTAATGAATCCCACATCAGTGACACGGAACGGAGCTAATGACTTTAATGGAGGTGAAAACAATCTGTGACATATGATTCAGGGTGGCGATCATGGATGGATGAAGGATAATGTATGGCAGTGGATGGGACACGGTTGACTCTTTCTGAACAACATCTCTTGAACATATAACGACACTGATGCGATGGATCGGTAGCATTACCCCAAATGTGGATGGTTTGGCGAGACCATGGTGATGAGACCGGTGAATGAAACAACCCAACCCGATGTGGTACGGAGGAAAAGTGTCATGTTCAAGAGCGACTTGCTACCATTAAAGCTTTGAGGTTCTCCCAATTTTTCCCCAGTCATTTCTGACCAGTACCTCTTTATTTTTGTCAAGCTTGAGGAGGATAACATATGCTTGTTCTATAACCTGCCCTTCGGGCAAGCCCATCGCTATGTTTTAACGAGCCTAGCGATAGGGAAACTCGTTCTCGTCTAAAGACAAGTTTGTCGCTATTTAATCATTTTAACGAGTCTAACGACAAAGAAAACTCGGTCCTTTTCATTTTTAGAGAGTCTGAAAAGGTATAGAAAGTTAACTCCAAAATTCCTTTTTCGTCATCTAATCCCTTAAGTCCGAAAAAGTATAAAACAATACAGAAGGGATGAGTTTTCGATAACTTTAACGAGCCGAATAAAACAAGCGCTCGACCTTTTTGTGCAATAATCCCTCAGGTCCAAAAAGATTAAAATCTAGAGGAGGGATAGCTCTTCCGGTCATTTTAACGAGCTGGAAGGCCAAAACTCGGCAAACTTTTCATATTTTACGAGTCAGCTGAAAAGAGCTTAAAGAAGACTTGTCTTTTGAGGAACGAGTGATAAACAGGGATAGCAACAGATTCCAGGTACAGGTTGGAATTTTCCAATCACGGCAGTGTCACAAGGATGGCTAGGTGAAATCACTCTTCGCAGCTGTTCCTCAAAATAGGTAAACAATCATATGGAGGTGAACGATCGGCCAAATGAAAGTGGAGGTGGCAGGTGCAAAACACGACCAAGGCTTTTTATGGCTGATAAATTTACGATCACAGTGGTTATTTACCGGGATAGGGTCATTTTTTATTTAAAAATGAGCTTAAACTCTGGAGGAAACATTGCTCACTGCTTTTATTTATTTTTTAACGAGCATGAAGACCACGTTAAAACTGCTCAGATCTTGTGTTTATTTTTTAACAAGCATGAACTTTATGCTAAAACTGCTCAAATCTTGCATTTATTTTTTAACGAGCACGAACTTTATGCTAAAACTGCTCGATTATATGGTCAAATTTTGATTTTTTACCATTACTAGCTTTTCTCCTTTCAAGGATAGTACTGCATTTTCAATTGTTGCAACAAACTTTGTTAGAAATGAATAATATTTGCATGAAAATGAGATTATAACCCTAATATTTCGCTTTGAACTACGTAAAAAGCCATTAAAAGGTGTTTTTACCTCTCATTTACCATTTCATTTGCATTTGGTTTGTTGGAGCTCTGGAGGTGCCTCTTCCCCCTTGATTTTCACCAGCTGATTCCGGGAGATTCTGCGGACGATTTTCGGCGCCGTCTGGACCAGGTAGGAGCTAAACCCTAGCTCTTTCTTTTCATGGTTTCCTTTTCCAGTTTTATGCCTGTTTTTCAGTCTTTCTGAGCCTCAGGGGTTTTGCCAGGGCGCCCTAACTTCAGCGCAGGTTCCCCATTCGAAACCTGCGCTAAATGTCAAGCTGCCTTAAGGCAGCCTGACCCTCAGTGCAGGTGGGACACTCTCTGCCTGCGTTGGGCTCAGAAAACTGAGTTTCCAGCTCATTTTTTGATGAATTTTCGCCAGTTTTTCATCAAAATCAGGAACTTACTCCTTCTCTTGTTTCTTTTGCAGGGAACTTTGAACAAAATGTCCCTTACATGGCGAGAACGAGAACATGAAGAGGAGGACATGATTGCCCTCCATGACCCTGTCACGGTGAACGCGCTGCGGAACTGTGGCCTGCTGAAGTTTTTCTGTATCTCTAGCATGAGAGCACAGATCACTTTGCTGCAGTATATGCTTGATGCTTGGGATCCTATTAACCAAGTATTCCAGATTAGGGGAAAGTCCATTCCCTTGACCATAGAGGACATGTACTTCTTGACTGGATTTTCAAGGCGAGGTGCCCCCATTTCCTTGTCAGGTACGGCCCGGGGGACCGATTCCGTGAGAGATTATGTCCGCCAGTATTGCAGGGAAGGTTCCCAGCCGAGCAGAGACGGCAAGGTTGTTATCCGTGAGATTACTGACAGGTCTCTCAGGTCCATTCTGTACACCATTGGTAGGATGGCCGGTAGCGCAGCTCTACATGTTGCCAACAGATCTTATGTGCAGCACGCCTTGGAGTGTCTCCAACCGAAAGTATTCAACTGGTGTGATGCAGTACTTGTTCAGATGAAAAGTCAGTTGACCAAGGTAAAGGACGGGAAGCTGAAGAACTTTGGATTTGGTTCTATTCTGACTGCCTTCGCCTTGGAGAAAATCCCACTGATGCAGCCTCAGTACATTATACTCGACTTGCCTTCTCCGACCGAGCCACGCATGCAGAGGTGGGTCGATCACATGTCTAGGCATGCTGGTCAACCTCAGATTACTTTTACTGATGCCTTCTTCAGGTGGTTCGAGCGCCAGGAGATGGTCTTTTCCGAGTATCCATATGTGGGTATGGATTTCCGAGGTGATCCGGATTTGGTGCTACCGGATGGCGAACAGTGGGGCGCTATTGGTAAACTCTTTGACCATATCGCTGTTTACTGTTTTATTCATAATGTTGTTGTGCTTTATTCTATCAAGACTTTTAATCATACTCTTGGGTGCATGCAGATGTTGGTCCTGTTCGTCCAGCAGTTCGTCCGAGACCGCCAGTTGTTGCCCCGGCAGTGGAGCCTGCTAGGAGAGTTATTCTCCGCGACCTTGACGATACTGAGACCCTTACAGCTGTGCAGGAGCAGGTTGAGAGCCTTACTCTCGGTATTCCGGATGTACGGATCGATGAGTTACCTTTACAGATGCAGCGGTATACTACTGGCGTGCCTAGACGATGGACTCGTCTCTTGCGCATGATTGCACAGGCCGTGACGTGCTATCATGAGCACCACTAGGCTAGGGTGCCCCCTAGCACTTTTTGAGTTTTAGGTCATATGACCAATTTTGTCTTGGTTACAGAACATTATGTATGAACTATAAACAGCTTATATATATTTTGATTTTCGAGTTTTATTCTGGTTGAGTTATATGATCCATATGTACAATCATTGATGATGTGTCTCTTTTATAAATGTCGCAAATGTCTATCTAACACATAGTTTGCTAATGAGTCAGTTAATGTGTTTAAGTTTCTGGAAATATGTTGATATTGAATTGAATCAAATTGTCTTTCCAAAATCTTAACCCTTAGGAACATGCGATAAATAGCTGGATTGCGAACGGAATATATACCATTGAGTTGTAGTATTACGAGCTGTGAGTCTAGCCTGACAATTAGTCGGCGTATGCCACATGTGATGGCATCAGAGAGTAGTTCTATCAACGCGCTATACTCAGCGATGTTATTCGTTGATTGCCCAATACACACACCTCTGAAACTTACTAACTCGCCGCTTGGATCAAAAATGGCCCAGGCTGCGGAGGATAGGTTCCGCGAACTACGACTCGCTCCGTCGGCATATCCAACACATGTCTCCAGAAGGTTCGACATCTGCAAAAAATGGAAAAGGTGGATCACTCGACCAGAACAAATACTTTAGCGAAAACAAAATACAACAAAAGCATGCAGGTTACTATTTAAGCATAGTAACGCTTGAGGTACAACCCGTTGTGGGGCTGTGCCAGTGGAATTCCGTCATAATCCATTAACTCGTAGGCTCCTTTTGCTAACACCCTTTTAACAATATAGGGGCCCATCCATAAGGATTTGAATTTACCTGCTCCCAATTTATCGGATTCTTGGTCATAAAGCAAGACCAAATCACCTTCTGAGAAGACACGGGGTTTGACACTTTTGTCGAACTGAGCCTTGACTCGTTTCTTATGGGCTTCGTTAGCCAAAGCGGCATCACGACGGGTTTCATCCAATTGGATTAATTCCAAGAAACGAGCCTCTTCTTCTGAAGTTCCGGGGAGGAGATCAATTGCGAGTTTAAGCGACGAAATTTCGCACTGGATTGGCAAGACTGCTTCCAGGCCATACACCAGTTGAAAAGGTGTGAACCCGGTTGCGTTCTTTACCGACGTTCGGTAAGCCCACAAGGCTGAGTACAGGATTAGGTGCCACCTTCTTTTATGAACCCCGATCATCCTTTGCAACATACGCTTCAGGACCTTGTTGATTGCTTCAACTTGTCCGTTGGCTTGCGGATAATATGGGGTAGAGCTGTCGTGAGATAGCCCTAGCTTGGCAGCTAATTCGACCATCATGTGATTGCGAAAATGCGACCCATGATCTGTAACTATAGCCTGTGGTACGCCGAACCTGGCGACTACATGATTGAAAAAGAAAAGGGCAGCTGTTTCACCAGTGTTATCCAATGTAGGCATCGCCTCGGCCCATTTGGTAAAATAGTCAACAGCGACTATAATATACCCATGCCCCCCGGTCGAGGTGGGGTTACATTGCATGAAATCGATGCCCCACTTGGCGAAGGGCCCAACAGCAAATATCGGCTGTAAAGGTGCGGGTGGTCGTCTGGTTTTGCTATCAAAAATTTGACAAGCATGGCAACTTCTGACTGCGGTTATGCAATCTTTGAACATGGTTGGCCAGAAGTATCCTGCTCGTAAGATTTTTTGTGTTGTTGCATATCCAGATTGATGCCCCCCACACACGCCTGAATGACATTCATTCAGGGCTTTTTCGGCCTCCTCATGGGTAAGGCACCTCCTCAGAACTGTATCGATACCACGACGGTAAAGTGTATCACCGACGATCATGTAGTCTTTTGCTTGGTATCGTATACGTTTTTGTTCGGAGTGAGAGGTGTTTGGCCTGAATTTTTGGGTTTGGAGATAAACTATGATATCTCCATACCACTCATCGCTTGTAGATATCAGAAACAAACTTTCGTCCACGATTGACTCTTCCGATGTTTCATCGTTGGACGACGATGGGAGATCACACAATAATTCTGCGAAAACTAGAGCTTTCTTTGATTTGGATTTTACAAATTCCAGATCAAACTCTTGAAGGATTGCTATCCATTTTGAATATTTGCCCCCCAGCAACTGTCGCGACAGTATATAAGTCATGGGGTTGCAATCTGACAAGATGGTAGTTTTCCGAAAGAGGACATAATGTCGAAACCTTTGAATCGCTTGAACAGCTGCAAGCGCTAGTTTTTCAACATAAGAATATTTACTTTCTGTATCATTTAAGTTTTTACTTAAATAATAGATAGGATGTTCAATTCCATCGACTTCTTGAACTAAAACCATCGCAATGGTCGTATCCGCTGCAGCCAGATACAGGTTAAAATCTCTTTGATAGTCTGGGGCGTACATTAATGATGCTTTTACTAGACAATCTTTCAGAGCATCAAAGGAAGCTTGCGCCACCTGGTCCCAGACAAAAGGTACATCCTTTTTCAAAAGACGAGTATAACCTTTAGCAAGTTCTGCGTAATTTGGAATGAACCTCCTCAGAAAGTTTGCTTTCCCTTGGAGTTTCTGAATCTGAAGCAAATTTGAAGGTGGAGGCAAATTAATGATTGCCTGAACCTTGCAGGGGTCGAGACGAATCCCATCCTTAGAGACTACAAAGCCAAGTAAACGACCAGAACCGACGCAAAACACACATTTGTGTGGATTGAGTCTTATCTTGTAGTGTCGGCAACGTAGAAATATCGCTCTTAAATGCTGCGGATGATCAGTCCGCTTTCGCGAATGAGCCGGGAGGTTGTCGAGATAAGGTTGAACAATGTTCTTGATGTCATGGAAGGCATAATTCATTGCCCTCTGAAACGTCGCCCCTGCGTTCTTTAAACCAAAGGGTAATTTTCGATAAGCGAATGTGCCCCACGGACAAATAAATGCAGTCTTTGACTGGTCCTGTGGGCGGATATTTATTTGATTATACCCGGAAAATCCATCCATAAATGAAAAGATTTCACATCCGGTGCATTCATCAATTATCTGGTCGATGAAGGGTGTAGGGTAGTTGTCCTTCGGACAAGCTTGGTTTACATCCCTATAATCGACACACACTCTAATCGTCCCTTGTTTCTTCATAACAGGGACAATATTCGATACCCAATCGGTTAGAGGAACCGGGTAGATGAATCCAGCATGGAGAAGTTTTTCAACTTCCGCCTTAATGGCAACGACTTTCTTGGGGTGCACCTGCCGAAGCCGTTGTCTTACTGGTTTGACATCAGGATACATTTTAATTTCATGTTCAACGATACTCGAGTCAATGCCTGGCATTTCATCATATGACCAAGCAAAGACATCTCTGAATTCGCGAAAAAGAGCGTTATATATTTCCAGTTCTGAAGGGGAACAACCTTTGCCGACATAAATATTTTCTACAACATTTGTTTTAGTCGAGATATTTATGGCTATAGTCTCTTCAATATTGGATAAGTTTCGCTCGGAATCCACCGTATTTACAGTATTTGTTAGGAATTCAAAAACTGAAGGGTGATAAAGGTCACTTTGAGTATCTTCTTCATATTCCGGAAGAAGGGAACGATGGTGGTGATCATTCCATGGTGCCCCCTCAATCAACATTGATTGTAAGATTCCTTCGTCAGTCCCATGTACTTTCGACCAAGGATCTAATAGGGTTCCATATTCTCTAGACCTATCTACCCAAACGCTTGACGAGCGTTGATTTGGGTTCGCCTCCCATGCTTGAAACATTGATTGCTACAATATTTCTAGAGGGCTTGGGGGCAAAACAATTGCACGATCCATGTCGACCTTCGTAGAAGATATCATGTTGCAGGTTGCTACAAACGGTACATTTCCTGTATAAATAGGAGGTGGTAGCGCGAAAGTTCCCATCAATGTGGGGTCTTTCAATAATCCTACTCTGATA
The DNA here is from genome assembly GCA_031772625.1 of Pinus tabuliformis. Classification (NCBI taxonomy): domain Eukaryota; kingdom Viridiplantae; phylum Streptophyta; class Pinopsida; order Pinales; family Pinaceae; genus Pinus; species Pinus tabuliformis. The sequence continues at coordinate 1,629,905,106 of CM062804.1, read as the reverse complement.
TCTTGAAGCGAATGGTTGCTCTCATGGATCATGGGAATGCTTCCTGTAACTTGTGAACCATTAGGGAGGAAGTTCTGTTGGTCGATGACCGTAATCCCTCCTTCAAACGGGAATGCGATCTTCCTAAAATAAGTCGACACGACAGCTGCCATGGCATAAATCCATGGTCTTCCCAGTAGGATGTTGTAGTCAAGATTTCCATCGATGACCTCAACATCAATTTCTACTGTTTTTCCTCCTAGTTCAACCTTCAAGTTATTAAGGATACCGTATGGGGTATAAGTCCTTCCGTCGAAAGCTTTTAATGTCGTCGATGATCGCGACAAGGTTGGAGATCCTAAAGTTTTCCAGCAGCTCATCGACATAATACATGTTGATGCTCCCTCATCAATAATCGTTCTGTGAACAGTTTTGTTGAGGGCTTTCACTTGAATAAGGAAAGCTAGTTGAGCTGGTAACTGAGGATCATATCCTTTGTGATCAAAGGATACAAGATTGGAATCCTTAGGATCAACCCCACCAATAGCTGATAACAACGCCTGCCTTTGGGATGGACAATTTTGTAATACCTCAAGAGTCGACATAGCGGATGGCGATTGCGCCAAATCTTCCACTATGTTATAATGCTGCGCCGCTCTGGCGCGAGGATTAAATGTCGACTTGTGTACTACACCCTTTGGCGGTTTTATTGTTAATTCAGGAATGATGGGCGGTACAACTTCTGTCGAAGTTGTTGTCGAACTACTTGGTTGATCTTTACCTTTGTCGTTCGACAGCTGAGGATTCCCATAATCTTTGTTCCTTGTCGAAATCAAAGCATCATTCTGCTGTTTTGAAACCGACAACATAAGCACTTGTGACGGGGAAGCATTTCCACTATCAACCATATTTTGACCTGGGTTGGGAAATGGATCAGTTAACACAGCTGAGGTTTGGGAACTTTTAAAGAACCTCTTTAACTCAGCTTTGAATGGGCAATTCTTCGTGTAATGATCCTCTTCATCACATATTTGACATGGATAAATTTGTTTCCCTTGCCCAGGAGGGTTTGAAGAATTTTTTCGAGGAGATGATTCACCCTGTTTCTTCTTCTTCCCTTTGTTTTGCTTCTTCTTTCTTCCTGGTTGATTGGTTTCTTTGCCTTTATCTGCTGATACGGCATTTACTTCCGAAGCAAGAATTTCTTCTTTTGCATTTTGATCCGAATTCTTACGGGATTTCTTTGACGAAGCCTTTATCGATTTCACGTTTGTCGTGCCAATCACGCCATCACCGGCGTGAGAGTCACTATTGGATTTAGGAGGAGGAGGAATTGAAAATTCTGGTCTAGGGGCGTCGGGTATTTTGTCGTAGAGCGTGCCGGACTGAGTATAAACTAAGTCCAAATACTGTGCATGAGCAATAACTTGCTCCTCTGTTATGAATCCCCCCTTGGCCACATCTTCCGTAATAGCAGGAAGTAACGACTTTATAAACCATTCAGCTAATAGCTGATCGGGAACGTATGTTTTCACCATCCTACGACGACGACGCCACTCATGTATATGATCAGATATATGGGTGGCAGTTGTCTGCTTGAAGTTGGTTAATATTTCTGTTCCCGTTTCATACCTTATCGGTAATTGAAAATGGGTTAAGAAAGTCGTGGCTAGGGAACTAAAATTGTCGAAAGAGGCTCTTGGCAATTCAATATACCATTTAGCCGCTGGGCCTGTCAATGTCCTCTGAAAAAGGCGAAGCCTTATCGAATCGTCGTTTAGGGTGTTCGACGAACACCATAGATGAAAAGTCATCACGTGATTCGATGGGTCTTCACCTGGATTTCCATTGAATTTAGGAATGTCAGATGGAAGTTTATGAGGAATCGCTGGCCACCAAGGGGCATAAGCAATCGGATCATTGGTTAACCGGTGTAAATCGAGTAACTCTAAAGTTGCCACGAATGGTAACTGTTGATTCAGGTTAGGCGAAGCATAACCAGGGTACGATGGAATCGCTTGAGCAGTGGGCCTTTGCATACCAGCATAATGTAATTGATGTTGGTATGACTGATACGGTTGGTGGACTTGGCCACTGTAAAGTGGTTGATTTTGACCGTTTTGGATATACGGTTGTCCACTGTTCGCAAAGATCTGCTGCTAAGAACCTTGGTATACTTTCTGGAATTGCGTTTGTTGGTATTGCACTAACCATGGTTGTGAAGCCATGTTCTGTTGTGCTATGCTAACTGTTGGACCGAGGTGTGGGGTAATTGTACCTGTTTGGACCTGTGTCGTCCCACCAGTTGGCGACTGTGGTTGTGACCCATGTTCAAGAGGTTGTTGCATTACAACCTGAGAAATCTAAGGTTGACATGCAACAGGTATCGCTTGAACTTGTGACACAGTTACAATAGCCGGTGTGGTTGGGATGTTCGTCATAGGTACACACTGTTGCATAGAATATACAACCCTTGGTTGTTGAGGTAGCATAGGTACCCAACTACTTGATGCAATTCCAGTATAACCTGAATAATGTTGAGAACTGCCATATGGATATCCTCCCGGAGGAGGTAATGAAAGGGCATACTGCCCCCCATACGGTAGCAATCCGGAACTCAGAGGGATTGTTTATCCTTGAGGACTGGATGGCCCAAATTGACCTCCATGAGGATCAATCTGTCGAGTCTCAACGTAAGAGTTGCCAGATATTATTCCGGATGAACAAACTGGAATAGACCACACTATCGTCATAGTCCCTTGGTGGACTCCTTCTAGCGGTTGTGAGCTAGTTGGGACAGATGGTATGCCGGCAAACATCATCGGAGTGACGACAGGGGCTTCTGCTGTCACTGTGTCATTTGACACAGTCCTAGATGATGACGGTTGTTCAGACATCTTAAGTCTATCCAATAGATTGCCTAGCGATTCTACAGGAACCTCCACTTGTGGTGGATTAACTTCTGATGAAGGAAATAGAGTGACCCCGACTCCAAAATGGGTTGGAGTACTTGCTTGCGGATCCTCTGCAATTTCCTCTATCGCAATCAAACCCGGTGGAAGAGGGAGACCGTCAGGTCCGTAAAATATTTCTGGTGCCGAAGAAGTGGTTGTTTCGACAGTGACAGTGGTTTGAGGAACAAAACTCTCTGGACCGGTCACAGATGGAACTGGTTCAGTTATACAAGTATTTGCCCCCAGACTAGGATCAGTATTACTGTCCTTCTATGGCTGTTGAACTTCCTCTATAGAGGCAGGGTTTCCAGAAATGTTTGGAGTAACCGAAACCTCAGATGTAGTTGGAACACTTGTTCTAACTTTTATAGGAGATTTTGAACCGGTTAAACGAGTTCGCTTTGTCCGTACTGTTTTCGATTTCGGAGACAAAGACGGTTGAATCGTAAGCCTCCACGAACGACGGGGTTTCAATTGACTTTCTTCCACGATTGCGGATTACTCGATCAACCAAAATATTAAAAGGGGAAATTTGTGTTTCCGAATTGAATGAATTTTATTAGACGCTTTTTAGACACAACTTGCTTTTTCACTTTTTAAGAGTCGAGAAAAAGCTAAAGATGACTCTAGTCTCCTTCGATGTTTTAACGATCCCGAAGTGACAAATGCTCGGATGGACTTTTTCAGTTATAGAGTTTGAAAAAGGCCAAAAGAAACTACTCTGGAGATCTAGGCAGAGGGTGTGCCAAACCTTTCGCAAAACCACAGAATACGTTTTACGGTACGGATGGTCGATCTTCGTGAATGCTGTGTTCACTGCATTGCGATCAGTAGGGCGGCCGACATGGCTTCCTAAGGATAAAAGATATATGCCTATAGGGGTCTCCCAATATATACGCGACGGTATGTGGGAGCACAAGTCTGTATTAGTGCCACCGACTCTCAGGAGGAATCACCCACCTTCTTCGAGATCGACAGTCACTACGTTTAACGACGCCGGAACACATCTCTAGCTTAGACCTCTATGTGTTTGTGCTATGTTTCAAAGCGTTGTTAGGTTCATTCAATATATTTTAAGTTGATCTTTTTTAAAGTTTGCCTTTCAAGTTTCACCACGAGATGTATGATACAAATTCCTAAATGCAGTCTAAAGATGAGAAGCAAGCTTTTTCAATCTTTTCAACTTATGAAAATCTTAACTACTGAGGGAAAAGAAAGACATCATCTTTTCACACAGATCATAGAGCACACACTAATGCACTTTTTCCTAAATCAACATGCAAACTTATCAAATGCAAAATGCACAATGCAGGTATTTCTTTTCTCTTTCTTAATGTTGATGTATTACAAAAAGAAAGCTGTTGTATAACTTTGAATTCAATTTCAAGTGAAGGCAAACAAGCTTTTGTCCAAAATCAAAAGACACCTTAAGATTTACTTGTTTCGACACTAGAAATATATAAATTCAAACCATATGACGAAAGCAAAAGCTCAATCAGCTATGAACAGCAAACAAACTAACTCTTAAGATCAGAACAACACTTATCACAGGTCTAGATCTAAGAGGCCACAGCAAGACTAGTTCACTTTTGTTATGGGAAACTGCAGATGATGTAAGAAATACAAAAAGAACAAATACAGTTTCTTTATACAACCGAGGCGGAATAGTGGCAAAGAAAGGTGGTTTCCGATAGGTACATTGACTGATAACAGGCTGCAAAAACAAAGATGAAAACAGGGCAACAGAAAGCAGGGAACCCCAGTTGCACAAGGCAAAACTGGTTCAGCGCAGGTAGTACACTGTCAGTTTGACATTCAGCGCAGGTAGCCCCTTCGGGACCTGCGATGAAATGCAGACTGCCTTCACAGTGCCTGCAATGAAGAGATAAACTTTCGTTTTTCTCAGTTTCCGGGTTACAGATTGCTAAAAAATCAACAGTTTTTGGCCAAATCAGAAGCTATCAATCAAGTACACACTAAAGGATGAAAAGCTATCACTAAGAGCTATTCAGAGTCCTTGTGGATCAGCTCTTCAAATCATAAACATGCCCAGAAACTGAGCTAGAGTAGCTGCCCTCTACTTTGCATTTGAAAGATCCAAATGCAGTTCGATTCGGTACTCCCTGTGTTTAGGAAATGAATAGCAAAAACACAAGCAATCAACAAGATACGTTCCCCAGCTGAGTCGCCAATTTGTTGTTGGGAAAAGTATCCAATACGGAATGACCCTATCCCACTCTAAGGGTGATAGTACCTCAGCAACAATCAAAGCAAAGCTATCTAAGATTACTTCTTTATGAGATGTAAAAGAGGGGAGAAAGAGATCCACTAACCGATGTCTTCCGCTAATGATTGATCCAATCTTCTCTCCTTGCTGCTTGCTCCCAGCTCCTTGCTCTTTCACTGGCCCAGCTACACCAAGATCCTGCAAAATGGCAAGAGAGGGAAACTACAAGAAGCATACATTCATAATTGATTCAAGGATTAGAATAAATCAAATACACAAGTATAACAATACACCATTGAGACACATGCATATAGAAGAACCTCAAATGCTTTATTAATGGAAGAAGTAAAGTTCAGGAAGTGATACAACCATAAGAGGCCCAATCCAGCATCACCTCCCAGCAGAAAGAAATCTCCTCTTCACCTCCTTGAAAGAAAATCACCCAATAGTTCTAAACTCAAACCAACAACAATTCTTTACATTCACCAGATTCCAGCCTCCCTAGACCTCATGAGAGAGATCTATATATAGGAGTTTTGGAGAAAGGATGAGTCAGCTTGAGGCTGGTGAAGCTGACTAGTGTCCTCTTTCACTTCAGTTATTCTTCAGTTCTTGAGTCCACTTGGAGGTTCTTGCTTCCACTTGGAGATCTAGACCCTCTTACTCATCACCAGTCGAATTCCTTGATCCAAGTGTCATTTTGGAAGCTTCCTGGGCATTGACACCTTGAGGAATGACTGTGCCACATGTCCCAATTCGCCCAGCGCAGGTAGCCTTCTTTGCAGTTGACATTCAGTGCAGGTAGACAGTGGAGAAGTTGACATTTAGCGCAGATGCTCAGTGGAGCAGTTGACATGATCCAGAATTGCCTTGTTTTTGAGTGTTTTCAGGTGGAGAACTGTTATTCAGTGCTGTGGTTTGCTGACCTTGTTCCTCTAGGGGTAGGAACAACATGTTTAGGGACTTTGGATCCCTTAGATTATGGACATTTCATGCTTCATGCTGTAAGGCACAAAAATGTCTATAACACCCCACCACTCAGGAGATCAGGTAGGAAAGCTCAAATGCCTGCAAGATATAGGGAAAATGCTTTTATAACTAGTATGATGAATGTTGTTGAACCGTCTAGTTATAAAGAAGCAAATGAAAGTAATGAATGGAAAATAGCCATGGAACAAGAATATGATTCAATAATTAGAAAAAACACTTGGGAAATGGTAGAACTTCCTAGAGGAAAACAGGTCATAGGTTGCAAATGGTTATATAAAACGAAAATTAATGTAGATGGAACTATAGAAAAACTGAAAGCTAGATTGGTTACAAAGGGGTACACACAAAAATAAGGGATAGATTATGAAGAAACCTTCACCCCTGTAGCTAAATTTAACACCATAAAAATGTTAATTGCTTTAGCTACTGAGAAACATTGGATAATTCACCAACTAGATGTAAAGTCTGCATTTCTGAATGGAGAACTGAAAGAAGAGGTTTATTTAGAGTAACCAGAAGGGTTTGTCCAGAAGGGAAAGGAACATTTAGCCTAGAGGTTGAAGAGACCACTCTATGGACTAAAGCAAGCTCCCAGGTCATGGTATGAGAAAATTGATTCATTTTTTCTACAAGCTGGCTATAATAGAAGTAAGAATGACCCTAATCTTTACACCATGAAATATGAACAAGGGTGCGTAGTGCTGATTTCATTATATGTAGACAGTTTGATAATTATAGGTGACGCTATATATCTAATTGATGAAATCAAGCAACAAATGTCACAAATGTTTGAGATGAAGCATCTCAGTGAACTCAGATACTGTTCTATTGTCTTTCCCTTTGAAATATTAAACGCTACCGATGCCGCTAGGCACAACCATATTGTTCCAAGCGCCTTTTTGTTGAGAATATCCCATTCTGTGTCTGTCATACTTGTCGGCTTCTTTGCCTTTCTACTCAATGGTTGGTACAAATATTTCCAGTACAAATAATCTTCCATCTACATTTAAATTTTTTGACCCTAACCTACCATATTTTTCCATTACTCTGACTCGAACTAGGAACCCTTCTCTCTTGCGAGTTTATCAGCCAAATAGACCTTCGGCTCTGATACCAGTTGCTAGAAAATTATATATTATAAAGCAATGGAACTCATAAAATATATTGCAGAAATATAAACACATAAAATAAGAGAGACACAGATATATGTGGTTCACCCAATTTGGGCTACATCCATAGAGAAACAACCAGTCCTTCCTTTTATGTTATCCAACAAACTGAAGAATACGACCTACAACAGATCTGTTGTAATTCCCTCTTCGCTCTCACACAATCTCCTCTCTCTTTCTCACTCAGAATACAGATCTACATAGACGCAATACAATTTCATCATATATAGCGAGGGGTTGCCTTCTAGGGAAAAAAACCCTAAATTAAACATAAATTCTACTGTCAGATCTTTGCCTAATGAACAACCCAAATTGACTACGAAATTACAACATTTTACAAGGAAATTTTACATCTATTTTTAGCTTCGGGGGCACTGCCCTCGATCCCCCGCCAGGGGGGGATCCTAAAGATCATTGCTGCCATCCCCCTGGACCCCCCTTGCAATGAAAATATTACAGGCGGCGTTGCCACCACATTACGAACTGGGCTCCAATGCGGTGATACCTCTGAATAAAGAAGATAATCAGGCTCCACACCCAACAATTCATTGATTTTGGTGTAGATGTTGATTTCTATTCTTATTTGGTTACTCACACTGGATGCATTGGTTTCATTGTACATATTGATTTCTAATCCTATTTGATTACTTGCACTAAATGCATTGATTTCAGTGTAGATGTCGATTTCTAATCCTATTTAATACCTTACACTAGATGCATTTATTTAAGTGTAGATGTCGATTTCTAATCCTATCTAATACCTTACACTAGATGCATGGATTTTAGTGTAGATGTTGATTTCTACTCCTATTTGATTGCTTGTACTAGATGCATTAGTTGTACTTTAGATATTTATGTCTAATCCTATTTGATTGCTTGCACCAAATGCATTGATTTCAGTGTCGATGTCGATTTCTAAACTTATTTAATACTTTAAACTAAATGCATTGATGTCAATGTAGATGTCGATTTCTAATCCTATTTAATACCTTACACTAGATGCATTGATTTCAATGTAGATGTTGATTTCTACTCCTATTTGATTGCTTGCATTGGTTTCAGTGTAGATATTGGTTTCTATTCCTATTTGATTTCTTGCACTATATGCATTGATTTCAGTGTAGATGTTCATTTCTAATCCTATTTGATTGTTTGCACTAGATGCATTGATTTTAGTGTAGATGTTGATTTATGATTTGATGGAACTAGATGTATGATGTACATTAATTTCAAAGTAATTAGATTATTCATGTGCATTGATTTCAATGTAAGCACATCTCTGCACCCTCCATCTATATCTATATCTCTTGTTCTCTCTCCTTATTTATCTCTCTATTTCATCCCCCAAACATACACATTCTCTCTCCATATCTATTTACCTCTATCTTTTCCTCCCTCTATCTCTTTCCCCATTCTCTCTCTATAACACTTCTCTCTCCATATCTATACCTCTTCCTCCCTCCCTGTCTTTTCCTATGTCTTCTTCCCTCTATCCCCCCTCCATTTTTATCCTTATCTCCCCTTGTCTCTCCTTCTCACCCCCAAAACATACTCACTCTCTCTTAGTGTAAGAACATAAAAATTATTCATGATGTGAATTGACTTTGGTGTTATAGTAATTCAACCATAAATACAATACTTGAATTTTCATCCTAAATAAATTGTTCAGTTACCTGAAATGTTTTCTTCCTGAAATTGTATACTATTTGTAATTGGCTATGTTTTTATTATTCCCATTTTCCCTCATTCAACATTGTTAATCACTTTGCATTCAAATTTGGTAATATAAAATAACTACCATTGAAAATTATTTGGGGTTTAACACTCCATAAGTCACAATGATTGACTTTGGAGAAAACTACTATTAATATTGGAGAGCAACAGAGACAAGGTATCATGTTTACTACAATAAATTGAGTTAAGTATTTGAGTGGTCTATGATTTCAACTTCCATTTTCATATGACCGATATGAGAAAATGGAAAAACTAATAGGTGTGACAATAAGAACAATAGAAGAAAATAGTTTCAGATTGATCACAATGAAGATTGCTTGCAATTGACTATATTCGTATCATTCACATTTTCTATCATTCAACATTGTTACAATGTCACTTTGCACTCAAAATTTGTATTTCATCATTTTTCATCATTCAAGTTACTAGTGATCTCTCTCATCTCAACAAACTGAGGTAATTAAGCAAATTTAAAATTAAATTGACCAAATTAATCTTAGACATATTTAGCATATTTAAAATGATCCAAAATAATTAGATGTTCAACAAATTTTTTATAACCGCACTTGATTGAAACCATCCTAGATCCATCTTAACCTCATATCTATCAAGCGTCAGAAGAGATCAAATCTCTCGATCTGCAAACCTTTCCTCAGATTTCACACTAATTTTTTTTATTTATTTCTTGATAAAATTTAAAATATAAAAAAATAATGAAAAAAATTAATAAAAAATTATCCTTATTATAATTAAAGAGTTCAGGCTTCTGTGATCCATATCAAGATTGTGAGAGATTTTTCAGCGAAAATCACATGGAGTACCATTTGTCGACGCGTTTCGAACCAACTAGTGTGGTTCATCGTCAGGACAAGTTGGTTCGAAACGCGTCGACAAATGGTACTCCATGTGATTTTCATTGAAAAATCTCTCACAATCCTTATTATAAATTTATTTAGTGTTTTTTTTTAAATATATTTCGTTTTAAATTATTTCAAATTATCAATTTTTTTTTTAAATCATAATAAAAATTTTATTATTTTAAAATAATTTAAATTTAAAAAATTTAATATCAAAATATATTTAATAAATTAAAGTGTATATAAAATTAATTTTTTCAACTTATTTATTGTATATAATAAATCAAAATAATTTTTTAATATATATTAAAATAATTTTAAAAAATAAAAATTATTATGAAAAATTCAACAAAATAATAATTCAAAATAACCTTATGCTTAAAAATAATAAATCGAAATAACCATAAGAAAAAGTAAAGGGGAAAACACAAGTGAAAGTTGTCCCAATATTTGCTCTATGCAAGACATAATTAAAACATCCTTCCTTTAACTATGGAAATGATATTATCTTAAAAATAATAAATCAAAATAACCCTAAGAAGAAGTAAGAAATAAATAAAAGGAAAAACCAATTTTGAACTTGTGTCCGTTATTTTTACTCTATGTAAGACATAATTAAAACCTCTTTCCTTTTAAAACATCTTTCTTTTAGCTATGGAAATGATAATGCCATAATTTGTTTGATGAATATTTTAAAGAGGTAAAATGAAATTTATAATGATAGACTACATTTTCTATGGTTATTATATTAATAGTTATTTTTTTATTAAATTATTAACTAACACAATTATATTAATAAATGTGTTTGATATATATCAATTGGTGTTATTTTCATAGGTTGATTGGTGTATAAAAAGTTGTTCTAGTTTTTTATCAATGTCTCATTTTCTCTAAATCTTTTATGCGCTGGTTGTTAGTGTTTTCCTTTATTAATCATTTGCAACATCTTCTACTTCAAAAATCAACCAAGTTCACTGAAATTTCTTGGTTCTCATCTTTAAAAGTTTTTGATACTTCCTAATTAGAGTGGAGTTTTTTTCTTTCCATTCAATTTATCATTGTGGTCCATCTACAATTTCAGCTTCCATGCTTATCTGAGCACTTCCATCTTTCTCTCTTTTGTAGAGGATTTTTTTCCCTATGGGTTTTGTCCTTTTCTTTGCTAATGAGGTTTTGTAATTTGGTACCTTATCAAGTCTTGTTTACGGGACCAAAATTTTCTTTATATTTACTTTCTACGTTTCACCTAAGTCATGCATAGTAGGGGTGGTGTTTCAATGTTGATTTTTTCGAATGCTCCATTTTCCAAGGAGATAACTGTTATGAGTTGTAACCTCAGGTGGGGGTTCTTATCCACCTTATTCTCATAACTATCTTTAGCTAACACTGGATTTCCTTCATTGTTATAAATGTATCTAACTTCTTTATATATTTTACAAAGTAAATAATATAATAATCTTACTAATGCATAAAAATATTATTTTTTAACTAAATCACTAAAGAATATAAGAGAAAAATGAGCGAAATATTCATATCATTAAAATACTATTAAGTTAAATTAAAACCAAATTATGATAAAAGAAAAGAAAAAGAGATTAAAAGAAAACTAAGGTACTATAAAGAGGCAATTAATGTAAAAGATTGAAAATACTTTTGTATTATAGCTAAATTTAACTTATAAAGAAAAAAAGCATTGCTAAAATAAGAATAAAGCCTAAACTTCATAGTAAAATTAAGCTAACTTCACAATAAAATTAGATTTTGAGCAAATCTAAACACTATGGGGAAGGAGAGAATTGTTATCATTCTAATAAAAAAAATAAAAATGAAAATAACTTTATTAAAATATCTTAAATATCCACACTAAATCTCATTTTTAAAATGTTTATAATATTACTTTCCAAATTTTCAAAAAAATCAGTTTAACTTATATTGTTTTTCCTAATATTTAATAAACCAAAATATCATTAATAATAAAGACAGTAATATTTACGATAAATAATTAAAATAAACATTTACACCATAAACTTTGTAATGAAAGGTGGATGTTTAATAACCCAAAATAAAATTAATAAGATTATTTTTTAATTAAAAACAAATTGTAATAAATTATTTATTGGATTTTTATCTTTCATAATAAATCAAAATAAAATTAATAAGATTATTTTTTATTTAAAAACAAATTGTAATAAATTATTTATTGGATTTTTATCTTTTATGATAAATCAAAATAAAATTAGTAATATATATTTGGAAGAAGTCACATAAATGTTGTTTTTAATTAAGGGAATTGAAGAGATCCATGGTTAGCATTAACTAGCAATATAAATAAAAAAAAATAGTTTTAGAATATTTGAACTAATTCTTAAAATTATATATATAAATACATTAGCATTCTTAAGAATTTAAAATTTTTTCAAACTTTTTAATAAAAATATAAAAAAATTAAGGGTTTTCATATGCATATATGAATAGTTTTTCATAACTGGTTGAAAAATAAATAATTTTAATCCTCGGTAAGATAAGTTTGTAATATTGATAAGAAAAATGTGAGAGATGTTTCTTATTAAAGAAATAGTATACTGAGACCAATGGTGGACTCAATGTCGTCTGGCTTTTAATTGTTAGAGCAACCTTTAAGTGCGATTTTTAGATAAAGTCTAGACTTTATCTGAAACAACATAAACGGGAAGAAAAAACAATACGATTGAATCAATGTTTTATTAAGCGAAATCTTCAAATACTTATACAACCAGAGATAGTTACCAGATCATAATTAATTGTCTAGTAGTTTTCCTAACCACTATGAACAAAGAACTAATTTTAAGCTAATATTGTACAATATCCCCTAGGATTAGTTAGCATTCCCCCCTTAATCCGAAGGGACATTTGACATGCCGAGTAACATTCTGAATTTTTCAAACTTTTCTCATCCTAGTGCTTTAGTGAATATATGTGATATCTGTTCTGAAGTAGGACAATGTGTCAGACAGGGAAAATTTTAAGAACCCCCCCTAAATTTATAAATATAATAAATGGGCGAATCTCCATGGTATATAGGAAAAATGGAAGGCGATTTTATCAATAATATAATATGTATATATAATTTTTTGGCGAATCTCTCACCAGGCATGGCGAATATTTTACTCAATTATAAAATCTTGTAAGATCTTGGCGAGTCTTTCACTAAATAATAAAACTTTGTAAATTCCTAGTGAATCTTAGCATAGGCTACATGTTGGTTTAATTCCCCCATTTAAATAGGCTACATTCCAGGTGAATACCATGGGTCAATACCATGTGTCGTTTTGGTGAATACCATGGGTCAATACCATGTGCCATTTTTGTTTTTATTAATTCTAATATTAGGGTTAATAATGGTTTTTTGCATGGTATTAATAACAATCTAGTCCATGGTATTTGTCCCATAGTATTTTGGCCATAGGTTTCACCTAAATATAACCTATTTTTTGAGTGTCCTTAAATATAAGGTGACTTATGGAGTAAATATAAAAAAATGTTTTATTTGTTTACCATACCTCTCGTTTATTTATATTTTTATTAATTTACCATACCTTTTTTACAAATATGGTATTTGGCCCATAGGATTCACTTAAATAAAACATCTTTCTTGAGCCTTCATAAATAGAACGAGGGTTATGGACTAAATATAAAAAGAGGTTTTATTTATTTACGATACGTCTAGTTTATTTATATTTTTATTTATTTACCATACCTTTTGAGTAAGTATAAAAAGACATTTTATTTATTTACCATACCTCCACTTTACTTATATTTTTATTTGTTTACACCCTTACATGTATATAAGGTGACTTATGGAGTAAATATAAAAAACGTTTTATTTATTTACCATACATCCACTTTACTTATATTTTTATTTGTTTACACCGTTACATGTATATAAGGTGACTTATGGAGTAAATATAAAAAATGTTTTATTTATTTACCATACCTCTCATTTATTTATATTTTTATTAATTTACCATACCTCTTTTATAAATATGGTATTTCGCCCATAGGATTCACTTAAATAAAACCTATTCTTGAAAATGGGCGAATGGATTCACTTAAATAAAACCTATTCTTGAAAATGGGCGAATGGAAGGTTGTAAGTCCTAATTTCAAGGGCTAAATTTACCTTTTTTACCCTCTCCCTTAAAATAAGGTGGGCTATTTGAGGTGATTTGTAGAAATGTGCTATGATACAAAATATTTGCCCACTAAAAATTTAAAACCCCTTAATTTCGCCAAAGGGCGAACATTCGCCCCTAAAATTATCCTTGGTGTCAGATGAATAACTTTGGCCTCTACATAATGTTGAATTAAGTGATACTTCGTGTTAATGTGCTTGCTTCGACCATGAAACTTTGGATTCTTGGCCAATTGCATTGCAAAAGAATTATCAACAACTAAATGAGTTGAATCTTTCTACTTCTCCTGCAACTCTTCAAGTATTTTGCGAAGCCAAATGATTGTTTTTGTGGCTTCAACTATTGCAACATATTTAACTTCGATGGTAGAATCAACAGGTACATATTGTAGAAATTTCCTCAACAGATCTAGCTCTATGAGACCATGTAGAAAATATGTTGTAGGTTAACCCAATAATGCAATATAAATCAAAGCAGAATACTATAACCTGCTTCTACTATCAAAGTTTTGCGAAAGCTTAAAGATCGAGCTGAACACATATAACCAGAAGAATAAGAAGAAGAATCAATGCACAATACACATGAAAATACTTTGGGTAAAGCCTCAGCTAAAACCCCCACTATCTGTATTATCATACAAGGTGGAAATACATAAGAATTATACAAAGCCTTGGCTATCATAGCTAGTTAGCTCTTAGTACAATCCTCACAGATGCTCACAGGGAATCCTGGCTTCTCTCAAGCCTTCCTCTCTACCTTCCAAGCTCCTATTTCCTTGCGTTGTTTCTCCTTGTGGATGATCTCTTGTTACCAAGTGTAACACTGCTCTCACATGCTATCAGAACTATGCAATGCTCAAGGAATCTGTTTCCTTCTGCATGTATGAGTTTTCTTTATAAGAGAACACATGCAACTGATAGTACTCTATCCTTGTCTTTAATATCAACTAGGTCTTTCTCATAATAGACATGCATGAGTTTCTAATGAGGGAATCTTCAGTTAACTGGAGTACACTAGTTGAGTGCATGCATGCATCAAATGATTGTTAACTCTCTATTAGTTCCTCAAACAATTTGGAACTAATTTAACTGGACTTAACTCAGTAAACTGAGTTACTAATTACAACTCAAATATAACTCAACCTTATCTCCTTAATTTAAGGGATAACTCTTGCATGACTTCAGAAATACTTCTAACTTGAATTTCTCCAACTAATTAATCCAAAATGAATTAATTAATTAATCCCAAGTAGCTGGTAAGACTAAATTCGATTTTAATTCACTATTTTAATTCAAGGACAAATTAAAATTGGAATATTCTTGTTGCCACATTTCAACACATATTGCTTGCATGACCTCTAGAGAATGGTTGTTAATCCCAGATTCATCAGATAACCAGAAGTAGAGACCCCATTCTGCTTGTCACCGTCAAAGTCAAAATTTGAATATCCAGTGAGATGGAAATCTGCAAATTTTGAGTATTTTATGCCAAAATATTGAGTTCCCTTCAAGTATTCAACACTCTTTTCACTGCATTCCAATGACCTTCACAGGGCTAATGCATGAACCTAGAAAGTATCCCTACAATAAAAGTAATGTCACATCTAGTAGTGGTTAAAAAAAATAAACTTCCAACAAGTTTCCTATACTTTGTTGGATCATCAAATGGACTTCCTTCAGTGGAAGTAAGTTTCAAATTTTTCTCCATAGGAGTAGAAATAGGGTTAAAATCTTGCATTCCAAACTTGTTTAATTTTTGTCCAACACACTTCTTATGAGAAATGAAAATGTGTTTGGGCTATTGAACAAATTCAATTCCCAAATAATAATGCAACAACCCCAAATCTGTCATATCAACGATTTTCTGTAGCTCCCTTTTATAAGACGTATAACTATCATTGTTCCCTATAATAATCAAATCATCAACATAGACAACTAGATATACAACATATTTTTCAATCTTTTTGACAAATAAAGTTGCATCATATAGGTCAAAAATTTTATAATTCAACCTAGGGAGGTGTTCAGTTAACTTTTCACACCAAGCACGAGATGCTTGTTTCAGTCCATATAATGCTTTAACTAATTTGGATACTTTATTTTCTTTTCCTTTGACAACAAAACCCTCAGGCTGAAACATGTAGACATCCTCTTTCAAATATCCATTCAAAAAGGTTGTTTTAGTATCCATATGATGTATCTTCCATCCGTTTTGTGCTGCAAGAGAAAACAAAGTTTTGATTCTGCTCCATTTCATTATAGGAGAAAAGTCTCTGTATAATAAACATCTTCCTTCTGAGCATAGCCTTTAGATACAAGTCTGGCCTTGTATTTTTCAAGTGAACCATCTCCTTTATACTTGACTTTATAGACCCATTTACAACCAACAGTTTTAATGCTAGTAGGAGGATCCGCCAACCTCCATGTGCCATTTTTAATGAGGGAATCATATTATTTCTTCATTGCATCCTTCCATTCATTACATTTAGTAGCTTCTTAAAAAAAACTAGGTTCATTAATTGTGGAATAATTATAATCATGAGAAACATCACTTGTAGAAGAACTGCATTTCTCATAATCATCATATTTTCTTGGAAAATTGTTAATACAAGTGGATCTTCTCAAATATTGCTGAGATAAAGATTGTTGAGGTGGTTGTGAAGGTTGCTCATCCTGAAGTCCAAGTTCTTCAGGAACACTTACTGATTCTATAGAAACAATAAATGTTCCTCAGCAGAAACATCTTCATGAATTAAATATGGAAAACCCATAGACTAATCCAAAATGGGAACTCTTCCCTCAGTATGTGGAAATTTATTTTTAGATTCAAAATAAAATTTCTTTGATGCAAATTTCTCTAAATGACCAAGTTGTCTATCAAGAGTAGAGAAATCTTTTGCAGATTCTAAAAAAATGACATCTCTAGAAAGAATAAGTTTTTTGTTTTCTTCATTATATAATATATATGCTTTTGAAGTGCTAGAACATCACAGAAAAATACATTTTCGACTTCTGGTATTTAATTTGTTTCTTTAATGCTTAGGAATAAGTGAATAAGAAGTAGATCTAAAAAATTTAAAATGTTAAACTGTCGGTAACCTGTTGTACCAAAATTCATTTGGTGATTTATTGTTAAGGATAGAAGAATCACATCTATTTTTAATATATGATGCACAAAGTATTTCTTCTCCCCAAAACATTAATTTGACATTTCTGAAAAACATCATTGATCTAACCATGATAAGAAAAGTCATATTCATCCTTTCTGCAACACCGTTTTTTGTGGATTATATGGAATAGTAGTTTGGTGTTTGATGCCATTATTTGTTAAATATTGTTCAAAATTTGTTGAAGTATATTCACCTCCATTATCAGTCCTTACGATACCAATATTGTGTTGATTTTCATTTGTAACCATAGCATGAAATGTTTTGAACATATAAAAAAACCTGTGACTTTTCCTTCAAAAGATAAACCCAAAAAATTCTCAAATAGTCATTAATAAAGGTGAGTATATATTTATTTCCATTTGAAGTTGGTATAGTCATAGGTCTACACAAGTCATAATGTATAAGACCTAATTTTCTGGAAGATCTAGAATCAGAATTATGAAATGCATGTTTACTATGTTTCCCCAAGATGCGAGCATCACATGGTGTGAGCTTTCTTGGAATAGTGGGAACACCATGAATGCCTTGTTCTTTCATAATTTTAATGTAGTCATAGTTGATATGACCAAATCTAGCATGCCATAATAAAATTGAAGATAAAAGATTATTTTGCTGCACTAACAGAGATGAATTTGTAGCACACTGTGTAATAGATGAATTACTATTCAATTTCAACAATGTAACACCAATCATAATTACTGAATGTCCTTGTTGTCTGATATGAATGAGGGACATTCAGTTCCTCTGAAGTTTGGGTATATAAAGAACATCTTTCAATATATAATATGCTAAATGTGGAATTTTTAATCTAGTTGATCCAATTCCTGATGGTTCAACTTCAGTCTTATCAACAAATAAACAACACCATCAACATTATCACTAAAACATTCAAAAATATCTTTCTAGAATGTTATATGACACGTAGCACTTGAATCTAAAATCCAATTGTCCTCCCATGATCTGAAAATGAGATCTTAAATCAATATTAAGGTATTATAGACTAATGTGCAGGAATGCCTATATTACTTAGTGCAACAGAATGAAAAGATTGCGAATAATATAGACAATGAGTAGTTAGAAAACATAACAGACACACACATCAACACAAGCAAATAATGAAGGAGTTCACCAGACTTCCTAGCTACGTCTCCTAGTCTAGCTTTCAGTGTCGACCTGTATATTAAGTCCTTAAGAATAGATTATTACAAGGATGAGCTCAAAAAAGAGTCTCAACCAACAGTGACATCAAAGAGGGATCTACTTGAAAACCTCGAGTCTAAAAGAGTGCACAGACTCTCCCCCTATCCTGTTGCTCTATTCAATCTGTCTTAATCTGACTTCTTTCTCTGACTGTCTCCAACTGACTTCTTTTTGTGCTGCCATTGAATGGCTTTTAAGCCTATTGGCACTTGTCAGTTTGCATTCCTTTTCGGGCTCTCTGGCCCTCGGCCGCTGTCTGTTCAAATCCTTGTTGAGCGTTAAACAATCATTGCAAAACACTCTAAGGTATGGTGGCCACCTACTTTCAAACGGAAAGACTGGCGCAGTGACAATGCCAAAGAATTGCTTCTTTGTTTACATAGAGGAATACACAGGAAAAACTCTAAAACAGAGGAATCGGACGACTGTTATGCCTTGTCTATTATCAGTCCTTTGGCATCCCACACCATAGATATGTTCTCATCCGACGGTTCACATCCGTCCAGATCATCCAACTTGCTCGTGCATTCTGCAACGTTGATTTGCGACCATTTAATCTGACGGCTGATGTGCATTTCACATGACTTACTTGCGCGGAGATCACCTGCTCGAAAAAGTAGTTTTCTCTCGCCTTGCTGCGTGTTACGTGTCGGTTAGTGTATGGGATCGGGCAGAGCTCGTCCAATACCACTTACCGCCTAAAGCCCACCCGAAATACCTTTTACCATGGAACCCAAATAACATAAAGTTGCATTCATATATCCTTTCAGGTCCGTGTTTTATCGATGTAGTGCCATATGCCATGTCTCCTTTGTATTTCAGTTTTGTAACGGAAATACACCAATACATAGAAAAATCCCGACAAACACTTTTATATCGGAACTCAAAATCTATAGAGCCGTATTTATAAATCCTTTCGGGTTCGCCTTGATCGCTATCGCAAATCGCACGGGCTATGGGTCTTCACCCCTTTGTATTTTTGCGATGCAATATTACGATGCGATATATCGTAATCGCATATCGCATGGTCTTCGAGCCTTTGGTAAGTCCTTCCCTTGGAAACTTGCAACGCGATAATGTAATCTCGATCGTTGATCTACGTGCTCAATCAACGGTCCATGTTGTGTCGCTGGGTTGGAGTCGCATTTCCCATAAGGCTACCTCTGATACACTCCACTGATGCGATATTGCCAAACCCTCTGATGTGATCCGCCGATTTGATGTAGACTGTTGATCAGTCCGATCCAACGACTCCGATTCAATGATACTTCAACCTTAGCTTTACTCTATTTTCCACCATTCTTCATGGTTTTTAGGATCCATTTTGGATCACGCCTTCCCACTGAAAAGCTTTCGGACCACCAAAAGTTGGTTTTTAGGCATCAATCAAGTGAATATACAACTCCCTCACTTGTTTAACTTCTATCCATCGTGCTTTTCTTGGATTTGAACCTTTGAGCCCTACTCTTAGGTACTCAACATCCCCTCAACGCATAGTTCTCACCTTCCTGTCCAGAACTATGTCTTCCTGTAACTCATTGAGATTTCAGGCAATAGATCCTCAGTAGAAGGCAACTAATTTTGCTCTTTAGGATCTTCAATCATTGATGGTTCATACAATCTCAAGTTTTTTGCATTAATGACTGAATAGATCTGCATATAAACTAGTAAATCAAGGCGAAAAGCATTTTCACCAATTTTATCAAGTATCTTGAAAGGTCCACACTGTTATAGACATTTTTGGGCACTGCAACCCCAATCATAAATGTCCATAAACCAAGGGCTCTTAAGTCCCTAAAAGTGTTGTTCCAACCCCTAAAAGAACAAGGTCAACTGATTACAGCATCTCCCAGAAGTTCTCCATGAAAAACTACTCAGAACTAGTCAAAACTGGACCATCTCACCTGCTCCATGGTCAAAGTGCGCTGCATCCCACCTAAATACACATGGGAGGTGTGATGCATCTTGAAAATCCCTTCTATGGGGTGCGATGGGCAAGAGTGGACAAATGGTAGGGTCAATCTACAAGGTGGAGGATCATGGAATCTTCCAGAAACTTCTCTTGTGACACTTGCCTCTCTGCATTCGCCCAGGGATGAGTAAGAGATCATCAATCTCCAAGTGGAATCAAGAACTATCAGAGAGAGGACACTAATCAAATATCAAAAGCTGACTCACCACCCTTGCAAACATCTATATATGGATCCCTCATCCCAGAGATCTAGGGGCTGGAATTTTGTATCTTGTAAGGAAGTGCTGCTGGTTTCTTGGTGTAACATCATAGTGTTGGGTGATCTAAGCTTTTCATGAGGTGGAGAAGGGCTTTCTTGCTGAGAGGATGGCACTGGGTCAGAACAATTGGTTGTAATCCTCTTTGCTATTCTTGATTATTAATAAAGTTATTCACGTTTTCCTCCACATTCTTGTATGGTCGATGATATATGCATTTGTGTGGTCAATATATATCTGGTCCTATATTGTTTATGATAGTAGATCTCTGTTCTTGGATAATGTTTTGCTGCTTTGATTCTACAGGTGCTCTTTGAAGCTGGTTGGACTAGGAAATGAGTGGCAAAGATCTATCAGAAGGGAGAGGAATCAAGCAAGGAACCAAGTGCAAGACTGAGGTTGGTCTCCTTCTTTCCCCTCTTATCTACTTCTCATAAAGGAAAATGAAAGTGGTTTTAGTTTGTTTGTTTCTAAGGTAGCTACCAGCCTTAGTGGGACTAGCAGCTCTGCATAGACACTAGATTTCCCGATAAGACATACCTTATTGGGTTTAGCTTCTTATCTTCACCTTGCATTCTGTCTTTGTTGATGTACAACCAGACTTGATCACCAACTTGGAAACTATGCTCAACTCGATGCTTGTCATGTCTTGCCTTGTACTTGGCTTGACTTCTTTCGAGTTGTTCCTATACTGCCTGGTGAATTTCCTAGATTTGTTCAATGAACTTGGTTTCTTTGTCCACATCGTTGTGTCCATCAACTACTATTTCTTTACCAAAGACAAAATCCAAGGGAGACTTTCGTATAAAACAAAAACAAGTCTCAAAAGGAGATATCTGAGTAGAAGAGTGCTTGGCACGGTTGTAAGCATGCTGCACATAACACAAATGCTCATCCCAAAGCTTGGGATGCTTGCTGCAATAGCCTCTGAGCAACTGGATCACTGTCCTGTTAACCACCTCTGTCTGACCATCTGTTTGTGGATGAAATGTTGTGCTCTTCTTCAATCTGGTGTCCATCAACTCCCATAGATTTGACCAAAACTTCTCAATAAATCAAGAATGTCGATCAAATATAATAGAAGTGGTTAAACCAAAATGAACCCATACATTTTGAAAGAACAACTTTGTTGTTTGTTCAGCTGTAACCTACTTGTTGCATGGTATTAAGATACACATTTTACTGAACCTATCCACAACAACATACAAATAATCATGACCTTTTCTAGATTTTGGCAATCCCCCAAAAAAATCCATCTAAACACTTTCCCAGGACGAGAAGGAATTGGAAGTGGAGTGTACAAGCCTAATTTTCTATTACTGGGCTTGCTTGTAGCACACATAGTACACCCTTTGATATATCTAGAAGTTATCTCATGCATTCTCGTCCAATAACAGAACCTTTGCAATTGTGCAACTATTTTACTTACACCAAAATGACCTGATATTAGAGAAGTATGTGCTTCTCGTATTATGTTAACTCTTTCAGTTTGTGGAATGCATAACTTTCCCAAATTATATAAGAGTTGGTCCTTTACATAAGAATCCAATTCTTCTACTTGCTTGCTATGACTTAAAGTTGCATACACATCTTTAAAATCTACATCTTGAGCATATTGTTCAATGTAACTTTCATGTATTACTGAGTTATGCTTAAATATAGTAGATGCATTTATGATTGGTCTTGATAACATATCTACAACCTTATTGTGTATGCCCTTCTTATATCTAATGACAAGATGAAATTGCTGTAGAAAACCCATCCACCTATAATGTCTTGATTGCTGCAATTTAGTTTGTGAGTGCAAATATTGAAGTGGTTGATGATCTATATGTATGATTTTTTTCCTTACCCATTAGGTAATGTTTCCACTTTTTCACACTTTGTACTAATGCATACAATTCTTTATCATATGTGGGATAATTAACTACTGCAGAAGTAAATGTCTCAAAATGATAGCATATGGGTTTTGCATGTTGCATCAACAATGCTCCCATGGCATAGTCACTGGCATCTGTCTCAATCTCTCTAAAACATCTAAAGTTTGCTTTACATGCTTTACATGGTCTTCCCATGTCTTACTAAAAACAAGAATGTCATCTAAATAAACAATTACAAAATCATCAATAAATGGTCTAAGTACATCATTCATGACTCTCATAAATGTAGCAGGAGCATTAGTTAAGCCAAAAGGCATAACCAACCATTCATAAAGTCCTTGCTTTGTCTTGAATGCAGTCTTCCATGCATTCTGTTTTGCAACTTTGACCTGATGATAACCACTTCGCAATTCTAACTTAGAAAAGTAAACTGCTTCTTTCAATTAATCTAATAGATCATCAATACGAGAAGAGGATAATGATTCTTGATCGTTATTTTATTTAGTGCTCTATAATCAATGCACATTCTCCATGAACCATCTTTCTTTCTCACCAGCACGATTGGACATCCACATGGTGATGAGCTTGGTCGTATAAACCCTTTATCAAGCAACTCCTATACCTGCTTCTATATCTCTGCATTCTCTAAAGCTGACAACCTATACATTCCAATGTTAGGTAATGGAGCATCTTGCTGCAAACAAATATCATGTATTATTTCTTGCTTGGGTGGCAAATATTTTGGTTCTTGAAATATAACATCATACTCTGAAACAACTTTAAGTAAATCAACTTTCTGTTTAGAATCACAACCTTCAAAGGCATTGGATTTTTCAGGATCCTTTGCCTTTACAACCATGAGTAAAAACTGCTTACTTGAATTTACAATTATTTTCATATGTCTTGAGTTTATGAGAGAATAGTTATCCTTGAGCTTATGAGCTCTTACAATATATTCCATTCCATCTTTAGTGAGTTGATACTTATTCTCAAATCTATAGAAAATAACTTTCCTGTCATACAAGTATGGACTTCCCAAAACAATACCACATATATCTAATGGAACTATATCTAACTCAACCTCATCTACAAATGTTGATCCAATATCAAACCTAAGGTTACATTGTCTCGTTACTTGTAGCTTTGTTTTATCACACACCCAACCTAATGGATATGGCTTCTCATGAGATTTTGTTTGTAATCCCAACTTCTTTACAATTGTTTTAGAAATCAAATCTACTTGTGATCCACTATCAAACAAAGTATCAATCTTGTTATGCTGGAAATTACTCTAATAGAAAAAGCTCATTTCTTTCCCTCTCATTATTTTAATTATCAACAGATTGTGCAGAATTACTTATGGATGCTTCAGAATCTTTAATTTTAATACCTATGGTTGCAACTGTTGTTTCATCACCTGAATCGGATCCCAAGTCCTACCAAATAGCAACAACATTCTTTTTCTTCCTTCCACCGAACTTCTTAGGTCTCCGTTCTGGATGCAAAAACCATTAGTGTGCCTCATCGTGTCCTTCTTTCTTGCAATGAGTGCATGAAGGTTTATCCTTCTTTACATTGTTTTCTTTCCTCTCTTTCCATTTCAGTTTCTTATTTTCCTTGCTCTTGCTTACATCATATTTAGATGATCCCCCAACCTCTAAGTTTACATTCTTGCCTCTAGCTTCTAGATGTGTTGCCTAAACTAATACATCATCTAAGCTAGTAGGATTAAACATGAGAATAGTATGCTTTAAATAGCTATGAAGACCACCTATATACTTCAATAAAGTCTGAGGTGAGTCTAATGATATACCTAAAGTTAAAGTTCTCTTCCTGAATTCCTGAGTATAACTGTGTACACTCTGACCCTTCAGCTAACAAAGAGTTTTCCAACTCATCGTTGCCTCCTCCATGTAAGCGAAAGGATAGAATTTCTTTTTGATAGCAGAAACAAATTCATTCCAGGTATAAATGATTTTACCATGTTTTTGCAGATAAGCTTGTGTCTTGCCTTCCCACCATACTAGCGTAGTTCCTCCAAGTCGAAGGATAGGTAGTTGAATCTTCTTCCCTTCTGAATCAACGTTCTGTACCCTATAATATACATCAATTTGTCTTATCCACTTATCTAGCTTTTCTGCATTGAGTTCTCCATCATAAATTGGCAAATCAAACTTCACATCTAATTTGATTAAGGAGGTTTCCTTCTTCTTATAAGAGCTAGAAGATGACGAGGATGATGAAGGTGATGATGGAGGAGATGGTGGAGGAGGCATTTCTCCTTTTCCTTTGCCTTCTGGAGAGGAAACTAGAAAATATTCCTTTTCTCCTTTTTCTAGTTTAGGTGTTGAAGTGCTTTCACCTCGACCCTTCTTAAACACCAGATACATCTCTTCCACCATAGATCAGATTGTCATAAAACTTTCTATAAATTGAGATTCTGATCCCAATGGAGTTTCTTCTTCCATTCTCCTCTGAGAATAGATTCTTCCAATCTCTGGATTAGTCTCAACAAGTTATCCTTCTCCTAGTCTGAGCTTTAATCTAGTTAGCATTCAAAATCCAGCACAAGCTTGTCTAACCTTAAAAAAACCAAATGCTCTGATACCACTTGATCTGAAAATGAGATCTTAAATCAATATTAAGGTATTATAGACTTATGTGCAGGAATGCCTATATTACTTAGTGCTACGGATTGAAAATATTGTGAATAATATAGACAATGAGCAGCTAGAAAACATAATAGACACACACATCAACACAAGAAAATAATGAAAGAGTTCACCAGACTTCCTGGCTATGTCTCCTGGACCAGCTTTCAGTGTCGACCTCTATATTAAGTCTGTAAGAATAGATTATTACAAGGGTGAGCTCAAAACAGAGTCTCAACCAACAATGACATCAAAGAGGGATCTGCTTGAAAACCTCGAGTCTAAAAGAGTGCACAGACTCTCCCCCTATCCTGTTCCTTTATTCAGTCTGTCTCAATCTGACTTCTTTCTCTGACTATCTCCAGCTGACTTCTTTCTGTGCTGCCATTGAATGGATTTTAAGCCTATCGACCCTTGTTGGTTTGCATTCCTTTTCGAGGTCTCTGCCTCACGGCCGTTGTCCATTCAAATCCCTGTTGAGCGTTAAACAATCATTGCAAAACACTCTAAGGTATGGTGGCCACCTATTTTCAAACGGAAACACTGGCATGGTGAAAAACCCCAAAGAATTGCTTCTTTGTTTACATAGAGGAATACACAGGAAAAATTCTAAAACAAAGGAATTGGACGGCTGTTATGCCTCGTCCGTTATCGGTCCTTTGGCATCCCACACTATAGATCTATACTCATTCGACGGTTCACATCCGTTCCGATCATCCAACCTGCTCGTGCATTCTACACCATTGATCTGCGACCATTTGATCTGAAGGCTCATGTGCATTTCACATGACTTACTTGTGCGGAGATCACCCACCTGAAAAAGAGGTTTTCTCTCTCCTTGTTGTGTTCTATGTGTCGGTCAGTGTATGGATCGGGCGGAGCCCGTCCAATACCACTTACCGCCTGAAGCCCACCCGAAATACCTTTTACCATGGAACCCAAATAATATAAGTTGCATTCATAAATCCTTTCGAGTCCGTGTTTTATCGATGTAGCGCCATATGCCCTGTCTCCTTTGTATTTCAGTTTTATAATGGAAATGCACTAATACATAGAAAAAGCCCGACAAACACTTTTATATCGGAACTCAAAATTTATAGAGTTGCATTTATAAACCCTTTTGGGTCTACCTTGATCGCTATCGCAAATCGCATGAGCTATGGGTCTTTCCCCTTTTGTATTGTTGTGATGCGATATATCGCAATCGCATATCGCATGGTCTTCTAGCCTTTGGTAAGTTCTTCCCTTGGAAACCTGCGACACGATAATGTAATCGCGGCCGTTGATCTGTGCACTCGATCAATAGTCCATGTTGTGTCGTTGGGTCACAATCACATTTCCCATAATGTTGCCTCTGATACACTCCGCCGATGCAATATCGCCGAACCGTTCAATGTGATATTGTCAAACCGTCCGATGCGATCCGCCGATTTGATCTGGACCGTTGATCGGTTCGATTTGACGACGCTAATTCAACGATACTTCAACCTTAGCTTTACTCTATTTTCCACCATTCTTTATGGTTTTTCTCTGCTATAGTGTTTTCCGATAGTTTTAAAGACTTAGACTTAGAGGTTTTAGGATCCATTTTGGATCATCCCTTGAAGAAAATGTAGTATTAAAAACATTATCAATATTGAAATTGCAGTGAGAAATTATATAATATGCAGATTCATTTTATTTATTTTTGTGAGAGGATGATTGCTCTGTCTTGTCATTAATTGGTTCTTTCTTGTCATTATTAATCTTCTCCCAAGGAACCCCACAATTAACTGAACTATGACCAATATTTCCACACCTATAACATCTGATATTTGATTTAGAGTGAAATTTTTTCTATGTCTGTTCATTGTGATGTCTATCACCCTGATTGTTGTTATTGTTACCCCCCTTGCCTCTAAAATTCCTTCTACCTCTGCCTCTGGGATTATTGTTACCATTTGGCAGACTCATTTTGTGATTTATTTTCTGTTTGTGCATGGAACAAGGTTTCTGTATTATCAATAGAAACAAACTCTTTTTCTCCAAAATCCTTTCCTCTTTCAACAATTTTATTCACTAATTTATCAAAAGTAATTTCCTTTAATTGTTCACTAGCTTCAAGAGATTCCAAGTAGTGAGAGTATGCAGGGTGTAGGGATTTGATGAAGACACTTAATTGTAAATATACTCTAACACTTGTAGCTTCTATATCATGGAAAATAGCCTTTATTTCATAAGCCAATTTCATTGGATCATTGTCCTTCATTTCCAAAATAAATAACTTCAATAACAACTGAATTATCTCCAATTCTGAATATGAATCATAGAGTTCTCTTAAAATTTCTAATGTTGCATATGTTGTCTTACAAGAATGAATGTATCTGCTTACCTCTTCTGAAACTATACTGTAACCATAACATAAGCTTTATTATTCTTGACTTTCCAAATTTCATGTTGTTTGTCATCATTTGGAGGTTCTGGGGCAATTTCTTTATCTTCTGCGTCTTCCTTTTCTTGGCAAACATCTCGCCACAAATCATCAAAAATAAATGCACCTTTAAGTTTTCTTATCCCTTCTGGGTAATTTTCTTTCCCAGAGAGTACAACTCCAATGAAACAAATTATGGATGTCATCTTAAATAAAATCAGAAATTTAATGATCTGCAAAATATATCATCATTTGAAAAAAAAAGTTAAAAAAATGGTAAGCGATAGACCTTCGCAACAAGATAAATTTGCATGACCCTCGCAACAATTCAAATTCAAATTCGTTAAGTAGAGATGTATCAGATGAATCGACACCTTGCCAAAACGATTGAAAAACATATCCACAAAGGACCTCAAATAAACAGGAAAAGCAGGAAATTTCAGCCACAAAGGAGAATGTAATGAAGACTCCTTTTTCGTAGATGGAACCTCCTCTTTACCAATCAATAGCTTCCATTAATATGAATGTTATCCACTCTTGCTTCGACAAATAAGAGCTCACTCCCAATATTTGGATCCGGTGAAGTCAGCTTTAGAGCATTCGATGAATTAGAAATATGTTAAACGACAGATGACACATGTAAAAATATTTTATAACAAATGTCGAACGTTAATCTTTTTTAATGATAAATGAGGATGTGTGGGGACAGCACACAACATATGATAATCCAATCAACGGTAATGCGACGACCCAAACATGTCGATGATTAACGAGGCTGGTGATTTCGTAATCAATTGCAAGAAAACAACCAATAATCGACGTCCATAATTCATTGTGGGGGCACGCAGGTGGGTTTCAAAAATCGCCTGCAATGGTTCCGTAAACCCCCGACATATGATCACGGTCCTATGCACCAACTCCACCAGCCGCACCAAATCTGTATCCACCTCACACGTACACAACAAGAACTCGTCCAGTCACACATTCAATTGAGTTCAAACCAACCATGGACCATTACTCTAATGCTTCACCTTGCAGCTCGGATACCATTGTTATAGGCAAAACAAAACGAACTCCACGATTGAATCAATGTTTTATTAAGCGAAATCTTCAAATACCTATACAATCAGAGATAGTTACTAGATTATAACTAGCCGACTGGTAGATTTACTAACCGTTGTAAACAAATAACTAATTTTAAGCTAATATTTTACAATATCCCGTAGGATTAGTTAACAAATCTCTCGTACTCTTTTCACTCCCCATTCTAAAATCAATAATCAATAAGTTGCTCCGCTGACACTCCATAGTCTCAAGCTCATTATCACGTGTTCATGAGTCCGGTCTGACCTTTGAATACTACCTCATCAACTTACATCAGTTCATGATTGCGATTTGGCTCTTGAATTCTCAAGCCCATTATAACGTGTGTGATACGATATAGTCCATTATACTGTGTTCATGATTGTGGTTTGTTAATTCAGTCCAATTTAACATGTTCATGAGTGTGGGTCGACATTTGAATGTTGTCTACTCAATTTGAATAACTGGATATGGCAGGGATATAATTATCACTTATTCATAATTGCTATGGGCAGTTTGAAAGTCTGAATGGTATGTATTGTAATCTAGATTTTCAAATATTTATGCCGGATTTTGTCATAATCTTGTCAAATTTTCCATTATTTTTCGAGCTAATTTGTGGGGTTTTTAGACTAAGCTTCTAAATAAACCCACAAATTACCCCAGAAAATAATAGAAATTCCTGCAAGATTATGATAAAATCTAGCAATTTTTTTTGACAATCTGGGTTACAACTGTCAAACATCAAGATTTTGGCTAACCCAAGGGTTTTTGATGGTGCTGAATCCATTTCCACCATCAAAAAAAATTCAAACACTCCAACATTCTTATTTTTTGAATTTTTTTTACAAGATTTTGAGGAAAAAAACTGCCATTCAATCAAATTTGTGGATTCCTTAGATAACGCATTTTTTAGACTACGCTATTCAAATTCAACGGGAAGATACTAGCCCTGGATGACTAACCTTATCGTTGGTGGAATGACTGTCGTCCTTTCTTTGAATGTTTTCAGCTGTACTTGAATGAGTATATACGATTAATTCCGCAGTGATCGTGATCAGATTTTGAATGTTGTGTAACATTGTATGTGGAAATTTATAATCACTTTATTTTCTTCCTTTTAATGCAAACCCAAGTTTTTTTTTTTTTTTTTAAATATATGATTTGATTGTATTGTTTGTTTCTAGAATGGGCCAACATATAAAAGTAAAATTTTATGATATATTTTTTAATAAAGAAATAAATAAGCTTTCTCCCCAATTTGAAACTAGGTTTTTATATCCCTTATCATTATTGTGTCTCACTTACCATAAAGCCAGACTAAATAAATAAGAAATAGTTTTCTCCCCAATTTGAAAGCAATTTTATATGTTTTATCATTATTGTGTTTTTACTTTTTTTTTTTTTTCTTTTTTCTTTTTTTTTTTTTTTTTGAAAAAACATAATTTTGATATTTCATATAAAATTAAAAATACAATTTTTTGGTAGTATAGAAGCACACTTGATAATTTAAAAATTGGGATGAGAAGAAAATCTTAAATATATCTAAGACTTTAAACATATCTTGAAACTTAACTAAAATCTATTTGGATAAGTTCAAACAAATTAAAGCACAAAATAGAGAACACTTTATCATTAGACACTTCTAAAATAGAAACTAACCTAACATCTAATCACAATGCTTCATTAAATAATAAATCCACCAAGACTAAGAGAAAATACTTATTTGAGCATACTAGAGAGCTCACATGACAAACTTTTTAGCTAAGATTTATCCCCTATTATGAAATCTATCTGGAAATGGCACGTTATAGGTGTTCGACTACAGTAAAATTTATACACTCCCTTTGTCATTATCCAAGACTTGGAAGTTTACAAAAGGTGGGCAAAAATAAGTGCCATACCCTTGCACAAAACCTTTTGGTTTGGGGAGGTGGATTTTGTTGCAAAGAATTTACTCTCTAAAGTCTTCACGCCCACCTAGACAAAAGATTCGTGTCCATGTAGTAGACCTCAATGGTTTTTTTTGAGGTGGCTTTTTTATTGGTCCTTAGCTCCACAGATTTTTATCCTTCCTCCAATGAATTAGTTCAATGAAGGGTGGTTCGCGACTTATTGAGGCCATATTGGCACGTTAACGATGACCCCGATGCTACAACACTGACTTTCAAAGGGCTCTAGAGCACGTATTGTCAAACAAAACAACAAATGTGTTAGGATATTCCGATACATAGGAAATAGTTAAGTATAAGTTGGTCTAGTGTAGAGTTAGGTAAAGTGTGTTTCTTTACTATGTACATTTGTAACCTACAATCCGACAGTCATGCTATGTTCTAGACATGAAGTAATCCGATGGTTCATTCTCTCCTTGGTATTACTAATACTTGGTCCGTGGCTTGACACCCGATTGGTCCACAATCTCTATTTAAAGAGCATGGAGGGTCATTTGTAGGGTGACTGTTCATGAGAGAAGCTTATGTAAATTTTCTTTCTTTTATTAATAAATTTCCTGAAGTGGCTGTGTTGGCTCAAGCCGTGGACTGTTTCCCTCTTTGAGGGTTTTAACCACGTCAAGAATACTCATGTATTGAACTATGATCTGTTTGTGAGTGGTGTCCTTTGATGTTCTATCTGAGGAAATTACCCTGTAAATTCCTACATGGTATTGGAGCTATTTGAGGGCCGCATCCGTTGGTGATCCAAATCTGAAGCTGTACAAGTGCATGTGACTATCGTTTCCTGGATCTACCGTTTCGCATTACTTTCAGGCCTAGAGGACTACTCTATTGTGTTAGGAGCATATGTTCTAGTGAGGAACCCCTTTCGTTTCACATGAAAAGGTTTCCGGTAGCCCTAGCTACGCCATTTTTAAGATCTGGAGGTATACAGTCTTTATTTGTAGTTTTAGTTATTCCTC
Source organism: Pinus tabuliformis (assembly GCA_031772625.1). NCBI lineage: Eukaryota > Viridiplantae > Streptophyta > Pinopsida > Pinales > Pinaceae > Pinus > Pinus tabuliformis. The sequence continues at coordinate 1,629,873,485 of CM062804.1, read as the reverse complement.
TCTCTGCTTATTTTGGTTTATTTAGCTCTCTATTTTTTTATTACTATAACTATACCATCCATTTCTGCGTATACTCGTTGCCCTCCAACTTTGTGCAATCTGGGAAAATTAGAAACCAAAAGGAAGGTTTTTTCTCATGCGTATGCTATTTTCCATTGTGTCTTAGAGTGATCTCAGAAAATCAAAAACATTGAGGAAAATATTTAGTTTCTGGCGAAAGCTAACTAAGCCATCAGATTTGGTTTTTTTTGTATGTCCATGTTGGGTTGTGTGGTTTTTTGTTTTGTAGGAAAAAATAAATTTTTCAAGGAAGCGCACACCCCAAAGCTTCAGTGAAAAAAAAAAACCCTTCCTCTTTTCCAAAAATTAATAACCTTTTAAACGAGCTCACTTGGTCCAAAGTTACTTTATGAAAATAGAAGTCTTGAGTACAAGTCTTTCTTTTTGTTGAGTTACTTTTTCAAAAAACACATGTATCTTATGTTTTAAAGTTACTTTACGTAAAAGTGTTCTCACCCATTATAAAAAGTGAGTCACTTATAATTCTAAATTCTCTTTATCTTTTATTTAAGTTACAATTTAGTGGGTACCTCATAAAGTACCATTGTAAAATTGACTTTCACTTATTTATAGAAGTGGGTCACATAAAATATTTTTTTTTAAAAGTGAGTTAATTAGATTAAGTTTGGAAAGAGGGGAATTTTTTAAAAATATAACACTATTATTCATTTCCGCGCATTCACGCACTTCGTCGACATCTTCAACAAATTTTCTTCAAAAAAGTCATAACTTCTTCATCCGGAAGTTGTTTTCAGAGCTGTTTTGTTTAATCGGCCTAATTTTTGAGATCTTTCCATTGGAACACTTAGTTTCAGCATCTACAGCTTCAATTTATATTAAAATGGAAAGTACATGTCAAGTTATTCTTGACAGCACCAACTACTTCCAACGGTGGTCCTACATTGTGGATTTACTTAAAAGTAAAGGTCTTTACAGATAGCCTCAGGCCAAGAAACTAAACCTAAAGATGAAGATAAGATAGCTAAATGGGAAAATAGGCAAGATCAAGCATGTGGGTTGATAGGGATGTCTCTTTCTCCAGACCTTAGATTCCACAGTGCAGAACTTGATACCCCTAATGAAGCAATGAAGCAACTCACTAAAGTTTTTGGAACTAAAAATGAAATTAGAGCCCATCAACTCTAAAATGAGTTGCTTACGTTGGACCCCAATAATTTTTCTTCCATTGAAGATTTTTTGTCCAAGTTCAAGACCCTTAGACTTCTCTTGGAAGGTGTTAAGGTTAATAAAGAAGATGGTAGCCTTATCTATTCCATTCTTTCTAAGTTGGGACCAGCTTACTAAGTGTTTGTATCCACCTTCCATTCTACTAGAGAAGCCTTTATTTCTCAAGGACAAGACTACAAGTCCCCCTCTTTTGATGCCTTTTGTGATTCTTTAATAAGAGAACAAGAAAAACTCTTACATATTTGTCTTCTTAATCTTGGAAACTCTTCTAAGAAAGCCTTAGCTACCCAGCAACAACCAAATTCAAAGAATTCTAAGAAGCAGTATCCTAAAAATAATGGTCCTAAACCAAACAAGGGTCTTAAGAAATTTCAGTCTCAAAATGAAAAATCAATTCAAAAAAATGATAAGGCAAATAAAAACAAAGGGAAGAAGACTAATAGACATTGCAACTTTTGTAATCGAGATGGCCACTTAGAATCTAAATGCTTTAAGAAGATGGAAGCCTTGGAAGCAACAATGAAGAAGCATAACATCCAGTTGTAGCACTCTTCAACTTCAACTTCATCTTCAGGAATTGCACTTTCTGCATGTGGTTGTCAAGCATATCGGTCTAGTTATGCACTAAATGTATCTTCTTCTTCTCATTCTCATGAGTGGCTCGTTGATTCTAGAGCTTTTTATCACATGGCCAAAAACAAAGCCATGTTTTCTTCTTTAAATGATTGTTACACCAAAAATATATATGTTGGTGATGATCTTAGTGTTGTAGGGACTAGAACTATTCATCTCGACAATGGTCAATTTAATGATGTATTATGTGTTCCAACCTTATCCTGCAACCTTCTATCTATATATCAGATAACTCATTCAGGTGAAGGTAAAATCGTTGAATTTTCACCTCATGATGTTGTAATTAAGGACCTAAGAGATCCTGGACAAATTTTAGCTACTGACGTTGCTGATGATTCTACAAGGTTGTATAACTTTAACAACTTTAGGTCATCAACTCTTCCCTTGGTATTTGTTGCTCATAATGATGAAGTGAGCAAACTTTGGCATGAGCGATTTGGTCACTTAAACTATCGCTCCCTTCAAAATCTATGTAAAGAAAATATGGTGACAAGTCTTCGTATGGTATCATGCAGAGATGGTGTTTGTTCCGGATGTGTACTCGGAAAACATCATCCTAATAGTTTTGAAAAACATGCGTCTTGGCACAACTCAGCCCCTTTACAACTTGTGCATGATGATTTATGTGGTTCACTTCCAGTTGTTTCATTCTCTGGCTACAAGTATTTCTTAACTTCCATTGATGATTTCTCCAGACGCACTTGGGTATACTTCATAAAACTCAAGAGTGAAGTATTTAACATGTTCTTGGCCTTTAAGGCCTTTGTTGAGAAACAATCTAGACATAAGATTCTTAAGCTAAGATCTGATAATTGCGAAGAATATGTTTACAACAAATTCATCAAATTTTGCACTGAGCATGGAATTCAAATGCAACATACTGTTCCATATACTCCACAAAAAATGGTGTAGCTGAAAGGAAGAATCGCACCTTAAAGAAAATGGATTATTGTATGCTTCAATCTAAAAGACTTAGCCTTAATTTTTGGGCAGAAGCAATTAACTGTTGTTTGAGCTACAAATATCACCCTTGGTGTTTGTGATGCTTGGTTTATGGCCTAGGGCAACCCCTCCTTCCAGACATGGTCCAAATATTTTAAAAATAGTGTTTTACTTCCTGTACACTACAGGAAGTAAAACACTATTTTTAAAATATTTGGACCAAGTCTGGAAGGAGGGGTTGCCCTAAGCCATAAACCAAGCATCACAAATACCAAGGGTGATATTTGGAGCTATAAAAACTATGCAAATTACATAGTAAATCGCACTCCTACTAAGGTTTTAAAGAATATCACTGCAAAAGAGGCATGGAGCTCAATTAAATCAGATGTTTGTCACTTTCATGTTTTTGGAAGTGAAGCATGGGCCCATATTCCCGATGAGAAACATAAAGCCTTAGAACCTAAGAGTGAAAAATGTATGTTTGTTGGATATTTTGAAGATGTCAAAGGATATAGACTTATTCCACTTAAGTCCAAAAATGTTATCATTGGAAACGATTTAAAGTTTGCTGAAAATATATCGGTCTACGAGCCTAGTTCGACAGATGTGCCACCTCTCGCTATCCCTTCTACTTCTAAAAATATTTCTTCCTCAGATGATGACAGCGAGGATGAAAATCCTCCCCCACCTTCTCAGGATCCTCCTTCAGTTCCTCAGCTTCCAAAATGGTTCCGTTCTACTCGGGATGCAGCAGGTGCTCTTGCAGGTGATCCTACAGATCAACGATGTACACCTTCTCAATTCGATAGAGCCTCTTCTTTATTGGCTCAAGCTTTAGCGAATTATGATTCTAACACCTTTGCAGAAGCTTCAGGCCATCCAGATTGGGACGTAGCTATGAATGAATAATATCGTTCATTATTGGCAAATGATAGATGGAATCTTGTTCCTCTTCCAAAGGGATGAAAACTTGTTCGATGCAAATGGGTTTACAGAACCAAGTATGGACCAGATGGAAAATTTGATAAACATAAAGGTCATCTTGTTGCTAAGGGTTTTTCACAAGTTGAAGGCATTGACTATAATGAAACCTTCTCCCCTGTTTCCAAAATGAACTCTATCCACCTTTTTCTTTCCCTTGCCACCTCTTTCAAATGGGAAGTCCATCCGATGGATATTAAATCTACCTTTATGCATGGGGACTTGCATGAAGAAATCTATATGGAACAACCTCTTGGATTTATAAAAACAGACTCGAGCCTTGTATGTCGGCTTAAGAAATCCCTTTATGGTCTCTAGCAAGCCCCTAGGGTTTGGTATGCCAAATGGATAGCTTTCTTTTAGATACTGGCTTTTCTAGGTGCCATTCTGACAATATTATCTACACCAAGAAAGTGGGTAAGTCTCTTATCATTCTTGTTCTTTATGTTAATGATCTTATCCTTACTGGTAGTGATCCCAACCTTATAAACCATGTGAATTCGGGCCTTAAAAACCAGTTTGAAATTACAGACTTAGGACACTTGCATTACTTTCTTAGTCTTCAAGTCTTGCAATCCAAGGAAGGTATTTCCCTTTCCGAGTCCAAGTATGCATGTGATCTTCTATGCCACTTTCACATGGAAAATTATAAGCCAACCCCTTCTCCCTTTCAGTCTGGAGCCAAAATTTCAATCACTTGTACTTCCCCTGAAGTTGATGCTACCTTATACTGTCATCTTGTAGGAAAACTTTTGTATCTGACCCATACCCATCCCGACCTTTCCTTTGTTGTTGGCCTTATTGCTCGGTTTATACAAAACCCACATGAAAGTCATTGGAAAGCAGCTAAAAGAATACTTCGTTATATTTGAGGTACAATTCAGTTTGGGATTCATTACAGTGCAGAAGCATCTCCTCTATTGGTTGGTTTCATTGATTCCGATTGGGCTGGTGACCCTGATGATTGGAAGTCTACTGCAGGTTATGTCTTCACTCTTGGTTCTGGACCTATTACATGGGCTTGCAAGAAACAAAGTTCGATTTCTCTTTCTTCAACAGAAGAAGAGTATCGTAGCGTCGTAGAAGCTAGTAAGGAAGCGATGTGGCTTCGTCCGTGTTATAGCTCCAAATCTCACTCTCGATATTTGTGATGCTGCATTTATGGCCTAGGGCAACCCCTCCTTCTAGACCTGGTCCAAAAACTTAAAAAACAGTGTTTTACTCCCTATACGCGACATTGCCCTGAGCTAAACACGTGTGTATGTGGGTCTATGTATACCCAACCTGCGTATATGTCTTAAAACACTTAAAAAAATTAAATCTCCTCAATTTCGGGTGGAGATCCTGGGTTTTACCTATTGATTACCTATTAGTGCCCGTGGCCCAACTATTCCCAACGAATTCCCAACTAGAAAACCACTTTGGGAGAAGAATAAAAATGCTTCAATGGGAAGGCCTAAAGGAGGAGAGAATAGAGAGAAAATTACTCTACTGAGATTATCCCTGATCAGGTCTTAAGATCCTTGTGTTTCCAGCACTCCCCCCATTACAGGAAACCATTATTTCCTTGAGCTTTGATGTTATTTCACTAGTTGAGATATCTTTGTATGAGTCATGGAAGGAACCTTTTGAAGACTTGGGATTGGACGGATCCGGAGGAAGGTTCTGCTTGGAGCCAGCGAGAGGAATATTTAGATGATATCATTCCTTGCTTTGTTTTAGTAATCTGTAAGAAAGAGACATTTGTCTTGTTTCCGAAATCAATCTTCTTCATGCGCATGATGTTATGATTTGCATATGAATAGTTGTTTCAATTGTATAACTAACTACCTTTCAATATGTTATGAAGTTGATTTCTATATGATACTTGGTCCATATATTGTTATGCTTCTTTGAATTGGTTGTTTTGTAGGTCTAAGGATCGAAAGGAACTCCAAGAGGGTTTGGACCCTGGCTGGATCTACCCGAATGAAGGACCCCCAGGTGCACCTCTCTTCGCGTAGTTTGCTTATTTAAGTATCATGGCTATGTGGAATGCTTGTTTTTTACTGTAGATAACCCCCGCTCTGCTAGGGTGTTGACCCAAAACCCTAGGGGACTTTTTCCCTCAACAGAATTGGCGACTCCACTAGGGACAACAGTATTGTTGTTCCTAGTTTGGGTTAATTTAAGCCAATCAGGGCTCAACCATTGTTTTTCTTGCTGTAACTGATTTTTTTGTTCCTATAGGAACTCAGACTTTAAGTCTGAGCAGTTTCTTCAGACCTTTTTTTTTTCTTGTGAACTGTTATATACGCAATTTTGTCAGGTTACAGTAGCGTATGTATGCAAGTTTCCCCATATGAACCCATGTATACGCAGGTTTCTTTGGGTTGAATCGCATATACACGCAACTGTGTGTTGACACAGTCGCGTATACCCTAATTTTCCAAGATTTTTTCAAGTCTTTCTGTCTCAGAAGATTTGTTTGCTGGTCTGAGTATTTCCTGAGTAGTCAATTTTTGTTGTTAGTCTTTGGTTTTGCAGCAAGTTAACGGTTTCGAATTCTCTCCTGTTGTGGAAAGTTTTGGTCTTGTTTTGTTTTGTTGCAAGTGTCATCATTTGTGTTTGAGCACACGAGATTTCTTTCTGAGAATCTTGGTTGTTCTGGTCTTCTAGAGCAGAAATATTGGTTTCAATCTTTGTGACAAACTTTATCTTTGTGATCTTCTTGCTTTGTGTCAAAACTGCATCTTGTGGCCATTTGCTTTTCTCGCTTTTTGAAAGTTGTTGGTTGATGATTTTGAAAGTTGTCTTTCTTGGTCTTTTGATCATTGTTACCAAGCTCTTTTTGCTGCTTTTTAGTCATTTCGAGCATCTTGAAACACCTATTTTGTTGAGTTTTCACCCATATTGAGTTGATAACTTGCAAAGTGTTTTTGTTGCCTATTTTTCGGTCTTAAAGTCTTCAATAGTATTTGGAGCGCTTTTGAAAAGTTGTGTTTTTCTTTGCTTTTGTGAAAAAGAAAAACTTCTTAAAAACTTGGTTTTTGCTTTCTTTTGCCTTGTTTTGATTTGGTTACTTTTTGTGAGTGAGAGTGCATTTTGTTTGTCTTAAGATTTGCTTTTAGTGTTTGGACGAAAATTTGCATTAGGAACTTATATTCTATCTGAACATCTAAGGTGGCTAATTAGAAGTGATAAACAATTTTATTTCATTCTTTGCTTTAGAGTAATCTTAAGTTTCTTGCATCTTCATTACACCTTGCATTAGGATAATTTTGCATTGTTAAAGCATTCTAGCTTTTGTGTGTGTGAAGTATGTTGCAAGAAAAGAAAAGGAAAATGTTTTTTTCTTTCTAGGTGTTTCTTAGAACCCAAGTAGAAGTTGCTTTTCATCGAAAGAAAAATGATTGCATTCATGTAGTTACTTTTTCTTTGATTTTGGTTGAGTCATACACACATCATCAGTTTCACTCCCATACCCTTGACTTAAAAAGAACAACCTTTAAAATCAAGTGCTAATTAAAATAAACTAGAACTTTTTTTATTGTCATTAAGTACACCAATAAGTTTTAGGTTATTTAGGGCCTTGGATTAGGCGAGAGGAAAGTGAACTCTCCAAAGTCACTCTAAACTTTCAAACATAGAAGTCTGAATAAAGAGTGTAAATCTAATAAAGTTAGGGAGACCAGGAAAGCTCTGGATCTGGGAGTTAAGCACGAGGGTTTTTGAAGATAAGGAAGAGAGATACCCCCTCTCCTACTTGTCAGATCTTATCTGAAGACTATTCCGCCTGGCGTTTGACACGAGTTGGTAACCTTAGTTGCTTATCCTAGGGTTCTACACAGGTGGTTGCGGAGGGGAATCCCGTGGCACCTGAGGTCGACATTGTATCACTCTCAGCAGTACTTCTGGAGCGCACCCTTGCGAAGCTCGGGGGCTTGCACCGGCACAGGCTGTTACTTGGAGGTCAATGTAACTTCCTCTGATACCTGCGCTGGTAGGCCTGGGCCGTCATTATCCCAGACTATCTTCAAAAGGCCCCTACTTCCCTTTCTTGTATTTCAGTGTCTAGTACTCATCACCTAGAGCAGAAATACTCGGAAGTCGCTTGATTGGTTGTATCTTTAGGGACTTTATAGTTGGCTTTAGGTACTTTTGTCTAGTCACTTTTGGACTTTGTATTCTGAGTGACTGGTTTACCACTTCGCTGATCTTGAAAGGCTTTTGGTCGTTCTTTCGAAAGTTGTGGAGTTGCCTCCTCAAGGGCAAAGGTTTTGATTGTGTGTTTATCTTCCTTGAAAAGTCATTTGTACATTCCCGTAAGGGAAGGGTCTGCGAATCAGTTAGATATGGCCAATATTCCTGTGGAAACCAACCAAGGTAACCCCCCAAAAGGGGATCCTTGTGGTTTTCCTTTCTGGGTGGAAAGATTGGTACTCCCTTGATGGCCACTTTGAATATTCCTGGATTGAATGTTGGACTACCAGTTTGGCTATGGTCCACTCCGAATACTCCAAATGCTCTTGAAGCTTCTCAGATGAATGATTTATTTCAGGGGCATCACATGGATGCTAATGGTTCATCTTCTTTCAAAGAGAAATCCAGGATTCCTTTTTCTCCTCCTTCTTGTAACAAGAAATCTAAAAATTGGGGACAGAGGAAGTCAAAGAAGAAGAATAATTCTATCCATTCATCTTCAACCTCTGTTAGTCATGTTGGAGATGAGCCTTCAGCCATTGCAAGTCATGTTGGGGGCACAAGTCTAGTCACTGCAAGTCATACTAGCACTTCATCATCAACCTCTCCTAGTGATGTTGAAGATGAGTCTTCAACCGCTGCAAGTCATGCTGGGGGCTGTTATAGACATTTTTGGGTACTACAACCCCAAGCATGAAATGTCCATAAACCAAGGGCTCCTAAGTCCCTAAAAGTGTTGTTCTAACCCCTAAGGGAACAAGGTCAACTGATTACATCTTCTCCCATAAGTTCTCCATGAAAAACTGCTCAGAACTGGTCAAAACAGGATCATTTCAGCTGCTCCATAGGCAAAGTGCGTTGCATCTCACCTAAACACACTGTGTGGGTGCGTTGCATTTCAAAAAGCCCTTCTATGGGGTGTGATGGGAGAGAAGTGACAAATGGCAGTGTCATTCCGCGAGGTGGAGAGGCATGGAAACTTCTAGAAACTTCTCCTGTGACACTTGCCTCTCTGAATTCGACCAAGGATGAGTAAGAGATCATCAATCTCCAAGTGGAAGCAAGAACTATCAGAGGGAAAACACTAATCAAATCACAAGCTGACTCATCTCCCTTACAGATATCTATATATGGATCCCTCATCCCAGAGATCCAGAGGCTGGAATTTTGCATATTGTAAGGAATTGCTGTTGGTTTCTTGAGACAACATCAGATTGTTGGGTGATCTAAGCTTTGTATGAGGTGAAGAGGGGCTTCCTTGCTGAGAGGATGATGCTAGGTCAGAACAACTGGTTGTAACTCCCTTGGCTCTTTCTTGTTTATCAATAAAAGCTATTCAAGTTTTCCTCCATACTCTTGTGTCATTTATGTTTGCCGCATTTGTGTGGTCAATTTACATCTGATCCTAGATTGTTTATGATTATAGATCCATGTTCTTGTATAGTGCTATGCTACTGTGATCTTACAGGTACTCTGTGAAGCTGGGCGTGCAAGGGAACAAGTAGCGAAAGACTATCAAGAGAGAAAGGAATCGAACTAGGAGATTAACGCAAGACAGAGGTTGGTCTTCTTTGTTGTTCTCTCATCTATACTTCATAAAGGAAAAATGAAAGTAGCTTTACTTTGTTTGTTTCTAAGGTAGCTATCACACCTTAGTGGGATAAGCAGTTCTGTGTAGACACTTTTCCCTGTAACAAAATGGCGACTCCGCTGGGGACGAATTAGTTTGTTTGTTTATCTTCCTTGTTGTCTATTTTATAAACTTACAGACGGAGCCTGAAGTCGAGCTAGGTAGCTTTCGAACTGCATTTTCTATGCAAATGCAAAGTAGATAAATGCTGCTTCAGTCAATCTCCGGGATTTGTTTATAAATTAAACAACTGATTTACAAACTCTCTGATTGCCCTTTGTGATAGCTCTTAGATCCTCCTTAGATCTACCCCTGATTGTTGCATTACTGATTACCATTTGCTCGGCCAAAACCCATGAACTGAACTGCAAACTGTGACCCGGAACCCAAGAAAAGTCTCGTCTTTGGCCCAGCGCAGGTACCGTTCTGTGAATCTGAAATTCAGCACCCTTCCCGAGTGTAGTAGGTGCGCTGCATTTCAAATTCCCTGTGTTACAGGCTCGCTGATCAGATTAGGCATTGTTCAGTTTTGGTTTCTGTGATTCATTCTTTCCAGTTCTATTCATGAATTTTGCTGCCTGTGATCAGTATATCTCTGTTTGAAACCCCTTTTCCTTGTTGTTATTCTGCCTCCTTTGTACAAAAGAACTGTAAATGTTTTTGTGTGTTTGTTGAGTCATTTTCAGTTCTCCTTTGCAAAAGTAACGTAATCATACTGTCGTCCTTTGATTTGAAAGCGTCGCAAGTGTCGTTTTCAGGCATAGGAAAGAGTTTGGTTGCTGTAGATAGTCGATTATCCTGTTACTATTGTATTTGGTCTGAATTTGTAATTTTTCTAGTGTCGAAAGCAAGTATTCATTTCCAAATCGTAAAGTGTTGTGATTGCCTCCATTTTTGATTTCAAAAAGAAACTTGTTGATAATTGTCGCTTGAAAAGTAATTCAGATTTGTGCATTAGCTTTCTTTTCTCCATTCACATACTAAGAAAGCCGAAAACAAATACATGCATGTGCATTTGCATTTAGACTGTTTGATTGGTTTGATTTAGGAAAGTGAATTTAGAGTGTGCTCTTTGCTCTTTGTGAAAGAATATTGTCTCTCTTTCCTTAGTAGCTAGGGTTTTCATTGCACAAAGAAGATAAAAGACTATTTATCATCTTAGATTGCATTTTAGGAATTACACATCTACATCTCGCGGTGAACCTGAAAGGCAAACTTCATAAACAAGATCAACTATAAAATAAATTCAATGAATCTAACAACGCTTTGGAACCTAACGCACAACATTTAGAAGTCTAGGCTAGAGACGTATTCCGGTGTCGTAAAGCCTAGTAACTGTTGTTCTCACTGATGGTTCGGTGATTCCTCCACTTTGAGATGATAAGTGCCAGTACGGACTTGTGCTCTCATGTACCGTCAAGTATATTTTGGGAGACCACAATAGGCTTAATCCTTTATCCATAGGAAGCCATGTCTACCGCCCTATCGATCGCAATGCACTGAACACAACATTCGGGAAGATTGACTGCCGTATCGTAAAAAGTATTCTGCAGTTTTGCGATTGGTTTGGTAATCCCTCTACCTAGATTTCCAGAGCAGTCCCTTTCGTTCCTTTTCAGACTCCTTAACGGAAAAGGTCCATCTGAGCACTTGTCACTTCAGGCTCATTAAAAATCGAAGGCAACTAGAGTCATCTTTTGTTTTTTCTTGACTCTTAAAAATTGAAAAAAAAAGTTGTGTCAAAGCGTCTAAAATTTATTTTAAACGGAATAATCATCACCCTTTCCTACATTGATCTTAGGTTGAGAAAATGGAACCCACCAACCAAGGAATTCCCCTTGGAGGAAATCCTAGTCCCTTCTCCTCTTGGGGAGATGTTGGTGCACCCCATATGGCCACATTGTCGCTTCCAGGATTGACAATCAGCTTGCCCGTATGGCTCTTCTCAACCTCTGTCGTTCATAACACCGTAATTCCTGAACAGTCGAGTCAGCAACTAGACGAATCCAGAATTACCCACCAACCTTCTACTTCTTCCAATTCTTCCTCTCCTCCTTCTTCTTTGCTTGATGGGGTTGGTAAAGCCAAAAAGCAAGTACCTGAGAAGAAGAAGGAAAAGAAGAAGAAAGAGAAGAAGAAGAAGGAGCCCAAAGTGAAAGGGGGCAACCAAGCATCAACTAGAGAAAATCCACACACTGCACCGACCAGGCCTAAATTGCCATGTGTCATTTGCAAAGGAGACCACTATCATAGAGATTGTCCTTGCATCCCTCGGATCTTAAGGGACTGGTCTCCTCGTTTGCACAACCCGGTGTCATCAACCTCTGATGATCATGTTGAAAGCATACCGTCGACTAGTGAAAGTGAAGCCCCATGAAAAAAAGGAAAATATAGATTTCCTTGTAAACTGTGCGAAGGCGACCATGCCGTCGACCATTGTCCCTTCTTAGACAAGGCTAAAAGAGTTTTGGACGATTGCCCGGTCTCACCATTACAACTTCCTCCTGGATATAAAAACTCTTGTTGAGTCCGTCACTAGTTGAAAAGTCGGCTAACCTACCCAGGTGGTCGGCCGAAACATCTATCATTGAAGACAAACCATCTGAACCCATACTAGACGAAAGTCAAAAGGTCGAGGCGGCAGTTGACCCGATCTTGCCTTCAGAGGTTCCATCTTCAGATGATACAATCACAGAAGAGAATAAGGACGACACTGTCCAAATTCTTTTCATAAGCATAGACTTCGATGAACATGGGGGAAATTTACCCGTTCCTTTACCGCAGGAAGGAATTTTGTTAGAATCGTACCCGGCCGTCTATTCGGTCCCATATCCAAGCAACCTAGTTGTTTCCTTCGACTGGTATCAACTAGGCAGACCCCGTTTACCGGCTAGTGTACCATTCCGAATTATTGCTCAAGTATATAGAATGGTTATGGATGGTACCATCATAGATGAAGGGGCTTCTATGAGTATCCTTTCCTCGACTGCTTGGAAAGCGCTTGGTTCACCATCGCTTTTGCCTGAGATGAGAAATCTAACAGGGTTTGACAAAGGAACCAGTCGACCGTTAGGGATCCTTCCCAATGTGCCCATAACATTTAGAGGGAAAACCATTCACATGAACATAATGGTTATCCAAGGACCCTTGGATTATAATCTACTCCTTGGACGAGACTATATTTATTGCATGGGAGCCATTGTCTCATCACTCTTTAGAGTAATGTGTTTTCCGCACGAAGGAAGAGTGGTCAAGCTCGTAGACCAGCTTTCATTTCCCGGATCACACAGAGAAAATAGTCATATGCCATCCCTGAATGGTCTTTTCACACAAAGAATGTCTCATCAATCTCCAGTCTGTCCACCTGATGAGTGTGAGTGATTCGGGAGACATGACTGAAACCCAGGGGGCATGCACCCCGGTTTGCTTCGGCAGGAAAACTTCGGGTATAGGGTAGGTTTCCGTGAGAGATATATGACTGGTCTGTACTCCCGTCCGTGATTGGAAGAGGGAGTTATTCTAGAACAAGATTCTCTTGTCAAAGTTATGTGAGTGGAGTAGCCTCCTCCACTCACCTTTGTCTATTTCGGTAGACATCGCCGAAGAAGTGTTTTGTTTGCGCTGTGAATAGAACAATCTTTGGTAACCTGAAAGAGGATTACCTTTCTTGATAAAACAAATGTTTTGTTGGTAGAACAAAAGTGGCCTTGAAACTTTATTTTATAACTGGGGGCATGCAAACCTTTTGGCATGCAAGCGAAGAGCGACTATTTAGTTTTTTAAATGTAGGTCCTCTAACCCTTTAAACTCGTAGGATTGGTCATTTCCTAACTTGCATAAAGAAAGGATGTGGGGAAAAACTCTAAAAATTGTTGTTTTTAAATGGGACATTCTTATTATACGACTGGATTAATCGAGCAGTTTTAGCGCATAGTTCAAGCTCGTTAAAAAATAGACATAATCCATGAGCAAATGTTTCCCCCCGTGTTTAAGCTCATTAAAAAATGAACTATTTCCCGGTAAATAACCATCGTGAATGTACTACTTCAGCCTTTAAAAGCCTTGGTCGTGTTCTCATCATCATCTCCACTCTGTATTGGCCGATCATTCACCTCCATTTGATTGTTTACCCCTTTTGAGGAACAGCTGCGAAGAGTGATCTCACTAGCCATCCTTGTAACACTGCCGTGATTGGAACATTCCAAACCTTACCTGGAATTAGCTGCTACCCAATTTTATCACTCGTTCCTCAAAAGACAAGTCTCCTTTAAGCTCTTTTCAACTGACTCGTAAAATATGAAAAGATTGCCAAGCCATTGGCCTCTCCAGCTTGTTAAAGGGACCGGAAGTGCTATCCCTCCTCTAAATTTTAATCTTTTTGGACCTGAGAGATTATTACACAAAAAGATCGAGCGCTTGTTTTGTTCGGCTCGTTAAAAGTATCGAAAATTCATCCCTTCTGTATTGTTTTATACTTTTTCGGACTTAAGGGATTAGGTGATGAAAAAGGAATTTTGGAGTTTTCTTTACGTTCCTTTTCAGACTCTCTAAAATTGAAAAGGACCGAGTTATCTTTGTCTTTAAACTCGTTAAAACTTAATAGCGACAAACTTGTCCATAGCAGACAAGAACGAGTTTCACTATCGCTAGGCTCGTTAAAACATAGCGATGGGTTTGCTCGAAGGGAAAATTATAGAAAAAGCATATGTTATCCTCCTCAAGCTTGAAAAAAATAAAGAGGTACTGGTTAGCAATGATTGGGGAAAATTGGGAAGAAAACTTGAAGAAACTTTGTTGGTAGCAAGTCGCTCTTGAACATGGCACTTTCACTCCGCATCCAAGTCGGGTTGGGTTGTTTCATTCACCGGTCACATCACCATGGTCCCATCAGACCATCCACATTTGGGGTAATGCTACCAATCCATCATGTCAGTGTCGCTGGTATGTTCAAGAGAAGTCATTTAGAGAATTCACCTGTGTCTCACCCGCTACAATACATTTACACTCCATTCTTTCATGACCGCCACCCTGAACCGTATGTCATCAGATCGTTTTCACCTCCATTAAAATCATTTGCTTTGTTCCGTGTCATTGATGTGGGATTCATTAAGGCCCTCCTGTGACGGATCGCTTCTTGTCGACATCACCTCATTATCCAAGAAGTCGATCTAGGAACACCTCGTTCAGTACTTTGAAGCTTGCATGCCTCAGTGGCAAGTTTCTCACTTCCAGCGACGGGTTTACATCAATGGCCTTCAACTGAAAGATTTTGCGTGGTGTTTGATGCCAAGTCCTTTATTCACACCACATGAATTGTACTGCAGTACCTTGAGGGTCATTATCATTATCGGTGATTCCTCTCGCGCATGTTAACAACTTACATCATTGGTTGGTAATCAGGCGATGTCTTTCCATGTTCGACTCCAGAACATCTCTCACATGGATAGACTTGTACTTCGAGTGAAGATCAAACGATATTGAAGACCCCGGATCTAGTTTCATCCATCCGGGCTGCGATATATATTCAGGGAAATAAAGACATCAAATGTACATCATTGCTGAATAGATAATCATCTAATCAAAGGGATGATGGCTCTACCAGAATCATTAGTTTACGCTCAGACGATTGTCTATCCTATGTACATGAAAATGAATTTATAAAGCTGAGCATGGGAATGCCCGCCTCATCTATATCATGAAAATATTATGAAGATAATGTATTGTATTGTATCTTATTACAGGTCTCCTCCCAGCTTGAAAGAACTTCGGATCCTCATAATAAAGCATTTCACCCGACATCAAAAGATTAACGACCTCATGCTTTAGGGGGCAACTATTATAGACATTTTTGGGCACTACAAACCCAAGCATGAAATGTCCATAAACCAAGGGCTCCTAAGTCCCTAAAAGTGTTGTTCTAACCCCTAAAGGAACAAGGTCAACTGATTATAGCTTCTCCCAGAAGTTCTCCATGAAAAACTGCTCAGAACTGGTCAAAACAAGATCATTTCAGCTGCTCCATAGGCAAAGTGCGTTGCATCTCACCTAAACACACTGTGTGGGTGCGTTGCATTTCAAAAAGCCCTTCTATGGGGTGCAATGGGCGAGAAGTGACAAATGGCAGTGTCATTCCGCGAGGTGGAGAGGCATGGAAACTTCCAGAAACTTCTCCTGTGATACTTGCCTCTCTGAATTCGTCCAAGGATGAGTAAGAGATCATCAATCTCCAAGTGGAAGCAAGAACTATCAGAGGGAAAACACTAATCAAATCACAAGCTAACTCATCTCCCTTACAAATATCTATATATGGATCCCTCATCCCAGAGATCCAGAGGCTGGAATTTTGCATATTGTAAGGAATTGTTGTTGGTTTCTTGAGACAACATCAGATTGTTGGGTGATCTAAGCTTTGTATGAGGTGAAGAGGGGATTCCTTGCTGAGAGGATGATGCTGGGTCAGAACAACTGGTTGTAACTCCCTTGGCTCTTTCTTGTTTATCAATAAAAGCTATTCACTTTTTCCTCCATACTCTTGTGTCATTTATGTTTGCCGCATTTGTGTGGTCAATTTACATCTGATCCTAGATTGTTTATGATTATAGATCCATGTTCTTGTATAGTGCTATGCTACTGTGATCTTACAGGTACTCTGTGAAGCTGGGCGTGCAAGGGAACAAGTAGCGAAAGCCTATCAAGAGAGAGAGGAATCGAACTAGGAGATTAGCGCAAGACAGAGGTTGGTCTTCTTTGTTCTTCTCTCATCTATACTTCATAAAGGAAAAACGAAAGTAGCTTTACTTTGTTTGTTTCTAAGGTAGCTATCACACCTTAGTGGGATAAGCAGTTCTGTGTAGACACTTTTCCCTATAACAGGGGCATAAATCTAGTCACTTCAAGTCATATTTGTAAAGAGTCATCGACCTCTGCAAGTCATGTTCAGGACTCTCCGCAAACCACTGCTATTCATGTTGGCAGAATGGAGGTTGATAAGAAACTTGGACGTAGAAGTTTTAAACCTAAGTTCCCTTGTAAGATATACAAGGGAGACCATCTTACTCATTTATGGCCTAGTATTCGAGAGGAACAAAGGATATGGTCCGAGTCTGAAAGTACTTCTACTCTTAGATCTGATATGGTTTCTCATCAATCCCATCAACCTTTGGCTGATAATGTGGTTGAGCTAGTGCAATCGTTGGTTGATTACACTCCTCTTTTGGGGGGTGAAGTGCCTAACAAAAGAGTCTGTTTGATCTCTAGTACAGAGTCTTCTAGTATAGGGGGCATTCACTCCTCTTTTGGGGGGTGAAGTGCCTAACAAAAGAGTCTGTTTGATCTCCAGTACAGAGTCTTCTAGTATAGGGGGATTTTCAGTTTCTTCGAATGTTCCCCCTCCAAGTTCTAGGAGTGTTTCCTTTGATTGGGATAATCTTGTAGAGCCTCGTCTTCCTTCCGCTGCACCTTTCCAAATAAAGGTCAGGGTTAATTCCACAAATGTCTATCGATGTATGGTGGATGAAGGGTCCTCTGCAAGTATTATATCCTCTTTGACTTGGAAAGCTTTCGATTCCCCAAAGTTGTTGACAGCTCAGAGTCAGTTGTTAGCCTATGATAGAAGACCTCGTGAATCTATGGGTGTTCTTCCTCAATTACCTATTACTTTAGGTGGGAAGACTGTCTTAATCGATATGATGGTGGTTGATAGCCCTTTAGACTTTAATATGCTACTTGGGCATGATTATGTCTATGCTATGAATGCTGTGGTATCTTCACTCTTTCGAGTGATGTGCTTTCCTCATAAAGGGAATATGGTCACTATTGATCAGCATGCATCTGATAATCACCACCCTAATTCGCCTTTACTGTAGAATACCCCTTTCTTTTTCCAAGTGTTCAAGTAGACTCTACCCCGCCACGGGTGAATTATGTGGCATTGAATTCTCCATGTTTAGTCGCTTCTAAGAAGGATCCTTTGACTTATTATTCTCCTTCTTGGGACTTGGTCCTGACAGTTGACTGAGAGATTCTTCCTATAGGGACATGGGACCCCTTAATTCCCTCTTTTAATCCTTGTAGTTCTCATGATTTCTCAGAACTTGATTTTCCTTCACAAGAGTAACTCTTTGAAGCCATGAGTTTTGACTACCAAAGGAGTCCTTGGCCTGAGCCCTGCAAGTGGTTTGTCCAAAAGAACCATTATGCATAAACCGCAAGGTTGCATGGTTCCCTGTACCATATTGTATATATAAGGTACACATTTTCAAGTTTTGTATTCTATAACACAAGATTTTTATGAAGTTTATACGTGGGATGTATTAACTTCTTGTTTGGTGTTCCTATTTATGTCTACAGAACTTGGAAGGTTTCTGCTTTGGAAATTTTTATGGTTGGTCCGTTCTGACAGGTATTGGTTCTCGAAATTGGCATATAAGTTAGGTTTTTCTGCTTGCATTGTGCACTTATCAGTTTCATTTCCAATTTTGGCCTTAGGATCAACCCCACCAAGTTATGGTGCAGAACCTTCTCATTGCTTAGAAGTATCATGACTTGTGTGGTAGAGCCTACCTTATCATGGGTGCCCTAGTTAGTACCTTGTTGTCACTTGGCACTCATGCTGACTTTTTGTCCCTAGGCTCGGGAGTCCTCTTTAGTCCCGCCATGACTTATACGTTGAAGACTCATTCCTCTTTGCTTCTTCGCTTCATTCTGGCCTTATACCCTAGAGGCTCCTTCATGTTGAGTGGTACTACTGCATTGCATATTAACTATTTGCACCTTTTCGCCTTTAGCCGGCTTCACTTGGACTCATGTTTAAGCCAAATTTTGACGATGACGTCTAAAAAATCAAACTTGCAACCCTTTAACTTCTACAACTCGACACCCTATGACCCATGGAAGGAACATACCTTTGAGTGTCTTTGACCAGTTTTTGCCTCCTTGCATTGAGCATATGATTGTTCCAATCTCAGGAACTAGATCATCTACTTCACCGACACTCGTTCTTTCCACTGTACTATAGAATTCTTTTATTCTTTTTCCAGCTTAAAGAAAAAGACAAAAAAATTATATATTCCAAAAAGAGCGGGAATGGGACAATATTTCCACTTATTGTTGGTAGCTAAAGTTAGTTGTGTCTCCCTTGAACAAAGCACTCAAAACAAAGTCTCCTCCATTTGGGCGGGATTTAGTTTGACTTAGGTACACCTTAACCTTGTTATAGAGTTAGTTCTCCTCTGATTGGTTATCTCTTCCAATCATATGGAGAGTTCGTTCGTGCCTCCTGCATGACGAACTTATACGAAGTCATCATATGCTGCTACATAGTCATCATTGAGTCGTGCTTTTGTTCAAGGGAAGTTAGCCTAATTCGGCCTCTCTGCGGTGTCTCTTGACTCATTTTTCAGTCGGCCATCCCCGGTTGTCAGTGTCTTGTCTATCATCACATCAGTTATATTGGTCCTTTACTCGTGCTGGTTTGAGATGGTCTCCATTGACTTCTTGCTGGTGGGTCTTGTCCTTATCGATGATGACATCTTGCTCTGAGGACAGGCCTAGAGCCGCACCCTGGCCCTATTTTCATTATTGATAGGTCACCTTATGCTCAGCATTGACCAATATCATGGGTCTTTGACTGAGTGGTTTCCCTTGTATTCGACGTCAGCTTACATTATCACACATTGGGATTCATGCAGTACCTTGGTTTCCATTTGACCCTATTGATGGATACCTCACCTTTGTGTCAAATTTCATTATTGGTTGGTTCAGAGGGTTTCTGTCGTGCGCTAGCCACATCTTGTGTACATCGGAAACGTGCTTCGGTTGGGTTACTACATCATTTTCTTCTGATTCCTTCCACATTATTGGCCTACGGGTTACACTCGCGCTAGATTGATGAAGGATTCCTTAATGCCTTCCTTCTAGCGGATCTTTCCCCATTGACTACGACTCATTGCTCTGGGGCAAAGTTCTAGAGTCCATTTGGCAGTACCTTGGGGTTTGCAGTCATCAGTGGCAGATCCTTCGTTATCGACAGTGGGAAGCCATCATTGTCTCTTGATTGATAGATTCTTACACGTGTTCGACTCCAGCTCATCTATTCACACTTTTTAGATTGTACGGGGTACCTTGACTCTCATTATCATTATCGGTGAGTAGTCTCGCGTTTGTTAACGGTATACATTAATGACCAGTAATCAAACAATTTCTCTCATGGTCAACTTCAGATCATTTATTCCCATGGTGTAGAAATGTACCACGGTGGTCGGTGAAGACCTCATGTTGCATCAACATTCATTGGTTCACTTGACAGTTTCTCCTGTTGCTGCTAGTTGATACCACTCCACCTTATATGTTGCAGTCATTCAAGGCAAAATTCTATATGCTGGCACTTGAGTTTGTAGTGTAGTACCATCTTATTCCATCAGATTCATTTGGTACTTTTGGGATCAATCTTTGATATCAGTGATCAGCTTCATCCTTCAGCATCATTGACATTCTTATATGTGATATTCAGACATGTACAGGTTGTTCGATCGTGATCAGACGATCCATTATGTATTTTCCAGTCTTATATAGTTGTATACTTAGTGGATGCGCTTGTACTTGATATGCGGACATGCTTTACTTTCTCTGAGCATGGGTATGCCGGCCTCAGAAAGTGTTTCTTTCTTATCTCCTTTTGTGGCTTGGCAGGCTGAACTCTGGTGAAGTCCTTCTCAGTTTTTGATAGGTTTCCTTTCCATGTACTTAATAGATTTCAGCCATCATGTACCCCTTCTGACCTCATATATTAGGGGGCGTTTTTTATAGCTCCAAATCTCACTCTCGATATTTTTGATGCTACATTTATGTCCTAGGGCAACCCCTCCTTCCAGACCTGGTCCAAATACTTAAAAAAATAGTGTTTTACTCCCTATACGCGACATTGCCCTGAGCTAAATGCGTGTGTATGCGGGTCTGTGTATACCCAACCCACGTATATGTCTTAAAACACTTAAAAAAATTAAATCTCCTTAATTTCAGGCGAAGATCACGGGTTTTACCTGTTGATTACCTATTAGTGCCCGTGGCCCAACTGTTCCCAACGAATTCCCAACTAAAAAACTACTTTGGGAGAAGTATAAAAAGGCTTCAATGGGAAGGCCTAAAGGAGGAGAGAATAGAGAGAAAATTACTCTACTGAGATTATCCCTGATCAGGTCTAAAGATCCTTGTGCTTCTAGCACTTCCCCCCATTACAGGAAACCCTTGTTTCCTTGAGCTTTGATGTTATTTCACTAGTTGAGATATCTTTGTATGAGTCATGGAAGGAGCCTTTTGAAGACTTGGGATTGGACGGATCCGAAGGACGGTTCCGCTTGGAGCCAGCAAGAGGAAGATTCAGGTGATATCATTCCTTGCTTTGTTTTAGTTATCTGCAATAAAGAAACATTTGTCTTGTTCCCAAAATCAATCTTCTTCATGCTCATGATGTGGTTGTTATGATTTGCATATGAATAGTTGTTTCAATTGTATAACTAACTACCTTTCAATATGTTATGAAGTTGATTTCTATATGATACTTGGTCCATATATTGCTATGCTTCTTTGAGTTGGTTGTTTTGTAGATATAAGGATCAAAAGGAACTCCAAGAGGGTTTGGACCCTCGCTGGATCTACCTGAACGAAGGACCCCTAGGTGCACCTCTCTTCGTGTAGTTTGCTTATTTAAGTATCATGGTTATGTGGAATGCTTGTTTTTTATTGTAGATAACCCCCACTTTGCTAGGGTATTGACCCAAAACCCTACTGGACTTTGTCCCTCAACAGTCAGATCATGTCATAGTTTGGCTTTCAACAACAACATCCAACTACACTTTGGTGTGATAATCAAAGTGCCATTCAACTATGCAAAGATCCAATCCAACATCAACACAACAAACACATTGAACTACACATGCAATTCATCAGAAAGATCATTCATGACCATGTTCTTGAAGTGCAATATTGTTCAACCGATGATCAAGTTGCAGACATCTTTACAAAGGCTCTCACAGAGGTGAAGTTTACTAAGCTTTGATTTATGGTTGGAGTTCAGGAAGTTGTCACTAAGGGATGATAGGTTCTAATCCTCCTTCCTTCTCCTATTGTGCCATATTTGTACATCCTTCAATCCTATCCCAAGTTGTTCTTAAGGGGGGATGTTAGGATATTCCGACACATAGGAAATAGTTAAGTATAACTTGGTCTAGTGTAGAGTTAGGTAAAGTGTGTTTCTTTACTATGTACATTTTTAACTTACAATCTGATGGTCACGATATGTTCTATGTTGGCATTATGAGATAAGTGTTGTCCTTGATGGCAAACCTCACTGATGACAAATCATAGTACAGAAGGTCAGCAACAAGGAATTGATGATCAGACTATAAGAAGAAGAGAAAGTTCATACACGCAGGTTCGTTAAGCCCAAGTCGCGTGTACACGCAGGTTGGCTTCAGCAAAAGCGCGTGTATGTGGAAAAGTACCTTTGGTCCATGGCGGTTATTCCTTGGAAGTTGTGCCTATGGTTTTGGACCTTGGCGTCTCGGCGGACGTGTTGATCCCTAGTTTTGAAGTTGATGGTATTGGATTTCTATGGTTTTGGCTCTTGGTATTGAACAAGGCCTAAGGCTATATAAAGGGAAGGAAATCATTAGGCAAGAGTATCTGAAATGTCTTGAATATCTGATGAAGCATTAGATCCAGTATGCAGGTTATGGGTTGATGATGCATTGCTTGATCTGAGCTAAGGAGAGATCTCATCGGTTGATGGAGAACAAGATCTAAGGAGAGATCGGGATCAAATGGTTTGAAATGAACTATCTTTATGATGCTTATTCTAGATCTACATACTGACGCATGTATTGTTCTATAAGTATTATGAGTATGATTGATGTCTGGTACAGCTGCAAGTTATGAGAAATTATTTTTAGATCTGTACGCGGGTTGTCTTTGGCAAAAGCGCGTATACACGCGGGTTTGATTCATCGAAGTAGCGTATACATTGTAAAGCTTGATATGTGAAGTTGCAGATGGGTCAGATGGTTATTACAGAGTTCTGTGTCTGCTCTGTGTTCTGGTGACAGTGTTGTTAACAGGGTTTCAGTGATTCAGAGTTTGATGATTGTTTTTATCTTCAATGATAGTTATGGGTCCAGTATGAAAATTGGATGAAATGTGGCCTTTCAGATTATGTGTTGTGCTTCAGTGTATCCAGTCTGAAAATTGATGAAACGTGGTACCTGGAGGAGAGAAGATTGTAGGCAAGCACCTACGTACTAGTATCTAAGCTAGTACAAAATCTAAGGGAGATCTTTGGAGCATTGTAGCAGGTAGCAGCCTGTGTACTAGTAAATGGATCGGCTAGTACAAAAGCAAAGGGGGTTGTAGCTCCCGTACTGGTATAAGACTGCACCAGTACAAATATTGTAAAAGTATTTTCTTATTAAGAAGAAGATTGAGATGACTTGCAGCAGGTGGTTTTCACCCACATTGGGTTTCCACCTTATATCTTTGTGTTCATGTGTGTGGCTTTTGTGTGATGATCTGTTCTATTATACTGCACCTGTTTACTGTTAATATGGTTAATACTGTTCTGAGATATTTACTGAAGATAAGCTAACTGAATCATAAGATTTCTGGATATACGCTAGTTTCTTTAGACACGGAAGCGTGTACACGCGGGTTCACTTAACTGAAGTAGCGTATATGTTTTTGAGCATTGAAAAAGTTTTAATGATCTGATAATACTGATTCACCCCCCCCTCTCAGTATTATTTCCAACAATTGGTATCAGAGCAGGTCCTTTGGTAGAAGCTTGATCGCTTGAAGGAGATCCGTGGAACAATGGGAAAGAAGCTTAAGAAGAAAGCTCATAAGAAGAAGAAGACATCTCAGAAGATCTATGACAGTGGGAGAGTCGATTGGGGATTAGGTATAAGAAATTCTTCAGATTCAGAATCAGATTCAGATTCAGAATCATTATCAGGTATGAATGTGTTATCCTCTGATGTTCCTGATATATTTCCTTGTGAAAGTGATGGAAGTGATAGTGAAACTACTGAACATGCTTTTATGGGTGAGCAAGAAAAGTATCAAATAGAGGCAGTATTTAGAAGGCTGGCAGACAAATTTAAAGATCAACAAGATCTATTGAACAAAAGGGAATGTGCTTTCAAAGAAGAAGTTACCAAACTAAAGGCCCAACTAGAAGAAGGAAACAAGGTAAGAAAGCTACTCAAGGACAAGGAAGACCAATGTCAAAAATTGCAGCATGAAGTGACATCATTAAGAAAAGAAGTCAACGAAAGAAGCACAACCATCAAGAAACTCAAAGATAGATCCAGCTACTATGAAAATCTTGAAGCTACGATCCTCTCACTAAAGGAAGATCTTGAAGAATCCAAGAAGCAGAATGAAGATCTACACCAAGCAATTGAAAAACAAGACAACGAAGTCATCAGCTTAAAATCACAGTTGGAATGTGCCTTCAGAGTTCGTCAAATTCAGCAGGATCTGTATGAAAAGCAAGAAAAGGAGATACTCAATCTAAGGCAACAAATGGAAGAAGGAAGAAAAGATGGAGAAGACATGAAGAAGCAATGTCTAGAAAAGGAGGAACAACTTCAAGTTGAGGTAAATATCTTGAAAGGTAAATTAGAAGAAAAGGATAAACTTTTGAGATTTCAAGATAGTACTAAAGCCTTGGATGATATTCTTAGTAGTCAAAGGTCTCCTGCAATCAAGACTGGTCTTGGTTTTCATGAATCTGTTGAAGGTGAATCTAGCTCACAAGGTGAGGCAAGGAACTCTAAAGAGAAAACTAAAATGATCAAAAGGGAGATGAAAGGTCAACCCCATCAACAATCAAGGAAAGAGACTCCTCAAAGAAAATCGTTTACTCCTCCTATGAATAATGTTGAATGTTATGTATGTCATAATCTTGGACATGTTGCAGCTAGATGTGGAAGAAGAAGGGTTCAAGACCATCATGTAGAAAGATCATCACATTCAAGGTACTTTAATGGATATTGCTTTGCTTGCAATATGTTTGGTCACAAAGCCGCTGATTGCTACAGGAGGAATATGAAATATGTAAGATGTTATGCATGTAACACGATTGGACATATAGCAAAGGAATGCAGGAACAAAGGATGGACATCACACCAAAAGGAGAAAACCTCATCACACTTGAAGATATGGAGGAAGAAGGAAGTACAGTCAGCACAATGTACTGAGACACAGCACAGCACAGACATATCAGACTCAGGGGGAGCTGAAAGTGTAAAAATTCAGTGTCCTGAATCTCATACGCAAGTTCCTTAAATGGAAGTCGCGTATATACGCGAGTTAGACACTGCAAAGTCGCGTATATGTCAGTCTGAGGAAAAGCAGTGGGAACAGGATCAGAAAAAGGATCTGATATGATTCAGTCTATTATTTGCTCTGTTGGTTACAGTCTGCTGAGGATGTGTGGAAATGTTTTGTTACTTGTATGATGTCTAGAAGTGTTTTGATCCTAACTTGAGGATGATGATGTTTTGATGCTTATGCATGATCAGATCTAACAGATGGCACTGGTTGAGGGGGAGCATATGCCTTTAGTAATTCATTGTTGGCATTATGGTTAATAATCCTTGGTGATGATTCTTATATGGCTAAATGATATATCTTGCTATGATGTGGTTGTGAGTTGTCTATGATAAAATCTCATATGATTCTTGGGGTTACATAGTTGATGTTCAGATCAGATTTATGGATGATTCTTTGATGATGCATATATGGTGCTTACATGGTGATCTTCATAAGGACAAGAAGAAGTACAAAGCTTGAATATACATCTTCCTCACTTGATGATGGGTCACTCATATACTGCTGTTGTCATATGCATAAAAATCATACAGTTATGATGCAGGCACTCTTGTGGATAAGGATTGTTGCTGTTGATGATATCAAGAAGTTTTGTCAAATGAGCTTGAGCTCAAGATACATAATGCTGATACATGGATGACTACTCAAAGTTGCTTTATTGGAGACATGGTGATGAGTTCTTATCTATATGATGATAGGTTTATACTTACATATGTTAATTGATGCAGATGTTCCCAAGTAATGATACTTGGATCATGTAGAGCTTGATGAAATGGCTATGGTGGTTTCACACATGATACAATGTGAATGACTCTGAATTCTGTTCAAAGGGATGAATTGATGCAGACATACCTTGTTATAGGTTGATGACCTATTCTCTACAGGACATTTACAGGTTGCTGATATGGAAATTTGTGTACGCGTGTTGTTTAAAGGATATCCGCGTGCATACGCCGTTTTACAAGGGGATAGTCGCGTATATGGTGTACGCGTGTTGCGTAAGGGATATCTGCGTATATACGCTTGTTTATGTGTATACAGACGCGTATATGGAGATTTGAAGGAAATCAGCAGGGACAGATGTTGGTTGCAGAAAGTCTGATATAGGTCTGACAGAGATCATCTGGCACAGGTTCAGGGGGAGCAGATAATCTTCCAATGATGCATTGTTGGCATTATCTTAAAGCTTTTGGTTCTAGTTCACATTTGGTGTTGATTTCAGGAGGAACAAAGGCGAAAGGAGAACAGAAGGATCTCTTGGTTGCTGATCTGAATGGTGATTATCAGATGCTGCTGGTGACTTTCATAAGTCTTGGTCTAGTTATTTCGTCTCTATGTCATATATCTCTTTTGTGGTATCTCTTTCATGGTGTCAAGGTCATGTAACGGCCTATTTTGGTTTCCCCACTATGCCTGGGATGATTGATGCAATGTGATTGGTTGTCATATGTAAAATTTTGATGTATTCCCACTTGGTTGGGTGGATGAGTCAATTTTTGTATATCCTCACTTAGTTGAGAGATGGATGTATGTATGAGTCCTAAGTGATAGGAAGGTCCTTTATGATGTATAGAGTCATGTTCTTCTTGAAGAACATCTTTTGCAGATCTTGCCTACAGTCAGGAATAGCATGTACAACACACTTCAGCGGTACAGAGATTCAGCATGTACTCAGGGGGAGCATGAACAGATTGGTACACCTTGGCATATACAAAGGGGGAGACTATTCAGAGATTTCAGCAGGTACTCAGGGGGAGTATGGACAGTGGAATGATTTAGCAGAGGAAGAGAATATCTTGGTCCACCCTTTGCCCTTGATGTCAAAGGGGGAGAGTGATTTGGTGTTGTTGCCATCAAGTCCAAAGGGGGAGATTGTTGGCATTATGATGCATGTGTTGTACTTGATGGCAACCCTCTCATAGAAGAATATCTCACTTATATATAACTGGGTGAATCTTCAGAAGAGATATCAGATGTGACTGATGGAGGACAGCTCAAAGGAATTAGATGATGAATCTTCAGAAGAGATATCAGATGTGACTGATGGAGGACAGCTCAAAGGGATCAGATGATAGTTCTAAGTGTGACAAGTTAGCTTTGCCATCAAGTCCAAAGGGGGAGATTGTTGGCATTATGAGATAAGTGTTGTCCTTGATGGCAAACCTCACTGATGACAAATCATAGTACAGAAGGTCAGCAACAAGGAATTGATGATCAGACTATAAGAAGAAGAGAAAGTTCATACACGCAGGTTCGTTAAGCCCAAGTCGCGTGTAGACGCAGGTTGGCTTCAGCAAAAGCGCGTGTATGTGGAAAAGTACCTTTGGTCCATGGCGGTTATTCCTTGGAAGTTGTGCCTATGGTTTTGGACCTTGGCGTCTCGGCGGACGTGTTGATCCCTAGTTTTGAAGTTGATGGTATTGGATTTCTATGGTTTTGGCTCTTGGTATTGAACAAGGCCTAAGGCTATATAAAGGGAAGGAAATCATTAGGCAAGAGTATCTGAAATGTCTTGAATATCTGATGAAGCATTAGATCCAGTATGCAGGTTATGGGTTGATGATGCATTGCTTGATCTGAGCTAAGGAGAGATCTCATCGGTTGATGGAGAACAAGATCTAAGGAGAGATCGGGATCAAATGGTTTGAAATGAACTATCTTTATGATGCTTATTCTAGATCTACATACTGACGCATGTATTGTTCTATAAGTATTATGAGTATGATTGATGTCTGGTACAGCTGCAAGTTATGAGAAATTATTTTTAGATCTGTACGCGGGTTGTCTTTGGCAAAAGCGCGTATACACGCGGGTTTGATTCATCGAAGTAGCGTATACATTGTAAAGCTTGATATGTGAAGTTGCAGATGGGTCAGATGGTTATTACAGAGTTCTGTGTCTGCTCTGTGTTCTGGTGACAGTGTTGTTAACAGGGTTTAAGTGATTCAGAGTTTGATGATTGTTTTTATCTTCAATGATAGTTATGGGTCCAGTATGAAAATTGGATGAAATGTGGCCTTTCAGATTATGTGTTGTGCTTCAGTGTATCCAGTCTGAAAATTGATGAAACGTGGTACCTGGAGGAGAGAAGATTGTAGGCAAGCACCTACGTACTAGTATCTAAGCTAGTACAAAAGCTAAGGGAGATCTTTGGAGCATTGTAGCAGGTAGCAGCCTGTGTACTAGTAAATGGATCGGCTAGTACAAAAGCAAAGGGGGTTGTAGCTCCCGTACTGGTATAAGACTGCACCAGTACAAATATTGTAAAAGTATTTTCTTATTAAGAAGAAGATTGAGATGACTTGCAGCAGGTGGTTTTCACCCACATTGGGTTTCCACCTTATATCTTTGTGTTCATGTGTGTGGCTTTTGTGTGATGATCTGTTCTGTTATACTGCACCTGTTTACTGTTAATATGGTTAATACTGTTCTGATATATTTACTGAAGATAAGCTAACTGAATCATAAGATTTCTGGATATACGCTAGTTTCTTTAGACACAGAAGCGTGTACACGCGGGTTCACTTAACTGAAGTAGCGTATATGTTTTTGAGCATTGAAAAAGTTTTAATGATCTGATAATACTGATTCACCCCCCCCTCTCAGTATTATTTCCAACATTCTAGACATGAAGTAATCCGATGGTTCATTCTCTCCTCGATATTACCGAAGCTTGATTCGTGGCTTAACAACCGATTGGTCCATGATCTCTATTTAAAGAGCATGGAGGGTCATTTGTAGGGTGACCGTTCATGAGAGAAGCTTATGTAAATTTTCTTTCTTTTATTAATAAATTGCCTGAAGTGGCCGTGTTGGCTAGGCCGTGGACTGTTTCCCTCTTTGAGGTTTTTAACCACGTCAAGCAGACTGGTGTATTGATCTATGATCTGTTTGTGAGTGATGTCCTTTGGTGTTCTATTTGAGGAACTTACCCTGTAAATTCCTACAAAATGTGTGAGAGGGAAGGATGTCAGCAAAGTATTCGCTGAAATGTTTAAACGTGTTTTTCATCTGGGGTATGGAAGAATTGTTTCATTTGAGCACCACTTACCCTTTGTCATGGGTTTTTTTATTCTGCCCTGCTTTGCAGGTTATGGTGTCTGTGGATTTAAGTTGCATGTGTATATGTAGGATCCTTTCCCTCATGGGATCCCACGTCACTTTCTCACCTCTATTCTGGTCGAAAAATGAGTTGAGCCATAAAATAAAACATTTCAAATTTTCATAAAAAAAATATAAATGGAAAGTCCACCCTTTTTTGGATTGAGGACTCAAACTTGGTGAAAAATCTAAAACAACATATTGAGAATAGGTTGGGCATATCTAAAAATTATTAATACTTGTTATTCGAAGGGAATATGATACAGGAATCCTTCTACATGAAAGACTACTACATTTCCTGGAACTCTACCATTATTCTGAAGATGAGGCTATGTGGTGGAGCTTTAGGTTCGATACATCCTAGTGGCTCTACCTCATTCAAGGATGCGGTGCAAAGGAAGGCTGACAACTCAACAGATCAACCCCAATTCAACCTAGAAGCCTACGTTGTAGAACAAATGGAACAAGTACTAGCTATGGAGGTCAATCATCTAGAGGTAAATTATATATTTCATGCTCTCTAGTCCAAAGCTGTAATATGCAAGTTCAACGTATTTTATCCTAGAGATGATTCTTTACACTAGTGGGTTAAGTTTCTTCATGGACCCCCAATTGTGACATTCATTTATGTTCCAAAGCGTTCTTAATTATCTAATTTGATACACAAAAGGCTTTGGAGAATGTCTTGAATGATGGGCCCTGGTTTTGTGTTAGAGTTGGGCTCTTCTTCACCCCATGGTTCCCAGATTTTGATGCCACAAATATGGTGGTCTCAACTATGCTGGTATATTGGGTGATATTATCAAATCTACCCCTCCCCTTCTGGCACCACAAGGTCCTAGAGGAAATTGGAAACACCTTAGGAAAATTAAAAAAGACGGACCTAGAAAAGATAGAGAAAGGCATTTTCACTTTCGCTAGAATCTATGTTGAGGTAGACCTTAGCAAAGGTATAACTAATCACATTCAACTAAAAACAAAAGAAATAAAGTGGACCCAAGTATTAGACTATGAGGACAATGCATTCTGATGTTGAACATGTTTTCAAACAAGACATTTGCAGAGCACATGCCCATAGGCTAAAAAAACTCCAAAAAATAAAAAGAAGTAGATCCATAAATAAAAAAATGGTAGGCCTTTGATCTTCACCTCTCAGAGGAAGACAAAGAAGAAGTCATGGAGAACCAAACAAACAATGTAGACATGGATGCATGTCCCCAACATGGTTTTGTTTTCCACATGCAAAATGATAATGTACCTGAAGAGATCCATGCTCCAAAATAGAAGGAAAATGAGGCTCTTACAGAAAATGCGACAGGGGGTACAAAGAAATCCCATGTTTCTAAAGGCTTTGACTCAGACAAAGAATCCCCTTCGAAGAATATATGTTGTGAGCTAGCAATGGTTCTAGTTGATCTGACTTTAGGGGGATGGAAAAAAGTGCAAAAAAAGAAAGGAAAGAAAGAAAAGTTAAGTGATTATTATTACACTTAACTTTGGTGTTTCATATTTATCTTTTTTACTATTTTTTTTCTTGTTAGTCGAGAGGCGTATATTTTCATAATGTTATTTATAGCATATGTAGAATGTAATTGTTTTCCATTGTTTCACGATAAATAAAAGTATGGGTGTTTTTCTTCGAGAAAAAAAAAACCTCCAAGCCATTATTTTCCATAGAACTTGCACATCATCATATTGCTCTTGAAGTTGGTGGACTTTCCTTTGTAACGATTCTAAATGAAGGACCCTTTAGTCAACTCTTCCATTAAACCAATCCACAAGGAAGTTTGTATCCCCATATAATATGAAAGTTTTTACTTACTTCCAAGGGCCAATCCTCATGGTACACCACATAGAAAAGAGATCAACTATAAAATTTGTGCCTTGGCCAATATTTAGTTTGAATTTAATCATCAAATTCTAGTAGAAGAAAATGACTATACCCATACCAAAAACATCCATTTGACTAGATCTATCAAAGAATCCCCATAATTTACTAGTTAGAAGCTCCACATTTCTTATTTTCCTAATATTCTTCCCTTTAGTGGTTTTACTTGCTCACAATAAGACGATATTGCATTGTGTCCAATAACTTTAGAGAAAACAATAAAGTCTTCAAACAGATAATGATTTCACCCTAGTCAACTTCCCTACAATACAAATATCAGAAGGAATTTAACGGAAGAGGAAATAAACCTTTGATTCCAAGTCAAAATACACTCTTCATCTGAGCTTCCATTCCATTAAGAAACAAGGGTAAAATAAGAGAAAAATGCCTTTCTAACAGAAATTACAAAAGGAAAGTGAATAAATAAATGAGTTATATACTCCTCATTCATCCAACATGGATCACAAAATCCAAGACCTACCCATCCTCACTTAACAAGAATATCCAAAGTCAATATTTTTCCTTCTAACAAGAAAAGCTAGAATTTAAGGGGGGCTTGTTCCTTCCATACTAATTTGTGTTAGAAAACGGAAAAGGTAGAAATATTTTATTATGTTGATAATTACTTGTGATATTCTTGTAGTTTTATTCTTTTTTCTTATGTTCTTCTTTTATCTTAGCTTCATTAAGCAATCATCAAAACAAAGCATGAAGATCAATGACACCAGATGTAGGCACTCATCCAAGGATAAAACCCCTCTATAGGGGAAAGCCCATTCAAACTCTTCTACAAGTAAATCAAATTGAGATATATCAAAACCTTAGACCTAAAATACCTTCCTCCTCCACCAATCCATCCTTCCAATATTATTTAGCAAACTTGTTCTTGTCTAGTAGCTATAGCCCAACAACAACCTGGAATTTTAGCCCCGAGTAATTCAAAATTTTGTCTAAGCTTTAGGACTACAAGTTCAACCCTTCTAACAACTCAGCAGCTTCACACATGATAGAGAGTGAGAGAGAGAATCTTGACTTCTTGTGCTTAATAGATACCTCCTTCTCCTTCGCTAGCCATTTCCTTTTTTCCCTTGAATTTCACACTTTTTCTTGTCCCAGAAATTGCAAATCGAACTTGATGAGTGAGTGCTACAAATGAGGTTGAGTTATTGCCTTTATATAGGAGATTACGTCCCTCAATTAGGCTGACTTGTCCAGTTAGATGCTGACTTTACGGAGGAGGCCTAAAAGACCTAATTTACATTAAAATACATTTGCTTCTTGATTGAAAATACCTAAGAAGGGTCTATTACATTATGACATGGACAATGACACTTGAAATAAACCCTAGAATCCTATAATAGAGGCTTTGACTTATAAATCACTGACTCAAGCATGAAACCCATGCTTTAATAATTCAATTACTTTAATAATTAAATTCCTTTTTCTTTCTTATGACAAATACATTACATCATAACTCAAATACAATTTTGAAGGCTGACACTAGTTACATTCTTCAACAGTTTGTGCCACCATTTTGAAGAAGCAAGAGAGTTATCTTGAATCAACACATCATATCCAAATTTAGTTGTTATAATTCCATTTTGTTCATTCTTTGAACACTTGATAATTCCTACCTCCTCCTAGTTAATTACAGTACCAACTTTAGCCAAATCTAATACAAAAGAGCTCCATTCACCTACATAAACTTGAGAAAATCTTAAATCTTGAGCTGAAATCCATTCTTGAATATCAAAATCTACATATACCTATCTAGCAACATTTGCGATAGAAATATAACCTAAATTATTTAAAAACTCCACCAGGATATCAAAGAGGTTATGGTGATCATTACATCCTATCTAGGAGTAACAACCAAGAAGAACTTTAGCCCCATTCCCAATATTCCACAAGAGTAATTTCCCAAAGCTTGCAAACCACTTACCAAATTCCTCAAAATGATAGAACCTCCCCTAGTCACTTTTGACTCTTGCTTGAGCCAATATACAACCAACATGTCTTTCAAATATTTCACCCTGATTACCATACTCCACAAACTATTGTGAAAAATCATTCACCAACATCTTGGATACAAGAGATAGTCCAAATTTCTCCATATTACATGAGCCATAACCCCTGAGAGAATTATAAAACACCAATTTGTTCCAAGACACCAAAGTCATTCTTGTCCCCAGCTTCTTGCCATTCCAAATAAAATGAATATATCTTTTTGATAGCACCTAAAATACTTTTAGAACTTTTTGTTAAAGTCAACCGGATAACCATGATTCCTTCCAAGATTGATTTGACTAAGTTCAGATGACAAGCTAAGGAAATCCATTATTGCACCAATCAAAAATGAATTTTCCATCTTTTTAACAAACCATGACCAATCTATGGTTTTATAATTATTAGGTTTTAATAAAATTCCAAGATATTTAAAGCCACCATTTAATGAACCAAACCTAAGAGGAAAAAACTTCTTGGATCAAATTCTCTTGGGCTTCATCCAAGTTGTTGTTGAAACAAGACGATTTGTCTAGGGTGACCTCCATGCTCGACACCTCACTGAAAAATTGCAAAATACCTTTGAAATTTTTTCATTCGTCAACAATGCCCAATTTGACGAATAAAAAATCATATACAAATAAAGTGTGAGTTAATGTCATCTCTCGACCAAAGTATACTCCTGTTGGAAATGCAAAGCAATACTAAGGGCATGGGTGAATCTGTAGTGAAGGAACTTATATTTGTTTCACCAGTTAATTAATCCTTTAAACATTCACAAATTGAAACACATAAAGAGAGATTAGAGCATCAACCATAAACATAAAACTATAAAAACATTCAATATGTGAGACACAAAGATTTCTAGTGGAAAAGAAAACCACCCTTGTTGTTGTTGTGTTGTTTCTAGTTCTCTTATTAATCAAATCAAATCATTTACATCAATTTAGATAGCCTCCAATATCAAGGATCAACCACCCCTATGTTCAGTATTGTTGGCCCACCTAGGAAGTCTCTATTCACACGACACTACAAGCCACCACTTGTTGAAAGAAACCACTCCCAACAAGCCTCACCCAACTACCACTGGACTATCTGCCACCACAAATGGAGATACAACTCCAAAAATATTATTTTGTTGGCTACCACCAACAAGGAGCCACCACCCCTATCAAACTCTTGGAGCCACACTTTCATTCATTTTCAAACTGGACTCTAAGGAGAACTTCAAAGCTCGACAAAAACATATTAGTATCCACAAAATATAGAATCAATCAAAACAAACACTGCATAAAATAATCTGATAATCTCATTAGTGAAAACCCTCTCTGCAGTAGATGAATCTGCTCACAAAGAATTGTTGCACAAAAACAATAAACTAGAGAATACACAAGCTGCTACCAGTCACCAAAAATATCTACAACTAATATCTACTTCATCTCCTCACTCTTTGCATACTAATGCTAGCTGAAATACGCTTTTGCTACCTACTGCAACTTCTGCAAACTTCTTCATATTTTATGCATAATGTCCCTCACAACTTGCTCACTCTTCTCTTCTCACATACTCACTCAACACATATCACAACCAACCCATCTATCATTGAGCTCTCTCCAATATATAGATGATCTGAAGTGATTAACTCAATAATTACCAGAACCTACTGAGCTCAACAAATCTCTATTCATACACTCTGACATTTATAATCAAATATTCATCCTTGACTTAATCCGCTACTATCTCAGTTGAAATAGAAATTTATTTCCACTTTAACCACCTTCTAGATGATGGTTAACTTTTTCTGACTTTGTTATGAATTTTTTTGAATAAAACAACTGGAAGAACACATAAAATACCTGAGATGCACGAGGAATGTAGATAAAAACACCTTTAGGCCACAATCGCAGGGATAACACTAGCATATCTCAGTGACAGCCGCAGTGATAACACTAGTAGATCTCAGTGACATCCGCGGGGAAAACACTAGCATATCTCGGTTGAAGGTTTACAACTACACCCATGACACTTTATACCCCTTCATCAATTTTTTAATCTCTCAGGGAAAGGTGGTTTTGAAACAAATATTGAAGGTTGTTCCATAATAGGAGTTGAGTTATTTGAATGTGTTGGAATAACTTGTTTTTGAGTTTTTTTTCTTTTTCATTAAGAGATTTTTCTTCTTCAGAGATATTTTCTTTTTCATTTTCTTGAATAACAAATGATCTGGACTTCCTTTCTAGTTTCTACCATATCTAAGTTGAACATTTTTTAGATCTGGTGTAGTTACCAAGTAAGTTTGAAAATTTTGTCCTTCCATATTTTAAACAGGTTGTGAATTTTTATTATTGTTCGGATTTGGGAGTGTTTGGGTAGGCAATCAGTTTGGTATTTGAGGAGATGGTAACGAAAGTTGTGGATTCAAATTGTGAGTTTGAGTTTGTTGAATGAGCTTAGGATAATATTGTGGAGGAAAAGTAGGATATGATTGTTGAAATTGTGGAAATTGAGGATATTGGGGGTACTTTCCATAAGGATTTTTCCAAGGTTGTGGCCGATATTGCCAAGGCATTGGGGCAGTTCAATTACTTTGTGAAGATTGTGAAAATGGTTGAGTGTTAAAAACTTGAGTTGTATTTGGCTGTGGATTCTGCTAAGGTCTTTTAGAAATAAAACAAAGAGGATCTACCTCATCTGGTACTCATTCTTCTTGATAGTCAACTTTAATACCTGGTATTGAGGGAAATTCTTTTGTATCATGATTTTCCACACAAATAACACAAGTTTCTACACGCTTTAAATCAAGAGGACATTCTCTGAATTCATGTTTCTTTCTGCAATTGGGGCAAAAAATGGACAATGCAACATTTTCAACTTTTTGCTTGTTTTGTATTTTAAGGGTGTCAATTTCTTCACTAAGACTCCCTAATTTTTTTTTTAAATTATCAAGCAAATTTCCTAATTATGCTCTACTTACTGTCCCAACTGCAAATTTATTAATCCTATATAAAAGAGGATCTCTTTGATTATTCTCGGTTCTTGCTTTGCCTCTTGAAATTTATATGCACAACTCACAAATTTCTCCTAGTGACAACTGAGAAATTTTCCCCCTTACCATTAGATTGAGAAGATAAATCCACTCATCTCTAATGGGTTTCAATAAGAGATCTTTCAAATTTTCCTCATCTAGATTATTCATTTTTTCCCTTTTAACATTATAAGAAAATATTTCAACGAAGTCTTCAATATTTTCATCTTCTTTCTGTCCCATTTTAAAGAATTCATCCTTAATATTATGGGGCATACAATAGTCCTTATATTTCTCTAAGAATGTAGTTTTCATTTTTTTCCCATGTTCTTATGGAGTTTATTCCTAAACTCATAAACTATTTGTTGGGAGCGGGATCCCCCAAGGGCAATTTTGGGGCTAAAATACCATGTTTGAGTTAAATTTTGTAATAAAATGGTAAAGTCTCAGCATTTTGTGGTCGCAGAGCACGATGGTGTTATGTGTCATAAAGGGTAGTCTGCCCTTAGTTTTGTAAAGTAAAAGTCATCTGTAAGAGTTCTACCCATGGTCCGCGGACCATGGGATTGTATGAAAAGAGCTAATCTATAAGTAGTTTTAAGGACATAGAATGACGAATAATGTAAGAGAGTCGTAGCTCTGATGTAAGAAGTATAAGTCTTGGGTCATAGCGTAGGTATAGGCTCTGCAGCAGAGTGCACAAAGGCCTAGGGTGGAAGTCTGTAGCTGAGTGCGTAGACCCCTCCAGCTGTGTGCGCAGGGCAAACAAAGTCTGTAAACACTTAAAAGATATCAATAAAGAGAAATATTCGGGAATTCCTATGTCTTTGTTCTGTTATTGCATCTTGATATGTTATGGATGAATTTCCTTTATTGTTCTTATGTGATGAGTGAATGAATGCAATTACGTTGAATAATTGAACGCAATTACAATTATTTGTTTACGCAGTGTTAACTATAATTATTTGATAAGATAAGAAAGTCACTTAGAATAATTGGGGAATCTGCATGGAATGATGCCATAGCAACGCGAAAGTACTTGAGCAGCAGGCTAGGGCTGTGCGAAGGTCGATCGTATCCTTTCACAGAGGCATTGAAGGCTAGAATAGAGATCTAATCTTGCAATCCCTAGAGCAAAGCAACCTGCATGAAGGCAGGGATAGAGGGAATTAAACGACATCACAACCATCTCAGGGTGCAGAAACTTGGTTCTAGCATCCCCCCATACTGCTTCGGGTGAGACTTCAGTCCCCGCTCTGTGGGATGACGTCAAAAGGGCCAATAGTGTAGGGATTTGTTTGGCTAATTAACGCTGAACCTGGGTCAGGCCACCTCAAGCCAACAAATGGTTCTGTTGCAGGGACCGAAATCTGCATAAGAGATGTGTGATGTCGTATTACTGTAATCCAACTAAGAAGGAGATCAAAGACTGGTTGGATAGAAAGATCCATGAATTTGCGATGCAAGAGGATAGAAACCTGTGATTGACAAAGGAACAGGGGTTGGATAGATACCTGTATACAGAGATCCACGAGATCTTTTTCTGCTCCTTCCCAATTGAGCGATACGAGTGGATCGCGAAGCTAGTAGATAACCAAGGAAGGTGGAAACTTGACAGTCCTATTGTGTGGACCCTGATCGCGTCATAGGAGGATTTCAGACTAAATTCATAGTCGATGCCTCAGTCAGCTACAGCAAGGCGGAGCAGCGCTTTTTCAAAGGACCACGAGGTAAGTACGTGAAATATTTAAATACATGGATTAAAATTTTATTGTGTGAAAAATGGGTTATGCAGCTACCTTGATGTTTGGAACTATGTGAAGCGAAAAAACTTACAAGAATGAAGGAAAAAAGGGTCCGGAGTATAGTCCATTGATTTCACCCCCATGAGGTGACGAGGAGGAGATAGCGAAGGTTTCTCTACGAAGTGCTATTCAGTTAATAAGACAAGGATTCCCGCAAATACCACCTCCACCCACAACACCTCCAACTTCACCACCATCATCTTCAACTTCACCCGTACCACATCCACCTCCACCACAATTCAGTATGGCAAATACAGTGAAGCTACCTTTGTTCAAAGGCTTGGGAAATGAGGACCCAGACCAATTCTAGTTCATTGTGAGGGTTGTAAGGGAAGCTCAAGGTGTTACAAATGATCATATAAAGATAGCCTGGTATATTAAGTACTCTAATGATAACTCGAACGCTGGAGTGGCAGACATCCAGACAACACTAAATAGAGAGTTCAATAGGCCTAAGTCTGAGGCACAGTCGATTGTGGGATTCAAGAAAATCCCGATGGAACCAGACGAGATGCCTTTGAAACTAGATTAGAGTTTGAAGTGTACAATTTGTGAAGCCAACATGAATTTGACAGATGGACAACATCGTGAGTGGTTTGTGGCTTCACTATTGCCATACTTAAGGGGTGCGTTGTCACAAAAAAAGATAACAACTGAGACAGAGGCCTTGGAGATTGCCATAAGATTGAATGAAACTCTGATGCAAGATCAAAATCTAGGAGTTCAGCAGATCCATGCGCAACTAAAGAACTTATGCCTTGAGATGCAAAGTCTAAAGTAGGACAAGACGGTTCGACCAGAGGTGCCTGAGGAGGTATGGTGCTTGAAATGCAAGAGTCATGGTCATGACAAAGACCATTACCTGGTCTTTTCAAACTATATTGCAGGAGGAGGACCGATGCCTTTAAGACCAGAAGCTCAAGCAGGACCAAGAGCGGGGACTGCATTATGGCGCACTATCTATCAGGTAGCAGGAAAACATGCCACGGATAACTGTCATATGCTACAGAAGTTTGTACAGACACCACAACAACTGTTCTGCAAATTTTGTAGGTTGGTAGGGCATGATGAGCGTAATTACAGGAGTTATGAATTGATGATGGATAGAACTCCCGCCTATAGGGTTCAGACCGAAACGCGGCCCCCCGAACAGAACACAGGGATGGCATGGATGGGATTTCAGGGGCGTGGGCGAGGCCAAGGCAGAGGAGGACCTGGCAGAGGTCGAGGACAGTTGATCTAGTACAATTTTGGAGGACCAGGACACTATGCCCAAGATTTCACTAATCCAACACTTCTGTTATGCAAGTATTGCACGCTTTTTGATCATGAAACAGAAGATTGTCCTACAATGATAGCAAGGATACGTGACAAAGGGGCACTACCACCTCCACCGACTTAGAACCTGCAGATGATGATGTCTGAGCCACACAAGGAAGATCCAAATGTAAATATAGTGCTCAGAAGTGGAATCATGATAGTAGATGACAAAGGGAAACAGCCAGAAGACATTATGTGGGTACACAAAGCTCCAACAAAAGAGGCTGAGCTTGATTTGGAGCGCGCATGTGAAACCATCATGGAAGCTAAGAAGAGATTCCCTAAGGCTTCCACCTCAGGAAGCAATGATAAGCCTGATCCGGAGATGGACCCCTCTATGCTCACAGCTTTCCTGGAGACCTGTATGAAGTTACTGTGCAATAGTAAGGTTGTGAAAGGGTTACAAGAGCTCATCAATAGATGCACTGGAACCGTGCTGGGTGAGTTGCGTGTAGTACGAAAGATTGGCAAGAATAAAACAAGGACGGGATGAGAGATGAGACTGACCACACAGATAGGAGATTATGAAATGGATCAGGTTATCTTGGACCTGGGGTCAGATGCGAATGTCATACTAAAAAAAACTTGGGAACTGATGGGGAGACCCGCGCTGCAATGGTATCGGATTCAACTAAGGATGGCAAATTAGCAAAAGATCATCCCCATGGGGTAGCTGCAGGGTATGACTATGGATATTGAAGGTGTGAGCGCGCTGGCTGATTTTGAAGTAATAGAGATAGTGGATAACCACAATCCCTATCCTGTGCTCCTGGGAATTGACTGGGCTACTAATATGAACAGGGTAATCAATCTGAAGAATAAAAAGATGATCGTTGAGAAGAAATCACTGCACGTAATAGTACCCCTCGATCATGCTGAAGGATCACGCTATACTGAAGCAATCCGCGATTATGAGAGCGATGATGATCTGGACTCTATCTATAAGATAACAGCACGAGATGAATATTGGGTGAATCCAACAATGGATGGACGAACTACATGGGATTGCGTGAGTTCATGCACCTCAGTTTTCGATGAAAAACTAGAGCGCTAGAAGAATCGGCTACATGAAGTAAGTATGTTGATCTGTAACATGATGACCCCATTGCTGTGCTATGTGTCATCAGAGGTAGGAAATGTACCTACTTACGATGGCCTGAATGAGGTAGATATCTTTTTGGATGCATTTGAAAGGGAGGTACCAGAAAATCAATGCTTCCAGGCATTGGACTGGGCACTGCGCGCTACACCCACAAGATGTTGGGGTACGCATAAGGGAAGCTTTGATGATTAGCGCGAATGTAGGAGAAGATGAGAACTCGCTTTGGGAAGCCGAAGATGTGAATGGCAGACAAGCATGACGGGCAGGATGATTCGTGCACACATTTGGCCAAATGGGCCCAGGCTTATGGAGAAAAGCCCCAACCTAAGTGGGTGCACTTCTTCTGTCATACCCTGGATGTTGTCCCAATGAATTGGTCCATATAAATAAAGCTCTGCCATGGTACAGGTGAATGGGATATCCTGCGTGAAGGATTCATGATGACATTTAGTTTTGAGGATGGGTTTGATAGTATTGATGAAGCACTATAAGAGGTGAAAGCAGGACCCTTTAGACTTGATTCAGCCTGAATGGGCTACTCAGCTGAGTTAAGAGCTAGAATGCTATAATGTAACTGATAAAGAAGAGGATGAGGATCTGCGGAAGATTATCATTTTGGAAAGAGAAGGTCACCACGAGGTTAAAGGGTTGTAGATTGAGAACCCTAATATAACTGCTCCATTGAAAACGAAACAAGTAAACATTGGTACTAAGGTAGAACCCAAATTCCCGAATATTGGAGATTACTGGGATGACGCGACGGTGGATAAGGTCACTGAATTGCTCTGTTAATACTAGGATTTATCCCCTACCAAGTTCACGGATCTGAAGGGGATAATAGGGGACCTAGGTATGATGAAGATTACATTGAAACCCGACGCAAAGTGAGTTAAGCAAAGACCTTACTGTCTCAATCTGAAATATAAGGAGAAGGTCCACTTAGAGCTAGACAAGATGCTCACGGCATGTATCATTGAGCCTGTGAAAGAATCTAACTGGGTAAGCCCAATGGTGGTATAGGAGAAAAATTAGAAGGATGAAATAAGGATATGCATGGATCTCAAAATGTTGAATGATTTTTGCGTACATGATCCTTTCGCGACTCCATTCATTGATGAAGTGTTAGACATTGTAGGTGGCCAAGAAGCATATTCCTTCAGTGGTGGGTTCTAGGGATACCACCGGATCAAAATTGTGCCAGAGGACAGGAGTAAGACAACCTTCGCGACTGAGTGGGGTTGTTTCCAGTACACTGTAATTCCATTTGGATTGAAGAACGTGCCTGCAATCTTCTCACGCGTATTTGTGGCTGCGTTCAAGGAATTTATTCATAAGTTCCTAGAAGTATATTTTGATGACTGGACCATGTTTGGGTTGGTTAAATGCCATGTAGCAAGCTTGTGCCTAATGCTGGATACCTATCGAAGATACCAGATCGTGCTCAATCTCAAGAAGTGTCTGTTTTGT
Organism: Pinus tabuliformis; assembly: GCA_031772625.1. NCBI lineage: Eukaryota > Viridiplantae > Streptophyta > Pinopsida > Pinales > Pinaceae > Pinus > Pinus tabuliformis. The sequence goes on along the minus strand of CM062804.1, from coordinate 1,629,831,773 downwards.
GTTCCTTTTGGGAACCTGTTGGGGCATGTGGTTTGCAGACAGGGACTGATGGTAGACCCCATGAAGATCGCAGTGATACTAAACTTGGAAGCACCGAGGAGTGTGAAACAGTTGCGCGCTACCCTGGGACATACGGGATATTACAGAAAGTTTATCAAAGGCTATGCCCAGATCACTGCGCCTATGGAGAAACTGTTGAAGAAGGATGTCACATTCTGTTGGAACAATGATTGTAAGAAGAGCTTAGATATATTGAAAGAAAAGATGGTCACCACACCGATTCTAGTCTTCCTGGATTGGAAGAAGGAGTTTCATGTACATGTCGATGCATCATGTATAACGCTGGGAGCAGTACTGACACAGGCTGGTGGAGAAGGCTTGGACCATCCTATCATGTTTGCAAGATGAAGATTATTCAAAGTGGAGAAGAACTACTCCACCACCGAGCGCGAAGGGCTAGTTATGGTGTATGTGCTCCAGAAGTATAGGCACTACTTGCTCAAAGGCCATTTTAAGATGTATACAGATCACTCCACGCTGAAGTACCTGGTCAATAAGCTTGTGTTGGGGGGAGAATCTGTAGGTGGATAATATTGTTCCAGGAATATGATTTTGAGGTTATTGTGAAGCCCGGATGACTGAACGAAGGACCAGACCATCTGTTGCGCACCGAAATGCAGGAAGAGCCCACCAATTTGGAGGAGGGATTGCCTGACGCACAACTATTTGCAGTGCGTGTCGCGGATGGTCATTTCGAGGATATAATACACTTCCTAATGATAGGAACTGCACCGGAAGGATACATTATCTAGCAAAAGAAGGAATTAGTGGTGTGCGCAGCAGATTTCTCTGTCATTGCTGGGCATTTGTACAAGATGGGGACTGATGAGATATTGCGATGGTATGTACCTGAGTTCGAAAGAAGAAGCATCCTCGCAGATGCTCATGGGGGCGCCACAAGAGGACATTATGCAGGAAGAGTAACCATGCAAAAGATTCTATGCGTAGGGTTGTGGTGGCCAACCCTTCATTAGGACTCAAAAGCATATTGCAAGGCGTGCGATGTATGTCAAAGAACTGGTAGGCCATCGTGGAGGGATGAGATGCCTTTGAATACATAGATGATGTTGCAACCCTTTGAAAAGTGGGTGATATATTTTGTGGGACCCATTCAGCCCCAAGGAAAATCAAGATCAGTGACATTATCACCACGACGAAGTATTTGACTTGTTGGGCAAAGGCACAAGCTATAAAGGATTGCACAGGCACGACCACTACAAAGTTCCTCTTTGAGCACGTACTAACACAATTTGGCTATCCAAAGATCTTGATGAGTGATCACAGTACGCACTTCTTGAATGAGGTGATTAGCGCGCTAATAGAGGAATTTCAGTTATATCACTAGAAGAGCACGCCTTATCACCAACAGGCTAACGGGATGGTGGAAGCATTCAACAAAGTGCTCGAAAATGCGGTGAGCAAGGTTTGTAATGCTCAATGAAGTGATTGGGACCTACGCATACCTACAGTACTATGGGCTTATCGAACGACATGCAAGAAGTTGACTGGACAAACCCATTTTAGGCTTGTCTAAGGTGTTGAGGTGGTGATGCCCATGGAATATATTGTGCCTAGCCTACGCATAGTAGTGCTCATAGGTATGACGGATTGTGAAGCCCTAGAGGAAAGGCTTGCACAACTGGATGAACTCGAGGAAGAGAGATTTTTAGTTGGATTTCACCAACATGTCCAAAAGCAACGCGAAAAGGCATGACATGATCAACACATCATGCTGCGCACATTTAAGGTAAATGACCTAGTTTTGTTATATGATAGTAAGTTTGATAAATTTCTAGGGAAGTTTAGGATGCATTGGTTAGGGCCTTATGTCATTAAGGAAATTACCGATGGAGGAGTGGTACAGCTGGTCAAGTTAAATGGAGAACCCTTCCCAGGAAAGGTGAATGGCAGTCGCTTGAAGCCATACACCGACGGTCTAGCCATGTGACTAAATGAGGGTAGCACAGTCTTAGTGCTCCAGGAAACTGAAAGGATGTGCAGGACTATAAACTACATCGCCCGTGCTGCATGATTGGGGGATGGTGCGAAGCAAGGAAGTGTCACTGGGTCTGCGGTAGCACGGAGGGAGTTGTGCTACTCAGGGAGAAATCACACAAGTTGGCCGGAAAGTGACCATTATAGTCACTGTTCATGAAAATATGGCAGAAGTGAGGCCAAATGGAATGGGCGGCCAACATTTAAGAAGAAATTTATGGCACAGATCCTTGAAAATCTGCCGCCAATCTGGTGTTAATGAACCGATTTTGGGGGGGGATTATCGGATTTGAATTCAAAAGGCCCTATAAATTAAAAGTGGTTGTCCAGTAAGAAACACTTGGCATTTTGAGTATTCAGCTGTTGAGCTCTCAGACACCTATGGACCTAGAGTTCTTCGAGGCTCTCAAACAGACTCTTGCATTTGCGAACTTGCCCGAGACGTTGCGAGCACTGATAGAGAGTGTTATGTCAGCACCCCCAGAAATTATCAATACACAACAAGTAGTAGAAGAGCTGGCATAAGAAATGGAAAAATAGGCAGAAGTAGCTGCTCCAGAAGTAGCTGCCCCAGAAGTAGCCGAAGTATTGGTGGAGGTCCCTAAATCCCCGAGAATGCCGAGACCGAAGCCAACCCCAACCAAGGAAACCAGGAAAGACAAGAAGGGCAAGAAACCTACCATACTGGTGTGCGCATCGCCAAGGAGAAACCCACCAAAGCCCACTGCCCAGGAGAAAGGCAAGGCTATAAACCTCGAAGCAAAGGAGGAGGATATCGAAGACATCCCAATGGACGATGAGGATTTGGGAGTGGAAGCAGAGGAGGTTGAAGCCTAGGGTGTGGACCTTATTACACGATTGTCAGAGTATGTCCCCCCACACAAGCCTAAATCCAAGGTCCCAAAGGACATCGATGAGAGTAAGACTCCCCTGCAAACCCCTCTGCTACCGGATGAAATCACTTTCGACGGTCCGTGTCTGGCATGGGTGCCGACACTGAATCTTGAAGACTAGGACTTGGTGGACCACGAGAAGTTCCCACACCTGGTGATTGAGTAGCTGATGCACCGCATCATAGACACAAATATGGGAATGACATCATTGGAGCTGCAGAAGTGGCTCAGGGGAGTAGAGAAGGCAGTGTTTCTCAACCTTCTCTGGGTGCCTCACTATAACCGCACCCCGGTGACAGTTTTGGTCATCAAGCAGCTATTGTGTTTGGTGCATGATGGTTGTATGTGGCTGGAGGAGCTGATACCCATCACAGATAGGTTGATTCACTGAATAATGTGCCTATCATATATAGGTGAGAATCCAACGACGATATTTGGCGGCAAGGGTGGCGAATAGGTGCTTGTTGAGTCAATGAAGGAGAAATTTAAGTTGGTGAAGAAGTCATGCAGGTACGCTATCTCCAGCATCTGTGACCCTGATATGAAGGTAGCAATGCAGATCCTCGTAGGGAAGGTGATGTGGAAGTACCATGCTGATGAGGTGCCGACACTTGTCATTGCACTCGCACAGTAGTGTGTGGAAGGAGTCCAGTTTAGCTGGTTGGACTACCTTCGCAGATAGTTCCTGGCGAATTGCCACAAAGCGCAAGAGCTCAGCAAGATGTTCCACTATGCGTGGCTCTTGGTGTCGATTGTGCTGGTATTATGGGAGCTACAAGAGGACAACCAATTCCCTTTGATCACGCCAGAACTTCCCGAAGTAGCGAAGTATGCTTCGCTGTGAGCGACCAAGGATGCACAGTGAGTTTGGGACAACAATATCTTCTGGATCTTGATAAAAATGAATATTAGGATGGCCATCAATCACAAGCCACGATTGTCACCCATGGTGTATGCTAACCTGCCGAGCTATGCCGTGTTCAAAGCTGATTTCCATCGAGTCTCCATCAGGGCGCAGACTTGGTGGTGGGTGGAAGCAAGTCCACTGCACAGAAGAAGAAGGTGGAGGCCAAGTTGAAGATGGCACAACTGGTTGAGAAGAGGAAAAAGGAGGCCACTAAAAAGGCCCAGGCAGAGCGAGTAGGAAAGGAGGTAGGAAAAAAACAGGTGGCATAGAGTGGGGCTTTGAAAAAGCCACGCAGTCACCTTCACATGAGACCGAAGAGGAAGACACAGACCAGCACAGCGCAGACCCTTAGGAGACGTCCGCCCACATTAAGAGCGCCCGACAGAGTTGGAAAAGGGAGTGTCTAGAAAGAAATCTAAGGCGACCAAGACCTCGCTGGACCCTATCACATTGACGAAGGGCAACTTACATGATATCAGTGACACAGTCAGAGATGTCACTGCGGAGGCCCTGCAGCAATTTGAACAACAGTAGCAGATCATCCTAGGGGCCATCTAGATTAGGTTGCAGGAGTTGCAGACCCACGCATCTCATGCTGGTATAGTGTCTACTAGCTTGGGTATCGACACTTCAGAGGCTGCCGATATGCTGCGCACGAAGGCTTCTAGTGCGATAGTGCTACCAGATGGAGCACTGACCACGAAAAATGAGGCTGACAGGCCCACTGTTAGCACCTTGAAGGGAGTTGTGTTGAACCTGGTAGCACCTTCACGTGAAGCACTCCACCTCTTGCAGGATGGAGTAATTGCAGAACTGAGGGCTCGAGAGCACCGCGCCCTCCAGGTGATCAGTGAACAGTGGATCAACAATGAACATATGACCCTACAGAGAAATGTTGCCATCGTCGCTGAGACCGAGGTGACCAACTAGAGCAAGAAGATCATGTAGGTCGTTGAGGAGGCATGCAGAATGGTCCCAGAGTTGGCCATTCTAGAGGAGGAGCCAGTCAAGGTCCGCATCCTCAAAATGGCAACAGGGGTGCATGACACTGGACTGAGATGGCGCAAGTTCAACTGGAGTTGAACTTGCAGATTACAAAGCTATAGTTGAGGGCCCAGCCTTCAACACCGCCAGAGGTAAAGGAACAACGGGCGGCCGCTGTCATAGAAGCAGTCGCGGCGGTGGAGAGTGCAGTAGCAGATTACACGCAGTTGTTCAAGCAATCATTTGAGGTCCTGACAAGCATGTAGGAGGACCCAAATATACAAAGGCTAGAGACGGAAGTGCGCGAACTCCAATAGCACTACGATGAAATTAAGGGCACAACGCAAACCGTCGCACTGACATAGAGGCTAGCCAAGCTACAGGAGGCCAAGTAGCTGAAGGAGAAGGTGGATGCAGCTCTGCACAAGGAAGCAGTGTTGAAAGCAAGACTAAAGACCTGGATGGAGGAAGCTTACACAGTCATAGGAAATATTGAAGGCAAGCTTGCGACTCTACAAGTGACACAACAAAAGCTTCAGGCTGACATTGCAGAGCAATGACTGAGCAGACAGTGGAAGACGTGAAGCTGGCGGCAGCTCAGTGCACGACCGAGGTTGCGGTCATACGGGACGAGCTGGACAGGCTTCGTGCAAATATCTTTATGCCTACTGAGTGACTCGAGGGTGAGTCATGATGTTTGTGTTTGGGGCCTGTTAGGAGCAGGATCCCCTAAGGACAATTTTGGGGCTAGAAGCCCATGTTTGAGTTAAATTTTGTATGGTAAAGTCTCTGCATTTGGTGGTTGAAAAGCACAAAGGTGTTATGTGTCATAAAGGGTAGTCTGCCCTTAGTTTTGTAAAGTAAAAGTCGGTTGTAAGGGTTCTACCCATGGTATGTGGACCATGGGATTGTATAAAAAGAGCTAAGCTCTAAGTAGTTTTAAGGACATATAATGATTAATAATGTAAGAGAGTCATAGCTCTGAAGTAATAAGTCTAAGTCTTGGGTCATAGCATAGGTAGAGACTCTGTAGCTGAGTGCACAAAGGCCTAGGGTAGAAGTCCGTAGCTGAGTGCACGGACCCCTGCAGCTGTGTGCGCAGGGCGGACAAAGTTTGTAAACACTTGAAAGATATCAATAAAGAGAAATATTTGGCAATTCTTGTGTCTTTGTTATGTTATTGCATCTTGATATGTTATGTATGAATTTCCTTTATTATGCTTATGTGATGCGTGAATGAATGAAATTACATTGAATAATTGAATGCAATTATGATTATATGTTTACGTGATGTTAACTATAATTATTTGATAAGATAAGAAAGTCACTTAGAGTAATTGGGAATCTGCATGGAACACTACCATAGCAGCGTGAAAGTACCTAAGAAGCAGGGTAGGGTTGTGTGAAGGTCAATTGTACCCTTTCGCGAAGGTATTGAAGGCTGGAATAGAGGGCTAGTCTTGCAAGCCCTAGAGTGAAGCAACATATGTGAAGGCAGGGATAGAGGGAATCAAACGACATCACAACCATCTCAGGGTGCAAAAACGTGGTTCCAGCATCCCCCCATACTGCTTCGGGTGAGACTTTGGTCCGTGCTCCGCGGGATGATGCCGAAAGGGCCAGTAGTGTAGGGATTTGTTTGGCTAATTAATGTTGAACCTGGGTCAAGCCCCCTCAAGCCAACACCATTTTAATGTTACATCTTTAAGGGTTGCAGGGAATAATTTCAACTTTTGAGCATCATGCAGATAATCAAATGATCTACACAAGAATTCAAATTCAAAGAGAAATATCTTAGGATCTTCACTCCTTAATCCATGAAAGTCTGGAAGGATAGATGGTGAGATATTTTTCATTGCCACAGTTGTATATTCATCAAGGATAGGAAATACAAAGGTTTCTAGATTTATATCTTCTCCTCTTCCTCTTCCACCTCCTCTTTGCCATCCAATCCTAGGTTGTTCACCATTCAAATTATGTACCTCTCCTTCCCCTTCACCAACCATTGTAGATTCTTTAGAACTAATATAGGGTTCTGGTTCTAAGATTGGGTTTTCAAATTCCTCTATTTCCTCTAGTTCTTCTATCAATGGTTTGAAATAGGTTTCTTCTTCCTCTTCTTTAGTAGGAACTTCCAACTCTTGAGCTAGAAATTGTTCTCGAGTTGAAGATAGGAAAATTACTCCTGTTGTTGGGGATATAGGATCTTCTCCCATACTTTTTGTTGAAAAGATTAATAAAAATGTTAGGAAATGTACAGAAAAAGATTCAATTTATAGAAACCACTATGTATCATCAGGGCTTCATCAAAATTCTTATTGAATTCCACCTTAAGGGTTTAGGAGATGACTGGGAAAACTTCTTTACTTAGAAACCATTTTACGGGAGAAGAAGAGGAACAAGCTAGTAATAGTAAAAGAAAAAGAGAGAGAAAAAGAGTGTTCGAAAGCCCTATTCAAAAGTTACCTCAATAACAGTCCCAAGAACAATTAGAGGGTGAAATTCCTATCGCAAAAATTTTAGGAAGCATAAAAAATAAATTTTTTAGAAGAAATAAAGTCAGCAAATAAGAAAAAAACACATCCAAGGAGATAGAATAGGTCAAAAAATAAAATAAAAGAATTCAAATTAAAACCCTCCTCCATCAATTGTGAGAAGAAGTGCCAATCTTAATCCAACACTAAAGGAACCATCTCTAAAAGACATGGAATATGATACAGAGGAAACAGAGAAACCGAGGACTCCCTCACGCACTGTCATTTCACCCATTCAAAGCCTGGGCTTAAAAATGTTGGAGATAGATCCAATACAACAAGAGATATATGATTATATCAAATCTTTGGAAAATAAAGCTGCAAAAAAGACATATTGTTCAACAGTGCATGAAAAAGAATATCAGTCTAGTAGCCCACAAGAACCTCCAGTCATGAAAAATTTAAAACAAGAAATCTTTAAATTGGAGACGCTAAATAGACAGATACAAAGGGAACATGAAGCCTTGAATATGCAAAATCAAATCGAAAGGACCAAAAACGACAATAATCTCTTACATGTGAGTCTATGGTATAAGAAAAATAAGAAGATGAAACAAAAAAATAAGGTCCTTAAAAGAAAAGTGATAAAACTAAAATATAAAATTCTGATGAAGAAGCCAAGGATGGCGGTGATGAGGAAAAAGGTGAAAAAGACAAATTTGGATGTGATAGCTCGAGTTTCAAAAGAGATGCAGTAGATGACAAAGATACTAATTTCTGCATTTTTGCATGAGGAAATGCAATGACCTCCATGCGGGGGAATGTAGAGCCTCATGAATGCTTCATCTTAACACTCTTCTTCACTTATTTTCCTTCTCCTTGACCATTTATTTTAACTTGATAGGCATAAAGCAGCAGGTTTATGACATAGGTAAGGTAGTAATTATCTTATTTTTCATATTTCCTAAATGTTCCTTATTATTAAGTTAAATTTTGCATTGGCTACCGGATTTGTGCAATTTTGTAGCTAACACCCGTTTCTGTAGCCAAATCCATTGTTGAACAAGGTCTAAGGCACCATTCAAGGAAAGAGAGATATGGGTACAAAGAGGTTTATCCCCTCAACGATCCCCTCCTATCCATATGCACCAAATCGTTAGAAGAAAGCCTGAATCATGTGGTCAAAAGCAAAAGTCAATGCGTAGCTGGAGCAAGCGAGTGAGAGTCCGAGATGAAAATGCCTCACAATTTTCTTTGCCGAATCTAAAATTGTGAGCGAATCATTATCTATTTCTTAGTTTGATAGTTAAATTAGAACTCTGCTAGCTGAAAGTAGGCATGAAAGCCTCAAACAGTTATTAAATGGCTTTTATAAATACCGTAAAGCAGGACAACACAGGGGATGACGTGAATGAATTTTTGGTGACTGTAATCATTTTTAAATTTTGTGTTTTTATTTAATGGAAGTGCCTTTGAAGACTTGATGCACAGTTAATTGTTCATTGGAGCTTGAGACCACCTATTTGTGGAGGGTCCCTGTAAATAGTGAGGGTTTTTAACTTCTAGATTTACCTTTCTATTATTATTTGTTGTAGTATTTTCGCATATGTTCATTTCATAATTCTTAGTTTGATTTTATAATTGGATAGCAACATTGATATTTCTTTTGATTAGAAAAGCAGTAGAAAAGTTATCCATTAATTGTTTTTAGATCATTGAATATTAATACTGACCATTTATAGTTTTGATCTTCTTATGATAGCATTACAACTCTCTTTTATAGTTTATGCAGTTGATTTGACTCATCAAAATACTAGTGGTTTCCTTGTGATTTCTTTGGAATTTCATTAAAAAACATTTCAATTTCATAACATAAGATGTTTCTCTCTATAGATTTAGGTATATATATTCCTCTCAACTTTATATTCAGAGAATTTTTATTCAAAAGTTTTCTTATTTTAAGTTCAAAAATAAGTGTGGTTTCATTGTAGTTACTTTCTTGAATTTTCAATCTTGAAGCAAGTGTGAGTTAATATAGTTTTCATTTAGCAAGTGTGAGTTAATATAGTTTTCATTCAACAAATGTGAGTTAATATAATTTTCATACAACAAGTTTGAGTTAATATAGGTTTTCATTCAGAAAGTGTGAGTTAATATAGTTTTCATTAAGAAAGTTTGAGGTAATATAGTTTTCATTCAACAAGTGTTAGTTAATCTAGTTTTCATTCTGCAAGTGTGAATTCTCTATAGTTTCATTTTTCAAGTAAGGAATATTGCTTTAGATTCACAATCATTTTATTTTCACTAGATAGAAATGTTAATTTCATTTTTAAAATAGGAATACAAAACTTAAAAACACATTTCCAATAACTCAATCAATTAATAAATCCAACTTAATAAAAAGGCTTCTAGCATATATTGTGCACTTGCACTTCACGATTTTACCAACTCCAGTCGATAATTTATGTAATCAATTTAAGAAAAAACAGGCTTTGATAGGGCATAAGGAAACTCAACTCCTTTTAGCCTAGATCTACACCAAACTACTCCAATACTTCTCCACCACCTATACAACCTTCAAGACATGAATAACATGCTCTGAAACTAGTAACACAAGCAAGAAAACTCTGCAACAAGTTAGGGACATAAAGGTCTAGTCTGCCAAACTCCTCAACATGATCAACATCTCTAACACCTATAGTAGCATTATCAATTTGTCCTTCTACCTCCAACACCTATAATAACATCATAAAACTATCCAACTACCTCCAGCACATCTCTACCCAACCTTTAGTTCCTGGCCTAGTTAGGAATATCCCACACTAGGTCATAATCATGTTGACATCAATGCCAACTAACAAATCCAACAAGTGGATCACTACAACAAACTAATACCTCTACACAATGTCTGCAAGAGAATCATTTCAACAAACCAAACAATAATTACAATCATAAGGAGGACTACCATTAGTAGGTTGACATAAAGCATATGAAAAACAATAAAATACCCTATTGACGTCAATGCCAACAAGGTCCCCCTTTGGCATTGATGTCAAACTCAACATGATCTCCATGCATTCTTAATTATCTCCCCCCTTTGAAATTAATGGAAAAGGGCCATACCAACACTGAATAAAAATTCCAATAATGTTCCAGATGAGAGTAATAATCCCCTTGTCATACTCAAAACCATGTCAATACAAACCAAATATGTATCTCCTACAATATAAGTATGTAAACCAAGGAACTCAACTACCAACATGTCTCTAGCCAATGCCATGCCATCTTTGATACTAAACATGCTCCCCCTAAGCATGCAATGGATTTGCAACCACACTCTCTTTGTTGTTGAGAAACACATCCACTTCTCTACAATAAGTCTCCTTGCCAAGTGTAAGAGAGTATGGCTCATGAACCAGGATTCCAAATAACTTTGAGCTACAATATACAATGAAGTGCGATACATACACAAAGCTTCATGGAGAAAATAAATGACTGAGAAAAGTACATAGTGTTAGAAAATTATATATTACAGAGCAATGGAACACATGAAATATATTGCAAAAATATAAACATAGAAAACACATGGAACAAGACAGACACAGATATACGTGGTTCACCCAATTTGGGCTACGTCCGTGGAGAAAAAACCAGTCCTTCCTTTTATATTATCCAACAAAATGAAGAGATAAAGCCTACAGCAGATCCGTTGTAATTCCATCTTCGCTCTTACACAATCTCCTCTCTCTTTCTCGCTCAGAATATAGATATGCATAGACGTAATACAATTCCCTCATATATAGCCAGGGGTTGCCTTCTAGGGAGAAAAACCCTAAATTAAACATAACTTCTACTGTCATATCTCCGCCTAATGAACGTCCCAAATTGACTATGAAATTTCAAAATTTTACAAGGAAAGTTTACATCTATATTTAGCTTTGGGGGTGCTACTACTGATCCCCTATTAGGGGGGGGGGGGGGGGGGGCTCCAAATAATCGCTGTCACTCCCCCTTGGACCCCCCTGACAACATAGATTTTACGAGAAGCATTGCTGTCACATTATGAACTGGGGTCCAATGCAGTGATACCTCTGAATAAAGAAGATAATCAGGCTCCACACCCAACAATCTCCCACTTGGAGACTAATTATAGCAACTCCACTACTACTTCATTTGCTGGACAATGAATCCACTTTGGACCTGGCAGTTTCTCATCTTCTTCATCATACTTGTAAACGAATTGAAATTGAGCAGAATCTCAGTTTCTCACCGGTTACAACTTTTGTTAACATATCTGCAGGATTCTGGCTAGTTTGTATCTTTTCCAGCTTCTACTGTCCATCTTCCAACACTGACCATATGAAATGATACTTGAGCTATATATGTGTAGTCTTGGAATGAAATGTAGATTTCTTTGCAAGATGTATGGCACTCTGGTTGTCACTGTATAACCTGCCAAACTCCTGCTTCTTACCCAATTCATCCAGAAACCTTTGTAACCAAATCATTTCTTTACTAGACTTTGTAGCAGCAACATACTCTGCTTTCGTTGTTGAGAGTGCAAGAACAATTTGCAGTTTTGAAACCCAACTGACAATGTTAATTTTTTATTTTTCCTGTCTCTAGTTATCCTCATACCAAGGATTTATTTTGCAACAACCAAATCCTTCATTGCAAATGAGTTCGCCAATTTTCTTTTGAGCACATTTAATTCCTGCATGTTAGAACATGCAACAAGCATGTCATCTACATACAATAACATTATAATATACCTACCATCATTTCGCCTTTTGAGATAAACACAATGATCAGAGTGACATCTAGTATAACCTTGTTCAGACATAAACTTGTCAAATTTTAGATACCACTGCCTTGGGGCCTGTTTTAAGCCATACAAGCTCTTCTTCAACCTACACACTAGTTTCTCCTTACCTTTTACCTCATATCCTTGTGGTTGCTGCATATATATCTCTTCATCCAAATCCCCATGGAGAAAGGTTATCTTTACATCTATCTACTCAAGATGAAAATCTTCAGTTGCTACTAGACTTAAAATAGTTATGATTGACCTCATTTTAAGAACAGGAGAAAATATATCATCAAAGTCTATACCCTTTTTTTGTACGAACCTCTTCACCACAAGTCTAGCTTTATACCTTTTCCTACCTCCATCTTCTTCCTTCAACCTGTAAACCCATTTATTCTCGAATTTTGTTTTCCCTGCAAACAACCTGACTAAGTACCAAGTCTGGTTATGTGCTAAGGAGTCCATCTTTTCTTTCATGGCTTGCTCCCACTTCTTCATGGTTTCTACCTGCACTGCTTCTTCATAACATTCTGTTTCACCAGAATTAGTAAAAAATACATAATATAATGAAGGAGAGTATCGTTCAGGGGGTCTACTTATCCTAGTAGATATTCTAACACCACTTTCATGTGTTTGAGGTGCTTGTTGCTGTTGTGCTTGTTGTTTTTATTCTGGCTATTGATCATTATGATTTTCAGGCACCTTCACTTTTTCTGTGATCTCACCAAGCACAGTGTATTCTCTGTTTTCTTTTTCCTGTTTCTTTTCCTGCAACTGATCCTTATGCAAAACATTTTAATTGAATATGACATCTCTGCTCCTAATGATTTTGTTTTTTTCATAATTATAAAAGCGATAACCAAAATCATTAACACCATATCTAAGGTACATTTCTTTGATTTTGCCTCAAGCTTTGTTCTATTTTCTTTATTAATGTGGACAAAGGCTTCACAACCAAAAGTATTTAAAAATGAGTAGTGTACCTTTTTACCTGTCCATGCCTCCTCTGGAATACCACCATCCAAGGAACTTGAAGGCCCTCTATTTAGTATATAAACAATAGTATCTACAACATCTACCCAAAATTGTAAAGGAAATCTTGCATGCAATCTCATGCACCTTGCACGTTCCATGATTGTCCTGTCCATCATTTTTGACACACCATTTTCTTGTGGTGTTCCTGGAACCGTCTTCTCTTTGTGAATTCCATTCTCTAAACAATACCTATTTTTACCACCTGGATTGAACCTCGGGCTAAAGGAAGGTAATGACAGGGTAACCACAAACCACGCTTAGCCAAGTAGCTAGCCCTACTAGGCCAGGAGAGGGCTTTCTCTTTAAGGATCTCAGTTGAGATGACTAGATCAAGAAATGATATTAGGCTAGGTATAGTAGCACAATGTTTGATTTGATTTTGAAAGGTTTTGCTGGATTAGAGGAGCCAAATAGTTAGGGAAAAGAAATTAGGTCAAAATTGCAAGGTGTTTGATGGGGAAAGGTAGGCACAAGGTTCAGCACTTTAGGGTTTGATGGGTGAGGTGATTCAAGACAGGTGAGAAGCTAGACATAGCATGTAAGCAACATGGATTCTTCCTAAACTGAAGAAAACATAGACTGTGAATATTTTCCCAAAACAGAGCATAAATATTATGGGTTCTGCCTATCAACTTGAAAGCATCCACTTAAAAGCAATGAAATGATTAAATGGATTCAAAAATACATTTTAACATATGATCACAATAGAGAAAACTGAACTGAACATCATACCACATGGATCCCAAAGAAATAGCTGCAATTTTTCATTAATCTCCTACTAAAAGTTATACAAAATGATGTCTACTCAAAGCATAAGCATCCAGCTGAGTCCAACCCTTTACAATGAGAAAGAGAAAGAAGATATAGACCTCAATTCAACCTCCTCCTATACTCAAGGGTTGAATCCCTAAGATGAGGAACTAATCCATCAAAATCTAAACAATAAATTGGAATCTAGGCAACCCTAACAACTTGCCTCTAAAAGGGAGAAAATTGATTCATTTGACTTCAAGAGAAATTTTGATCCAACGAATCTACCCTTTGGTAGCTAATAATCATCCTATTTACATGCCTAGTCACCATTTACATCAGTAAAAACATCATCCATGAGAGAAAACCCAAAAATTACAGTCATGCCACAATAAAGTGCAAATTGAGCAGAAAATTGTCCTATGTGCAGCGCCCAAGCTCTATGTGCAACACGTTTTGCAGAGCCATTTTGGAGGCCTTCCCGGTGTCCAAATTGGTCCCAAAATAGCTTGTTGGACAGATATTCAAGTCTAATTTCCAGGCCATCTTGAATTTTTTCATTTGGAGTTTATTTGATTCCTGAAAAACGGATTCTCCCGAGACTGCTTCTATGGCTCAAAAAGAGGGCAAAAAGGTCATTTTTTGGGGTTTTTTTGACATTTTGGTTGACCAGTTTTGTTCCAAAAGCTTAGAAAATGCACAAAGTGCATGTAATCATCATTGTGAATCCAAAAATCCTGACCATTTTCTCATTGGATGTCCCTAGGAAAAGCGCAGCGCCAGTGGCGTTGCGCATAGAGCCAAAATTTTTGTGTCAAAAATTGCTAAATTCTTCAAAAGGAAAAAATTCTTCAAAACTTACTCAAAATTTGTGGATAACACGACCATCAAGTGTCTTGTTTAGCCAAGGAAACTTCAACAAGCAACCTAAGCCTATCGGCCTCATTTTTTCCTTTTAGTGCTTGTTTTAGTCTTGTCTTCATTTGCTTGACCCTTATGTTGCAAATCTTGTTCTGGGTCCTGTAATGGTGAGCCATGTGCCTAATGATTTGATTGTCGTTGTTGGCCTTTTGTAGCAGCTTCTACAAATGCAAATTGACCCTGTCAAGCCTGTTTTTCTATCCTCCTCAATCTCCTTTTCAAGCCTTTTTTTTATAGTCAAGGTGGCTAGGGTTTCTTCCTCTTGCATTCCTGATTTGCCTTTGTCACCTTGCCTCTTTGCTTTGAGAAGTTTCAAGTCCATGAGGACTTGTTTGTCACTTAGCTGCTTGTTCTCTTGCTCAAGGTATGAAATTACATACTTAGCTCTTGCCAAGTTGTCCATCAGCACTTGGATCTGTGCATCTTTTTCCGTTATGGTTATATTTTCATTTGTTGCCTCATCTTGAGCCTCCAAGTAAACTATCTTAATGCCATGATGAATGTGTGGCTATTATAGTCCATCAGGTTCCATCAAATCAAATTCCCTTTCCTCCAGCATCTTTTCCTTCCCTTTATGCACCTGTTGCATTGATGAAAAAGGCAAAGCCCCTTCCGCAATTTGTGGAGAAAGAATTTTCCTATGAGTTGGTGAAGAAGGCAAGGGCCCTTCCACATAAGGTGGAGTAAACACTTGCCTATCCGCTGCAAACAACTTTCTAGCCCCTCTCTAATAGTTCTTCCTTCCTTATGTGGTTTTCTCTGATGCTGAGTTTCATCTCAAATGCTTTCACTACCACTGTTTTCATCCACCTCATAATGTCTATCCTCTTTATCCATGTTTTTTGAATTTGCAGCTTTAGAAACCCTAGAGGAGGTAATCAAGAAGTGAGTTATGGTGAATAGGGATAAGGGGAGGGGAGAGGAGTTTTGTGTGATGTAGGATGAGATATGTATGATGTGAGAGTGAGAAGGAGGGTATTTCTTGGTAGGGACTGTTACATAAGGGTTTAAGGATTTTGTTTTGGAGATTAGGGTATGGGGATAGGTGTAGGGATTTGTTTTGGGGGATTAGAGTAAATGTAGGGGATAGGTGTGATATTCAGGGATATGAGAAGGGAATGATGGATGTGACAACAAGATGTGGGAATAAGGGATATGGTAAGTAGGGAGGGTTTTAAGAAAATCTAGGGTTTGAAAATTTAAATATCAAACAAACTTCAAAATCATGAAATGAGTGTTGGGAGGATGGTTTAAGGAGTGCTCTTACTTGCTTAGAGGTTCTAGGTAGCAAAAAAGTAATTTATATGGTTGATAGGGTGGTCTTGGTGTTTGCTGGCCCTATGCGCAGTGCCTTGTATAGGTGCACAACACTCTGATTGTATGCACAGTGCTGTTAAAAAATGCATTAGCAAATAGGCTCTATGCATAGCACTCCCTCCTCTATGTGCAGCGCCTCCCTGATCTATGCCTAGCGCCTTTTTGAAGGCCACTGTTAGAGGATTTTCTAGTGTCAAAATTGAGCCCATGATGTCTCATTGGAAAGGCATCTCTCTTGGCTACACAATGGACCTATAAAGCACTGACAATTATCAATTATAACCCTTGAAAAGTCAGTTCTCCCAAGACTGGTCAAAAAGTGTAGAATGAGGGTGAAAAAATGAAGTGTTCTCTTGCAGGAAAATTTTGGAGGTCTTCCTCAACTCCAAATTGAGTGAATGATAGCTCACTGGAAAGATATTTGTGTCTAGTTATCATTCGACTCATCAATAAAGTCATTTGGAGACTCGAGATAGAATAAAAGGGGATTTTTCCAAGGTCACTCGAGAAGCGCATCAACCATGACACCTACGTAAAACAGGAAGGAGGTGTTTCATCCTTGGCCTATTATGGACAAAAACCTCTCTCACGTTTTCCAAATTCATCCCTGTTTTGTCTAAAACATAGTTTGAAGAAAATCTGGCCCTATGTGTGGCAAATGATTTGTCCCTTGGAATGACTTCTTGAAAAATGATGGAGACATGATGTTTATGAGTTGGAATGTCCTCATACTTGCTGAAATGACCTCCCTTATGCCTCATATACTCATATGTCTCTGATTCCATAGCCAACCCTAGCTCAATGGGTGAGGAAATTAGGGTTTAGTGCTTGTGGAAAATGATGATTTGGACACCCTTGGGAAAAGACAACTCCCTTTGGCATGCACTTAACCCTTTGAAACTTTACCCTTTCACTTGACTATTTCCTTTGACAAATTGACCTTTTGATGATTTGGCATCTTTGGAACACTGAGTTAATAGCTTGGGATGGTGAAATTATTACATTTGAAAGACATAAAATTACATAATGAAATAAGCATTTCTCTTTACAAATCATCTTCACATGGTGAAGGGATGTTATTTTATCACCCTTTACTTGTTGGTCTTATGCAATGGAATGGAACATTGGCAACCCTAATGACCTAATGAGACCTTGAAAACCCTAAAAGACCTAATGAGACCTTGAAGGACTGAATTTCGAGATGACATAATCACTCATGACTGATACAAATGGCATGATAAAAATGACTTTATGAATGATGTATAGTCAACAAGATATGAAACTATGCCAACAAGTAGTCACATTTTTAGGGAAGAGTGATGTTTTTGAACTAAGACTACCATCAGTGACTAATATTTTGCATGACCTAGTGGAATGTTAAAAAATTTCTAAGTGGGACCCTTAAAATGATATGAAAAGAGGATTTTTGATCACTGATGGCAGTATGAAAATACTAACTCTAACACCTATAAAACTCTTTGCTGCAATATTCACCTCCATTGTTTGATCTAAGACACTTCAACCTTTTTCCTATCTCACTTTCAACCAAATATTTCCATTTCTTGAAAGTATCAAATACATCAGATTTATTTCGAATAGGTTGCATCATTAATAAAAGTAACATAATAACAAGAGCCACCGAGAGATGATACCTGAGTTGGTTCCCATACATCTGTATGCACAAGCTCTAAATTTTCTCTCTTTTTTTCTTTCCCAACTCTGAGGAATTTGACTCTCTTCTGTTTTCCATAAACACAATTCTCACAGAATTGTAAATCAACATGCTTCAAACCTAGCAACAAATTTCTTGAGTGAAGAATCTGCATGCCCTTCTCACTCATGTGCCCAAGCCTATGATGCCACAATGCCTTATCTTCTCTTGTAGAGGTTAAATCATTAACAGAATTAGAAATACCATTGCATAAATAGAATGTACCAACCTTTTCTCCTTTTGCCATTACCATGGCTCCTTTAGTGACCTTCCAGGTTTTATCTGTAAAAGTAGTCACACAACCTTCACCTCCCAACTGCCCTGTTGAAATTATATTTTCTTCAGATCTATAACATGCCTTACCTCCTTCAACAACCATTGATTTCCATTCTGTTGTTTTATGAAAAAAGTACCCATTCCAATGATTTTACAAGGTTTATCATCACCCAATCGAACCTATTCAAAATCTCCTTGAACATAATCATGAAAATGTTTCCTATCAGGTGTGGCATGGAATGAGGCCCCTAGATCTATCACCCAGGCATCAATAATATTTTCTAATGAAAGAATCAAGGCATCTTGCAACACATCACCTGTCACATTCGTTTCAAGATTGTTTTCTTGCAGCATGTCTCCTTTTCCCTTTCGAGACTTGCAATCTTTCTTCAGGTGTCCTTTCTTCCCACATTTCTAGCACACTATCCCCGATCTCGAGTTGGATCTTCCTTTCCTTGACTTACTGTGATATCCTGGGCTCTTTCCTCTTTCCATTTTTCTTCCCCTAATCTCTGCAGTCAAAGCATTACCTGATGTCTCACTAGAGCTTTTCTGTTGCATTTCCTTGCTAAGGATTGCACCAACAACATCATCAAAGTTTAAAGTACTAGATCCAGAGATAGAGTTACTAATGGCCATAACTAAACCATTCCAAATTTTTGGCAATGAGCGCATAAATAACAAAGCCCTAACTTCATCATCAAAAGTTACCCCTATAGAACTTAACTGACTGGTAACTGTTAGCCTTGTGGGCAAACGGTCCAAAAATGGATCCAAGTATGCCCTTTTAGAGTCTCCGAATTTGCTCAAAATCACGCCAAAGGATCCAAGTATGCCCTAAAAGTCTTCAAAATCCTCTTAAGGGTCGTTCAAAGTTGAAATGGTCGCAGGAGGAAAGCCCTTGGAAGGGCATAAATACACTATCGGGAGGCTCAAAACACTCTAAAAGGGAAAAAAACCATTATCGCAGGCTTAAACTGGGCATCGCACAGTAGCTGTTAGATTTGGCCGATCAACGGCCCAGATCTAAGCGGAAAATCACATCTTAGACAGGCAGAGGGGACAGTCTAAAGGTGGGCGCATGACACCGCTGATCAGCGATCACTGATGATCGGATCGGCGGGGAGCATTTGTGATATATATCAAGGCCCGGGCATTGAGCGATTAGCGATTGCGATTTATCGCATCGCTATGTCGCATTGGCAATATACCATGGGCGGGGCTTGTGCACATACATACAGGCGGCCTGATGGGCTGGACCCGACAACATCATAGTTGGGAATTCATAAATTTTGAGATCCACGCCCAAGCATTTTCCACATTTTTTGGTGTATTTTTGTTGTTTCAACGAAATACAAAGGGAACAGAAGACAACGCCGATGCGATAAAGCCTAGACCCGAGAGGGTTTTGGGATAAAATCACATATTATTTCAAGTCCGTGGATTGGCCATTTTAATGTATTTCATGTATTTTCATTGGGCAATGTCGATAGCGATGGAGCTCGGACTCGAAAAGGGTTCAAGAATGAAATTTTATAATCTTTCAAATCCGCCAAAGGCATGTTTTCAAAATATTTTCGTTGTTTAAACGAAATACAAAGGATCCTTGGGGCATTGTGATAATGATAAGCCCGAACCCGAAAGGGTTTGGGAATATATATATATATATATATATATATATTCAAGTTAGCCAAGGCCGATTTTTCCTATTTTTTTATTATTTTTCATGTATTTCCAAAGTACACAGAGAAGGCGGGAGTTCACAGTATTACATCATTTTTATGTATTAAACAGAAACTAGTCATTGTCCACATTTTAGAGGGGTTTCATAGGCCCGAAGAGCCATTCCACCACACAGCAGAAGCTGGAAGGTGATCAGGGAGCACAGACAGTGCAACACAGAAGCAGTCCTGGAGCACGCACAGCTAGCCTGAAATAGAATCGGCCATGAGGCATCAACAACGCAACAGCCACACCAACAAACATTATGGAGCATCTCTAGCATGAGAGAGCTCCCAGACAGTGTAGCAGACTATCCAAAATATCTGAATGCGGTTATTCCCCTGTCAGAAGGAGAAAAACCTCCAAGCCATGCTTGCCTTCAGGGAATCAAATAGTTAAACAAGACAGAGTGATCGATTACGACCTCTCAAGCCTCAGAAGGTTGAATATCATTGTAAAGGCTATAAATATCTGAAAACTAGATGTAACAAGGGTTCAACCTTTGGAGACTGTGGAGACTCTACTCCTCTAGCTTCTCATCTGCATTCTTTAGTAATACAAGCTTCTTTTGTTGTTATATGTTCAATGTCCATTTCTCTTTTGTTCTATGCTTGCACTTGAACTGTTTGTTCAGGTTTTCTTTGTGTTTAAGGCTAGATAACTATCATCTTATCTCTGCTTTGATATATTAGAGTTGCAAGCTTTTTTGCTGCTTATAGCTAGCCATTTATATGTGTTATTATATATGCAACTGCCAGTATAGTCAGTAAGCTCATTTGCTACCTATAGCTAGCCATTCATATATGTTCATGTGTGCAATCTACTGGTACTGTTAGTATTCTCCATCTATCCGTTAAATCTACAAACTATTGAGCCTTAGTGGTCTAAAGCCTTGTGTTGTTGAGGGTGTTCATGCATGTCTTGAGTGAGAATAGAGCTGAAATGGTTATCTGAATTGATCGAAACTATCATCCATTCCAATAGTTCTGAGAACAATATTGAAGATTATATGTTACCAGGCATCTCCGAGTTGCAACCTAGGAGAGTTTCCTGGAGTGCTAACAGTAACTGTGTTAAATTCATTTCAATGATCAGCAACAGATCCACCTTATGACATCTTCATATTAAATAAATGCTTCATAATAAATACCTTATTTGAGGCCGAGGGTTTTTCATATAGTTTAGCCAATGCTGACAATAAACCCTTTATTGTCATTTCCTTTGAAATATTAAAAGTTATCAACATCGCTAGGCATAGTCGTATTGTTCCAAGTGCCTTTCTATCAAGAATATCCCATTTTGTGTTTGTCATACTTGTCAGCTGCTTTGTCTTTTCGCTCAATGGTAGGTACAGATCTTTCTGATACAGATAATCTTCCATCTGCATATTCCACAGCTGATAGTTTTTTCCATTAAATTTTTCAACCCTAAACCTACCATCTTCCACCATTGCTCTCGATCGAACCAGGAACCCTTCTGTCCTGCACGTTTATCAGCCACATAGACCTTCGGCTTTGATACCACTTGTTAGAAAACTATATATTACAAAGAAATGGAACACATAAAATATATTGTAGAAATATAAACATAGAAAACACATGAAACAAGACAGACACATATATATGTGGTTCACCCAATTTGGGTTATGTCCATAGAGAAACAACTAGTCCTTCCTTTTATATTATCCAGCAAAATGAAGAGATACAACCTACAACAGATCCATTGTAATTCCCTATTCTCTCTCACACAATCTCCTCTCTCTTTCTCGCTCAGAACATAGATCTACATAGACGCAATAAAATTCCCTCATATATAGCGAGGGGTTGCCTTCTAGGGAAAAATACCA
The DNA here is from genome assembly GCA_031772625.1 of Pinus tabuliformis. NCBI lineage: Eukaryota > Viridiplantae > Streptophyta > Pinopsida > Pinales > Pinaceae > Pinus > Pinus tabuliformis. Next base: position 1,629,810,075 of record CM062804.1, on the reverse strand, counting down.
TAAATTAAACACAACTTCTACCGTCAGATCTCCGCCTAATGAACGGCCCAGATTGACTATGAAATTACAACATTTTACAAGGCAATTTTACATCTATTTTTAGCTTCGGGGGCGCTGCCACCGATCCCTCGCTTGGGGGGGGGCTCCAAATAATCATTTTTGCCCCCTGTGGACCCCCTAGTGGCGTACATTTTATGGGCAACACATTACGAACTAGGGTCCAATGCAACGATACCTCTGAATAAAGAAGACAATCAGGCTCCACACCCAACACATAGAATTGGCATATGAATCCTTATAAGCATGCCTATCACCAGCCAGTGACTCTATATACCCAATTTTACCTCATTCACCCAATGTAATAGGGATACATCGACAATATATAAAATAAGACATGACTTGGACACCCATTAGACCATACATAACTGATTTGACAAATTTTACAATACATACTTAACACCATGGGTCTCTCCATGAGAAATTTAGTAGTAAGATAAAATAATAAGAATACATGGATTTTACATCTATGCATACCTCCTATATGCATACCCAATATAATGATATAAAATAAGTGCATGGCATCAATGAGAAACAATACATGCTCCATACAGTATGAACAATGAAAAGACAATACATGGCATGTGCATCAAATAAAAGGACTCCATGAACAATGACATAAGCTCTCTATATGTAGCAATAATAATAGAAGTACAATACATAGCATGGATCTACTCAATATCTCAGCCATAAAAACCACATGCTCCACATAGGCATCTACAACATAACCATCTAATTGTATAACATGAATAACATGACATAGAAACTGCAACTTATACATCCTCATCATCATGAAGCAGTAAATCATCAATGAGTCTCAACAACAAGCAATATACTGTAATAGCACCAACTCTAACTCTAGGAAGCAAATCAACAAACACCAAATGTTTCACTGGTAGCAGATGAGACAATGTAACGCAAACTCTCCAACATCATTAATACATGGTCAAATATTCAATGTATCCAAGAAGCAATAATAGAGAGTTAATTTATGCATACGCAACAACAACATAAGATCTAAGAATATAGCACCATCAAAAACACATAAACTCATCATCTCCTTGACATCATGCTCTCAAAGTCAACTCACTCTCTCTCCCCTCATATAATGAGAGCAATAACAACATATCAATCTCTTAGACCAGAACATCATAGGAAACATACATACTCCCATGAAACTCAAACATCAACATACTCACTCCATGCATTAACAATAATATAAATCTAATCCAACTGACACAATAGCATAAGCTCATCACAACTCAGCCAACCAAAAACAAAACATATCAACATTAGCATGTATCTTACATCTAGAAACATAAGACATGAGTAATAAAATGCATACTCTAAATGAACTAACTCCAACACCCCATCATCTAATCTCCATGACAGCTCCTCATGCATTTCAATATATGACATGAATATGAAGAGAACTATCAATATACCAACTATGGCATACAAACATACTATCTCACAATATATGTTAGCAACAACAAAACCCAACTCAACATCTTTCCTACAACAAACTCATGTCAAGTAAGAAAATAACATGTTCCTCCACCATGAACTCAATCCCAACAATCTGCAACTCCATTAGGAAGCAAAAACGCTCCCCTTGAATTTGTCATTCTCCATCACACATTGACCAAGTGCATACGAACAAACACATGGTTGACATATCTTCAAAAATATCAATGGAAATTCAACATACAACTACTCCAAAGTTATCAGTAACAAGTATGGTTGATCCAACTAATATCAAACTAGAAATAAGAATAGATCAAAAATAAAAATAATACTTCAAACCTCATGAACTCCCCCTGAACACATGCATCTCTTTCCTACTATATAGATTTTTATTCATGCAATCTTTGTGACCTGGATGCACCTCTAATTATCTTCATACAACTTAGGATGCGGCCATATGCTCCCCCTGAGACCATGCAGGCTTCATTTCTTGGTGGAATTCCCTTGATGCTCCTTTCTCCCCCAAAATTCTTCTTATGTGGTTTGCCTTACATGTTCTTCTCTCTTTGACTTGTTCGCTTGTGACACATGAGAAGCTTGCAATCCTTGCCCTTATGGCCAAAATTATCACACACATAACACCTTATGTGACCAAGTATCTAAGGAATGGACTAGTATCTTCTTTTCATCTGATTTCTATTCCTTGCATGTGCCCTGCAGTCAATATCCCTATGGCCAAAATTGTTGCCTGAGAAAAAATAACCATAAAAAGGACTATTATATCTAACCATTGATGAAATTTATCACAAGTATAGTTTTATTTGCATGCATGCATGAGAGTGCTTATCCTTTGCATGCTCCTTTTCCTGAGAGGATTTGATCTCTTCACTACTGCAATTTATTGTTATATGTTCGCATTGTCAACAATTGTAGCATTTTCTCTTCCTTGACTTTCATTTGGTTTCTATTCTAGTAGGAACACGACTGTCCATTTCTCCTTCTTTTTCTTTCATGGTGCATGCTTCTTCTTGAAATCCCAAACCAGTCTTGATGAGAGGAGATCTTTGACTATTAAGAATTTCATCCAAGAATCTGGTACTCATCTCCAACTTTTGATATCGAGATAACTAATTATTTTCCTTTTCAAGCTCACATCTCAAGGAGGCTAATTCTGCTTCCAACTCCTTTTACTACTTGCTCATACCATTTTTTGATTTTCCTTCCTTCTTCCAGCTGAGTTTTCAAATCTGAAATTTCTTCTTTATAGGCACACTCCTTTTCATAAAAAAAATTCCAATAACATTTACTGATATTTATTCTTAGTTGTGATCCTTTTAATCTCCACTTCTTGGGCCATTACCTTGGATTTCTCTTCCAAACTTGCCAATACTTCATTTTTTTGTTGATATCTTCTTGTTGTCCCTCTAGAACATTATTTGATCCATCATTGTTATCACTAGTGATTTCATCTTCATCTTATGAGTGAGAGTGTGTTATATTCTTTCCAAGACTAGCCCCACGTGTGGGGGGGCCATAGGGGGGTGGATAGCCCCCCTATTTGTTGCGTCGGGCGCAACAGGGGGGGCGACAACCCCCCCTATCGAGGGGTTTGAGAGGGGTGGTAGCCCCCCTCTACAAGGTTCAGGGAAACGATCTGGGGAATTTTTTTTTGGACCCTATATTAGGTGGGCGGACCTACCTGTGGTTTTGTGAATGGTTTTCATACATGGTTTTGGGCATGATGGTTTTCTGCCCATGGTATTTTGTAGATCCGGTCAATGGAACTACGGTTATGTTCTAATATAGGGTTATGGATTGGGGTTTATGGATTCTTCAACATGTATATATATATATATATGTGTGTGTGTGTGTGTGTGTGTGTGTGTGTGTATTATAACATTGAAAGGAATATAATGAAAAATCAATCTGGTAGTCTCGATTTTGGGATGTAGGGGAAAAATCTCTATGTATATCTGTTTTATGTTTTATGCTCTTGTCATTATTTATTTTTTGTGTTTAGAATTCGTATGCAGGTAATTTATGTACGGGATTAAAACCTACAGAGTGGTGCTTGCATCTTCTTCTTGTGAGGAGACTTGATTTTCCACTGCTATAAGTGTGGAATCCTTTGCATTTTCCTTCTCATCAACATGTGAGTGGTAGGGTCCTTCATCCTTCTTTGAAATATGCAAGTTTCCTCCACAATACAAATTCTGCAACCTATCCAACATCTCTTTTGCAGTCTCACAATGTCTCACATAAATATTATCAGATCTTGAAATCCCATACAAAATAATATCTTTAGCCATATCATTAAATTCATCCTTTATTCCATAATCCACTGATAACAAAATATTTTCATCAAGAGACAAAAATACATATCTAATTTCACCTTCCATGTTGCAAATTTACCTCCATGAAGAATTGGAACTCCTTGTTGATCCATTTCAAGAAAAAAATTGAAAAATTTCTACCAATACTCCCCGAATATACTATCCAGTGATTAAGTTGTAACCAAGATCCCTACTCTAATACCAAAATTTAGAAATGTAGAGCACTACTGAGAGGGGGGTGAGTCAATAGTGAAGGAACTTATAAAACTTTCACCAATTAATTAATCCTTTAAACATTCACAAAATAAAACACATAAAGAGAGATCAAAGCATCAACCATAAGCATAAAACCATAAAAATATTCAACACATGAGACACAAATATTTTTGGTGGAAACCCCTCTAGGACAAAAAACCACCCTTGCTACTATTGTGTTGCTACTAGTTCTCTTATTAATCAAATCAAATCATTTACATCAATTTATCTAGCCTCCACTAGAAAGGAGAAACCACCCCTGTGTTCAGTATTGATGGCATCCACCAACTAGGATGTCTCTACTCACATGACTCTACAAGTCAACACTTGCTGAAAGAAACCACTTCCAACGAGCATTGGCTAGCTACTACTAGACTATCTACCACCATAGCTGGAGATACAACTCCCAAAATACTATTTTGTCAGCTACAACCAAATGGAGCCACCACCCCTGTCAAACTCTCGGAGCCACACTTTCATTCATTTTAAAATGGACTCCAAGGATAAATTCACAGCTCAACAACAACATATTAGTCTCCAGAAAAAATATAATCAATCAAAACAAACACTGCATAAAATAATTTGATAAACACATTAGAAACAACCCTCTCTGTAGTAGATAAATCTTCTCACAAACAAATGTTGCACACAAAAAATAATTTCGAGAATACATAAGCAGCTACCAGTCACTAAAAATATCTATAACTAATATCTACTTCATCTTCTCACTCTCTACATAAAATACTGGCTGAAATATGCTTCTTCTACATACTACAACTTTCACAAGTTGCTTCAGATTTTTTGGATAATGTCCCTCGCAACTTTCTCACTCTTCTCATCTCACAAACTCACTCAAAACATAACACAATCAATCCATCTATCATTGAGCCGTCTCCAATATATAGATCATCTGAAGTGATTAACTCAATAATTACCAAAAAATACTTAGCTCAACGAATATTTGTTCATACACTCCATCCTTGAATTGATCTACCACTATCTCCATTGAATGTGAGAGTTATTTCCACTTTAACCACCCTCTATATGATGGTTAACTTTTTCAGACATTGTTATGAAAAATTATGAATAAAATAACAATAAAAACACATAAAATACTTGAGATGCGCGAGGAATGCGGAGAAAAACACCTTTGGGCCACAACAGTAGGGATAACACTAGCAGATCTCGGCTACAGTCATAGGAGAAGCACTAGTAGATCTTGGTTGAAGGGTTACAACCACACCCATGACACTCTCCCCCAGTGACTGTGGTAGAGCATAAGGAAATTCAATTCCTTTCAACCCAAAATCCTTCCAAGTTTCTCCACTACTTCACCACCTATACAACCTTCAAGACATCAATAACATGCTCTGCAACTGATAACACAAGCCAAAAACCTTTGCAAAAAGTTAGGGACATAAAGACCTAGTCTGCGAAACTCCTCAACAGGATCTACATCTCAAACACTTGTAACAACATTATCAACCTGTCCAACTACCTCCAACACCTATAGAAACATCATCAAATTGTCCAACTACCTCCTTTAGTTTCTGCACTAGCTAGGCATATCCTGCACTAGGTCATAACCATGCTGACATCAATGCCAACTAACAAATCCAATAGCAACAAACCAATACCTCTGCACAATGTCAGCAAGAGAATCACTGCAACAAACCAAACACTCATCACAATCATAAGGAGGACTACGATCATCAAGTTGACATAAAGCATATGAAAAATGATATCAATAACTTGTTCACATTAGTGCCAACACTACAATGCCAAAAACTCCTTTAATTCTACCCTCTGATTTTTCCTCCATAATTAGTCTACTCAATCCTTCAATGATGAGTAAAAAAAGAAAAGGTGATAAGGGACGACCTTGAAAAATGCCACATCATTAGGGGAATTTTGAAGTCTAAAATGAGCCTCCTAAGAAAAATGTACAATCAAAATAAACTTTATAAGAACCAATAGGATTCAATATGATGATGTCAACCATGGGGGATGATTCACGATTTTTGGAGTAAAAAAGTAATCAGATTAAAAAATAATAAAATAATAAAATTTCTTTTTCAACTCATATTTTCAACTTATCTCCCTAAGGTTTTACTCAAATTTTGAGCAGGTGTAATCATTAGATGCAAAATTTAACTCCCCATCCAAAGAGTACCCATGTTGCATACTTTTGATGGACCCTGCTACACGACAAATGAGAAATACATGAAAAAACGTGATTGCAAACACGTTTTTCATGTATTTCCCCGTTTTAATGTAGCAAGTCCATAGAAAGTATTCAACATGGGTACTCCTTGGATGAAGAATCAAATTATGCATCCAACGAGTGTTTCTGATCAGAATTTGAGTAAACCCATAGGGAGATAAGTTGAAAATAGGAGTTGAAAAAATAGTTTTTTCTCTTTTCCCTCTAAAATTTGATGATGCAATCTAATTTTATTTTATTATTTCCACTATTATTTTATAATTTCCTTAGGAGGCCCATTTTAGACCTCAAAAATCCCCTAATGGAAGCTCTGAAAAACTCGTATCGCTCACCACTAAGCAAAAAAACATAATTGAATGATCTCACATATCCCATTATACAGGAAACCACATCAAACTGTAAACTAATATGAAGCAAGACTAGTGTGAGAAAGGACCAAACCAATTTATCATATTCTTTCCTCAGGTCAGTATTCATCATAACAACTAGATACATCTACATTTAATGGATTGCATAGCTTCTTGATCCAATCCAAGAGAATCATGGATCTATCTATTAAATAAAAAACCAAATTTGGCCAAAGACATGATTTGACAAGCCAATCTTCAACCTTTTAACTATCACCTTTGAAATGATTTTATATGAAGTGTTGCACAAATCTATCAGTTGATAATCACTAAAAGTCTCGAGCTCCACTAATTTTGGGATTAATAAAATGAAGGTTTCATTGAGATTACCAAAAACAAACCCCCTTCTCCTGGACTCCTCAAACACCTCCATAGTTTCCCTTCCATAATATTAATAAAACCCAAAACAACTCCACATACCAGCCATGAGGCCTTGGACTCTTGTCCTCGGGTATCCTCTTCAAGATATTTAGGACCTCCTCCTTATAAACAAGAATATCTATCCAAGTTGATTCTTCATCACAAAAATCCTTTGGTAGGACCTGATTACTCTCATCTGATAAACTATATTAGTATGGTCATCATCCTTAAACAAAATTTTCAAATAAAGAAACTCCTTTCTTCACGATATCCCCATATGAAGATAGAGACCAAGTGCCATCATTAGGGGAATTTTGAGGTCTAAAATAGGCTTATTAAGGAAAACAATAATATAATGATTAAAATAATAGGATAAGAGATGATCTTTTAAGGAAAAAGAAAGGTAACTACTTTTTTTATTGTGTTTTCAACTTATCTCCTTGTAGGTTTACTCAAATGTCAATCATAGACATGCATTGGATGCAAAATTAAATTACACATCCAACAAGTACCCACTCTAAATAGTTTTGAGTAGACAAAAAAAATGAAAATACATGAAAAATACATGTTGAACATCTTTTTTCATGTATTTTATTTTTCTCAGTGTGGGTCTACTAAGAAGTATACAAAGTGGGTACTCATTGGATGTGGAAATTAATTTTGCATCCAACAAGTGTATAAACTTGTCATTTAACTAAACCTATAAGGATATCAACCAAAAATACAATTAAAATAGATATAGGAACAAACATGTACGTCGACGATGCACCTTTTCGACTTTTCTATATTAATGATGAAAAGGATGGATTGAAGATCAAGGAAGGGTCAAGGCTTGGGGGCCCCATCAAGGATTGAAGATCAAAGTAAGAAGATAAAGGAAGGATTGGGAAGGCTTAAGGTTTAGGGGCCCCCAGCATAGCATATGAAAGACGTTCGTGGAGCCCTCCTTCCATACGCCGCCCCCAAACCCCCCGCCCACGGTATCAGCTTGTAAGGTAGTTTTTATGGCGGGCTTTGCTATCGCCGACCCAAGCCCACTACTAGTTACGTGTCACTCATTGCCGGCTCCCCACCCACCGGGGTTGGGCAGCTTCCCGACTGAATAGCCGAGTGGCTCAATCAAATGGGCGGGGTTGGATGGATGGCTTGTAAGGTTCAAAACCCTCCCAGGTCCTAAAAGTTTGAGGGGAATAAATAGTAGGTCCTGGTAAATCCTTCTTTATAAGGTAAGGGTACTTTTCTTTCTTCCCCTCAAGGAGCTCAGGCTTTGAGGGGAAGTAATATAGGACTTGTGCCGGTCTTATTTGACTTCCTCTCCCCTCGTTCAGTCATTAGGTCATAGATTAACAAGCTATCTTCCCGTTCATGGATCCTAGCCAGAAGCGACATAGGAATTATAAAAAGCCTTATCTTCTTCTAGCCTTATCGCTTCTCAAGGCCTTTATCTTCTTCCCTGACTCTTTCTAGACCAAAGCTTTGAACTCACAAAACTTTGTGAAAGTTTGGTCCTTGTTCTGCATGAAATAAATCTAGCATTTACGAGAACAGTCATCAATGAAAATCACATAATACCTTTGCTTCGTTGTGGATGCCGTCGAGAATGGTCTACACACATCAGTATGAACTTGCTCTAAGATAGCCTCTGCTTGACTGTCTCGATCATGAAAGGAATACTTGGTGTACTTTCCCAAGGTATAACCTTTGCATGTGTCAACTTTCTCAAGTTTACCTTTGGGAAGTCTTGTTGATGTCTGTTGCATTATCTTCAAAGCCCCATGATGCAAATGGCCCAACTGCCTATGCCACAACTCACCAATGTCTTGGCTTTGCCCTTTTTTTTCTTTCGTACTCAATGCTGCACAATCATCTACCTCTAGTTTATAGGGATTCTTCACCTGAATCCCTATCCTCTTAGTTTGACCCATGTCTATGTGTCTTAGGAACGCCTTTCCTTTATTGAAGACAACATCGTAGCCTTTGTCCTCCAACATCGTGACCGATACCAAATTCTTCTACAGTCTAGGCACATACATCACATTTGTCAAGGTGAGAGGAGCTCCATGCTCCCTTTAAAAAGCAACCATGCCCACTCCTAAAACATTACACCTTCCGTTGTCACCCATCTCTATGCGCATCTTGAGGTCTTTCTCCTCCAAGGCACTGAATAACTTTTTATCACCAGTCATGTGGAATGAGGCTTCACAGTCAAGATACCAGACACAACCCATCATCAATGACACCATGCATGCGATGAGGGTAAAGTCCATTTCGAACTGAGAATCTAATGCCTCACCTTCCGATCCTTCTGAGGATCCCTTCTTGGACTTCTTCGATGGACAATTAGTCACATAATGTCCCATCTTGTGACAATTAAAGCATCTTACTTTAGACATGTCACCCTTCTTCCCTCCATGAGAAGAATTCGATTTGGAATTGGAAGCCTTCCCCTTCCCTTTCCTCGCCTTACTTGCTAAGGCTAGATTTTCTTCATCATCATTCTTGGATGAAGAACCATCTTGTGTTCTCCTCTTGATCTCCTCCTGCATAAGATCCGACCACAGTCGTTCCCAATCCGAAAGTTTCTCCCTTCCATTCACAGATTCCTGGTAGCTATTCCAACTCTTTGGAAGGCCAAGGAGAGCGAGACTCACCATATCATCATTGGTAGTAGTTATTCCCACACTACCAAGCTCATCTCTACAGGTGGTGAGCTTTTTCAGATATGTGGAAATAGTATCGCCCTTCTCCATCTTGATTCTTCGAAGCTTATCCTTGAGCACTAATTTCCTCTGGTCGCTATTGTTCTGGTAGAGGTCCTTCAATGTCTTCCACATTGAAAATGGACTATCCTTCCCATGGAGACTCGAGACAATATGGTCTCGAACTCCCTCAAGGATGATATGTCTCACCTTCGCCACACACTTATTCCGCTCAACCAACTCTTGTGCATTAGTTGAAGCTAGCTTTTGGATTTCTTGATCAATGAATTCCTTCAAGCCATTTTCTTCTAATATAGCCTCCATTCTATCTTTCCATGATATGTAATTCAAGCTACCTTCCAAGGCATACTCGAGTCTCAAGCCATAGAATTCCATTGGTCAACCTTGAAGTATGATATGAATTCGATTTGCACCTGCAACCCCAAACTTCAAACTTTGAATTCTCTTCTCAGTATACTGTTCACAGCTCCAATACCATGTATAATTTTCTACAAATCTTGCTCTGATACCATGTAGAAAACCTTATGTAGGTTAGCCCGATAATGCAATATAAATCAAAGCAGAATACTATAACGTACTTCTACTATCAATTTGTAGAAGCTTAAATATCGAGTTGAACAATATAACTAGAAGAAGAAGAATCAATGCACAATACACATGAAAATACTTTGGGAAAAACCTCAGCTAAAAACTCCACTATCTGTATTATCATACAAGGTGGAAATACATAGGAATTATACAAAGTCTTAGCTCTCACAACTAGCCAACTCTCAGTACAATCCTCACATATGCTCACAAGAAATCTTGGCTTCTCTCTAGCCTTCCTCTCTACCCTCCAAGCTCCTATTTCCTTGTATTGTTCCTTGTGGATGATTCTCCTGTTACCCAATGGAACACTTCCCTCTCACACACTTTAAAACTGCGCAATCCTCAAGGATGAATTCCTTGACTGCATGCATGAGTTTTCTCTATAAGAAAACACATGCGACTGATAGTACATTGTAATAGACATGCATGAGTTTCTGATGAGGGAATCTTCAATTAACTGGAGTAGTACTAGTTAAGTGCATTAATGCATCAAATGACCGTTAACTCACCATTAGTTCCTCAAACAGTTTGGAACTAATTTAACTGGACTTAACTCAGTAAACTAACTTAACTAATTACAACTCAAATATAACTCAATCTTATCTCTTAATTTAAGGGATAACTCTTGCATGACTTCAGAAAGACTTCTAACATGAATTTCTCCAACTAATTAATTTAAAATTAATTAATTAATTATTTCCAAGTAGCTGTTAAGACTAAATTCAATTTTAATTCACAATTTAATTCAAGGAAAAATTAAATTGGAATATTCTTGTTTCCATATTTCAACACATAGATGGGTTCAGGCTAACCACTAACCAAGGGAATGCTTAGGGTTCTGTCTCTGGCTAGAACTTTGAAATTGGTATGGAAGGTTGTGGCTCAGGTTCACTTGATGTGGCTTGGAAGCTTGTAGATGACCATCGCTTTCCCCCGTATAAAATACAGGGTGAGAAGATGAAGAGATCTCAACTGCAAGACTTTTCAATATTCAAGAACAAATCTTGTTGTATGAGAGATATATCTTCTTGGTTGTTCAAGCCAATTGCCAAGAAGTGATCCATCCAAGGTGAATCTTTGTTCTTGCAAGCGGTTTGTTTTTGAAGAATTTGTTTGAAGAATGAGTGGTTTTATGACAATGCTCACATGGATAAAGATCAAAATAGTGATCTTTCATATAGCCAACTCGGTCACAATGTTGGCATTTAACAACTTTTGGCTGCGAATGTGGATGAGAATAATATTGAACATGTGAAGGTGGACCGCCATGAAGAAACCCAACACTTTGAAATTGAATGGGCTTGGAATAGTCTAGAATATGAAACGACACATCCTTATCATATCCAAGACAAGTTTTGTGCTTGTTATGGACAAACTCTTCCCAAGGTATGATGATGGGTTTGGGAAGTGAAGATTGAACTATTGCATCTGCATGCAAATTTTCTCCTTCATTGGACATTGAATGAACTTCAACTTTATATTATTGGTGTTGATGGGATTTTGTCTTAATGTTCGGAACATAAACTGATTTAGAATGAAAACTCTTATGTTTTAATTCTTCTCTCTGAAGCTGAGATTCAATATAAAAAAAAAAATCTTTTTTTTTCTTTCTTATGCATATTGTAGACAAATTTAAATATCAGAAATAACGTCTTTGCTAATTTTAATGGTGATTTCAATAGTAGACACAATTAGAGTTTTTAATAACTCTAATAAATTCTCAATTTTAGGCATTTAAACTCCAAAACGTTTTTTGCAAATCCACCTTAAGTTTTTGCGACAGTAATAGTTAATCCTTTTCTTTTGCTTTTTTTAGCACAATTCTTCAACCACGAACCAATGGTAGAAGTTGGCGCAAGTATGTCTCTTTACACCATTAAATGGGAATGTAACCCTATGAACAAAGACTTCATAATAATCTAATCACCATTCGGTAGCAATGAGAATAAGATACAATCATCTTACGATTTCCAAGCATTATTCATACTAAGAGGTAACAATATTCATCTCACCACAATTGCTCACTCACTAGGGTCTATTGATGCTCATATTTTTCATCATATTAGTCAATGTCCTTACCTAATGCTGCAATGAATTTTAATAAAGTTAAAAATATACCTTTTCCAAGCTCGTGAATGACCTTTAGGACTTTCCACTAATGCAGCAACCTTTGTCCCTCACTTAATAAGTCGGAGTTACAAACTCCAAATGAGCCTCAACCACCAAGAATTTGTGTATGGATTGAGCTAGAGTGTACGGATCAAGCTTGAGTGAGGTAGTGCTATTTGTAGAGCCAAAAGGAAGGAAACCTTTTTATTTTTCTTTATTTTCATTCCAAGAAAAAAACAAATCACTGAAAGGTAGAATGAATGGCCACATAATACCAAGCCATGCCTATGTAAGAAGTAGAACAAATGAAACAGCAGTCACATGCAATAGCCAACTTTTAAATAATTATTTTGTAGTGTGGTGTATTGGTAGGGATGCCTCTCTCTAACTCTATGTAGGGGCTTTTAAAGCTAAGTAAAGGACTAGAGGTAATAACTTTGTAATAACACAGGAGATAACTCAACGTTGCAGGTGGAATATGGATGGGGGAGAAATCGGAGCAACCGAGGTGCAAGGGTGGACGGGCACCGTAGGGATCAAAGTATTTTATAGTCAGAGATGATCGTATGACTCATTGCAGTGAATTGAATGGAGCCGACTGTGGATCAACCGAGGTGTCAAGGTTGCAGGAGTGTAGGTATGGACGATCGATTGTGGGTATGGAGTCGACGAGTCCAGTGAGAGGAGTCGATGGTGTAGAGAGGTATTCCACGGGAGAGTGAAGACATGCGGAGTGATTAACATGGAGGGAGGCATTATATAAACTATGCTATAGTGTTCAATCCTTGGTCATATTTTACACAATCAAATGGAAAGGGGAGAGGTGGTGAGTGTTGGTTGCTCGAATTGTTTACTTATCAAACAGTCGAGTACCACATTGAATTGTCAACCCAGGAAAGTCCTTTTATTTCAAAGGTGACCTTGTACTGTATGCACTTAATTCTAAAAGTATTAAAAGCTGTAGTATGAATAAATCTACTTTTTATCAAACCCTTACTCTGTGTTACAGCAGTTATGATCTATTGCAGAAATGAAATGAAAACAATAAACTAAAGGTAACAAATCTGCTGAAAGAAATGATGGCTGTCTTGTAATAGAGGATCAGGACCCTATCCTCAGGGTAAGGATGTTCAGCACCTGCCCCTGTGATCAATCTGCCAATGCACACTGCAATTCCTAATCACCGGCGACACACTCTTTTACAGCGCCAATTGATTAAGGAAACAGAGTATCAGCAAAGGAAAATATCAGAAGCAATGCCACACAAAAGTCACACACACACACTCAACAGAAAAGAAATGGGTGAATCTTGTGAAGAAGGTGGGCCCTATCCCTCTCACAAGATTCCCCAGGACACATATACTAGGTGAAAATGCTCAGAATAATGCTTTATTCATCTGCCAAAATGTCAAGTTACAACAAAAGTTCAGACTTGCTCTGTAATACAATATCCCTGTAACTACCCCCCTTCCCTAATGTAGATGTCTCCTCTTTATAGAGGAGACATCTATTACAATAGATTGTCGTTACCCATTTAGTTGACCCTTTTGTACAAAAATAGGAAATTGGTTCTTGTTACAGCATGTTGTTACAACAGTATGTAATTTTATCATTTTTGTTAATCGGATCCTTTTGCTGTTGCAAAGATGATAGATTTTGACCGTCCCTTTGAGATCTCGTACAATCCTTGTCTGTTCCATCATTGTTGCTGATCCAGTAGATCTTAACTGTTCACGTGAAATTCTCGTGCTGCTCCTGGTGTTCCAATATCTGCGACTGTGTTTTGTCAATTTTGGACAGTGGCTGATCATGCTATATCAACATGTGCAACGTATTATTCTGGCTGCTTCAGACGGTTACTGATCCTGTTGGGCAATTGTTGTTCCAGATGTCTCGACCTTTTGCAAAATGAGGATTTACTCGGTTTAGTCAGTTGTTGTTTGTGGTGTTCCAGCAACTGTGAATTATAATTCTGCAGGCTTTAAACAACTTAGTCAACTTCCAAGGATTAATTATAAAGATAACATGAATATGTGTTGAATAATTAAACTTATAGTAATGAGGAGAGTTACTTCATACCTTTGGAATAGTTAGGTCAAAATATTATCAAGGCTTTCAACTTATGGGCTAAAGAGAGTAATATAGTAACAAAATACAAGGTCAAAAGTAGACAATATGGAGTCCTAACATCCCCCCCAGCGGAAACGGTTGCATGTCCTCATGCAACGTTTATTCTGAATCGGAGTCAGAATACTGGGATGAAGAGTGTAAGTTGTTGATACAGTAGCTAAAGAAGGTGTTGTCCATCTTACTTCTGAACCCACAGACATTCTGTATTTGCTGCCATACTGGCACGTCCTCCTTTTTGGTCAGTTTGCAATGAGCCTTATATTGCTGACCAGGTATCCATAAGAGCGGAAAATGAAAACAATACCCAATCCACTTTTCAGCACACTGTTCCATACATCTGACATAATAGGGTATTCGTGACATTGCTACTGGAAGATTGAGGGGATTGTAAGGATGATATTCCTGTCTCTCTTTCAGACAATGCTCCCAAAATAAATTGTTTGCTTTGATGGCCAGATCTCCCTTTGTTTTCACATAATGCTGGCAGTCCTGTAAGACTGCTGTTTGTAGTTGCCTCATATGATCAAGCATGTCGGGTTTAGTCAGATTCTGTTGATGTTGTGCAATAAAGAGGGCTGCATTCCGTGGTTCACTTCGAATCCAGAGGAGGCAATTCTGCTCATTATGTGTTGCAGACATAAAAGCATTTTTCCAGGTGAGTTGGTTGGCAAGGAAAGAGATGAAAGCCCTTATTTGGATATCACCAGCGATGGGGAGTATATTCATCACTCTATCTTCAGGCATAGCCTCATTGTGAAGATAGAGTTCACAGAGCAAATTTTGATCATTATTTGGTGCTTCTGTGAATGTTTCAATAAATTGATCAGGTCTAGCAACTTGATAAGGTCTTCCATCTTTGATTGCCTTTATTTGTAAGAACGCTAAGCGTTCTCTTAAAAATGCTGCATAGTTGAAAGAGGGTTTTCTTGTAGCCAGTACCCTCTGGACCAGGTCAAAAATATTGGATAGCCTTTCTTTTAATTTCCTGTTTTCTTTGCGTTGAGCTCAGAACTGTTCAAGTGCATCCCAGTTTTTGTATGCATAGCTGAACCAGGTTGACTTTTGCTGTTGGAATGCTTTCCCTTGTGAAAGCTCATATTCTGTTCTCCATGTATCCTTTAGTTCTTGAAAACTAAAGGTCTCAGTATGAGCATTGCTGACACTGGGAGATTCAGTCTGTGTAAAGGCATCAGTAAAGGATTTCTGTTCTGTAATGGTTCGGATAGGCCGGGGTGGTTTTATATCCTTCTCTACAATTCTTGAGGGGCCTGCTGGTTCTTGTGTAGCAGCAGGTTGTTCTGTTTCTTGTTTTTCCATTCTTAGAGGGCCTGCTGGTTCTTGTGTAACAGCAGGTTTTTCTGTTTTGACTACAACAGGGGGAGTTTGTGAGCTGGTTCCAGCCATCGGAACTTCGACTATCTTGTATCCCGCCTGAGTGTAAAGCTCACCACACTCACTGCACATGTATTCATTGTATTGGCTCTTTTCGGCTGCAGAGGCTACCCGTGCTAAGGTGTGCAGATTGAATTCATTTTGATAAGATTCCTTAACCATTATTATCTCCTGCTGATAATCCTTAATTTGAGACTTTAAAAACTCAATTTCTTCCTGCAGGGAGGCTAAAGTGGGCGGGGCTTGTGTATCTGCAGATTCTAGTGGAGGCGGGGGTTGTTGTTCATCATTAATTTGGTCATGGCATCCCAAACAAGTGGTTCTTGTGTATCACCTGTTGGGTCAGTGGCTGGTTGTTGTGTATCAGCCACATGCAGGTCATTATCTTCTTGTTCCCCAATAGGTGTTTCTTGTGTTTCACCTGTTGGGTCAGTGGCTGGTTCTTGTGTAACAGCCACTTGCCCAATATCATCTTGGGTGTCTATTTTGGATTTTTCGGCAGCTGGTTCTTGTTTAGCAGCTGCCTCTTTTGAAGAAAATAATGTCACAAGACTGTCAATGCTCTGCATTTCAGCCGCAGAGGGTGAGGGAGATGAATGCTCAGGGCTTGTTAGGATGCGGGATTTCAGGATGATGGATGGGGAACTAGGAGTAATGGTTTCAATTGCTACAGACGATCCTGTGCGTCGTCTTGGTAAGGAGACAGGAAAATCAGTGATTTTTCTCTTGCCACTACTTTCTTTTAAAATAGGAGAACTATCGGCAATAACAGCTTCTTTAAGTGAAGCCCTGGTTCTTCTTCTTTTTGGTGGGGTTACAATTTCCTGCTGCTTTTTCGTTTTGCGAAAGATGATGGGTTTATTATCATCGGAATCATCAGTGGAAATATGGAGTACAGGGGTGGATGGTTGAGCTTCATTGGGGGATGGGGTCCTCTGCAGGGGTGTTTCTGCTGCTGATTGTTGATTTTCAGCCGCCTGTTGGGAAATTTCTTGGGATATTTGCTCTGATTGCTGGGGAATTTCCTGGGGTATTTGCTCTGATTGTTGGGGAATTTCCTGGGGTATTTGCTCTGGAGGATTAACGAGGGGGGTGGGTGGTTTAGAGCAAAGCCTCTATTTATCAAAAGTTGGGCTAAGCGATGGTGTTTCAGGGAAAGGAGCTGATGCTTTGCATTTACAGTATAACGTGACATATTTTTTAGACAACCCAATAGATAATAAGGCATATTTATTAACTGACCATGCCTCAAATGATTTAACAAAACGAAGTCGTGTTGGTAAATTACCTGATAATGACCTTCGCATGTCAAATATTTCTTAACGAACTCCGAAACCTTTGGCCACGGTGGTGGCAATGACCGAAGTGCGACCCCTCTGCCTTTGGCTTCGACATGTTCGTCCGGTAGGAGAAAGTCTTGTTGTGAATTCAGAATAAGATGTTTTCTACTAAACCAGCGCGTACCATTGGTTGGTAACCCGGAGACTTGGGCTATAGCTTCTTCTGTCACCGGAATTTGCACTCCCTGGACGATGGAAAATCCTTCTCTTAAGTTGCATGCGAACTCTAGAACTTGCTGTGAGTTAAAATCCGGCAGTCTTCTGAAATATTCTACCCATCCTGCTTGAAGAAAAATCTGATAGGTTTTCGGGTAGAGTTCCAGCAATACTGTTGAACCAGGTTCATACGTAATTAGATTTCCTCCCATATTTGCTAGTTCAGACACAAACACAGTATAGAGCCGAGTATCCGAGATCGAGACAGAGTAAACCATTGCTAATGAGGTTATGACACGGTATAGTACAGTCGAGGTGAGTTAGATAATACCGGGAGAATTAGGGGCGGCGGTGGTTGACGTGTTTTGTTATCATAACAATATATTGGTAATCCCCCCAAAATCCACGGTCGAATGACCTGATTGTTAGTACAATGATTTCGGTAGTCATATCAACATCTCCACATTAACTATAATTTAATACCCACACTTAAACATGCGTACCTTTATATTTACCTTTAGTTGTTTGCGTCATAAAGTCTTATCTTGTCTTTTGCTAGATCAATAATAATTAAAAAAGGGTCTAAACTTATAAAAATACGGGCGGTCTTTATTATTGGTAGGAATTGATAATAGGGAAATGTAATTATCGGGGTGCATGACTGGTTCCTTTGATGATGAATGATATGTTCCATTAGAATAATGGTTCATTTTTCGGGAACACCAATAAGGAGGTTGATAAAAGAATGAAAAAGATTGGTGTTAAGCATTAGAATATAGTGCTTCGGCAATGGGAAATGGTGTTGCAACGGAAAGTGGTGTTGCAGCAACGGGAAAATAGTGTTGCAATGGGAAGTGGTGTTGGGAAAATGGCGTTGCAACGAGAAGTGGTGTTGCAGCAACAGGAAGTGGAAAGTGGTGTTGCAGCAACAGGAAGTGGAAAGTGGTGTTGCAGCAACAAGAAGTGGTGTTGTAGCAACAGGGAGTGGTGTTGCAGCAACGGGAAAATGGGAGAGAAACGATTTATGATCTGAAAGATGTTCCCAGGCTGCAAAGTGATTCTTTTAGAATTTTCGTTCTCAACGATCCTTCGAAACTAAAATCTGCAAAATAATTAATTGTAACATGGCAACACTTGACAGGGATTATTAGTTCGAAAAAGAATCTAATCTAAAAAAATAAATACATAAACAGGAAATTAAGTGCAATGAGGAATAGCAGACTCCCCCAAAAAGGTATAGTGTATCTCTATCATGCAAGTGGCTTTGAAATCCTCCTTAGAAATAGACCGTTGATACAAACGGAGTCGATACCCATTCACTAATAATGGTGTTCTACTATCATCAATCATTAAGAGTCTGACTGTTTCATTTGGAAAAACAACATCTACTTCATAAGGTCCTAGCCACCTTGTTCTTAATTTCCCTTGAAAGTTTTCAAAACGGGAGTCGTACAGTAAGGCCCAGTTACCTTTTTGGAACTGCTTGTGCTTAATAATTTTGTCATGCCACCTAGTTCTTTGTTGTTGTATCATGGTTGTCTGATGGATGGCATCCAATCTTTTTTCATCCAATTCCTGAAGCTGCTGCAACCTGGCTGTTTGTGCATCTGTCAAATCAAGGTTAACAGCTAAAGCAGTCCTTAAGGTTTTAATCTCAAATTCCACAGGAAAAACAACATTTTTACCATAGACCAATTCATAGGGTGAAAAACTGGTAGTATTTCTCCAAGTGGTTCTGTAAGCCCATAATGCCTCAGGCAACCTTTGAAACCAATCCCTCCTATTCTCCTTGACTGTCTTTGTTAAAATGGCTTCTATGACTTTGTTTGTACTTTCTACTTGCCCATTTGCTTGGGGGTGATAAGGTGTAGTCATCTTATGCTTAATGTGATATTTCTGAAGCATATCTTTGAAGCCATGAGAATTAAAAGGAGGTCCTCCATCTGTGACTAGCTCTCTAGGCAAACCAAACCTAACAAAGATTTCTTCAAATAAAAAATTTAGCACAGATTCTTCATTAGCTTTGATAAGTGCCTTAGCTTCTACCCACTTAGTCATATAGTCTGTGCAAACCAGTATATAAACTCTTTGATTGGATGGAGAATTGATGGGACCTATAAAATCTAGCGCCCATCTTTCAAAAGGTTCAAGTATTACTTGGGGATTAAGAAGCATTTCATCCCTATGATTAGGCTGGCCCATTCTCTAACAGCTATCGCAAGCCTTGACATATTTCTTTGCATCCTTAAAAAGTGACGGCCAATAGTAACCCATTCTGAGAACTTTATGTGCTGTCCTTTTGTATGCAAAATGCCCTCCACAAGGGCCATCGTGGCAACCCTTTAGTATATCATAGACTTCATCTTCTCTGATGCATCTTCGAATTTCCTGATCAAGTCCTGTATGAAAGAGACACCCACTTATCCAGCTGTACCTAGCACTTTGTTGAACGATCTTCCTTTTCTCTCTGTGCGATAGATGTGATGGTAGTTTTCCTGCAACTAAATAATTGGCAATGTCTGCATACCAAGGTGAGTGAGCAGATACTGCAAATAAGTATTCATCAGGAAAAGAATCATCTACTGGAATGTTTTCATCAGTCTTTAATCGGGAAAGAAAATCAGCAACTACATTTTCTTTACCTGGCCGATCTACAATTGTGATATCAAATTCTTGTAATAATAATAACCATCTGGTAACTCGAGCATTTGTAACTGATTTGTTCATTAAATATTTAATGGCCGAGTGATCAGTGTGCACAAAAGTAGTATAGCCAGTAATGTAATGTCGAAACTTGTTAATAGCATAAATGACTGCTAAGAATTCTTTCTCGGTGACCGTATAATTAAGTTCAGCAGGGGTCATATTTTTACTAATAAAATAGATTGCATAGGGAAGATTGTTCTCTTCTTGACCCAAGACAGCTCCTATTGCAATGTCTGAAGCATCAGAGGATATATGAAAGGGGAGTGCCCAATCAGGTCCTCTTAAAATGGGAGTTGTAGACAATTGATGTTTGAGTTCATTAAATGCTTTTTGACAATCATCAGTCCACTTAAATCCAACATTTTTCATAAGTAACACAAACAA
This sequence comes from Pinus tabuliformis, assembly GCA_031772625.1. Lineage (NCBI taxonomy): Eukaryota > Viridiplantae > Streptophyta > Pinopsida > Pinales > Pinaceae > Pinus > Pinus tabuliformis. The sequence goes on along the minus strand of CM062804.1, from coordinate 1,629,789,447 downwards.
GGGAGAAGCTATTTTAGAAAATTCTTTGATAAATATTCTATAATATCCAGCATGTCCTAAAAAACTTCTTACATCAATTTGTGTTTTTGGGATAGGCAAAGTCTGAATTACTTGTACCTTAGCTGGATCAACTTGAATTCCTAGGAATGAAATGAAGTGTCCTAAAACAATACCTTGATTCATCATCATATGGCATTTTTCAGTACTTAAGGCAAGATGTGCTTCTATACATCTTTTGAGTACTTTTTCAAGATTTTGTAAGGCATCTTCAAAAGTCACACCATAAGGAGTAAAGTCATCCATAAATATCTCTAAGGAATCATTAAGCATATCAGAAAAAATTCCTATCACTGCCCTTTGAAATGTTGTTGGGGCATTACATAGTCCAAATGGAAGAACTTTATAGGCAAAAGTTCCCCAGGGGCTAGTAAAAGTGGTCTTGCCTTGATCTTGGGGTGCAATCTTGATCTGATTATAACCACTAAACCCATCCAAAAAGGAAAAGAACCTCTTACCTGCCAAATTATCTAGCACCTGATCAATAAATGGTAAGGGAAAATGATCTTTCTGAGTAGCCTTATTCAGAGCTCTATAGTCCACACATACTCGCCATTTTCCATTTTTCTTAGGTACTATCACTAATGGTGAAACCCATTCGCTATCAGATATAGGATATATGAATCTTGCATTCAACAGTTTTTGAAGTTCCTCTTTCATGATTTCCCTTAGATTGGGATTCATTCGTCGTTGGGGTTGGCAGACTGGGCGGGACCCTTCTTTAATATAAATTCGGTGAGTACATAATTCAGAAGAAATTCCCTTCATATCTGTGTAATCCCATGCAAATGCTTGTTTATTTTCATGGAGTAACTTCATTAATTGTTGTGTTTCAGCGTCTGTTAGGTTAGGGTTTATATTTAATGTTTTGCCAGGCTCAATTTCGACTGCTATACTTTTGGAGGGAGTTTCAGCTAATGTCGGAGACAGTTTTTCAGTTTTGAAATTCTGTTGTGATTCAGATTCCAAGATTGCAGTCAAGTGGTCATGTAATTCAGAGTTAACCGAAGAAGGTTCAGAAAAAAAACTACTAATGAATTCATCTTCGGTAGAATTTTTAAAAGTTAGGGCTTGTCTGACAGTCAAAATGGGTTGAGTTTCATCATCCTCATAATCTAACCATACTGAATTATCATTGTTGATCATAGGTGTGGCATGAGGGTACAGAGTAAGCTGCTTGGTTTCAGATCCATTAGAGATTGTCATTGATCCTGACCTACAGCTGATGAAGGCATCTGCTGTAGCCAGCCAAGGCCTTCCTAAAATCAATGGATGACCCCCCAACTTATTTTTGGTCTGTAATACGACAAAATCAGCTGGGTAGTTCCAAGATTCTACTGAAATTATCAGGTCTTCAATGACTCCTTCTGGTTTAATTGTGGAGCGGTCAGCTAGCTCTAGAATGGTTGGGGTTTCCCTAATAAAAAATTTTAACTGCAATAACTGTGTTGTTTCAAGTGTCATGATGTTTATTGCAGCACCGAGATCTACCAGAACTCTAGAGACAAAGGTTTTACCAACCTGGACTGTAACTGTAGGGTGACCAGGGTCACCATATTTTACAGGGGGGTTTTTTTCTGACATGAGAGCAGCTAGATCACCCATCACATGAACTGTGAGGGGGTCTTTAGCTTTTCTTCCAGGTTTCTTAATATAAATATCTTTAACAGTTCTAGCATAAATCAGTACATCTCTTAATGCTTGTAAAAGTGGAATTTTAACATACAAATTTTGTAATTCTCCTAACAAATTAAAAGCAGGTGGTTCAAGAGTTTTGGTAAGAGCCAAACGTTCAGGGAATGGTGGCTCTGCTGCTTTAGCAGTCTTTTTAGAAGATGTTTCAACTGTTTCGGCCTTATTATTAGAGGGTGATCCAACTGTTTCAGCATTAGATGATTTTTCTTTTTTGATTTCTTCTCTATCTGAATCAGAAGAGATGTCATCAATAATGGGTTCAAGTATTCTTCCTGAGTGTAAATGAATGTCATTGCATTGCAGAGGGGAAACTAGTTGGTTTTGAACATCAATTACTTGTAGAGCTTTATTATTATTCGGGTTGGGGTTAGGTTGTACAGGCAGCTGAGGTCTTATTGTCTGATTATTAGGTGGGGCATTTGATGGTAAGGAGAGAGTTTGCTGATATTGAGGTAATTGGTTTGGAAATGGAATCTGCGGAGCTGTCCAACTTGGGTTCCATTGATAGGGTTGCTGAAAAGCCCAGGGATTCCATATTGTGGGATCAACAAAAGGAGGATTCGGTTGCTGCATGGGTGGGAAATTCATCTGATTGAAGGGTGGGTACTGCATTTGATTCAAGGTTGGGTAATTTGCTTGAAAAGGAGGATGATTATTCCAACGATTAAATGGCATGTTAGAATTCATACCTTGTCCTCGTGGTTGGCATTGTCTTCTCTGTGTGAGGAGGTACACTGCTTCAGCTTCCTCTTCGGTTGGCTGCAGTGCTACTTTTATTCCTGGCAGAGAAGGGCATTGTTGGGTCTCATGGTCCTTTTCACAGATAGTACAAATTGGTACCTTGTGTAGGGGACATTCCCTTAGTGGGTGTTTCTCCCTGCATTTAGAGCAGAAAATAGCCAGAGCGGCTTCTGCTTCTGCCTGCTTCTTTTTAACCTGCAAGGTATCAATTTGTGAAGCAAAAGAGCTTAACATTTTAGTTTTAAATTCTTCAAGTAAGTTACCTATTTCGGCTCGTGTTGCTCCTCCACTTGCTGATTTCTAGACTCTTGAATACGTACTATCCTTGTTCCTTGGTCTGCTTGCTGCTCCTCTTGAACATCTTTTACAGAGATCAATAATCTCATCATAGGATTCCTTAGATATGTCTCCTTTCCCAAGCATATTTAACATATCTAAACAATCATCTCGTACCCCTCTTAGTAGTATTGATTTAAGAATATCCTTACTCATCCCAGGATGATCAGATTGCTGTAAGTTATATTGTAATCTTTCCACGAAGTCTTCTAGACTTTCATCCTCTTTCTGAGTCATCTTGAATAATTCCTCCTTTCTTTCTCTTGTTCGACAATAGTCTTGGTATTTAGCCAAAAATTTCTCCTTCATCTGATCCCATGTTGTAATCACATGAGCTCCCAGGCTCATGAACCATCTCAATGCATTCCCTTTTAATGTAGCTGGAAACAATTTTAATTTCTGAGCAGAATTAATATAGTCATAGCTTCTACACAGTATATCAAATTCAAAGAGAAATTCATCAGGATCTTCTGTGGATAACCCATGGAAGTTGGGTAATGCTGAAAGAGGGATATTCTTCATAGGAGTTGCACCTCTGGGGAGGTCTCCAATGGGAAATTCCAAGGTGGAGAGAGAATTTTCTCCCCTTCCCTCTATTCTGCGTCCTCCACCAAAAATTCCTTCATTGTTATCCTCCATTGGTTGTTTCCCTGATGCGCTTGCTCGGTCTTCGGAGTTTTCTGTTGGGATTTCAATGTCCTGCACTGGTTCCTCCACCTTAACTTCCTCTATGGATTGTTCTCTTGGTCGTTCGTCTTCTTCCTCTGGTTCCTCAGTATATTCTGATGGTTGTAGAACCCTCTCTGGTCCTACTACTTCCTCTGTTTGAAAATCAGTCTGAGAAGAGTGTTGGATCTGTGGCCTCCGAGAGCTTAGCCTCTAGGATGTCTCAGCGTTTGAAATAATATCGTCAATAAAAGTTTTTCTTCCTCCTCCTTTGCTTTTGCCGCCTGAATAGTTAACCTTCTTGCGTCCTCTCATGCATCCTGCCTTTCTAAAAGAAAGAAAAATATGTTAATACCTTTAAAATTTTCAGTCGCCTTGTCCGACAACGGCGCCAAAATGTTGGCTGCTCGAATTGTTTATTTATCAAAAAGTCGAGTACCACATTGAATTGTCAACCTAGGAAAGTCCTTTTATTTCAAAGGTGACCTCGTACTATATGTACTTAATTCTAAAAGTATTAAAAGTTGTAGTATGAATAAATCTACTTTTTATCAAACCCTTACTCTGTGTTACATCAGTTATGATCTATTGCAGAAATGAAATGAAAACAATAAACTAAAGGTAACAAATCTGCTGAAAGAAATGATGGCTGTCTTGTAACAGAGGATCAGGACCCTATCCTCAGGGTAAGGATGTTCAGCACCTGCCCCTGTGATCAATCTGCCAATGCACATTGCAATTCCTAATCACCGGTGACACACTCTTTTACAGCGCCAATTGATTAAGGAAACAGAGTATCAGCAAAGGAAAATATCAGAAGCAATGCCACACAAAAGTCTCACACACACACTCAACAGAAAAGAAATGGGAGAATCTTGTGAAGAAGGTGGGCCCTGTCCCTCTCACAAGATTCCCCAGGACACAGATACTAGGTGAAAATGCTTAGAATAATGCTTTATTCATCTGCCAAAATGTCAAGTTACAACAAAAGTTCAGACTTGCTCTATAACACAATATCCCTGTAACTACCCCCCTTCCCTAATGTAGATGTCTCCTCTTTATAGAGGAGACATCTATTACAATAGATTGTCGTTACCCGTTTAGTTGACCCTTTTGTACAAAAATAGGAAATCGGTTCTTGTTACAGCATGTTGTTACAACAGTATGTAATTTTATCATTTTTGTTAATCAGATCCTTTTGTTGTTGCAAAGCTGATAGATTTCGACCGTCCCTTTGAGATCTCGTACAATCCTTGTCTGTTCCATCATTGTTGCTGATCCAGTAGATCTTACCTGTTCACGTGAAATTCTCGTGCTGCTCCTGGTGTTCCAATATCTGCGACTGTGTTTTGTCAATTTTGGACAGTGGCTGATCATGCTATATCAGCATCTGCAACGTATTATTCTGGCCGCTTCAGATGGTTACTGCTCCTGTTGGGCAATTGCTGTTCCAGATGTCTCGGCCTTTTGCAAAATGAGGATTTACCCAGTTTAGTCAGTTGCTGTTTCTGGTGTTCCAGCAAATGTGAATTATAATTCTGGAGGCTTTAAACAACTTAGTCAACTTCCAAGGATGAATTATAAAGATAACATGAATATGTGTTGAATAATTAAACTTATACTAATGAGGAGAGTTACTTCATACCTTTGGAATAGTTAGGTCAAAATATTATCAAGGCTTTCAACTTATGGGCTAAAGAGAGTAATATAGTAACAAAATACAAGGTCAAAAGTAGACAATATGGAGTCCTAACAGTGAGTGTGTAGTCAACTGTGAGGTGAGATACTGCAGCACGGTAAGGAGTCGATCGGGATAGTGAGGACTGGTATGGGATTCAAACCAACTCTGTGGGTGTTGATTGTTTAGGGAGATAAACCGCGAAACCTCGATATAGTGTCGGAGGATGGAGCCACTAGATAGGTGCCAAGGGATGCCGACTCTGAGGGCCAAAGAGTTGCGCAGTGGGGAGAGCGAGGGGCTTGAGGTATTAACTGTGCATAGGAGCTAGAGGGGACTGAAGTAACCAGTAGTGGCAGGCATCCAACTATTGACTTTGTAAAGACAGAGCGAAGGTCAACTATGGTAATAACACAGTGTAGGCCAACTGTGAATCTATGGCAAAATGCACTTCAATGCATCAAGGACTGGCTAGAGAAAGCACATGTTGAGTGTTCCATTCATCACACAAACTTCAAGGTTCAATGCACAGGGATGTTATAAAAGGTTCGTCACACAGAGAATGTGAAGAGATAAGCCAATGTACATTCAACCAATGCTCAGAAAGTCCACCAAATTGGTGTAACTTGCAGAGAATAATACAGTGATTGCAGGAATTATGGGCTTAGAATAGCAGAATTCTAATAGGGTAGGATAAACCAAGAGCACAGGGCTAAGGCATAGGAGTTATAATAGAAAGGATGACAGGACCTGAAAATGATAGGTCTGGTAGGCTGGAAGTCAAGGCAAACAACAGAGATATAAAATCAGGTAGGGTAGGAAAGTGCCTGTAGCTCTAATACCATGTTAAACATAGCCATGGTGAAGACAAAAATCTGAATGATCAGCATTGAATTGCATATATTATTCACAATGATACATATTTATAATACATTCGAGTGACCCTTGGTTTCATATTCCAGGTGGTCTCTTGGACTCCCTTTGATTGTTCAGCTTCCACACCAACCCTTAGAGGATTAGGTGTCTAACAATAGTTTTGATATATCATGTTGCATTTCTTTCTCTTCTTCATGTTTCATATTAGAGCTTTCCAGTTGCTTACTGGGTGTGTCCATTTTTTTTGTTGCGAGGCATATTGGAATGAAAAAAATGATATCTATGCTTCTTTATTCCCTTTGAATCACTTCAAATTTATTTTTCAAATAAAAAAGTTGCAAATTAAAAAAATATACACACCTTTTTGCTTGTTGTTTGGAGCTAGACATTGAAAGTATTGTATCTCTATAACTTTGGATCTCCAAGTTATGAAATTTTTCCCTACAGTAACACTAAGATTCTTCTTTGCAATGTGAAAAGTCTGACCAAGATTGGATTCTTCAAGAAAAAATTATGCCTAATATCCCATGATGGCCTAATTATAGATTAGTTCTGTAGAACAAAATTTTACGAAGTGCCATGTGTTACTGTTTTGACCTTCGGCCAAGAAAATGATACATGAAAAGCTACTATTTTGATCTAAAAATGAGATCTAAGACAATAATAAGGTATTACAAAATTACGTGCATGGATTTGTCTATGTCATTTTATGCAATGGATTGATAAGATTGCGAAATGCATAGACAATGAAGTAGTAAACAAAAAACATAATAGGCAACACATGACACAAAAAATTTAATGAGGAGTTCACCCAATACTCCTGGGCTACAAATCCATGTCCAGCCTTCAGTGGTGGCCTCTTCTATTATGTCTTCAAGCAGAGTTCTTTTTACAATAGTGAGTTCAATTTGAGCCTCACACACAACAAAATACAATAACAAGAGCTTTACTTGAACCTCTCAAGTTTTCTCTGAGTACACAGACTCCCTCAATGCTCTCTATCTCTGTCCTAACTCTATCTCGGCATTTTCCTGCAATAATGCCTCCTTTGCTTCGCTCTCTGTCTGTGGCTTTAAAGCCAAAGTTGCGCTGCCTGTTCATTTCAGATTCTCGTCTCTCGGTCTCCCCGGCCTCTGTCCGCTTCGAATCCCTCTTCTAGCGTTATACAATCATTGCTTAATGCATAGAGAGGAGGTGGCCACCTATTCTGTAACGTAAGAGTGCCTCAGGACTCTGCGACTCCTAAAACAGCCATGCTATGTTAAACACAGTGACATGTATTTTAAACGGAGAAAATCTGCCAAAACTCAATGTATCGGACTTCAAAATTTCATAACTACACCCTATTCTCCCATCGAGTCTGCCTATTGGTCGTTGTCGCTTATTGCAATGGCTCTGTCCCTTTTTGTTTCGTAAATATATTAAAAACTGCGAAAATGCATTAGAAATGGCTTTCCTACGGACTTGAAACTATATGTAATAGACTTAAGGTACCCTTTTGGGTCTGGCTTATCGCATCGACACTTTCTCCTTTGCATTTCGTTTAACAAACAAAACTGCAAAAATACATTAAAAATAGTGTTTGACAGATCTCAAGATCCATATATTATGGCTTATAATGTTATTGGGTCCGGTCCATCGGATCGCATATATGCATATGTACATAAACCCTTGCTCCTTTGTATTTTTCGATTACGATTTTGCAATGCAACGTGGGCCGTCGATCTACGTGCCTGATCGACAGTCCTCGTTGACCCCGCAAGTTACCATCGCATCTCCTATGAAGTCTCCTCTGATCGTCTTCGCAAGTCTTATGTGGATTCTGCCAATATTTGCTGAAGGCCACTGCCGATTATGATCCGCTGCTCAGATTTGGATCGTTGATCGGCCAGATCTGATGGCTACTATGCATTACTTTGTTCCACCTCTGATACTTTGTCTTTTCACTGATTTCACGGGTTTTTTCCTCCCAATAGTGTTTTTCCCCATTCTGAAAGGTTTTCTTATGCGATCTTCTTTGGTCTTTGGCATGATTTTTCGAGTTTTTAAAGACTTAGAGAGTGTTCTTGGATCCATTTGGATCATGCCTTCCCACTGAAAAAGGCTTTTGGACCACCAAAAGCTGGTTTTCAGGCATCACTTAAGTGAGGATACAGCTACCTCACTTTCCCAATCTCTATCCATTTGGCACTGCAGGGTTTTGAACCTTTGAGTCCAACTCTTAGGTACTCCACGTCCCCTCTATGCGTAGTCATCACCTTCCTATCCAAAACTATATCTTCCTACAGCTCATTGAGGTATTCAGGCAACAGATCATCAATGGAAGGCAATTGACTTTGCTCTTCGGGATCTTCAATTAATGAAGGTTCAAACAGTCTTAAGTTTTCTGCATTTACCACTGAATAGATATGCATGTAAGCTAGCAAATCAAGATGGAAAGCATTCTCACCAATTTTCTCAAGTACCTTAAAAGGCCCATACCTTATTTGCTTCAGTTTCTTTCTCTCACCTTGCATTCTGTCCTTGCTGATATACAGCCAAACTTGATCACCAACTTGGAAGTTGTGCTCCACCCGATGTTTGTAATGCCTTGCCTTGTATTTGGTTTGGCTCTTTTCCAGCTATTCCTGCACTGCCTGGTGAATTTCTTGGATTTGTTCAATGAATCTGGTTGCTTTGTCCACATCACTGTGTCCAACAACTTCCATGTCTTTTTCAAAGACAAAATCCAAGGGAGACCTTGGTGTGAAACCAAAACAGGTCTCAAAAGGAGATCTCTGTGTAGAAGAATGTTTAACATAGTTGTAAGAATGTTGCACATAACATAAGTGTTCATCCCAAAGCTTAGGATGCTTGCCGCAATAACCCCTGAGCAACTGGATCACTCTCTTGTTGACTACCTCGGTTTGGCCATCTGTCTGTGGATGAAAGGTTGTGCTTTTCTTCAGTCTGGTGTCCATTAATTCCCACAGACTTGACCAAAACTTCCCAACAAATCAGGAGTCTCAATCAGATACTAAGGAAGTGGGTAACACAAAATGCACCCAGACATGCTGAAATAACAAATTCATTGTTTGTTCAGTTGTAATCTACTTATTACAAGGTATTAAAATACACATTTTGCTGAACCTGTCCACAATAACATATAAATAGTCATGTCCCTTTCTAGATTTTGGCAATCCCCCAACAAAGTCCATGGACACACTTTCCAAGGACGGGAAGGAATTGGTAGTGGAGTGTACAAGCCTAGTTTTCTATTGTTGGGCTTGCTTTTAGCACACATGGTACACCCTCTTACGTATCTAGAGACTGTTTCATGCATTTTTGGCCAATAGCAATATCTTTGCAGCTGTGCAACTGTTTTACTTACACCACAATGACCTAATATTAGAGAAGTATGTGCCTCCCTAGTTATGTTAACTCTCTCTGTTTGTGGAATGCATAACTTTCCCAAATGATACAAGAATCAGTCCTTAACATAGTAATCCAATTCTTATACCTTTTTGCCATTACTTAAAGCTGCATATACATCTTTAAAGTCTATATCTTGAGCATATTGTTCAATGTAGCTTTCATGCTTTACTAAGTTATGCTTAAGTATAGTAGATGCATTTATGATTGGTCTAGACAACATATCTGCAACTTTATTGTGTATACCCTTTTTATATCTGTTGACTAAATGAAACTGTTGTAGGAAATCCATCCACCTATAGTGTCTTGATTGCTGCAATTTAGATTGTGAGTGCAAGTACTGAAGTGGCTGATGATTAGTATGTATTATTGTTTCTTTGCCCATTAAGTAATGTTTCCACTACTTCACACTCTGAACTAATGCATACAATTCTTTATCATATGTAGGATAATTAACTACTGCAGAATTAAAAGTCGCAGAATGGTAGCATATGGGTTTACCATGTTGTATCAACACTGCTCCCATGGCATAATCACTGGCATCTGTTTCGATCTCAAATGGCTGTTGAAGATTTGGTAATGCTAGTACTGGTGTTGTACTATTTTTTTATTTCAAGGTGTTGAAGGATTTCTGCTGTTTGCCTCCCCACTGAAACACCTTGTTCAATCCTGTCAAAGCATGTAAGGGAGCTGCAATTAAGGAAAAGTTAGCAATAAACTTTCTCCAATATTATGCTACGCCTAGGAAGCTTCTAACTTCTGTAGCAGACTTGGATTTAGGCCAGTTTACAATGACTGCAACCTTAGAGGGATCTATCTTCAGCTCACCACCCCCTACAATATGACCCAAATAATTCAAAGATGTTTTACCAAATTCACATTTTGATAATTTAACATAGATATTTTCTTGCTTCAAAACATCTAGAGTCTGCTTTACATGCTTTAAATGTTCTTCCCATGTTTTACTGAATACAAGAATGTCATCTACATATACAATTACAAAATCATCAATAAAAGGCCTGAGTACATCATTCATAACTCTCATGAAAGTGGCAGGAGCATTAGACAAGCCAAAAGGCATGACTATCCATTCATACAGCCCTTGCTTCGTTTTGAAAGCAGTCTTCCATGCATCTTGCTCTGCTACTCTAACCTAATGGTAACCAATACGCAAGTCCAACTTGGAAAAGTAAACATTTTCCTTCAACTGATCCAATAGATCATCAATGCGAGGAAGGGGATAACGATTCTTGATCGTTATTTTATTGAGTGATCGGTAATCAATGCACATACTCCACGAACCATCCTCCTTCCTCACCAAAACGATTGTAGATCCGCATGGTGATGTGCTCAGTCTTATGAACCCTTTCTCGAGTAGCTCCTATACCTACTTCTTGATTTCTACATTCTCTAAGGTGGATAACCTGTACATTCCGATGTTAGGCAATGGAGCATCTTGCTGAAAATTAATATCATGTACAATTTCCCTTTTGGGTGGCAGACTTTTTGGTTCTTGAAATAAGATATCATATTCTGAAACAACTTTTTCTAAATCAGCTTGTTGTTTAGCATCACAACCTTCAAATACATTGCTTTTATCAGGTTTCTTTTTCTTTACAACTATCAGCAAAAATTTCTTACATGAATTTACAATTCTTTTCATCTACCCTAAGTTTATGAGAGTATAATTATTCTTGAGTTTATGAGCTCTTACAATATATCCGATTCCATCTTTAACGAGTTGATACTTATTTTCAGCTCTATAGAAAATGGCTTTTCTATCATACAAGTAAGGACTCCCTAAAACAATTCCACATATATCCAAGGGAACGATATCTAACTCAGCCTCATCTACAAATGCTGACCCAAAAGAAAACCTAAGTTTACATTGTCTAGTCACTTGTAGTTTTGCTTTATCACATACCCAACCTAATGGATATGGCTTCTTGTGATGTGTGGTTAGTAGTCCCAATTTCTTTACAATTTCTTCAGAAATCAAGTTTACTTGTGAGCGACTATCAAATAAAGTATCAATTTTTTATGCTTGGAAATAACTCTAATATGAAAAAGCTCATGCCTTTTCCTCTCATTTTCTTCACTATCAATAGTTTGGGCAGAATTACTAGTAGATGCTTCAGAATTTTTACCTTTTATACCTGTGGCTGCAATTGTTGTTTCATCACCTAAGTCTGACCCCAAATATTTTTGTATAGCAGCAACAGTCTTCTTCTTCTTGCCATCAAAATTCTTGGGTTTCAGCTCTGGATGCAAAGACCAACAATGTTCATCATCATGTCCATCCTTCTTGTAATGAGTGCATGAAGGTTTGGCCTTCTTTACAGAATTTGCCTTCCTCTCTTTCCATTTCTGCTTCCTCTTTTCCTTGTTCTTGCTTGTAGTGGGTTTTGATGATCCCCCAATCTGTGGGTTCACATTCTTGCCTCTAGCCTCTAGATGGGTAGCCTGAACAGATACCTCATCTATGCTAGTAGGGTTAAACATGAGGATGGTGTGCCTCAAATAGTTGTTTAGACCACCTATATACTTCAGCAAAGTTTCAGGTGAGTATAAAGAAATGCCTAGAATCAAAGCTCTTTTTCTAAATTCTTGGGTGTATCTTTGTACACTTTTCCCTTTTAATTGGCGAAGAGTTTGCCAATTCATCATAGCTTGTTTCATATAAGCTAGTGGAGAGAATTGTTTTTTAATTGCAAAAACAAATTCACTCCAAACAAAAAGAATTTTACCATGCTTCTTCAAGTCAGCTTATGTCCTGCCTTCCCACCATGCCAAGGCAGTTCCTCCAAGGTGTAGGCTGGCCAGTTGAATTTTACTCTTGTCTAAATCAATATTATACACCCTGCAATACACATCAATCTGTCTGATCCAGTTATCTAGCTTCTCTGCATTTAATTCTCCATGATATATTGGCAAATCAAATTTAACTTCTAATTTAATCAGAGATGTTTTCTTCTTTTTATTTTTAGGGTTGTCAGGAGGTGTGGACGGAGGAACCTATTTTCCTTTCCCTTTGCCTTTAGAATGGCCATCTATAAGTGATTCTTATATTCCTTTGTCTTGTTTGGAAGTAGAAGAATCTTCACTTCGACCTTTCTTAAATTCTCTATACATTTATTCTACCATGGCTCTCATGATCATGAAACTATCCATGAACTGAGAGTCTGATTCTAAGGGATTTTATTCTGCCATTTTCCCCCTAGGATAGACTCTACTAATTTCTGGGTTAGTTTCAACCAATTATCCTTCTCCTAATTTGAGCTTTGACCTAGTTATCATTCACCAATGCAGCACAAGCTTGTCTAACCTTAGCAACCTAAAGCTCTGATACCACTTGATCTGAAAATGAGATCTAAGACAATAATAGCATATTACAAACTTATGTGCATGGATTTGTCTTTGTCATTTTATGCAATGGATCGATAAGATTGCGAAATGCACAGACAATGAACCAGTAAACAAAAAACATAATAGGCAACACATGACACAACAAATTTAATGAGGAGTTCACCCAATACTCTTGGGCTACATCTCCTGGTCCAGCCTTCAGTGGTGGACTCTTCTATTATGTCTTCAAGAAGAGTTCTTTTTACAACAATGAGCTCAATTTGAGCCTCACACAAAAAAGAATACAATAACAAGAGCTTTACTTGAACCTCTCAAGTTTTCTCTGAGTACACAGACTCTCTCAATGCTCCCTATCTCTGTCCTAACTCTGTCTCAACATTTGTCTGCAATACTGCCTCCTTTGCTTTGCTCTTTGTCTGTGGCTTTAAAGCCAAAGCTACACTTCCTGTTCATTTCAGATTCTCATCTCTCGGTCTCCCCAGCCTATGTTCACTTCAAATCCCTCTTCCAACATTATACAATCATTGCTTAATGCATAGAGAGGAGGTGGCCACCTATTCTGTAATGTAAGAGTGCCTCGAGCCTCTGCAACTCCTAAAATAGCTGCACTCTATTAAACACAGTGAAATGTATTTTAAACAAAGAAAATCCGCCAAAACTCAATGTATCAGACTTCAAACTTTCATAACTATGCCCTATTCTCCCATCGGGTCTGCCCATTGGTCGATGTCGCTTATCTCAATGGCTCTGTCCCTTTGTGTTTCGTAAATATATTAAAAACTATGAAAATTCATTAGAAATGGCTTTCCTCCGGACTTGAAACTCTATGTAATAGCCTTAAGGTAGCCTTCCGGGTCTGGCTTATCACATTGGCACTTTCTCCTTCGCATTTCATTTAGCAAACGAAACTGTGAAAATACATTAAAAATGGTGTTTGACAGATCTCAAGATCCATATATTATGGCTTATAATGTTATCAAGTCTGGTCCATCGGATTGCATATATGCATATGCACATAAACCCCCGCTCCTTTGTATTTGTCGATTGCAATTTTGTGATGCAACGTGGGCCGTTGATCTGCACGCTTGATCGATGATCCTCGTTGACCCCGTAAGTCACCATCGCATCTCCTATGAGGTCTCCACTGATTTCCGTCGCAAGTCTTATATGGATTCTACCGATATTCGCCGAAGGCCACCGTCGATTGCGATCCGCCACTCAAATCAGGATTGTCGATCGGCTAGATCTGACAGCTACTGTGCATTACTTTTTTCTGCCTCCGGTACTCTGTCTTTTCACTGATTTCATGGGTTTTTGCCTCCCGATAGTGTTTTTCCCCATTCTGAAAGGTTTTCTCATGCGATCTTCTTTGGTCTTTGGCATGATTTTTCAAATTTCTGAAGACTTAGAGAGTGTTCTTGGATCCATTTGGATCATATTTGTTCAATTTTAGTCACTTTTTATGAAATTTAAATCTGATGCTCAAAGTGAAATTTAGGATTCTTTTTCCTAGGTGACATGTTTGATATTGAATTCTGGAGCCTACAAAAAACCGAACTTCTTCGAACCATATCTCAAAAAATATAGCGAACCAATATCTGAAATTTTTACATGGAGTTCACCAAGATTCCAGCCCCATGTGGTCAAAATTTAATCTTCTTAAGACCCATAGAAAAAAAATTATAAAGAAAATACTAAGATGACCTATTTGAAGCAGTGAAACCCTAAAATCCAAAGCTCTAATACCAAATGTTATGCAACCAACTTACAAAATAGAAGAAAAGATAGATCAACGAAATTAGAAATAACCTCTTGAATGGGGAAACCTCCTTTACATCAGACAAATAAATAATTCTTAGAAGATACAAATGACAAGACCTCCTTGGTATATATAGGAGTCAGGTCATAATATAATCAGCGCCTATATAACAATAATAATGTAAGGGCACAACAATAACAATAGTGAGCTTCTATGTGGAAAAACAATAACAATAGAATTCTACACTAACAATAACAATAAGGGGGCTACACTAATATTATAGGGACCTAACAATTTCAAGCCTACTTGGTTGCTCGTCCTTTACAACATCTTACTTAAAACTTCTAGTTTTCATTCATTCAAATAGTGGAGTGATTAAATTAATTCCATGCACTTTTACATGGCATAAGTTAAAGGGCCAATTATTTTCTCATTTTCCAACTACCACTTGATTAACAATTCCAGCTATCTATCTACCTCTTCCCAATTTTCCATATTTCGATATATATTTTTTGTCAGTTAGTAGAGAAGCATTATATTACTAGATAACTGTAGAGTACAAAAAAAGTAGTTGGCTTGCCATCTTGGAAACTAGACCAACTACAGTAAAAGATAGTCTTGACCACACATTTAAATAGACATGCCATAAGGTTTTTCTGTCTCTAGTATCCCTTATACAAATCTACAAAATTAATTTTTCTACCACTGCTAACTATCAATCTATAGCTTAAGCTTGGTTTGTCTATAATTCTGAAGATACAGACCCAACTAGCACATTATAACTACTATCTGGCCTAAGTAGCCATATGACTAAACAAAGAAAAAAAATGGACATAGTCATAATAATTTGACAATAGGAATTGTTATTTCTTCCGCCACACCTGTTCCAGCGGCAGGAGTTGCTCCCTCTGTTGGATTTGTTGTCATTGCCACCCCTGCTCCTTGAGTTGCCTATTGATGACTCGCTGGTCATGTAGTCTCCCTTACATGATATTTCCTTAAATGATCCAGATCGCCTCATTCTTTCCCCAATGAGATATCTAAGTTGTGGATATATTTCAGGTAGATGGAGAACATCTTATTCATGTCTCCAATCCTGTCATCTTGCAATCACTCTATATTCACCACCCTTTTGAGGGTCTCTTCTATAGCTCTTAATCTTTGTTCAATTGCCTTCAACTAGAGTTGGTTCTCCATTTTCCTCCTAGTTCTATCCTCAGCTGCCTCTGCCTGCAACTTCCCCACTAAGGTTTTGACATGCCATGTCATCTCCAATGTTTTATGATACACCATCGTCTGTGTCCGGGATTTTATGGTGTCTATAATCTAATCTATTTATTCTTCAATTTGGCCATTCGAGATAGCCCTTCGAAGATGCCTAACCTCATTCTCCTAGATTTCCATGACTTCTTTACCTTTTTTTAGGATAGTTGCTTGGAAATTTATTATAGCCTCCCTTGCTACATCCTCCATCCTCATTCCTTAACAATTGCTGAACCCTGAGCCTCTACGCGAGGCCTTCCCCTCGGCCTGCCACCAAAATTGTGTCCCTTATCCATTGCAGTCTTGGAAGCCTTAATTGTCAAAATAACAGACTCCCACTCATTGTAACACCCCCTTCTAGCTTTCAGCCTTATCTCTATACAACCTATGTGTCGTCCAACCTCTTCATATAAAGGAAACACCTAGAAAAGGTCATGTTGCCCCATCCTTTGAGTGCCTTCCTCATTTATTTTCAGTAACTTCAACATTCCAACGATGTTACAGTACAATCATGCGAGTCTGGGGGCATCTTACTTCTCATTCGCCCCTTCAATCAGTTTGTGTAGAATCATTATTACCATGGTCCTATTCTAGTACGCCTCCCCTCTAGGCTTTGTACTTCTCCACTCCTCATGCCAACCTTCCCAATTAATGCAACATTCTGACGGATGATAGTTTGAAGCCAAATTTCTTTTCTCCCATCACCAACTATCACTTATTCCATATGTTATAAACACGTACCCCTTCTATTCTCCCTAAGAGTTGCTACCTATATTACCGTAATAAACATTATTCATTCATATCTCTTGGTGGGTCTCTAAAAAGGTGAGTGGGCTCGGCACAGGTTCAGACCTCCCGCGACTAGTCACCACCCTCACTCAAGTTTGAGCACAAGACCTGACTGTCATTACAAGTCTAACTTTAACAACCAACTGACTCTACCAACCTTTAGGTAACTTCTTTCAAACAAACAAAATTAACTCATAATTTGTAGGCATGTCCCACTTCTATATATGCATCGTAAAATTTCTTTTTTCTGATGCGGCCAAAGGCATTTAATAAAGGATGATTAATGCAAATTTCAAATTTTAAATTTGGAAATGAGCACATGCACCCATAATTAACATACCAAGCACTCCCAACAAGTTCTTAACCAACTAAACAAGAAACACGAAGATAATTTAGTCACATAAAGCCATGCTTTGTTTCCTTTTCTAAAATTTTGATTAATGGCCATGATCATGGAAAGGCACTACTTTACTTGTGTTTGTTTAGACAAATTAGCATCCCAATTTTGTTGCTTTTTTGGTAAATTAATTAAGCCAACAACTTCCTTATCACCTTCTCAAGAGGAATATGATGGAAGCCACCATGTAAAGTGTTGACCCCACCAATGGTTGAGGGTAATTATAAATTGATGCCTATCCATCTTGAGGAGCATTCTTAGGTTTGGGAGGTTCAAACCACCAACATGAATGATTTATAGCGTTCATGTTTATCATATGATTTTGAGCATGTAAGCTTCCATAGTTTGTTATCATGCTTATTTATTTATGGATATAAATTGTGAGTATGTCTAGAAGCATCCAAAGTTTTGAGTGGACACTTCACCCATCATCGGCGACAAAAGTATTGGTTGTGGAGCCTAACTATATTCCTAACTTATAGGTCTTGCTTTTAGTTGCATTTGGGCCCCAATTCTTGATGGGGGATGTAAAGGGGATTACCTGTATGCTATGATGGAAACTTGACTAAATTGAGAGGGGGGTCAATCAGTTTAATCCATTCATGGACACTAAAATTATTTTATTTAAACTCATTAACTGAAACATTAAATGAGAAAGTTAACAAATAACGATCAACATATTGAATACGTGAACAAAAAGTAATAAACAGACCCATACATCACATCAGCACATAATAAAAACACATATGGACACCAGATATAAGTGAAAACCCATAAATGGATAAAACCACGATTTGTTATCGTTGTGATGCAAAGGAAAGATCCTACTCCTTATTACATTTGATTTTCTGTAGGCTCCAACATACAGGAGGCTGCTACCTCAATTTTATGCAAGCTACAACATGCAAGGAAGCTCCAAATCCCATACATTTTCTGTAGGCTACAACCCACATGAGGCTCCTACCTCAATAGGGTCCAACCTGATATTTATCAAGTCACTACTTGAAAGGAGACTGTAATCCCCTTATGCAAACAAGAAACAACAATGTATTGGTTTACCTGGTCATGAATTTTGCATATCTCTATCTTCATCTCCGCCTCTTCTTCCCTTCAAATTCGCTTCACATGAGCTTCATATGTTCCAGGTAACTAATGAATAACACCTCAATCAACTCTCACACATTCTCTAACTCTCTAACCCTTACTTGCCTTCCAAAATCACATCTTTTATAAAGATAATTTGTTGTTTTTTTATATCCCACATAAGAATATGAAGTGAACAAGCTTGAATCTTTGCCTTCCACTCATTCGTTTCCAAACTCTTCATATTTTGAATATTAAAACACAAAAATTAATTCTCCACACAATGAGTTTTCATCCAAATTTAATGATTAAGATTCATCAATATATTGTCAAAATCATGTAACATTATAGGAATAACATATGACTACATAATTGAGCATTCATTTCTCATGATCAATAACAACATTTTCCATTAATGCATCTCAATAATCTCTGCAACATCTTTACCTTCACCTTGGATTTGTATCACAACATATTCATGTCATTATCTCAGCAACCTTTCCTTTGTTGTCATGTAGTCTTGCCTTTCCTTTGTTGTCATGAAGTCTTTCCTTGCCTTTGATATCATGGAGTCTTGCCTTGCATCACAACAATTTTATCCAACAAACCAGTCTTCAAATTAGCCTTATATACAACACATACAAGCATCAATGTTCTGCCAATCCATCAAGGAATTTGTTTCTCCTTTCTTCTTTTGTCATCAAGCATACCAAGAATAAATTGCTGCTTTGCAATGATAACAACATATGCCTTTTCCTTCTTCTTTTCCTTGTTGTTGTGCATTTACCATCACCTCTTCTTTTCCATCTTCATTTCCTTACTTCTCCATTTCCATCTCATATTTTGCTACACTTTTGCTTCTTCTTTTCCTTGATCATAACCATACATTCTTGTTGCTACTCCTTTGCTTCTCCTTGCCTTGTTGCTACTTTTTTGCTCCTATGTCATGTTGGTGCTTCCTTGGCATCAGTGAAAACATTGTCATCAATCTCCCCCTTTGGCATTGATGTAAAATCACTTTTCCTTCCCTCTGGTTACCTCCCCCTTTGGCATCAATGACAAGGGGGTTAAAAATGTTTTGTAGCCCTCCAATCACCATGGCCTACCACCAATGCATTAATGCTCTACAACCTACAATATTTTTTCCTACACAAGAAATATTGACACAATGTTGAATGAATGTTGCTCCAAATGGAAAATTAGGACTGCTCTAGATTGAACACTGCTCCAAAATGAATGTTGCTCCACATGACATATAAAAAATGCTCCAAATATGCTTCAAAATGTATTAACATTTCAAAAGCGTTGCAGAACATTCTTAAAAGAATGTTATTGGGAGAACACTTTGTAAGGCATGGAAGCTGTATGTATATAAACAATAAGCTCCAAATAATAAATTCATTGCACATTGTTGTCAGAGGATATGAATACATAAACCATTAAATATATGAGACTTTAAATATGTGAGGCATGTATTGCAATCCAGAGACCACCAAATGAATGGAATAATTTGAGGGTCGACATGTATGAACACATCTTTCCAGAATTTGACACTCTTTCAGGTTTATGAAAAAATATTTCACTACAAACAACACTTGAATTCTCATGATATTTTCATTAGTTGATTCATCCTAGATCTCAAGCAAGAATTATATCAAATACTAGGCAAAAGGAAGAACCTTCTCAATCAGAAAGTAGAAAGAATATAATATTTCAAATCCTTGAGTCAAATTCTTGAAGAAATTACATAGATTGGAAGTATAGTTTAAGGAATATCTCTGCACACAAAAGGATTGAATGTTGTTGCAAAGAAACATATATAACACTGCCATATATTTCTTTCCAAGATATTCATTCTTCATGATAAATATTTGAAAGATTATACTAAAGAGGTTGTTATATAACACTTGAATGTTGCTACCAAAGATCATCTCCATAATAAATGTTGTCAATGCCAATATAATGAGCACTGCCCTTTGACTTCTTGCTTAGGGTAGAAATGGTGATCTCCAACCACATAAGCCATACATAAACCAAGTGATGCATACAATATCCAATGCTTATTGATGCTCAATTATTACAACTATTGTGTTTAAACATTGCACACTATATTAATGAAATGAATTTGCATGTTACACATTTAATGCTCAGAAATGTTGCAATAGTCTGACAATGATATAATATAATCACTGGAAAATTTCTAGTCTTTTACTTCCCTATGGTTGAAAAATCAATCATCTTGAAACCCTGGTCACCAGCTCTCACAATGTCCACTATTTCAATTTCCCAAGGAACGGACATGATCATCGACCAATATCGACTTCTTATACCTAAAGAATATTTTCCTTCATTCATAATCGTTGCCCTTTTATATAAGATCTGAGATATTCTTCTTTAATTCCCATCATCGAGAAACTATCTATAATGCTCCAACTCCCCAACCTCACGATCCTTTGTGCACCTCTGCTTGCTATTGCCATATAGTGAAGACATGAAAACAACAACGTGCTCCCTCGTTCTCAATCTATTGTTCAATGCTTAACAATATATAAGCTCATCATACACAGTATACACCTCATGTTGAATAATATATGCAATATATATTCATTAATATTTTTGAGGTGACAATATATGAATAATGATTGATACCAATTGTTGACTGATATATGATTGTATATATGTTGGTATATGTTAACACCAAGAAAACATGTATGAAGTTGTTGGTATATATGACATACCCATGTTAAGTTCAACGAACAAATCAACTACGACTCTCAACTGCAACATTGTAATGAGTTAACACATATATAATATTAACGTTGAGTTGGAATTTTTTAGAAAATTTTCACAGGGGAAGAGGAGAGGAGCCTGGCTCAGAATTCGGTTGCGGCAAGGAAATCGCAACTACACAGTGGCTCAATTGAAACATAAATTTAATACACAACAAAACAGAGTGAAACCAAAAGGTTGTGGTAAATCTACTCATGAAGGTTTACAAACCATGCTTTATATTATATTTCAAAACATAGGAAAATACATTCTCGTGATAAATGGAGGCTGCAACTCCAAGTAAAAACACAAAAACTTACTGCAATTTATGCTTCACTGGAGTTGTGGAGTAACTGTCTATAAAACTGGTTTTCACGCACCCACTAATACTTCCTCCAAGATTTTCTCATCACTACCGCTCAGAGTTACACACTCGACTCCTCTCTACTTGCTCAACTCTACAATATGACTTTTACATTCGTATTTATCCGAACATACAAATTTGACATTAATACATGACAGAGAAAAACATTTAAGACACAAGATGGGCGATTATACAAAATGAGGGATTTCCTGATCTTGTAGAGGTTGTGGTCTACAACTAAGAGTTGCGTAGTATTCACCCATACGTATTTACTAACCCTCATTAAGTGTTTTAACTCTGCGATGTGTTGCGGAATGGTCTACGTTGTACTTCTGCTCAGGCTTTAGTCCTTCCACCTTTAAACAAAATCACAACCTGCAAAATACTTCTGACACGATGGTTGGGATTAATTTTCCAACACCCCCCCTTAATCACAATTGTCGCCATTGAAAATTCCCAAACAGTCTCTGAGATAAACAAAACTTTCATGTGACAATGGCATTGTGAAAATATCAGCAAATTGTTCCTGTGACCTGTAGTGTTGCAACACAATTTCATCATTGTTAATCAACTCTCTGACAAAATGATATTTAGCATCAATATGCTTGGTCCTCTTCTGAAAAACATAATTCTTTGACAATGCAATTGCTGAGGTGTTTTCGCATAAAATAGTTGTCATTCCCTCTTGGTTGTGGCGAAGATCCCTCAACATCCTTCTCATCCAAATTGCCTGACACGATGCTGTTGTTGGGGAAAAATATTCAGCTCTGTTGTTTACAGTGACACTATTGGCTGTTTCTTGGAGGCCCATGAAATGGCTCCGAAACCCAAATGAAAAACATATCATGGCATGCTCTTTCTGTCATTGAAACTTCCTGCCCAATCACTGTCAGTGTAACCAACCAGCTTGAAATCACTTGTTGTGGTGTACAAAATGCCATACTATTTTGTCCCATTGACATACCTTATAATCCTTTTCGTTGCTTTCCAATGTGTTTCCTTGGGTGTCTCCATGAACCTCGACACCAAACTCACTGCATACATTATATCTGGCCTAGTGGCGGTCAAATACATCAAACTACCTATCATAATTTTGTATAATGTCAGATTGACATTGTTGTTGCAATCTTCTTTGCTCAACTTCAACCCCATCACAGTTGGAGTTGATGCGAGATTGCTGTTATGCATATTAAACCTCTCCAAAATGTATGCTACATACTTTTCCGGAGAAATAAAAATGATATTTTATGTTTGCTTCACTTCTATGGCCAAAAAATACCTTAACAACCCCAAGTCAGTCATTCAATTCACTCTTCATGAATTCTTTGAAATCAGTGATGACGAAATCATCACTGTCTATAAAAATCAAATCATCTAAATATAAGACAACAATGAGAATCTTACCATCACTCTCTTTGATGTAGAGAGTAGGCTCATCGTCACATTTATCGAAACCATTGTCCAACAAGTAAGCATCTATCCTGCTATACCATTCACGTGGTGTTTGCTTTAGCCCATAAAGAGCTTTCCTCGACTGATACACTTTGTCTTCTTGGCCTTCTAACTCATAACCAAGTGGTTGTGCAACATACACTTCCTCTTTCAACACTCCATTCAAGAACACAGATTTTACGTCCATTTGATACACTTTCCATTTATGTTGCCTAGCAATCGCCACAACTGTACGCACTAGCTCCATCCTCGCAACTAGCACAAATATCTCCGCATAATATCTTCCATGCTACTACTTGTATCCTTTGACAACTACCCTCACTTTATGCCTTTTAATCTTCCTGTCGACATTGCTCTTGGTCTGATAGACCCACTTCACTCCAATGACTTATTTTCCTTGCGGAAGGTTCACTAACTCCCATGTGTCATTATTTTCTATTGCTTCTGCTTCTTCCTCCATTGTCGTAGCCCATTTTTATTCTTTGACTACATCCTCAAAATGGATTGGGTCGTCTACATGACAAAACAATGAAAATAAGGAATTTAGACCAACGCTACTATCAACTTCATCATTCTCATAAATTTCATTTAAATTATTGTTTTTGAGGCTTCTGCAATTTGTACTATGTGTAGATTTTTCTTCCAGAATCATCGCATCCATAATTGTTAGAATCAATGTTTCGAGCCATCCACCATGGCTCATCATCAGGATAGATCAATAAGTGTGTACGACAGATCTCATAGGGATGAATAAATAGAGGTGTGAGCTAGATGGAATGGGAATGTCAGTAGCCGACCATGCCTTAATTAATAATTGATGATAATAATTATTAAGAATGTACTTGATAATTATTACAATTAATACTTTTAATTTTATTGGAATTAATTGAGTTACAGATTAGGAATGAAATAATAATAATAATAATTTCAATTAGTTTTTCAATTTATTATTTTAATTAATTTTATTTTAGAATTTTATTAAGAATTGTTGAAAAGTGTGCAGCAAGAAATGCTAAAAATAGAAATTGCTAAAAATAGCACTACTATAAATAGTCGGGCTATAAATAGTAGTTCAGCAATTGGAGGTCTTAGCTACAATGGGTGAAAAGTTAAAGTGTTAAAAATAGCTTTTCTAAAAATAGCATTTCGGATCCCTTCTTATTTTAGTCAGTCCCTAGACTAAACATAGGAAGTAAAATTCGAATTTGATATCAACAATAGTTTGGAAATTAATTAATTAATTCATCTTGAGTTAATTATTTAAGGAAAATCAAACTTGAAGTCTATGTGAGGACATGCAATAGTTTCTCCATTAATTGAGGAATTTAACCTTCAATTAAAGAGATAAAGATAAGTTGTAAAGATAAGTCCAATTAGATTAATTTAACAGTTTGTTAAATTAATGAGAGTTCAGTTAGTTAATGCTTTCATGCATGTAACTACTGTAATTCAAATAACTGAGTATTCACTCATGGATAACTCATGCATGTCAATTCAGTTAGAGACCCAGTTGAGATCAGATGGAGGGACAGTGTACTATCATTTGCTAGGATATGCCTTGCATGCAGAAGGAATATTGTTCCTTATGGATTGTGCAGTTGGACCTGAGGTTACAGTGAGTGTGATGAGGCCAATTTACACATGTGATATCGTTGGACCCTAATCAAGACTGCACAAGGAAATAGGAGGCTTGGAGGGCTTGAGGAAGATATATTCTATGTCTATTGAGTCTGTGAGTTATATTGTTTGATTGCAGAGAGAACAGGATAGATTGAGAGCTGATTCTTTTGTACCTTAAACAAGATTTACACTTGTATGATAATACAAAGTTGGGGCTTTAGGCTGGTGCTTTCCCCAGTGATATATCTTCTGTGTTATGGTTGATTACTTCTCATTCTGAGTTATATCTGTTCATTCTTGATGTTGCTCATGTTCGATTAAGCTTTCGCTCAATTGTTTGTAGAAGTAGATCAAGTGTTTTGCTTTAGTACACTACATTACTAGGGTGATCTACAGTGGGAATTTCTACATGGTATCAGAGCAAAGGTGATCAAGGAAGAATAGTATACAAGTAGGAAAAGTTCGAAGTTTGGTTCTGAATATTGAATTGAGTTCTTATCACATCTATTTCATTGATGGTGTTCAGTGGTTTAAGACTCGAATATGCCCTTGATGGCAGTTCGACTTATATAGCCTGGAAGGATCACATGGAAGTAGTATTGGAAGATAATGGCCTTAAGGACTTCATTGATCAAGAAGTCTAGAAGCTGACTGATGCTACTCAACTAGTGGAATGGAAAAAGTGTGTGGCTAGAGCAAGGAGAATCCTCTTGGAGGGAGTTTGAGATCACATTGTCTCGAGCCTCCATGGGAAGGAGACTCTGTTTTCAATGTGGAAAACATTGAAAGATATTTATCAGAATAGAAGCGATCAGAGGAAGCTGGCACTGAAGGACAAACTTCACAAGATCAAGTGCGAAAAGGGCGACACAATCTCTACGTTCTTGAACAAGCTCACCACCTACAGGGATAAGCTTGCAAGTGTAGCGGTTGTGACTGTTGATGACGACATGGTGAGTCTAGCACTCCTTGGTCTTCCAAAGAGATGGCATAGCTACCAGGAATCGCTTAATGGAAGAGAGAAACTGCCAAATTGGGAATAACTTTGGTCGGACCTAATGCAGGAGGAGATAAGGTAGAGCACTAGGGATGGATCTTCATCAAAACAAGATGATGAAGAAAATCTAGCTTTAGCGAGTAAAGCTAAGAAAGGGAAAGGGAAGGTGTCTGAATCCAAATCTTCTCATGGTGGGAAGAAGGTTGACAAGTCGAAGGTGTGATGCTTTCACTGTCATGAAGTGGGCCATTATGCTATGAATTGTCCACAGAAGAAATCCAAGAAGGGTTCCTCAAAGGGATCTGATGGTGATGCACTAGCTTCACAATTTGAGCTGTATTTCTCGCTTATCGCATGCATGGTTTCATCCATGGTGGGATGTGTTTGGTATCTAGACAGTGGAGCTTCTTTCCACATGTCGGGTGAAAAGAATCTTTTCAATACATTGGAGGAGAAGGATCTCCAGATGCTGATTGAGATGGGTGATGATGGAAAGTAATAGGTCTTAGGTGAAGGTACAGTTGTGTTTCAAAGGAAGCATGGTGCTCCTCTCACCCTATCTGCTATTAAATATGTACCAGGTTTGAAAAAGAATCTTGTGTCTGTTGCTATGCTAGAAGATAAAGGCTATGATGTAGTCTTTAGTAAAGGAAAAGTGTTCCTGAGGCATATCGGCACCGGACAGACCAAGCGAATAGGGATTCGAGTAAAGAATCTCTACAAGCTGGAGGTAGATGACTGTGCTGCACTAATTTCCAAGTAAGAGGTGGTTCAAAGCCAAGATGTTGGCGAGCTATGACATAGGAGACTGGGCCACTTGTATCACGAGGCCTTGAATATCATGCAACAAATTTCTACCAGCTTACCCAAGGGAAAACTGGAGCAAACAGAGACATGCAAAGGATGCACCCTGGGTAAGTATGCGAAAGCTTCCTTTCAGGATCGGGATAGTAGAGCTGGAGCAATCCTGGAGCGAGTTCACTCAGATATATGTGCACCATTCTCTGTAGCCTCCACCTCTAAACAAAGGTAATATGTTATTTTCATTGATGATTTTTCTCGTAGATGTTGGATCTACTTTATGCAAAAGAAAGATCAAACCTTCTTGAGGTTTTGTGACTTTAAAGCCTTGGCAGAGAAAGAATCTAGGAAGAAAGTAAAAGCCTTGTGTAGCAACAATGGTGGAGAGTATATTTCCTAGCAGTTTAAAGACTTCTGTGTTGCAGAAGGAATTAAATGGGAATTGTCCGCACCTCATAACCCACAACAGAATGGGGTGGCTGAAAGGAAGAACAGATCTATTGTGGTAGCAACTCGAGTGATGTTGCATGACCAAAGCCTACCATTTCATCTATGGGCTGAGGCGTGTAATACAACAATGTATCTTCAGAACAGAAGTTCTCATCAGGTTTTAGGGATGAAGACACCTATGGAGGCTTTTTCAGGGAAGTGACCAGATGTGAGTCACTTCCGTATCTTTGGATCACTAGTTTTCTGTCATGTGACCAAAGACGCTCATAAGAAGCTAGACCCAACAACTGAGTTGGGGATACTTGTGGAGTACACAGATACACCCCACAACTATTGTGTTTTTTTGCCTGCTAGTTAGAGGACCGTAGTGCGCAGGGATCTAAAGTTCGATGAGCAGAGAGCCATGCAAGTGTCACTTGAGAGGGGGCTCAAGTTGCATGATGATGAGGAACTTTTAGTTCCAAAGGAGGAGGATCCTCCTGATGATGTGGATCAACCACATGCAGAGGATCCATTAGTGGAGACCACCACTCCTGGAGAGTCTTATAGAGACGAGAAGAAATGCTCGTGGGAAGCTAACAAATTGATGCTAGATGCGAGAGAGAATGTGGAGCAGCCATCCTCTCAGTGCAGATAGAGGAGATCTCCCGAGAGATACACTTGCTACATGGCCTTGGTTGGGGAGTGTGTAGCGACCGAACCTTCTAATTTTTAGGAGGTAGTGTAGCAACCAGTCTGGGTTGATGCAATGGTAGAAGAGTACGATTCTATCATATGGAACAGTGTGTGGGATGTTGTCCTTAGACCTGGGGACAAGTTAGTGGTTAGTTCCCAATGGATTTACAAGGTAAAGCAGGTAGTTGATGGCAGTGTTGAGAAACATAAGGCAAGGTTTGTTGCCCGAGGTTTCTCACAGGTTTAGGGGATCGTCTACGATGAGACCTTTGCTCTCGTAGCAAGGTACTCATCTATCATATCGATGCTAGCTCTATCAGCTCAAATGGGTTGGAAGATCCATCAGATGGATGTGAAGACGGTGTTCCTCAATGGGAAGATTGAGGAAGAGGTATACATTGAGCAGCCTGAAGGATTTGAGACCTTCGATCGTGAGTCGCATGTTTGCCGACTCAAGTGAGCACTATATGGGCTAAAGCAAGCACCCCATGCTTGGTATACCAGGATCGATAACTATTTCACCAGGTTGGGCTTCACCAAGAGTGAAGCAGATGCGAACCTATACCACATCATGGTAGATGGTAAGCCCTGTGATAGGTGATGAGTAACTAATATAGTCTTGCAAGGAGGACCTTGCAAGAGAGTTCGAGATGAAGGACATGGGCCTCATGCACTACTTTATAGGCATGGAAGTGTGGCAGAAAGATGGGGAAGTATTTTTGTCTCAAGTAAAGTATGCCAATGAGATACTCAGGCACTTTCACATAGAGAAGTGCAAGCCCATGCAGACTCCTCTAGCTGGGAACTGGAGGAAGGAGGATGCTACTTCTGGTGAGGTAGTAGCTGCTACTGTTTATCGGCAGCTGGTGGGTTCACTTATGCATTTGGTGAACACATGACCTGACTTCTGCTTTGCGGTGAACCAGCTGAGTCAAGCTATGGTTCAGCCTACCAAGCTGTTTTGGAAGGCAACGAAGCATGTGCTGAGATATCTCAGAGGCACTACACAGTACGAATTATGGTACAGATGGACAGAGGGAGTGAAGCTGCAAGGCTTCATGGATGCGGATTGGGCTGGTAGTCCATCAGACCGGAAGAGCACTTCTGGAGGAATCTTCAACCTTGTTTTAGTTGTAGTTTCTTGGTATAGAAGGAAATAGAGATCAGTTGCACTTAGCTCAGCAGAGGCTGAATACATGGCTGCAAGTCAGGCAGCGTGTGAGGCCTTTTGGATGCGGAAGATTCTAGTGGGATTGTTTGGTCAGATGATGGATGCTACGATGATATACTATGATAATCAGACTTGCTTAAAACTCTCTGAGAATCCAATGTTTCATGACAGGTCCAAGCATATAGATATCCGTTACCATCATCTACGGAACTGTGTGGTCATGAGGATCATGATGTTGCAGTATGTTTCGACCAAGGAGCAGGATGTAGATATTTTGACAAATGCATTGACAAAATGAAAGTTCGAGTTCCACAGAGACAGGATCGGGGTTACTGATAATCCCTTTATTGTTGAGAGGGAGTGTTGAAAAGTGTGCAACAAGAAATGCTAAAAATAGAAATTGCTAAAAATAGCACTATTATAAATAGTCGGGCTAGAAATAGCAGTTCAGCCATTGGAGGTCTTAGCTACAATGGGTGAAAAGTGAAAGTGCTAAAAATAGCTTTTCTAAAAATAGCATTTTGGGATCCCTTCTTATTTTAGTTAGTCCCTGGACTAAACATAGGAAGTAAAATTCGAATTTGATATCAACAGTAGTTTGGAAATTAATTAATTAATTCATCTTGAGTTAATTAGTTAAGGAAAATCAAACTTGAAGTCTATGTGAGGACATGCAACAGTTTCTCCATTAATTGAGGAATTTAACCTTCAGTTAAAGAGATAAGGATAAGTTGTAATATTGAGTTGTAATCAGTTGACTTAGTTTAACTTAGTCAAGTCCAATTAGATTAATTTAACAATTTGTTAAATTAATGAGAGTTCAGTTAGTCAATGCTTGCATGCATGTAACTACTATAATTCAGATAGCTGAGTATTCACCCATGGATAACTCATGCATGTCAATTCAGTCAGAGACCTAGTTGAGATTAGATGGAGGGACAGTGTACTATCAGTTGCTAGGAAATTCCTTGGTGAATATTCCTTGCATGTAGAAGGAATATTATTCCTTATGGATTGCGTAGTTGGACCTGAGGTTACAGTGAGTGTGATGAGGCCAATTTACACATGTGATATCATTGGACCTTAATCAAAACTGCACAAGGAAATAGGAGGCTTGGAGGGCTTGAGGAAGATATATTCTATGTCTATTGAGTCTGTGAGCTATATTGTTTGATTGCAGAGAGAGCATGATAGCTTGAGAGCTGATTCTTTTGTACCTTAAACAAGATTTCCACTTGTATGATAATACAAAGTTGGGGCTTTAGGCTGGTGCTTTCCCCAGTGATATATCTTTTGTGTTATGGTTGATTACTTCTCATTCTCAGTTATATATGTTCATGCTTGATGTTGCTCATGTTCGATTAAGCTTTCGCTCAATTGTTTGTAGAAGTAGATCAAATGTTTTGCTTTAGTACACTGCATTACTAGGGTGATCTACAGTGGGAATTTCTACATGAATATTATTAAATTTTTAAAAATTCAAATTATTATTAATGTTAATATTAATATTAATATTAATATTAATATCAATATAATTTAAATTTTTGATTAAGATTCAAGTAATCATTTTAATTAATTTTGATTTAATTTTAATTAATTTTTCAATTTATTATTTTTAATTAATTTTATTTTAGAATTTTATTAAGAATATTATTAAATTTTTAAAAATTAAAATTATTAGTAATGTTAATGTTAATATTAATATAATTTAATTTTTTGATTAAGATTCAAATAATCATTTTAATTAATTTTGATTTAGAATTAATTTTAATCTAGAGTTAATTTTATTCTAGAATAAATGATCAGAATTAATTTAATTTTATTTCCACTTTATAATAAATGATTAAGGATTCATGTTAATATTAATATTAACATTAATTTTACTAAGCATATTATTAATTTTTTAAATTTTTTTTATTAGTAATGCTAATATTAATATTAATTTTAATTTTAATTAAGATTAATTTAATAGGCCATGGGGCTTTGGATTGATGGTGAATGGGTGCATTGTTAAGGCACTCCTTGTGATAGGTCACTAGCTCAAATCCCCCGTGGGTGCTTACCTACCAAAAAAAAATGAAGATTAATGGAAAAATCATTTTAATTAATTTTAATTTATAATAAAATTTAATTTATAATTGATTTAACTTTAGAATAAATGATCAGAATTAATTTTAATTCTATTTTAAAATAAATGCTTAAGAAATATTGTTAGTATTAATATTAATTATGAATAATATTGATATTAATATTAATCCAAATTTTGAAATTATTTGGTTAAAAATAATTTTAATTAATTTTAATTCAGAATTTTTAATTTTTAACTTATAAAACCTTACATTTTCAGTTAAAATCTAAATTAAAAAGTCAGATTAGGGTTAGTAATTAATTAGAATTTGAGGTGTAGAGTGAAAAGAGGGGAGGGGAGATGTTAGGAGAGGGCAATTTAGGAGGTTAAAGTAGGAATCCAATTGTCACTTATTTTTCATCCTTCATCTCGATTGAGGTTATCAGGGTGTTTACCTATTTCTATGGTTTCTCTAAATTTTCTATGGTGATAATGATTGAATTTGGCCACCACACTAGAGTTTTCTTTTTTTTTTGATAAGTAAGAGACGAACCTTCTATTAATCAGAATAAATTACATAATTTACATAGAGCCCGAGAGAGTAGGGGCGACACAACCAATAAACACGGCTAACAGCTGCCTGACAATTCAAGACCATAAACTGACCCTCCTGCAATAACAGTAGATCCTAAACAAAACAGGGACGAAGCCCTTAGATAACCGGTAAGAACCACATAGCGTCGATTAGTACAAGCCCCGAACTATTCACCAATAAGCAATAAGATCGATCAATCCGAGCCATTGAAATCAGAGTCCCGATCCGACAACCATCCTGGAAATCATGCAGTCAAGAAGCAAGCAATGAAAGCGGTTTTCCACCACCTCTCCTTGCCATGTGTTGCCTTTTGTCTGGAATCACGTGCAATTGCTCCAAAACCTGATACTTCCCATGTCCCACGCGATAAACCACTTGTGGTTTTTGGGTTTTGTGGAACCCACCTTGGTGCCGCTCAAAAACCCATTAGGCCTATATGATCTTTGAACCTGGTCTTGTGGGGTGCCGAGCCCCCAGATGGTCCCATCAAGGGCCATGTGGCTCCTGGTGGACCTGCCCATAATCTTATCAAGATGGGGTCCACCTGAATAAGTCACGTCCTGAACCTTTAAGTGAATAGCACGATTGATCTCAACTGTTAAATGAAATGCCCCACAGAGATATCGTGCGGCCAAGATGCACGGAGGTTAACCACACGATGAGAGCAGTTTTCTCTCTCATCTCTATGCCACACATCATCTCTTGAATGGAATTGCGTGGTTCTTCCATTAAGTCGGAAACTAGCTAAAGCCCGCGTGATATACCACTTGTGGTTTTGCATCCGTGGTATCGCTGGGTGGAGACCATCCATCCGAGCCTACCAATCTGTCCGCCTCCTTCCTTTCTGAGCTAGCCCTCGGGAGTTGCTAACAAAAACCCACTGAGCCAAGAGAGTCTCAGCCATCCAATCTATGTTATCGCTCACCTTGAAACCTTCCTCTGTCATTCTAATGCCCAGGGAAAAGAGACGAGAGTTTACGAACAGAGACCAATGACAAATTGGGCACTGTCTTGCCCATCTCTATTTCCAGTATCAGCACTGTTCAACCATGAATCCTAGTCTACCTTTGCTAGAGTGGAACAGTCCTCCCGTAGCTGCCCGACAGGAAGAATCTCCCATGGTTGCCGAGAATCCCTGTCCTTGTTGACCACCCCTTCATTGGCCAGCCTGTCTGCAAGCATGTTTGCCTTTCTTCTAACGTGCACAAATCTTATTGTTTTAAGGATTTGTAAGTGTAATTGGACACGGTGAAACACCTGCAGTAGCCTCCAGTGCTTTGACACTTTGTCTGGCGAGGTTCCATTTTGAATCTTCTTGGCAGCTTTGACGACCAATTCCAAGTCAGCTTTGATTATGACATTTTGTGAGTTTTCCTCCACTAGGATCTCCATACATTGATCTAATGCCAGAAGTTCCACCATGTTGTTGGTGCCCTTTTCCAGGTGTCCATGGAAGATGTATTTTATATGTCCCTCAGGATCCCTAATGGCTCCACCAAAGCCAGCTTCCCCGAGGTTGCCCTTGGAGGCTCCATCAATATTGACTTTGAAAAATCCCTGAGGAGGGGGCTGCCAACCCCTCTCCCCTGTGTTTAAGGTTCTCAAATCCTTCTTCACACCCTGAGGGTTGATGGCTTGAAGATCCAGATTAATAAGAATTTGTATCTCCTGAGGCAGAGGAGGATTCGTCGGTTTCGTTCTCAGAATGCTTCTGACTGTTTCCTTGAGCTATTTCAAAATCTGATTGATGATAAGTTGGGGTTCTCTAGCTTTGTTTTTGAAGATTCTTTTGTTTCTTTCTTTCCAAATATTCCAGATGACAAAGCCTGGAGTTAGCATCCAGGCTTTGTTGATGATTTCATTTTCTGAGAAGTTTTTCCTCCATTTTGATAATGTATTGGATATGCTGAGCCTGTCCCTGTCGGTCTATCTGAAGCTTGAGGCCACCCAATCCCAAATTTTGGCAGAAAAGGAACACAAATTAAGCAGGTGTTCAATCGTTTCCTCCTGCAAGCCGCAAAGCTGACATTTAGAGGGGCCAATGAAACCTTTCTTCATAAGGTTTTCCCAAGTTAGGATTTTCCTTTGATGAACAAGCCAGATAAATAATTTTATTTTCATCCATTGAGAGGTCTGCCATAGCTCCTGCCAGACTTTCTCAGCTTTTACCAAGTTAAATCCAGTGATTTCCTGTTTAGCCTCTTTGAGATTGTAGTTACCTTCATTGTTCTTGCCCCATCTTAATTGGTCAGGAGAAGAGGATACCAAAATCCTTCTTTGCTCTACGTCCTTAGCAAGAGCCTCTACCATGCCCTTCAAAGGGCTTTCTTCGTTGTAACTTAGATTCTTCCATTTCCTCCATTTATCCTTGTTCCTCCCTTGATCCTAGAAGTCTTTTACTAATAAGAGACCTTTGCTGTCTGTGTCCCTTTTGAGGTCTGCCAGTTCATTCCTATCTAGGATGGGTTCCTGTTGCCAGCTGTCCTCCTAGAAGCAAGCCCGGTCCCCAGCTCTAATTTCCAAAACACAATGCTTCTGGACAATGCTTTTATTCTCCCATGCAAGGTTCCAAATGTGTGAGCCCCTGATTTGTCCTATCATTCTAATGTGATCCTGTTCCTACCAGTGCTTGGCGTACTTTTGAGTCCAAAGCTTGGCCCATGGTGCTCTCGACTCCTTGATCCATCGCCACCATAGCTTGGCTCCCGAAGCCTGACTTAGAGTCTCTGGATCTTCCAGACCCAAACCACCATGGCTTTTGGGTTTGCAGAGCTTGTCCCAAGCAACTAGAGCCCACTTATTTTTCTTTTCCCCTCTGCCCCACAGAAAATTCCTTTGAATGTTTCTTATTTGTTGCTTTATGCCCTGAGGAGCCGAGATAGCTGCAAACATAAAAATGGGAATGGCCTGCAATACCGCCTTGGTGAGCACCAAACGCCCTAAAAAGTTTAAATCTCTATATGTCCAATTGCTAATTTTGTCCTGAAGCTTGTTTAAAATTGGTTCCCAAATATGCTTACACATGGGTTTGTCAGTAAGAGGAATGCCTAGATATTTGGAAGGTATCTATTCCATTTGAAAACCCAGAATTCTGGTGATATTTCTCTGTATTGCAATATTAGTGTTAAAGAAAAAAACCTTGGACTTGCTTTGGCTTACCTCTGTGCCTGCTACCATAGTGAAGTCGTTTAAGATATCTTTGATTGCTTTTGCCTCCCTAACTGTGGGTACACCCTACAACATCGTGTCATCCACAAATTGTTGATGAGTGTTGGCCTCTCCATCCGGGGTGAGCTTGATTCCCTGAATTCTACCTTCAGCATTTGCCATTTTGAGTGCTCTACCAAGCCCTTCCATCATGAGTACAAAGAGGAAGGGAGAGAGCGGATCACCTTGTCTGAGACCCCTGGAAGGTGTAAAAGTATTGGAGGGAGCTCCATTAAGCAGAATGGAGAAACTGGTCGAGGTGACTAAAGCCATAACCCATCTTATCCAGTCTTGGTTAAAGCCATAGGCTTTAAGAATGGCTCTGATGTAAGACCAGCTGAGTTTGTCATAGGCCTTCACAAGGTCTAATTGGATGATCATACCTGCTTTCTTGTTGTGTTTGAGAGAGTGTACCACCTCATGGGCTTGGATAATGTTGTTAAGAATCTGCCTTCCCTCCACATAGCCAGTTTGCTCCTCAGATATGAGCAAAGGTAGTAGTGGCTTGAGTCTATTGGCTATCACTTTGGAGATGATTTTGTAAACCACATTACATAAGGCTATGGGTCTAAACCCATCCGGGGTGACAACATTTTCCTTTTTGGGGATTAAAGCTATAAAGGTTGTGTTTAGTGCTTTTAGAACCTTTTTGTGTTGCCTTGAGTCTTCAACTACCTCGAGTATGTCCTGTTTGACTGTATCCCAGCAGGCTTTGAAGAAATCGACATTGAAGCCATCTGGTCCTGGTGCTTTTCCATTTTGCATTTCCTTGATCACCTCACTAACCTCTTCTTCCGAGACTGGCCTATTGAGATTGTGGTTGTCCTCATGGGTGATCAACCTGGGAATGTACTGAGTGATCTTCGCAATGAACCTGGATCTGTCTTCCATTGGCTCCTTTGCAATGTTCGAGAAGTGTTGTACTAGAGTCGACTCCATGTCCTTGTGAGTGACAAGTTCAGAACCTTGAGAGTCCTTTAGCTTGTTGATTCTGTTATGTGCTTTATGAGCCATAGTAGATTTGTGAAAGAACTTAGTGTTCCTTTCTCCCTCTTTGATCCACTAGATCCAGGATTTCTGTCTCCAAAAATTTTCTTCTTGTAGACAGCATTTCTCCCATTCTTCCTGCAGAGAATCAGTCAGTTTCTATCTTTCCTCATTGAAGCCCTCTGTGATATTGATCATATTGACCTCCTGGAGCTTCTGTTCCGTACTCATTCTGGTCTTGATGATATCACCAAATTCTTTTTTGTTCCAATCCTTGAGTTTGGATTTAATGTATTTTAATCTCTGCTGGAGCATGTACATCTTAGTACCCTGGATGTTCAAATCCTCCTTCCACCAATTGGCAATGTTTCTGGTGAAGTTGGGGTTAGAGAGCCAAGCATTTTTAAATCTAAAAGGCCTATTCCTCGGTGTGCCCATAAAGGAAGCTTCCAGTTGTATAGGCCAATGATCCGAGCCACCAAAGGGTAGAATGGACATTGATATGGCTGCTCCTGTGAGGATGAGATCCTCAGAGACAATAAACCTATCCAGTTTTGATGCCACTTGGGAAACTCCACCTCTTTTGTTATTCCAAGTGAAAGTCCCATTTGTAGTATCGGTGTCCACTAGTCCCATGTTCATGAGGAAATCTTGGAAGGCTTCAAAGTCTCTACCCAGTTGTTTGGTGCCTCCTTTTTTCTCCGAGAGAGATCTTATCATTTTGAAATCAAATGCTAGAATCTAGGGTATGTTGGGATAACGTGCTATGAGACCTTCCAAGAAGTTAAGAAGTTTAAGTTTCTCTGCATGCTATTGAGGGCCATACACATCAGTTATCACGTAGGTCTCCTTGTCCCCTATAGGCTGGCACACCAGAGAAAGATAGTTCCTGGACGCCTCAGCATCCAGCATTCCCAGCTTCCCTAGATCCCATAGCGTGAGAATCCCTCCAGCAGAGTTAATGGCTTTCACCTATAAATAATCATACTTAATTAACCATTTATTATGGATTTCTCTTATTTTTTCCATTGAGCATTTTGTTTCTTGAATAAATACCATGTCTGGTTTTTCCTCTTTTAATATATTGCTGAGATTTCTTTGTTTTCTTCTACTCCCTAACCCTCTAATATTCCAGGTTGTGAGCTTCATTAAGAAAGGTTAGTAAAAGAGTAGCTGGTAAGATCTTTCATCTTACCTGAGTTAATCATCAGTTTCCCACACTCTGTTAGCAGCTCATTCTGTCTTTTCCTTCCTTTTTTCCTTCCTGAGATTTTTGGAGATGATGTCTGCAGGTTCTCCATCACTTTGACCCCACTCTGTTCTTGGCTTTCATGGTTTCTTTTGACTCTAGTTCCCTTTGATTGTGCCCTCCATAGATAGAGTTGTTGGACTCGATCATAATCTTCTTTAGGCGGTGATTCCAACCCTTTTTTCTTTCCTTGTTCCAAAAATTACTCTAGATCTAGATTTTCTCTATCTAGTATCTCCTACAGTTCATGATCCTCTGTGCTTGCCTCACTTGGGGTCATTTCCTGGTCCTTGCTGATCTCCATGTAGCTTTGTAGTCCCTCTATTTGTCAATTATTTACTGGGATATCCTCCATTTTAGCTTCCATATCCTGCTCCTTAGGGATGTTATCCTTGACTGGGTCTGTTTCCATGTTCTTCTCCACTTCCTCGAGGATTTTGAAGCTATTGTGTCTTGTCTGTTTGTCTTCGCTTGTCTTCTTATTTGATCTTTTTCCCCCTTTCCCTTTGCCTCCAACCTTGGTAAAACCCTCATGATCTTTGTCTAGAGGGGTCTTTCCGCTATTTTCCATATTTTTTGTGGGGCAATCTCTGAATAGATGGCCATGTTCATGACATTTTCGGCATCTGAAAGGTATGTGCTCATAGTCTACCATTTGCATCCATTCCTCATCATATACCTCTAAGATTATTGCATCCGGGAGGGCTCCAGATAGATCCATTTCCACACATATTCTAGCGAAGGAGGTATATTTACCTTTGAGAGTTGCTTCTGATATTTTCACAAAATGCCCCAGCTTGTTTCCTATGATTTTCAGTGACTCTAGTTGCCAGTAGTCTAGAGGTAGTGAGTACAGTCTGATCCAAACCGGTACAGATGTGAATGTTTCCCATTCCGGGACAAAGTTCATTGTCCATGGCCGCATGTAAAGTCCTGCTACAGCATAGAAGTATGGTCCCCCTTCAAACACTCTATCCTTGTCCTCTAGGCTCGCAAACACAACCATGAAGAAGCCCTTTGAACCCAGATGCAAATGTATCTCTCCTTTGGGCTTCCAGTGGCTCCTGATCTAGATGTGTAAAGCTCTCTCCGTTGGCCATATTCCCATAAACTTGCAGATGATCGCATGTTCTCTCATATGGTCCCTATGCGCTTGAATCGCTGGATCACTTAATATGACCCTGGGGATGACGCTCAATTTGGGCTTGCATGCTCCCATAGTTTTCATTTGAGGCATTTTCTTGCTACTGCCTCCCTTCTCCCTTTCTAGACCAGAGTCTTGTTGTTCTTCTTCTTGATTTGGAATCTCATTGCATCCCACTGTTTCCTTTCCTCTTGTTTCTGCAGTCTTTTCCATCGGTATTTTGAACTGTTTCCCTCCTACCTCCCTGCCTCCCTCCATGACGGCTTGACTGTAGGAGGGAGCAGCACTCCCTCCTGCGCGACCCGCCATGAAACCCTAAAACCAAAACTGGCGCCAACTTCAAGTTTTTCTCAAGTTGCGAAGCGTTTCGATCCCATCAAAACATGTGAGAATTTTCCTTTTCCATATCACCACACTAGAGTTTTCAATACATACATGATGATTGGTTTTATTGGAATGTTCAGCCAGGGCTGAGGTTTTAGAGTGGTTGTGTTTTATGTTGGCGGCATGTTCTTGAATCCTAGTAAGGATAGATCGACCGGTTTCCCCAATGTAGGTTTTTCCGCATGAACAAGGAACCATGTAAACTCCTTTGTGGAATTTGGGATCAACTGGATCTTTGACTGATTTTAGGCATGTGCTGATGGTATTCATGGGTTTGAAGGTGGTTCTAATATTGTTCTTTTTCAAAATATACACAATTTTGTCTATTGTGCCTAATATGTAAGGGAGGTGAACCTTGCCCACATGATCATCTAGACGTTTTTTGTTTTTAGGATTCTGAGCATTCTTAAAATGATTTGATTACTTGGTGTTTATTGTATCCATTATTTTCGAATACATTCATAAGATGATTCTTCTCTTTTTCAAAGTGATCTCGATCCGAAATACATATAACCCTGGTTTCCAGAGTGTTCATTTAAATTTCTAAATTTTGGTCTTCTTGTGCTTGCTGAAGATGGGTTTGACTCATTTGGTGTTGCTCTTTGCGGCGTGCTTGGAGAAGCACTTTCTTGAGTACGCGATGTTGTCCTATTATTTGTTAATGGTATTGCTTGATGCCTTCTTTGTTGAACTTGAATAGG
Organism: Pinus tabuliformis; assembly: GCA_031772625.1. Classification (NCBI taxonomy): domain Eukaryota; kingdom Viridiplantae; phylum Streptophyta; class Pinopsida; order Pinales; family Pinaceae; genus Pinus; species Pinus tabuliformis. The sequence continues at coordinate 1,629,750,696 of CM062804.1, read as the reverse complement.
AGTAGAGGGAGTCACTGTTGAGGAATTGCTTGTTGTTGTTAATTCCTCTTTGTCCTCATGGGGTATACATGCCTCGACATTAACTATCTTCTATAAACTTCCATCCCATGCTTCTTCTTCCATGAACTACACATCTCTACTTATTATGACCTTCTTGGTTGATGGATTGTAGGCCTTGTATGCCTTGGATTCATCACTATATCCAACAAATATGCATTTCTCCCCCTTTCTGTCCAACTTCTTTCTCAACTCATCCAAGACATGTGCATATGCCACACATCCAAAGACTCTCACGTGAGTGACACTATGCTTTCTTCCACTCCATGCCTCTTTAGGAACCACGTTCTCGATGCTTTTGGTTGGACATCTATTCAAGATATACAGTGCACAAGCAACAACTTCAGCCCAATAATAATTTGGAAAATGCTTTGCCTTCAACATACTCATTTCCATTTCCATAATGATCCTATTCTTCCTTTCCGCGACACCATTTTGTTGAGATGTATACCTTATTATAAATTTCTTGTCAATTCCATGCTCCCTGCATAATTGAAGGAAGTCATTTGAGATATATTCGCCACCTCTGTCAGTCCTAAGGACTTTTATGTAGTGTCCACTTTTCTTCTCAACAAGAGCTTTGTATTGGCGAAAGTGCTCAAACACTTCACTTTTATTTTTTAGGAGATAGACCCATGTTTTCCTTGTGTAGTTATCTATGAAGGTCAATAAATAATGGTTTCCACCAATTAATGGTGTCTGCATTGGTCCACATAAATTTGAGTGGAAAATCTCCAAGGGTGCCTTTGCCCTTATTGATTTTCCTACTGGAAATATCTATCTATGTTGTTTTCCCAAGATGCAACCTTCAGATAGGTTGTCCGGTTTTTCTATAAGAAGAAACCCCTTCACCTGTATTTTCTGTGCAAAAAATTCAAACCTCCAAAGTTGAGATGACCAAATCTCAAATGCCATAAACAATTTTCATCTTTGACATCTTTTTTATAGTTCACTTGTGTAACAGCTGCAACTTTTCTTTCATCCTCTTGTGAGTTCATTGATAGTTGTGCTTGTGCACCTTCTTCCTTCAAATCTAATCTTATTTTTAGGGGAAACATTTTATTGTTTGTCATTTGAACTTTTGCAATCAGTTGTCTGCTTGGAGGCTTATCCAAAATTGTGCACTCATCATTTTTGAAAAAGACATTGTAGCCCTTTTGCATGAGTTGTCCAATGCTTATGAGGTTATGATTCAAACCGGGGACAAAGTAAACATCTGAGATGTACTTTTTCTCCCCCTTCTTTGTTAGGATATTAACTCTTCCTTTGCTCATGATAGAGACTTGCTATTAGTCCCTAATGTCACTTCAGATTTCACACTTTCACCTAGATTGGTAAACATTTCTATGTTCTGAGTTTCTTTTGTGAAATTTACACTTGGTTTGTTACTAATGTCATATTGCTTCTTACAGTAATGGCATTGGACTTCAAATTTATCATACCTCTAACCTTGTGCTTTTTGGCTTGGGCCTTGACTTGGATTTTGATTGTTTCCCCTTCCACTTGAGCTTCAAGGGCTGCTTCTTCCACCTCTATGTGGGCTTCTTCCTCTTCCTCTATCATATGATCTTCATCTGCCTCTACCTTGACCAAATGAAACTTGTGTCTTGAAGGCATGCTCCAATGAGGAGCTCATTTCTCTATTGATTCTATGTTCGTGATAAACCTGTGATGCATGAAGTTCATCCACTGAGAACTGTGATAGATCCTTTGTCTCTTCTTTGGCCACAATAATGGCATCAAACCTTGCTGAAAACTTCTCAAAACTTTCTCAACTATTCTCCTTTCCTCAAGTGTCTCACCATGAGACCAGATTTGAGTAACCAGCCCAATTACATGTGTAAAAAATGAGTCTACATTCTCACACTCTTTCATACAAAGTATTTCAAAATCTCTCCTTATCATTTGTAGCTTTGCGGTCTTGACTTTTTCCATGCTTTGGTAGGTTGTTTGGAGGGTATCCCATGCTTACTTAGACTTCGTTGCTGCTGCAAATCTTGGGAAAATACTTTCATGAACTACTTCAAAAATGTAGAAGATGGATTTTGAATCCTTCTTCGTGTTGTCCCTCAATAAATCCCTTTTTGCTTGAGACAAGGCATTGTATGTTGCTGCATCCGCTGGTTCTTTGAAAACAATTCTCCACCAAATCCCAAATGTCTTGAGAAGAATACAAGGCCTTCATTGTAATAGCCCAATAATCATAACTTATTCCATTAAACTGAGGTATCTGAGGATTGGTCAAGCTTGTGCTTGATGTTTCCATTTCTAAGTGAGAAAAAACTTTCTACCCCCGTGAGAAAAAACTTTCTACCTGCTCTAAAAAATAATCTGCCTTCAAACAATTTTAAATGCTAATAAAAACACTTGTTTTTACAGTAACAAAGTTTAACCTTCTCTCATACCATGTTAGAAAATTTTCACAGGGGCAGAGGAGAGGAGTCTCGCTTAGAGTCAAGCTTGTGCTTGATGTTTCCATTTCTAAGTGAGAAAAAACTTTCTACTTGCTCTAAAAAATAATCTGCCCTCAAAACAATTTTAACTGCTAGTAAAAACACTTGTTTTTACATTAACATAGGATGTTAGAAAATTTTCATAGCGTCAGAGGAGAGGAGTCTCGCTTAGAATTTGGTTGAGGCCAGGAAATCGCTTCGTTTAGAATTTGGTTGCGGCCAGGAAATCACAACTACACAGAGGCTTAATTGAAACATAAATTTAACGCACAACAAAATAGAGTAAAACCAAAAAGTTGCGGTAAATCTACTCATAAAGGTTTAAAACCACAACAAACCATGGATTAGATTATATATCAAAACATAAAATAGAGTAAAACCAAAAAGTTGCGGTAAATCTACTCATAAAGGTTTAAAACCACAACAAACCATGGATTAGATTATATATGAAAACATAGGAAACTATATTCGCGTGATAAATGAAGGGCTACAGCTCTAAGTAAAAACACAAAAACTTATTATGATTTACTCACTGGGGTTGTGGATTAACTCTATGTAAAACTCCGTTTTGAGCGCCCACTAATATTTATTCCACTATTTTCTCCTCATTACCTCTCATACGTACACATTCTATTCCTCTCTACTTGCTCAACTCTAAAATATGACTTTTACATTTGTATTTATCCCAACATACAAATTTGACATTAATACCTGACAGAAAAAACATTTAAGACATGGGATGGGCAATTATACAAAATGAGGGATTTTCTAAGCTTGCAAAGGTTGCGGTTTGCAACTAAGAGTTGGGCAGTAAATGTTTCACCCATACTTATTTAACAACCCTCATTAAGTGCTTTAACTCTGTGATGTGTTGTGGAATGGTTTGCGTTGTACTTCTGCTCAGAACTCATCAAGTGCTTTAACTCAGTGATGTATTGTGGAATGTTCTGGGTTGTACCTCTGCTCAGACTTTAGTCCTTCCCCTTGCAAACAAAATCACAACCTGCAAAATACTTTTGACAAATATGGCTGCTATCAAATTAATTTTCCAACAAAATTGAATTTGAGTTAACATCGAATTGGAATTGGAATTAGAGATTTAACGTTGCATCTCCACTCTTGAATTAATACCATGCTGAGCTTGAATTAATTACCCTCCTTCTAGCATCAGGATTTAACGTTGTCGAAATATATTAATATTGCCACGAGAATAACACACTCCATGTAACGTTATCCTCCCTAATATATTAACACTGCCATCCATTTCATATTAATGTTGGAGCATTTTTATATTAAACATTGGATAATGTGTATATGAACGTTGTACCATACATATATGTTAACGTTGGAGCATTAATATATTAAACGTTGGAGCATATATATTAAAGTTGGATCATATATATCAAAGATGGAATATATTAATGCTAGAGTATGAGTCTTAATGCCAAACATAAAATTAATATAATACCACCATTCCAATGCCATTGCTACCTTGATGCTGCTGGGGCACAAAACGCTAATACCAACTCAATGCTGCACAAAACCATCAAAACACTGCTAAACACCATATTACACCAAGCTACTATAATATTATTCAATGCTGGTCTGAGATAACGTTATCAAAGAATGCTAATCTCCTCCTCTTCGTCGACGTCCCCTTCGTTTGAATCGTCATCGTTAGGAAATTCCCCCTCGATGAAATCGTCTTTGAGCGGTTCTTCATCAGAGGAATCATCAACATAGCCAAATCCGTGCATTTCCTCTTCGCTCACAGAGGGTGAGGTGTCATCCTCGTCGTAAAACAAAGTCTTTGTGTTTGTTGTTCTGAACTTTAATCAAATCAATGTGAGGGTATTCAACGTTGTTTTTCTTGTAAAAAAACAAACATAGCTGCATGCGTTTGTTCTGATGCCTTCCTGCTACAAAATATCCATTCTCTCCTTCAATCGGCTCTGATCAGACAATCCTGTAGAATCCCCATCTATATCGATCGCCAGAAAGGCGCAACGATTCCCAAGAGGTTCGGCTAGTTTGACTTTTAAAAGTAAGGTTATCTTTGAGAGAATGAATGCTAAGCTTGGAGTTAGCAAAGAACAACTCCTTCTTGGTATGCTTCCGTAATAGCTAGAGGAATGTTAGTGCCATTGGCATCCCATAATGTGAGAATAGAGATTAAAGCACATCAAGGCACCAACAAGCATTATTCATCGAACGGTATATTGCATTAGATGCAATATACACTCAGCTATACATAGAATCCAGGAGTGTTTATGGAATGCACAGATTCAAATCGGTTACAATTAAAAGGTCTTAGAAGCGAGGGGGAGTCCTTACCCTTTTGGGCTAACCTTGTAAAGCTCCAGGTTTTCGCTTGTTGTGAACTAGTTCTGCCATGGCTGAGAGGAGTGACCTTTGCTTCAGCTAAATAAATCCTATCAAGGAATAATACTTCCTTAGTGTAAAATGTTGTGTTAAAATGTTTGGAATGCTGATGAGTATATTGTGAATAAGGTTTTCTCATTGAAATATGAAGAATAATTCTACCTCAATTATTTGATTAATGGCCTCACATAATTTGTTAAACAATAAATGGAAAAGGTATTAATAATAATGTTGAATTTTCACCAACAACACAATGAATCATCAATACATTGAATATATGCATTGCATCATTGTTGGCGCATATCATTATTGCATATAGGCACATTATTATGAATTTATCCATGCTCTCCAAAAATGATGAACATTGTCAGTGGATATATGCATTAACGCTCTCAAAAGTTGCAGAGAACGTTGGCCATCTCTTAACTTGAAATTTTATCTCAGATCTGACATTATTGTAACGCTCTACAGATTTGGTAGACTGTAATTTTTCTTTTTCGAATGCTCTGGAATTTGTAACGCTCTTAATTATGCTATCTCTGATAAACCGTCGAAAGGGCGAAAGGAGTCTTACATTTCTTCCAATAAACCGTGGAAGAAGATCAGCTTTTATCAATAGTCTATAAGGCATCTCTGCAAGAGCAGTAAGATACATTATTCATGCTACTTCTGTGGTCAATTCTCCATCCTCTTTCTGCATATGTCAGACAATAGCTTCAAAGATACCATTCATATTGATCAGCTCAGTTGCAATCTTAGACTTTGGCCCCTTAATGAGAATAAACAAAGCCCCAGAAGTAGTTCTTGTTCTGATAAAATGTATCTAAACTCCTCTCCTTCTCCAACAATATTTCTCAAAGCCCATGCACATTGATTTAGCATAGTTACTTAACTCCTTCCATCATGGAGTACGATCAACAATGTCATGCAGAAAAATAAGAGAGTTTTTGTTTGTTTTGAGTCACCAGTTTCTCTATTGGTGAGGCACCAAGCCGCTTCCAATAACTGCTCATATGAGGAGTCAAATTAAATGCATTGAACCCGTACCTGAAAGTGCCTGCTATGGCCTTCTTTGTCTAGAAATATTCCCAACTGGTGTCTTGATAGAATCATATATATATATATATTCTCTTTCAAAGCATTTTATTTGAAGAAGATTTTAATTATTTGGAACTAGATATTTCTTCCTCAAGCACAACACCTTCCTCTTTCATCATGTTTTATAGATACATTATGAGTAGAGCCGTCTTTTTCCTTACAAAAATATTCAACATTATTAGATTTATGATGGAGCTACTATACACAACTTTCAAATCCTTTAATTATGTTGGAGTTGATCCAATATACTATAAAATCATATTTGATGGAAGATGCATCAATGGTTTCAAATTCTTTCCAAGACATTAGAGATAGCTTTGTAGTGGAGTCATTTTCTTTCTCTTTGCATATTCAAGGATTTATTGTCAGTGCTACTGATCTAGGTTGATTCTTATTTTCTTCCTTGAGTAACTCTCTCCTGAGACCAAGCTAGGTCACTGGTTGTTCTTTATTATTTATTTTCCAGACTTTAGTAGGTTGTTTTCTCTTTTTTGCATTTATTTTTTATCCAGGTATTGGTCTGGTTTGATTAGTTTTCATCATTTGTCTAGAGTTGATTTGATTAGTTTTCATCATTTGTCTAGAGTTCTTTAGGGTATTTTCCAGTTTGTAGTCTTTGTCTTTGTGTCCAAGATTGATACATAAATAACACCTTATTTGACCAAGATATGGTGGAAATGGTGTGTGTACTCTTGTGATCTTCTTTGCATACAATTTACATTCAATGGATCTATGTCCAAATTCATTGCACAAATAACAATAACCATGGAAGTGTTTTGTGTACCTAATGTATGGTTGTCTTTTTTATTTTCTTGCTTGAGGGAGCCTTCTTGTTTGTTGCATCTTTTACTGATTAATTTTTTTTTTAATTCCTCTTACATTTTGTTGCTATATGACCAGGTTCATGAAAAGAAAAACATTTGATGTCTTTCAAGGGAGAAAATAATCTCTTTTGATATCTTCCGAATTTGTTTAACTCATCTCTATGAGGAAATGACTTTTCTGCAAGAATCATTTTCTTCAACTCATTATTTGGATTTTGTTGTTGCTGATTGATTTTGTTTTCTTCTTTGATATTCACTCTGCACCTTCATCTAATCGTATTTTTATGGCTTCTCTATGACTTCCTTTAAGTTATTGCTCTTTTCTTCTAAGTCCTTCATGGATGCAATATCCTCTCCTAGCTACTTACACAACATGTTCTTTTCATTTATCTCTCTTCCAACTGAAATAATCTCAAGCTCTAATATTTCACATTGTACCTCTTTCTCCTTTAGCTGATTATTCATCATCTCCTCTATTATCCTTACCTCTTCAAGCTGTGTCCTGGCTTACAATTTCTTCCTTGAATTTATGTTATCTTTCATGACATATTTGCAAAAGTTTCTTATATTCTTTGCTCTCATTCTTCAATCTTTTTGTTTCATCCAAGGCTATGTCAAGTTTGGTTTGTTCTTTAGCTAACTTTCCTTCATGAGAATCAGGTGCAGAACAAGTCTCATTTGATTGAACATTTTCTTTTTGACAAGACTTTTTCTTCCTGCTCTTTTTCTTCTCCTTTTCCATAATGCAGCTACTAGTGTCTCCTTCATGCATGAGCTACAATCTATCCCAAATTTCTTTTCCATAATTTAAGTCTATTACTGTATCAAGATCCTTATTATGAATATTGTTATACATAACACATTTTTCCTTGGAATCCCACTGTTGTTCTTGGATAGAGGGAGGGTCTTTGCAGCGACCTTTCACCAACTCGTTCGTGGTAGTGTACATGGATTACATCCCGATTTTCAGCCGGAGTTGGGACAAGCACATTCACCATATCCGACAGACCCTATGAAAACATAAATTGTGTGCCAATTTAGAGAAATGAAATTTTGGTATGACCTAGATTTAATATATGGGGTACATCATTGATGAGCTCGGTGTGCATGTGGACACAACCAAGATACAATTTATTTGTGATTGGCCAACCCCAACTACTCTAACAGAGCTCTGTAAATTTTTGGGTCTTGTCAATTTCTATCGCATGTTTGTGTTGGGATTCTCTCATATCACTTGGCCTTTGAGTCAAGTCACCAAGGGGGACTGAAAGCAAAGTTCTTTTGGTATGAATCTCAACAGAATTCATTTGTCGAGTTGAAGCATGGCCTATGATCTACACCAGTGCTCACATTACCTTGTCGAGTTGAAGCATGGCCTATGCTCTACACCAGTACTCACATTACCAAACCAGCAACAACCATTTGAAATTAAGACATATGCTTCTAGTTATGCAATTGGTGCAGTTCTTACCCAATAGGAGCCTCAGGTGGCATATCACAATGAGACACTTTTAGGTACAGTCCGAAAGTATCCCACTTATTACAAAGAGATGTATTCCATTGTGCAGGTCTGCCGCAAATGGAAGTGTTACATTCTAGGGGATGAAATGGTCATCCACATTGTTGGCTTGAGGGGGATTAGACCCAGGTTCAGAGTTAGTTGCGCTAACCAACAAAACCCTACACTACCGGCCCTTTCGGAAGCAACTTGCATAACGCAGGTTGCAATCTCACCTGAGGAAGTATTGGAGGATCCTAGAACCAGATTTTTTCATTGAGAGGGTTATGTGATGTGTTTTCTGCAGATCTAGGGCTGTATCTTGACCTCCGCGAACCCTAGCCCTTGAAACTCAGAACTTATGATAAATAACAGTTAACAGAGTTATGTCCTTTGACGATTGCACTAAACATGCATAGCATCATAGAAACAAACATGCCTATGTCTTTGCAAATTCATTAAGTACTTTTCCTGATTAAATTCATTCAACAGATCATAAATACAATAAATTCGGACATAAAATAGTAATACATAGATGCACAAATAATTCTTCAAAATAATTCTTTTATTATTATTCATATCTTCAAATATAGCTTCTTCTAACCCTGGGCACACCGCTACAGGGGCCCGTGCACTCAGCTGCGAACTTACCAAGGTCTTCGCACTTATAGCTATAGGAGCCTTCCCCTTCGCCCAAGTACATAATAGTAAAATCATATCCAAATCACGTACTTCTCTATTCTTATCTATCTTATGACTCATTTATGACTTCCTTTTATATTCTTCTTCATTACAATACCATAGTCCACAAACCATTGGCGGGTCTCAAAATAACTTGACTTTAGAAAACTAAGGGGCTTTGACCTTCCTAAAGCCCCTTTGACTCCTATTGACCTATGCTACTCACACTCCGCTCCTAAAAATGTAGAGACTTTACAATAAATTTAAAAAAACTTAACAAAATTTGACCCAGGGGACCTCGTCGAAATAGGCCTCCAACACAAAGTCGTGACTCGTCCCGAGTCACTATGATGGTGTTGCCTAAACCTTTGCTTGAATGTCGTTGAATTATATCTTCAACGCTTGAAGATCTATTATTCCCTGCATGACATCCTAGTGAACTTATTCAACCAATTTCTTTGTCGTTGAACCTTCAACTGCAAGGCCCATGGTTCTATGTGTATGCTGAAGAGCTTTTAATTTGCTCTGGATGGTCTGGGACAATTGGCTTGCTTCATCGGCCCATGGCTGCATCCTTGAGGAAATGATATAGGCCTTTTGACACATCTCATCAATATGGGTTTGTATGAATTTCCCTTCTTGGAGTCTAGTGAACCTCTGCATAGGTGCTAAGGTCTGTGTTGTCACCCTGATCTCATCAAAATACAATTGCTTTTCATGGATGTCAGCTTCGATCGTTTGCAAGTGTGGGTCCTCCTGTAGCGAGGTCCACATCTCCATTGTCTACTCAAATAATTGGCTATAGTCCTTGACTGCAGTGGCTAGAGTTACCATATTTTCTTTAATAGTAACCTCACGCTTCTCTCTCACCTCTAGAGGTGTGGTTGGCTGCAGCTTCAGTTGAAGCTCTGAAATCTGCAATTGTAGCTCAAACTGTACCTTTCCAATTTCCTCCTTGGATGCCTTCACTGCAGCAGCTAACTTATGAATTTTCTCCATAGAGGCTGCCTCGCCCAAAATTTGGAGCTCAGGGAGCTCGCTTCATACTTGGGTAAGGGTTGACTCTAAATGCCGATTTCGCTGCAGCACCTCATCGCGAACCTATAGGGCCTGTGTTTTCTCTACAAAAATCTGTTGATTATTAGTCTTTACCTCTTTGATAATCAATAGAGCTCGTTTCTCCCAGACATGGAGCTCATCTGAAATTCCTTGGTGCAGCTCATGCAAGGTCTAGATAGGCAGTGCTGTAAGGTTGATACTTAGATTTTTCCAGTACTGCGCACACTCCTAGTCTTCGACTATCTCAAAATGGAGAGAGCCCCCTAGTAGTTTCACTACACGGAGCTCAGATGTGATTTCCGTAGTGGTACTAAATTTTGGCACGTTAGCTTGATCCGCACTCACATGCACCACGCTCACCTAGATCATTCCTGTCTGGACCTGTAATTCTTTTAGGCCATGTTGCACTTTGTACAGTACCTGATTGTACTAATCCTCAATGTGCCCCCATATATTCTCTGTAGAGGAGGGGACAACATCGCTAATTTCATGAAGATACCCCTCCATGAGGGTCAATGGTTCAGTACCCACAGTCTTGTCATATTTCTGCTTCTTGCGTGGCCCCGTCAAACTACTCTTTTGCCTTTTCTTGATCTTGAAGAGGGACTCTAAGTTATCCAATCTGATATAGGGGTCTGCGCCCCCTTCCTCTTCATATGCAATTTCTATGTCAACATTTGTGTGCTCTATCTCAGGTTCTTCAAGGTCAATAGTGACCTGTGATGTTGTTGCTTACATAGCCTTTTCCTTCTGTGTTGCCTTCTCTATCGTAGAAGCCTTTTCCTTCTATGCTTCTTTCTTCTTGTCTTTCATGGCCTCTGTCGTAGCTTCTGCTTTTCCCATTTCTACTTCGCCAGCCTTACTTTTTCTTGTGGCTTCACCAAATGGGGTGAGCCAATCACTTGGCCATTTGCTGATGACCCCCATAATATTGTCCTCCACGACTAAATATGGCAACTTGTGCCATGTTCCTGCGACATCCTTCTTCGTGCACATGGACAGATTGTGAAAATATGCTTTGAAGTCTGCCATAATTTTATATTGCACATGTACGCTAGGTGACAAATGTAGTTTATGGTTGATCACCATCCGCAACTCTGACTCAAACAATACCCAGAACATCTTTGTTTCAATGATACAGTCAGGATCCTTTATTTCCTACAACGAGAAAAATTTTGTAGCCTCGCACAAGTCAAGATCCTTCATTGGGAACTGGCTATCCTCAAGCATCCTCCATGCTACCAGCATGATCAATAGCAATAACTACACATAGTGGAACTCTTTTCCATCCTCCTAGGCTTCATGGCTCCAGGAATTTGTGGTAGAGGTAATTTTCCCAATTTAATTGGATCCCTTGGATGCACTGCGCAGCTAAAGATACCACTGGTGCCGACACTTAATCAGAGCGACACTTCCGCATTATCTTTCCTGCCAAAATCTGTGTAGCAAACTACAAAACTCCATCCGAGATAGAGCTAATGGTGTAGCCTCATGACTTATTCACCAACCCGAAGTTGCTCTTTATCTGATTTGCGAGATTATTCTCCTGTGACTTCCCCACAAAAGTGTCTGCGGGGTCCACGCCCTGATAAGGTAGTGCAGTGATTTTATGGGACAAAATATCATCAATTGGAATGGGCCCTCCCAGCCAAAGGCACCCATCATGAACCAGCACCAACAATTGATGCATGCATATGGTATTAATTATGATGTGGCTAAAGTGTGGGACACACAAGATATTTAGCAACCCTGTGTGCTCAATTCCGGCTGCCCATTTCATTGGCTCAAGCCTTATGACACCCACCTCCTTGTAGTAGATCGATTTCAAGAATTTATTGGGTTCTAACTATGGAAAATTTGCATGCTCACCCAAATCGCAATCCTCCATCTTTAGAAATGGTACTCGACCCAACAAGTTGCCCTCCAAAGGTACTTCCTCTAGAAGCAATGGTGTGAATACCTTGTATTTCAACGCGTCTGGGTCCTTAGTCACTTTGGCAGTGGATTTCTGAGGGGGTACATATGAGGTAGCCAAGTAATTGGCTCTCTATCCTCCACGTTGATGTTTTTGACCCCCATAGTCATATCTTCTTCATCTAGATCAATGGGTTCTGTCGGCTACTTATTCTTATCCATACGATGCTTCTATCTAATCTCAGTTGGGTTTTTGCACAGTAATTGTCAAATTGGGGCTTGCCGTGGTTTCCTCTAGTTTCTGTCTCTTGCTACGAAGGTAGTAGGTTTTGGTGTCCTTGACCTAAGCACTGTGGTAGGGACGGTGGTGTCGCAGTCATCTTTTCAAGGCTATCCCGGAATAGTTTCTTCTACCACTCAGGAAATGTGCCTCAAACCCAAGCCCCTTCTGTGAAAACTCCTTCTCTACTTCTTGTCAATTGCATCTAGACATACAACAATCATCTATGCTCACACATAGGCACAAAATCTCAAGACAATCTCTCTAGAAGAAAAGTGTTTCAATGGGGAGTGGGATGCTTATTTATAGCACTTTTTGAATTCAAATCCATCGATTCCATCAAGATCTCCCCCATTAATGCTTTTTTGGCAGCATATTTCCAAATATATGCTCCTTAAATGCTTCCCCCCACTCCCTTTAACGGAAAAATAACCATCCAATCACCTACAGTGTTTTCAACGGTCACTTTCTAACTAGGCTGCACAAGACCCACCTTGTTAGTGCAACTTAGTCGTTGCAGCTCCCATCTATGCCTTTCTCCTAACCATCACGCAACCCAATCTCTTTGCCAAACTGTTCTCCTAGCAGAGTGGTTTATAGTCCCATACTTCCTTCCAACTGCCTGAAGTACTAAGACTGTCCTGCATCCATATAGTCATCGTGCAAGGGCGGGATTTCCCCTATACAACTTCAACCGACTTCCATTGATTCTTCCCAAAAATAGCTCCCCATTTAGCTTCACGAGCTGAACTGCTCCCCCATCCGTAATCTCCTTGATGATGTATGGTCCCAGCCAATGCATCTGAAACTTTCCTAGGAACTTAGTAAACTTACTATCATATAGTAGTACTAAATCTTCATTTTTAAAGGTTCGTTGCTTAATGTGGTGATCATGCCACGCTTTTTCTCTAGCCTTCTGCACCTGTTGATGAAAACCTACCAAGAATCGATCTTCTTCTAACTCGAGTATCTACGCAAAGCATTCTTCCATTATATGCCGATATTCCATCTCCTTGACTACAACAATCCTCAAACTGGGCACTATGTATTCCATTGGCATCACCACTTCTTGTCCATAAACTAGTAAAAATGTTGCATGTCTAGTCAACTTCTAACAAGTATTTCTATATACCCAAAGAACAACTAGTATGCACACATCCAAATCGTTCTTATTTGCGTTACAAATACTTGTCAAAGCGTTCTCCATGATCTTATTGAAAGCTTCAAGTGTTCCATTTACTTGAGGATGGTATGGAGTGCTCTTCTGATGATATATTTGGAATTCCTCTAGCAAAGCAGCAATTATTTCATTTAGGAAATGAGAACCCCTATCGCTCATCAAAATCTTAGAATAGCCAAACCTAGACATAATGTATTCAAATATAAACTTCACAGCTATAGCTGTGCTGCAATATTTTACGGGTTACACCTCAACCCACCTGGTCAAGTATTCTGTCGCCGTGATGATGTAGCGCACTCCTGTATTTTTTCTTGGTGGTTGAATAGGTCCCAGAAAATTGATTGCCCATTTTTCAAATGCCTGTAATGAGACTTGCGGGTTCAGAGGAAATTCATCCCTTTGCGATGACTTCTTAGTCCTCTAATAGATGTCGCACACGCTACAATGTTCCGTAGAATATTTGTGCACAACTGGCCACCATAGCCCAGCTCATAGGATCTTATGCATAGTTGCTCGTCCAACATAATGTCCTCTAGCAACTCCTCCATGCGCTTCAACGAGGATATTTTGTCTTTCATAATTTGGTACATACCTAGGCAGAACTTCATATGAACCCATTTTATACAAGTTCCCTACAATTATGGAAAAATTTGTAGCCCTGACCACCAATTATTTCTTCTGCTGCGTCGTATATCCTTCAGGAGCTACACTTGTAGATAGGAATTGGATTATATCCTCAAAATGTTTGTCTGCAATGCGGACAGAAAAGAGTTGCACGTCAGGAAATCCTTCATCAAGACTTGTGGGTTCTTTGCCATTCTCAATCCACGAAAGGTGATTGGGTCCAACATTTAATCTTCCTGGCTTCACAATTACTTCGAAGTCATACTCCTGAAATAACAGTAACCACCTACAAATCCCCCTCCCCCCAACATAGGCTTGTTGACCAGGTACTTCAAAGCTAAATGGTCTGTATACATTTTGAAGTGTGCACCCAACAAATAATGCCTGAATTTTTGGAGCACATATACAATCGCTAATCCTTCGCACTCCATGGTTGAATAATTCTTCTCCACCTTAGACAATTTTTTTCTCCCAATGCAATTAGATGGTCGATATCTCTTGCGACTCGTTGGGTTAAAACTGATCCTAGAGCTATGCATGATGCATCCACATGTACATGAAATTCTTTTTTCCAATTCAAGAATACCAGAATGGGTTTTGTAACCATCTTCTCCTTTAAAACATCTAAGTTTTTCTGGCAATCATCATCCCATCAAAATGTCACATCTTTCTTCAATAGTTTCTCCATGGGTGCAGTGATCTACGCGTATGCCTTAGTAAATTTTCTATAGTATACGTTGTGGCCCAATGTTGCACGCAACTGTTTTACATTCCTTGGGGGATCTAAATTGATAATTACCGCAATTTTAGTAGGGTCCACCATCAGCCCTTTCTTACAAACAAAGTGGACCAAAATTATCCCATATGGTGCAAAATATACATTTCTTCAGATTTAGGGAGATCTGATACTTCCTACAAGTATCCAATGTTAGACGAAGAATTGAAACATGCTTTTTAACTAACTTGAACACCATCGAATCATCAAATTGGACCTCCAAAAACTTATGAATAAATTCCTTAAAGGCATCGAATAACACCTTAGAAAATATTGCAAGAGCATTCTTAAGGCCAAATGGCATCACTGTATACTGAAAAGAACCTCATTCTGTGGCGAAGGTAGTTTTACTTTGATCTTCTAGCGCGATCTTAATATGGTGATATCCTCAGAATCCATCTGTAAAATAGTATGCTTCTTGACCACCAAAATTTTCCAATACTTCATCAGTGAACAACGTAGGGAATGGATCATGTATGTAAGCATCATTCAATTTCCTTAGATCTAAACAGGTCTTGATGTCACCCTTTGTCTTCTTCTCTTGAACTACCATAGGACTAACCCAATCCAATTCTTCTACAAGTTCAATAATCCCTACTGCGAGCATCTTATCTAGCTCTTCATGCACCTTTTCTTTGTATTTAATATTAAATCGGTAGGGGTGATTCTTTACCGGCTTCACATCTGGCTTTAGATTGATCTTCATAACACCCAGATCACCTACTATCCCTTTTAAATTAGAGAACTTTGTTGGAAACAAATCCTAATATTCTCGTAAAAACTCTGTGACCTTGTCAACTATGTCCTCATCCCAGTAATTGCCTATATTCATGAACTTTGGCTATGCTTCCAACCCAATGTTCACTTGCTTGGTCTTCAATGGTTTTGAAATGTCAGGAACCTCTACCTTAGGCCCAGTGACTTCGCGTTGTCCCTCTGACTCAGGGATATTAATATTCCTAGGATCTTCCTCGCCCTCTTCTGTGGTAACATTATAACACTCCAAAGCATGGCACAACTACGTACTCTAGTCAGGTTGTACCCATGAGATAGGCTCTATAGGCATTATGAATATCGCAGCCTTGATTTCCTGTAATGCTTCATCAATACATTCAAATCCATCCTCAAAACTAAATGTTAGCAAAAAGCTTTCCTTCAAAATGTCCCACTCCATGGTTCCATGTCACAGCTCTATTTCTAAGTACCAATTCATTGGAATAGTATCCAAGGTATGGCAGAATATATGTACCCATTTAGGTTGTGGTTCCTCTCCCCGTGCTTTCATCCAACGAGCCAAATGCTCGTGCCAGTCATTCTTCCATGTATATTTTTTAGTAATGTGGGTATTTGCATAACCAAATCACAACTTCATCATCCTTCAATACTCCTTCCAATTTGCAAAATTGTTCTTATGTGTACCCCACCATCTGGCAGGCGTAGCTCTCAGCGCGATGTCCAATGCCTGGAACCGATGCTCCTCTGGTACATCCCTTTCAAATTTATCAAGAAACAAATTTACATATTCTAAGCCATCATAATATGGTAAATTGTGTACCTCAATGGATATACAATGGAGTGATTTAGTAATTCTATTGCATCAAAAACGTTGATACTTCATGCAATCTATTCTTCCAATGCTCGAGCTCCTCATCTGAATCTGAGTTGCAGGAGCTATCCTTTTCCCAAGTAATTCTTCCATCTGTCGTAGGGTTGATCCAATCCTCATTCCGTGCAGTAAGCTTATAGATTTGCTCAATATCATCCTCCTCATAGTAATCCCAGACTGGTTCAGTATACCGTGCACCCTCGACTGGATCCAATGGAACAATGACTCTCAGTTCCTTCTTCTCAAACGTCATGTTGCGCTTCTTTAGGTTAATGACCGCATTCATATCAAATGCCCAATAAATTCCAAGTAGCACAGAGTAGGGATTAATATCATCTACTATTTCGATTACCTCAAAATCAGCTATAGCGCGCACTCCTTCAATGTCGACAGTTACTCCATGTAAGCATCCCATAGGAATAATCTTTTGTTGGTTCGTCATTCACAGCTAAATTGGGGATCACTGTAGCACCAAATTTCCCATTCTTTCCTAGGTCTGTTTAGGCAAAACATTCGCATTAGATCCCAAATCTAGGATCACTTGGTCCATTTCAAATTCTCTGATTTATGCAGTCAATCTCATATCCCAACCAGTCCTTTTCTTACTTTTATCTACTTTATGCTTGTGATTTTTTTAGTTAGAAACTTACCCTTGCCAACACAGTTATCTATTAACTCTTGCAGTCCCTCCACCGTTTTCTGGTCCCTTAAGAGCTTCATGCAGGTCTGTAAGAAGGATGTCAATACTAAAGGATCTATTTCCTACGCAGCAATGACCTCTTCAGGCTTCTCCGTTCGTGCACTCTGATTCTTTGATGTGGAAGCTCCTAAATCCACAAAGCTCTTTTTCACCTCCATAAATATTTCTTTCATCTTATGCAAATCAAATTCAGTATCCTTTTCAGTAGCCTTGCGCACCCATGTATTCTCTTTTGGTTGTTTCCCTGCGGCTTTATCTTCCCCAGTAGCTATACTACTTCGCGTAACTATATTAATGTTGGGGCCATCTTCACGTGGTTCTGACCTCATCATCTGGATGTTCTAAGTGGGCTGTTGGTTCTTCTTTTCTTGCATATTTGCGATGAGTATAGGACAATCTTCTATCATGTGGTCAAATTGTTGACAATAATAACAAGAGGGTGTTTCAGGTTCTGACAATCTCGTGCAAAATGGCCTGGTTCCACAATTGTAACAAATAATTTATCTACAGCCTCTTCTAGCTCCTCCACCTCATCCTCTTCATTTTCCCTAGAATCATCCATGCACCGTAGGTGCGCCTTGATCCTTCTGAGGATGTGTCTCAGCCTGTACTCTATATGTCGTAGTTTTCTCCATCATTATCTCATAACTTTGGCAATTGTGCTCATCATGTCCGACAAATTTACAGAAGTTGCAAAGTAGTTGTTGGGGAGTCTGTACAAACTTTTGCAACAAATGACAATTGTTAGTTGAGTGTTTTCCAGTTATTTGGCAGATAACGCACCATGGTACTACACCGTTACTTGGTCCAGCAAAATTTTTTGGCTTTAGGGGGTTAGGACCTCCCCAAATTAAATAGTTCTGATATATTGGGCAATGATCCTTTTTGTGACCATTCCCTTTTCATTTTCAGCACCATACTTTTGAGCGGGTCTCATTTTTTTACCTCTTTCCCCTTCTTGAGATCCAGCAATTCCATATGTAGGGTAGCCAGCTGCGTTTAAATCTGTTGCACTCCTAGATTCATATCCAGAATAGGCGAAGCCTCCAACTTCATAGAAATTTCAAGCACTTCATCTTGCGATGTAATCTTCTGTTGTGACAATAGTAATCTCAAATGAGGCAATAGTGTAGCAATATACCATTCCTTATGTTTCTCGTTATAAATTTGTAGATTAGCCTATTTGTTAGGTCCCTATAATACTAGTGATTACCCCATTACTATTGTAGTTATACCCCTTATTAATATTGTTGTGCCCCTATTGCCCTCATATTGTTATTACTGTGCCCCATAGAATCCCTCTATTGTTATTTTTGTGGTTTTATATTATTATTGTTAGGTCAGCTGGGTTATATTGTGACTCCTTAGACTCCTATATATAGAAAGGAGGTTTTGTAATTTGAATCATCAAAGAATTGTTCATTTATGTAATGTAAAGGAGGTTGCCCCCTCAAAGAGGCTGAATTCTAAGGCATTGATCTATCTTTTCTATCTTTTCTTGAGCTGGTTTCATAACATTTGGTATCAGAGCTTTGGATTCTAGGGTTTCACTGCTCCAAACAGGTCATCGTGGAATTCTCGCTATAACCTTTTTTCTGCAATGTTTCAGAAGCTAAAAAAAAAAACCCATTTGAGAAGACATCGCGCTGAATCTTGGGTCCGAATTTCAAAGCTTTTTGCGCTATAGTTGCGGAGATATGATCTGAGGAAGTTGGTCTTTTTTTAGACTCCTCAATTACATTCCAAACAGGTGACCTGGGGAAAATCATCATAACTTTTTCCCTGAGCATTGGATTGAAATTTCGTAAGAAGGTGCAGAAAGAGGACGGACTGTAGTTTCTTTTATATATTTTTTCAGAGCCAAAGGACGAAAGAGTGACTCGTGGCATGTCGTACAAGTTCGCTCTACAGAACTAGTCTATAATCAGGTCATTGTGGGAGATTTCACATAACTCTTCCTTGGAGAATCCAAATTGGATCAGACTAGTGGCATTGGAAAGAGGACACAGAGGGCTACCACAGGTTGCAATTTCAGAACTAGATGATTTTAAAATACAGAGATACATCAGGGGCAATATCGAGCGCCTACAAAGTGAAAAAAAAGGTGTGTAGATTCTTTTAAATTTTTTGCTTAAGAGTGGTTTCAAAATTTATTTTGAAGGAATTCAAAGGGCTAGTAGAGCATTATTATCGGTAACTGATGCCCCGAGGAAATAAAATGCAAACACCTAGTAAGGAACCTGAAAGCTCTAGCATGACTCATGAAGAAGAAGAAGAAATGCTATATGATATATCAAAATTACAAGAACAAGTGCAACAAGTGTCACTTGCACAAAAAGCAACAGAATCTAAGATGGATGGTTTAAGGAAAGATGTAGAAGCTAAGATGGATGGTTTAAAGAAAGGTGTAGAAGCTAAGATGGATTGTTTAAAGAAAGGCGTAGAAGCTAATATGGATGGCATGGAAGCTAAGGTGAATGGCATGGATGCTAAAATTGATGGCATGGATGATAAGATGGAAGAATTGAAGATAAATATGAATAAGTTGTTACAAGAAATGGTCACTAATGGTGAAAGGGTACTAAAGGAAACTCATGATGAGAACAAAAGAAATGTTAATCATGATTCCATAGACTCTAATGTTGGATCGAAGACTCACCATATTCCAAAAATCGATATGAGGAAGTTTAATGGCAAGGATCCTGCCACATGGATATTACAGATGGAGCAATTCTTCGATCTCAATAATGTGCAAAACACACAAAAGGTATGTATGGAAACTTTATATTTAGAACCAAATCAGTTTGTATGGTATCAATGGCTTTGCTCTCGTAAAAAATTTATCACTTGGGCAATTTTTACGGAAGAATTGATAGCACATTATGAGGATACAAAAAGCAACACTTTTTTTAGCCAATTGATAAGTCTCAAACAAAAGGGTTCAATAATGGAGCACATTGAGGAGTTCCAAAAATTGAACATAAGGGTAAAAGATATTCCAGAGGAGCATAGGATTGATGTGTTCATAGGGTCTTTAAAGGATAATATCCAACATGATGTTCGCCTTTTGGAACCTGATTCATTAGAGAAGGCATTCAGGTTAGCAAGAAAAATGGAAAGCAAAATTATGGAAACCAGGAAGCATACCACTCACAACTATAAAGACAGAAGTGTTGTTGCCCCTAGTCTTCCACAACCTATAAGGTTGACACCACAACAATTGGAAGAAAAAAGAGTAAAAGGGCTTTGTTACAGTTGTGATAGCAAATACACTAAAGGTCATAAGTGTGCTAAGAAGAAATTATTCTACATAGATTGTGAAGAGGAAGAAGAAAAGGAGCAAGAAAGGTCAAAATAAGAGGATATACTCCAGGAACAAAGCCTAGATGAAGAAAAAATAAATCTGACCATATCTTGTAATGCATTGGCGGGAATTACCACTCCTCAAACCATCAAGATAGAAGGACAAATCAAGAAGAAAAAGGTAATAGTGTTGATTGATTCAGGAAGCACCCACAATTTTATTCATTGTAAGGTAGCAAAAGAATTGAATTGCTTCCTATATCCAGAACCAGAGTGTCAAGTGATGATTGCAAATGGAGGAACAATAAATTGTTGTGGAAAGTGCCATAATATCAAGCTATCCATGGGAGAATATGTATTGACTAGCCCAATGCTTTCCATTCCAATGGGAGGTGCTGATGTTGTACTAGGAGTCCAATGGTTACAATCCTTGGGTACAATAGCTTTTAATTTTCAAGAACTTTTCATCAAATTTTCTACGGAAGGAAAGGAAGTTGAATTAAGGGGTATTGCAGGGAAACCAGGAAAGATAATCAGCTCTAATGGTATGACAAAGCTTCTAAAAAAGGAGTAAAGAGGTGTAATTGCACAATTATGTTCGCTAGATGTTTCCACATCGAAATCATCTATTTCTCCAGATCTCCAAAAAGTCTTGGACAATCATTCCAAGGTATTTGAGACTCCCAAAGGTCTCCCACCTATGCATGATCATGATCATGCTATTCATCTGATTCCAGGAAGTGTTCCTCCAAACATCAGGCCGTACAGATATCCCTATGTCCAAAAGATTGAAATTGAACGTATGGTTGCAGAAATGCTAGAGGCTGGTATAATTCAACCGAGTCAAAGTTCTTTCTCTGCTCCAGTAGTATTGGTGCACAAGAAGGATGGATCATGGCACATGTGTCCGGATTATAGGGAGCTCAACAAGCTCACTATTAAAGATAAGTTCCCCATTCCTGTCATTGATGAATTACTGGATGAATTGCATGGATCAATTTACTTCACCAAGTTGGATCTTCGTTCAGGATATCATCAAATCAGAATGAAGACTGAAGACATTCCGAAAACAGCATTTAGAACTCATGAGGGTCATTATGAATTTTTGGTCATGCCTTTTGGCCTTACCAATGCACCTTCAACATTTCAAGGTTTGATGAATTCAATTTTCAAACCATTCCTTAGAAAATTTTTGTTAGTATTTTTTGATGATATACTAATCTACAGCAAGTCCTGGAAGGATCATGTTGAACATGTTGACAGGGTGCTACACCTATTGGAGGAGAAACAATTATATGCAAAAAGATCCAAATGTTTTTGTGGAGTCCAGGAGATGGAATATCTGGGTCATATTGTATCTCATGAAGAAGTTAAGGTAGACCCTAGCAAAATTAAAGCCATTAAGGAATGGAAAATCCCCACATCCATAAAGCATCTGCGAGGATTTCGCCGGTTGACAGGGTATTATCGCAACTTTGTTAAGAATTATGGGAGAATAGCAGCACCTCTAACAACATTATTGAAGAAAGATGCATTTTCATGGACTCCGGAAGCAACAAAGGCCTTTGAACATCTTAAAGAGGCAATGTGCCAAGCACCAGTCTTAGCTACACCAGACTTCACAAAAACCTTTATTGTGGAATGTGATGCTTCAGGAAATGGGGAGAAGTTTCTCGTATCCTTGGCGAGCTTGAATTAGATTGGGAATCAATTGTAGCTGGCCTCTTACATGATACTGTGGAAGATAGTAATGTTGTTACTTTTGAAAGGATAGAAGAAGAATCTGAGATGACCCCATGTAACAAATTCTGGAAAAACATGAGTTTGGGGAAAAATGAATTGAGGTAAGAATGATTCCCAAATGATCAATTCGTCGTTGTCATCATCTCTAATTTCCTTTATTTGCAAGAACGCTAAACATTTTGCAAGAAAGAGAGAGTAATTGGAGGATGGTTTCTTGGTGGCCAGTAATCTTTGAACCAAATTAAACATGAGGAGCAATCTAGTTTTTAACTGCTTATTTTCCCTGTTCTGTGCACGAGACTGGGAATTGGTGTTGTTCTAATGCAAAATGAAAGACCCATTGCTTTTGAAAGTCGTCCAATCAAGGGAAAGTTTTTAAGCAAAGCTATTTATGAGAAGGAAATGTTGGCAATACTCCATGCACTTAAGAAATGGTGACCCTACCTAATGGGAAGACACTTCAAGGTAAAAATGGATCATGATATCCTTAAATACTTTTTAGAACAAAGATTATCCTCTGAAGAGCAACAAAAGTGGGTCACAAAGATGTTGGGTTATGACTTTGAAATCATCTACAAAAAAGGGAAGCAAAATGTGGTGGCAGATGCACTCTCAAGAAAAGATGAGGATGTGGAAGCATTGTTGTGTGCCATTTCTATTATCCAACCAGATTGGATAAACGAAGCAAGGGAGGAATGGAAGAATGATGAAGAAGTGTGGGCACTTATTCGAAAGTTACAACAAGATTCTAATACGTCTGATACATTTAGCTGGAAAAATGATTCGTTATGGTACAAAGATCGCTTATACCTCTGTAAGAATTCCCAACTAAAACAAAAGATTCTTATGGAATTGCACACTTCTCCCTTAGGAGGGCACTCAGGATTTTTAAAAACTTACCACAGGGTTAAGAAGGAATTTTTTTGGGATGGCCTTAAATCAGATATTCAAAAGTTTGTGGCGGAATGTTTGGTTTGCCAACAAAATAAAGTGGAAACAATTAAGACACTGGGTCTATTACAACCTTTATCCATTCCAAGCCAACGTTGGGAGGAGGTTTCAATGGATTTTATCATAGGTTTACCCAAGTCTAAGGGAAAGAGTGTCATCATGGTGGTAGTTGACAGACTTACCAAGTATGCACACTTTTGTGCATTATCACATCCATTTAAAGCCAGTACAGTTTCCACTGCATTTATGGAAACAATTCAAAAGCTACATGGAAACCCAAAGATTATTGTAAGTGACAGAGATCCCATTTTCACTGGAAATTTTTGGACAGAATTATTTTCTTGTCTTGGTACTCAGTTAGCTCATAGCTCATCTTATCATCCTCAATCTGATGGGCAAATTGAGATAGTAAACAAATGTTTGGAAGGATATCTTCGTTGCTTTGTATCTGATAAACAGACACAATGGGTCAAATGGTTGTCTCTGGCTGAATGGTGGTATAACACTTCCTTCCATACAGCAACAAAAATGACCCCATTTATGGCACTTTATGGGTATCAACCACCATCCATCACATCATATTTAAGAGAAAATTCTAAGGTTTAGGCAGTGGAACATCACATCGAACATCAACAACAAGTCCTCCAACTCTTAAATGATAACCTTGTGTTGGCACAGAATAGAATGAAACAACAAGAAGATCAACATCGCAGTGAAAGAAGTTTTGATGTAGGTGATTGGGTATTCCTACGGCTACAACCATATAAGCAAATGTCCCTCAAGCAAGCTAAGAAGGATAATAAATTATCACCAAAGTATTATGGTCCGTACAAGGTGTTGCAAAAGATTGGTACTATGGCATACAAATTGGAGCTTCCTGTAGCTTCTCGATTGCAACCAGTTTTCCATGTTTCATGTTTAAAGAAGGTTATAGGCGACAAGCTCCCAGTTCAAACAATATTGCCAGAACTTGACGAGGAAGGAAAAATTATATTGAAACCGGAAGCAGTCACAGAAACAAGAACTCGACAGCTACGAAATCGATCAATTTCGGAGTATCTTATCAAGTGGAAGAACTTATCTGCTGAAGATTCCACATGGGAGGATGAGAATTTTATGCAGAAGTATCCAGAACTACTCAAGCGTTGAGGACAACACTTTTTTGAAGGAGAGGGGCATGTTGGGTCCCTATAATACTAGTGATTACCCCATTACTATTGTAGTTATACCCCTTATTAACATTGTTGTGCCCCTATTGCCCCCATATTGTTATTATTGTGCCCCATAGAATCCCTCTATTGTTATTTTTGTGGCTTTATATTATTATTGTTAGGTCGGCTAGGTTATATTGTGACTCCTTAGACTCCTATATATAGAAAGGAGGTTTTGTCATTTGAATCATCCAAGAATTGTTCATTTATGTAATGTAAAGGAGGTTGCCCCCTCGAAGAGGTTGAATTCTAAGGCGTTGATCTATCTTTTCTATCTTTTCTTGAGCTAGTTTCATAACACTATTCTAGCAGACATTTCAGTTGTTGATAAATATCCCATGCAAATTCATTCAACTTCTGTTTAATTTCCTTGACCTTAGTCACATATTGGGCTTGAGACTTTTGCTTTCTGAATTCATTATTTAGTACATCTTTCGTGTCTTTTAATGACGCAGTTGGATTAGTCGTACTGTACTTGATATACTAAGACATCGCCCTATCTTGCAATGTTGTGACCAACTACACTTTCTTCATATCATCATCCATTATCTGCTATGACTTCCACACAGCATCTCCTACAAACTAGAATTGATTAAGGTCTTCTATCCCCAGACCCTTGAATATAGGCATCTTCATAGTGTTCGCCATACTGAATAGTGGAGGTGGAGGTGGAGGTGGAGACGTAGGTTTGTGAGGTGGAGGTGATGGTGGAGGTGGAGTGGATGGATGTTATATTCCTACAGTGCCTTGATCTATCGACCGCGGTGCACCTCGGAGCATCTTTGGACTATTACTTTCTTCTTCACTATCAGATGCTCCCTATAGAGGACTATACTCAGCAATTGTATCTACATCTTTTCTAAAATATTTCCCACTTCGCGTAGCTCCTGTCGAGCCTATTCTAAACATCAATTTAGTGGCATAACCTGTTTCTCACACAATAGCATTTTAATCCAGGTTTTCAGAGACTTTAGATACTTACCTCTTGGTCCTTTGAAAAACCGACGTTTAGCTTCGCTATAACTGGCAGACATATCAATCATGAATTCAATGATAAATCCACCCAAAATACTATCGATCCAGTAATCGACAACCTTCGCAACCTTGTATTCGAATTCTTCCAAGTGCTTCACTAACAAGGTTATCCAGCTTCCAAGTGGGTTGACCATCCGCCAATTTAGCCAACCATTCGTATAATTCACATGGGAAAGTGTAAAAGAAAACTTCGTGTTCGTCTATATACATATATCTTTGCAACCACTCTTCTTTTGACAGGTGCAAATTCCTTTTTTATTGAGCTGCAAACTCATGCATCTTCTAATCTATCCACTTTTCAATCTCCTTCTTTGTTGGTCTCCACAGACCACATATCACACGTCCTTCAGATATATCCTGGTCCTGACAACGAAACCATTTGTTGGCATGAGGGGGCTTAGACCCAGGTTCAGAGTTAGCTATGCTAACCAACAAAACCATATACTACCGACCCTTTTGGCAACAACCTGCGTAGCGTAGGCTACAATCTCATCCGAGGCAATATTGGGGGATGCTATAACCAAGATTCTGCATCTAGAGGGATATGTGATGTGTTTTCTGCAGATTTAGGGCTTTATCTTGACCTCCGTGAACCCTAATCCTTGAAACCCAGAACTTATGGTAAATAATAGTTAACAGAGTTATGTCCTTCGCTAATTGCACTAAACATGCATAACATCATAGAAACAAAGAGATCTATGTCTTCACGAATTCATTAAGTACTTTTCCTAATTAAATGCATTCAACAAATCATAAATACCCTAAATTAGGAGATAAAATAGTAATACACAGATGCATAGATAGGTCTTCAAAATAAGTCTTTTATTATGCTTAAGATCTTCAAATACAACTTCTTCCAACCTTGCGCACTCAACTGCAGGGTCCCACACCCTCAACTGCAAACTTACCAAGGTCTTCAAGCACACAATTGCAAATCATGTACTTCTCTATTCTTATCTATCTTATGACTCCACTATGACTTCCTTTTATATTTTTCTTCATTACAATATCATGGTCCACGAACTATGGGCAGGTCTCAAAACAACTTGACTTCAACAAACTAAGGGGCTTTTCCCTTCCTAAAGCCCCTTTGACTCCTATTGACCTACGCTAATCATGCTCCGCTCTTAAAAATGCAGATATTCTACAATCAATTTAACAAAATTTGACCCAAGGGACCTCGTCCCAACACGCATATACCACCAACCCCTACAATTCATATAGACACAAGGAAAGTTGTATAATTATCACCATCATAAATGGTCCACATGTTTGCAACAATTCCATCTGAACATCAAGTAAAAGAAGGGAAACACCAATAATGTTGCAGATTTTCTCAACCGACCACCGATTATGGCGATGACCATTGTGCTTGACTCTTATGGACACGAGACTGTTGGAAATAATACTGAGAGGGGGGGGTGAATCAGTATTATCAAGTCACTTATTTTCTTTTTCAAACCCAGATCATATACGCTACTTCAGTTAGATAAAACCGCATATATACGCAACTACAGAGAAGGAAACCCATGTATGCAATGCAGACTTATAATTTAATTTATCTTACTGATGTTGATCATTAATCTGTGTATTAGGATCAAATAAACAATAACTAGAAACAGTAAAACAGATCTGAAGACAATCACACACACAAGAACACAAGATATAAGGTGGAAACCCAATGTGGGTGAAAACCACCTGCTGCAATTCGTCTCTATCTTCTTTCAATTAGAAACTTCTTTTTACAATGTACTGGTGCAGTCCTTTACCAGTATGCAGGCTGCAACCTGCAGAGAGCTACAACCCTCTCTTGTTCTCCAGCTTCTCCTGGAAGGGAGCTACAACCCCCTTAGCTCTTGCACTAGCCAAGATACTAGTACGTAGGTGCTGGCCTACAAAAGGCTACAACCTTCTCTTTCTTCCAGGGACCACATTTCATAAATTTTTAGACTGGATCCATGAACGTCAATCAATCATCAAAAATTTCTTCATCAAGCAATCTCCTTTTCACCAATTAGAACTGAATCAAGTAGATACTTCTTTGACGACTGTACCCAAAACACAGTAACAGTAACCACACACCAAATTCTGAACCCAAAACACTGCAGCAATAAACAGAAGCAGCTAGATCACAACTCAAAAGATATACGCTACTTCAATAACCTGAAACTTGCGTGCATATGCTTCTGTGTTTGGAGAAACATGCGTATACGCTGTTTTTATTCATTGAACCAGCGTGTATACGCGCCTTCGCTTCACTGAACCTGTGTACAGATTAATAAAGGATAATTCACTCTTTCAAATATTCAGACAATAATTAACCCAGATTATCAGATTTATAGATCAAGCCTACGCCACTTATAACAGATCAAAATCATACAAAGATACTATCATTCAAGCCTTAAGATTATGACCCATCAATAGAACTTATTCTTCTCTTTGCGCTAAGGTTCCTCCTTCATTCAGATCCAGATCTGCACCATAACCCCAATCACCAATATTTCAGCACTTATTAGATATTCAATTAATTCAGATGATTTTTTGCCAAATGATCTCCTTCCTCTTTTATAGTCTTAGGCCTTTCACAATACCACGGTCCAAAACCATAATAAAACAATACCAAGGACCCAATACTTGGTATCAACACTTCTGATGAGATACCATGGTCCAAAACCATAGGTTCAAATACCAAGGCCTAACTACCACGGACCAGAAGTAAGTTCTCCAACATATACGCGCTTTTCCTTGCGTGAAAGTGCATGTATACGCATACGCGCCTTTGTAACGTCTTACCCACGTGTATACACGCCTTCGTCTAGGTGAACCTGCGTATATATCTTTTTCCTTCATTCTGAGCCTGTACTGAGATCTGTCACCAAAGAGAGTTGCCATCAAGGACAACACCTGTGCCATAGCTCCAAACCTGTGCCATAATGCCAACAATCTCCCCCTTTGGACTTGATGGCAACACCAAGATCCTCAAAGTCATTATCCCCCTTTGTCATCAAGGGCAAAGGGTTGTGCTTCCCCTGAGTACATGCTGAAATCTCTGCCCTGCTATGCTGACCATGCTCCCCTTGACTGTAGGCACGATCTGCAAAAAGATGTTCTTCAAGAAGAACCATGACTAATACATCATAAAGGACCTTCCTATCACCAAAAGACTCAATACATACATCCATCACCCAGCCAAGTGGGGATTATCAGAAATTTACATATGACAACCAAGTACATTACATTTTCATCCCAGGCATAGTGGGGAAACCAAAATAGGCCGTTACATGACCTTGACACCATAAAAGAGATACATGACATAGAGACGAAATATCTAGAGCAAGACTTATGAAAGTCACCAATAACTAATAGCAGCACCAAGATTTCCTTCTGTTCTCCCTCTGCCTTTGTTCCACCTGAGACCAACAATAGTTGTGACCTTGAACCAAAAGCTTCTAAGATGATGCCAACAATGCATCATTAGAAGTTTATCTTCTCCCCTTGAACCTGTGCCGGATGGTCTCTGTCAGACCCATATCAAAATATCTTCAACCAGAGCATGTCCCTACTGATATCCATCAAGCCTCCATATACGCGACTGTCTCTGCACAAACCAGTGTATGTACGCGGATCCTCCTCAGGAAACTCGCGTACACCCATTTTTCTCTGAAACAGACAAGTTTTAATAGCAAGATGATGCATCAACTACTCCCAGCTTCTGTCTGAGGTATTCAAAATTTTCCCTGGGTAGTGGTTTGGTGAGAATATCAGCAACTTGTTCCTTAGAAGGAACATACTCCAATTTGAACTTTTGTTCCAACACTTGTTCCTGGAGAAAGTGATACTTGATCGGTATGTGCTTGGTCTTTGAATGCATGACTGGGTTCTTTGAAATGCTGATTGCACTTGTATTATCACATAAGATGGAGATAGGTGGTGTACAAGTGATCTAAAAATCCTGCAAGGTTTGCATCATCCAAAGGAGTTGAGAGCAGCAAGATGCAGTAGCTAGATATTCCGCTTCCACTGTAGATAAAGCAATCAAACTCTGTTTCTTGTTGAACCAAGATACTAATCTGGAACCCATAAAGAATGCACCACCACTTGTGCTCTTTCTGTCATCCACACTTCTAGCCCAATCTGCATCTGTATAAGCATGAAGAGTGAGATCTGTATCTCTAGGATACCATAAGCCATAGTTTTGAGTTCCTTGAATATACTTGAAAATTCTCTTCACTACCTGAAGATGAATTTCCTTTGGATTTGCCTGAAATCTTCCAACTACTCCCATTGCATGCATGATGTCTGGTCGGGTACCTGTCAAATAAAGCAGACTTCCAATCATGGATCTATAGGTTGGTTGATGCACTGTTGCTGATTCATCATTTGCACTGAGGCTGCATCCTATAACCATAGGGGTACATACTAGTTTTGCATCTTCCATGCCATATTTCTTCAAGATATGCTTGAGATACTTGGTTTGAGACAAAAAGATACCGCCTTCATTTTGTTGGATTTGCAATCCAAGAAAATATGTTAGTTCTCCAAGCAAAGACATTTCGAATTCTTTCTGCATCACCAAGGCAAAACTTTGACTCATAGCTTCTTCATTGCTGCGAAAGATAATATCATCTACATACACAACAAGTATTAGCAATTTGTCATTTTCAATTTTTATATAAAGATTGATATCTGCTGATCCTTTTGAAAAACCTTGTTGATGAAGATATTTGTCCAAACGGTAGTACCAAGCCCTTGGAGCCGGTTTAAGACCGTAGAGAGCCTTTTTTAGTCTACATACAAGATTTGGATCATTCCCAAGAATGAAACCATATGGTTGCTCAATGTACACTTCTTCTTCTAAGTCTCCATTCAGAAAGGTTGATTTCACGTCCATTTGAAATACTTTGAACTTCTGAAAGCTAGACAGAGCAAGGAACATTCTGATGGCCTCAAGTCTAGCAATGAGAGAAAAAGTTTCTTCAAAGTCTATTCCTTCTTGTTGAGCATACCCTTTATAGACAAGTCTGGCCTTGTTTCTAATCACTTCCCCATTTTCATTCAACTTGTTTTTAAAGATCCATTTTGTCCCTATGACATTCTTATCTTTTGGTCTAGGAACCAACTCCCAAGTGTTATTCTTTTCGATCTGCTCAAGTTCTTCATCCATTGCCTTGACCCAACATTCATCCTTGCATGCTTCTTTTACATTTTGTGGTTCAGTGGAGGAGAGCAAGGCCAAATAGCTTGAGGCTTCTGCAATTGTTCTTCTTATTTGTATACTTCCCTCTTTCTACCCCAAAATTTGAGATTCTGGATGATTCTTCTGAACGTACCTGGATGGAGTCTTATCTTCTATCCTTATCTGTTCTTCTGGTGCCTCTTGAGCTTCTTCTTCATCATAGTTCTGATTTGATGTTGAAGGATAGTCCTCATCATCTTCGAGATCTTCGGAATTCACTTGCCTAGGAATGTTTCCTTCTTCATCAACCACTACATCAATGTTGTCAACAATTCTTCCAAGTCTTTTGTTGTAACACTTATATGCTTTGTTGTGGGGAGAATAACCAAGGAGAATGCCTTCATCTGCTCTAGGTTCAAACTTGCCAAGATTTTCATCATTATTTTTAATATAGCATTTGCTTCCAAAAATTTTGAAATGTTTTACCGAAGGAGTCTCACCATACCAGAGCTCATGAGGAGTTTGAGTGTTGTTCACCCGGACATTTGTCTTGTTGAGAATAACAACTGCAGCAAATGCGACTTCACCCCAGAAAGTTGCGGGAGTTCCAGACTCATCAAGCATTGCACGAGCCATTTGTTGAACCGTTCTGTTCATCCTTTCCACTACTCCATTTTGCTGAGGAGTCCTAGCTATAGAGAATTCCCTTCTTATTCCCTGTTCTTCACAAAAATGGAAAAATTCATTCGAGGTAAATTCTCCTCCTCAATCAGACCTAAGGCATTTGATTCTGAGATCTGATTCGTTCTCCACCAAGGCTTTGAATGATTTTAATTTTTTAAAGGCTTCGTCTTTGTGCTTCATAAGTCCTATCCAACACATCCTGGAATAGTCATCAATGAATAATATAAAGTATTCTTCTCCTTGAGGTGACCTTTTCCTAGTTGGACCACATACATCAGTATGGACAAGTTCAAGCGGCCTGCTGGCAGAGCCTTCCTTCTCAGGGAAGTTAGTTCTGGTTTGCTTACCAAACTGACATGATTTGCATATTGTATTGTTTGGGATTCTAATGTCTGGAAGACCACGAACTACCTGGTATTTGCATGCTTTCCTTATCTGTGAGAAACTAAGATGCCCCAATCTTCTGTGCCATAGCCAGTGTTCATCATTCTTGCTCAGATAGCATTGATGTTGTCCTTCTTTGAATATGTATAAATTATTTGGAGTCCTTACGCCTTTGATCACTATTTTTCCTATATCAAGATCACAAACACTACATCCATTTGATCGAAATATTACCTCAGTTCCTTGATCACACATCTGGCTGACACTTAATAGATTATGCTTTAAGCCATCAACATACATGACATTTCCAGCTTTGACCCTTTCTTTCAACTGAACAGAACCTTTACCTTTTATGAGCACAGGGGTGTCATTTCCAAAGGAAACCTTCTTTTCCTTCTCTAAGGCACTATATGATTGAAGTTTTTCTTTATCACCTATCATATGTTTCGAACATCCATTGTCGATGTACCATTTATTTTCTTGCCCTTCCGCATATAAGGCTATACCACATATTTCTGGTTGGGGTTCTTTGATTCTCCATGATTTGGCACTTGAGGCTTGCTCCTTCTGAGTTGTCTGCCAAAACCTGCTCCTGCATTCAGAATCTTCATGACTGAAATTGTTACAAATAGAACATTCTATTTCATTTTCAAGAGCAGAGAAGTTGTTGTAAGTCCTTTTCATGATCCCAGTCATACTCCTCTATTTATGAGCTTCTCTAGTCATGATTGTCTTATAGGCAACACATTGAGCTGCTTTGTGACCAAAGTTATGACAAGAAAAACATTGGCCATTGAAGAAACTCCTGTGATTATCAAATCTACTAGCCAAATGATTGTAGTTCCTATTGACATCCATTCTTGAAGCAAATTGAGAAGGTTTTACCTGTGGCTGGTTGTAGCTTCTGTTTGTCCGTAAAGTAGATTGCCCTCGGTTTACCTGGTAGTCTTTGTTCATTCTTGAGGTAAATTGTACCTGATTTACCTGGTGATTTCCATTGGGCCTTTGTTCACTTCTCCTTGCAGCATCAAGATAACTCTTGGAGGTAGATGGTTTCTGTGCTTGAGTTGTTTCTTCATTATATCCCAGACCTGTCTTGATTAGTGGAGAGTGCTGCACTTTGATAATCTCATCTAACGTGTCAGATCCTTTAACAAATCTAAAATTAAGAGCTTTAGTTTTCTCAATCTCTTTCTCAGTCCCACAATTTCACATTCTAATTTTTCATGATGTTTTTCCTTTTCGGCAAGTTGGAATTGTAGAGTATCTATGATCACATTCTTCTCTTCTAAACAAATTTTGAGTCTAGAAATCTCTTCATAAAGACTTTCTTCATCTATCGCATCCACAAAATCACCATCTTCAAAAGCCATTAAAAGTTTATATTTGTTACCTTGTTCATCTTCGTCACTATTTGAAAGTCCATCACTATATTCATGAGTGTAATAGCTTTTCTTATTTACATTCTGTTTCTTGTTCCATCTAACAGGTTCCTTCCCCTTATCAATCTTATCCTTATGAGGACATTTGGCAGCATAGTGACCGACTCTTCCACAAGCAAAGTATTTGAAAGGTAACTTACCTCGGAATATTCCAGCACCCCGTTGAAGGTTCTTGACAAAATTTTATTCTTCTTCTTCTTCTGACACGTGTCCTAACTCGTAGTAATCTCCTTTTCCTAAAGCCTTGAAGGTAGCTTCTCTCCTGTCTGATGGTCCTCCTTTCCTCATTTCATAAGCAGTCAGAATTTCGTGCAGCTGTGACATGGTAAGGTTTCATAGATTCTCTTTTTTTTCTATTGCAGAAACTTTATATTCAAACCTAGGGGACAAAGATCTTAGAACCTTTTCAACCACAACAGCCTCTTTTATTTCTTCACCCAAGTTTTTCATACAATTAAGAATCTCATCTACATGAAGGAAATAGTTAGCCACACTTTCATCATTGTACATTCTGAGATTTACATACTGAATTCTGAGGGTTTGAAGTTTTGCTCGTTTTACCTGTTCATCTCCTTCATAGCTCAGAAAAATCTTGTCCCATATTTCTTTTGCGGATTTATACTGCATAACCTTGACGAATTCTGATTGAGATAGACATCCTAATAGAGTATTGACCGCCTTTGCATTTGTTTCATATTGCTTCTTACCAGCTGGATCTATAGGCGTTGTTGAAGGAAAAGTGTACCCTGTATCTATGATATCCCAGACTTCAGTACCAAGAGATTGAGATAGGCTATAACTCTTACCTTCCAATAGACGAAGTTGGTCCCATAAAAAATCGGTGGCCTGATTGATGCTTCTCTCTTATAGTTGCTCATGATGATGGATCTTCCTTCAAGCGATCAAGCTTCTTCAGAAGGACCTGCTCTAATACCAATTGTTGGAAATAATACTGAGAGGGGGGGTGAATCAGTATTATCAAGTCACTTATTTTCTTTTTCAAACCCAGATCATATACGCTACTTCAGTTAGATAAAACCGCGTATATATGCAACTACAGAGAAGGAAACCTGCATATGCAATGCCGACTTATAATTTAATTTATCTTACTGATGTTGATCATTAATCTGTGTATTAGGATCAAATAAATAGTAACCAGAAATAGTAAAACAGATCTGAAGACAATCACACACACAAGAACACAAGATATAAGGTGGAAACCCAATGTGGGTGAAAACCACCTGCTGCAATTCGTCTCTATCTTCTTTCAATTAGAAACTTCTTTTTACAATGTACTGGTGCAGTCCTTTACCAGTACGCAGGCTGCAACCTGCAGAGAGCTATAACCTTCTCTCGTTCTCCAGCTTCTCCTGGAAGGGAGCTACAACCCCCTTAGCTCTTGCACTAGCCAAGATACTAGTACGTAGGTGCTGGCCTACAGAAGGCTACAACCTTCTCTTTCTTCCAAGGACCACGTTTCATAAATTTTCAGACTGGATCCATGAACATCAATCAATCATCAAAAATTTCTGCATCAAACAATCTCCTTTTCACCAATTAGAACTGAATCAAGTAGATACTTCTCTGACGGTTGTACCCAAAACACAGTAACAGTAACCACACACCAAATTTTGAACCCAGAACACTACAACAATAAACAGAAGTAGCTAGAACACAACTCAAAAGATATACGCTACTTCAATAACCTGAAACCTGCGTGCATACGCTTCTGTGTTTGGAGAAACTTGCGTATACGTTGTTTTTATTCACTGAACCAGCGTGTATACGCACCTTCGCTTCACTGAACCTGCGTACAGATCTATAAAGGATAATTCACTCTTTCAAATATTCAGACAGTAATTAACCCAGATTATAAGATTTATAGGTCAAGCCTGCGCCACATATAACAAATCAAAATCATACTAAGATACTATCATTCAAGCCTTAAGATTATGACCCATCAATAGAACTTATCCTTCTCTTTGCGCTAAGGTTCCTCCTTCATTCAGATCCAGATCTGCACCATAAACCCAATCACCAATGTTTCAGCACTTATTAGATATTCAATTAATTCAGATGATTTTTTGCCAAATGATCTCCTTCCCCTTTTATAGTCTTAGGCCTTTCATAATACCACGGTCCAAAACCATAATAAAACAATACCAAGGACCCAATACTTGGGATCAACACTTCTGACGAGATACCATGGTCCAAAACCATAGGTTCAAATACGAAGGCCTAACTACCACGGACTAGAAGTAAGTTCTCCAACATATACGTGCTTTTCCTTGCATGAAAGTGTATGTATACGCATAGGCGCCTTTGTAACATCTTACCCACGTGTATATGTGCCTTCATCTAGGTGAACCTGCGTATATATCTTTTTCCTTCATTCTGAGCCTGTACTGAGATCTGTCACCAAAGAGAGTTGCCATCAAGGACAACACCTGTGCCATAGCTCCAAACCTGTGCCATAATGCCAACAGAGACTTCGAGGTGGCCACATGTTTACAAGAGTGATCCAAAGTTCAGAAACAAATACTAGATTCTCTTGGAAGGAAAGCAAGTTCCAATTTTTTGCAGCAATATTCTTGAAACTTCATGCAAGTGGTACGAATGCCACAAAGAATTTTAGAAGGTGAAAAATAGCTCATTTGAAATTATTTGTTGTTAGCTCAAATGGGATTTTTACGGAATTTGATTTCATTTCCTGGTTTGAGATATATGAGCAATTTAAGTTACACATGTCTCAAATGTTGTGCGACCGCATGTACCCATGAGTTTATGGAATCATTTTCTCACTCTGTAGGTCATCAAAGTTCAAGTGTCTTATATCAATGGAAATATCTCTTCAATACCTCAAATGGGTCTTTGATAAAATTTGATTTCGTCAACTGTAGTAGATGTTATCAACAAAGTTGCAGAAAGAGGTCTATAATGTGAAAGAAGTCTTTACAAAATCTCATTGGATAGGAGAATCTACTAGACAAGAAACCATGCTTTTACCAAGCAGACTGACAAGCATTATGGTTATGGGTCATGCACAAACCCAAGGTTCTCAGTCAACCGAACAATACCCTTGTCATCAAATTTCATTTTCTAGCTCTCACACTGTTAGTATCATAGTTGGTCACAATCATTATAAGGTACCTCTATCCTCGGATCTTCATTTGCCATGGTTATGGGTCATCCACAAACCCATGCTTCATCGAAGTCCATTTTCTAGGCCACACACTATAAATACCACAGTTTTTCACAAGCATTATAGGGTATCTTTATCCTCAAATCTTCATTCAACATCGTTATGGGTTCACCACACAAAAACCTTCTCTTAAGTGGCTCTTCATATTCAACAAAGGATTTCAAGAGGGAACTTCATGCAATGGGGACCATTACTTCTGAATGGGGGAGGAATGATTCGAATGGAAAGTGGCATCCACCCATGGTATTGTAAGTGGCATCTATCCATGGAATTCATTCACCCATGGCATTTATCCACCCATGGTATTTACCCACCCATGGAATTTACCCATGGTATTGTAACTAAAAAAGGCTATAAGTAACAAGTCGCATATTTTAAATGGACATATGGTCCACCACAATGTAGGTTTTACATCTATTCTCTATTTTAATAAAAATATTCTTTGTGGTTTTGTTTACTGCGTTCTCTTTTCCTTTGACATCTGAATTTTTTAGATCTTTCGAGGTCTCCCCTCAAGATCCAGATCATACTTTGCTACTCCCTTGCCATGTTGCTATTTATTTTCCATCAATGATAATAATTCCATCATACTATTGTCACCAAGGGGTCCAAAGGGGGTGGAAACAACTCTTTGGAGCCCCCTGTGGTAGGAATTCATTAGTAGCATTGTAGGGTCCAAAGATTGTCTTACCATGACACCCCTCTTTGCCTATATTTACTCTCTTTTCCTACATTTTCTACCTAAATAATGCCACATCCACCAGGTTTTGATAAAAGTAAGTAATAATATGTCTTCTTCTTCATGTTTGATTATATGCCCTATTTCTTTGTTAAATAATGCAATTGGCTACAAAATTGATCTATTTCTATAGCTAATCTAGATTTATGTAGTTGTCTCCATTGTTTGCAAGGTTCAGAAGCTCCAGGTCAACGATGAAGTATACAGATGGATAGGGAATGGTCCCATCATGGATCCCTTCCTACCCCCTTGAACCAGTTCATCAAGATGAGTGCAGGATATCACGGTCAAACCCCAAAGTCAACCACAGGATCATTGCTGGAAAGAAATCCGAGTTTCATCAAAACTTTATCGATTTGCTTTCAGAATAGAAAATCAAAGGTTTAGCGATATAGTTAGTTACAAATAAAGATATCTAGGCTTAAATTACTCATGACTGTTATGCTAAAAACCTATTATAAAAACTATGGTCGCACTATTATTTGGTGTGCGCCGGATGATGTAATTTTGAGGCAGTTTGTTAAATTTTGTTTACAAGCAATAGAACTAGTTTTGTGTGTGTATACGTTGCGTTGATTGGATATTATGCACTAATCTGTGGAGGGCCCCTACAACAGTGACAGGTCTTTAACCAAATGCAATTCGATTTCTTTCCATTCCTTTGAATACTCTATTTTTGTGTGAGAAATGCAGTATGATGAGTTCACCATTGAATCATTGTATGCATGAGTACTTTCATCTACTTTATACCTAGATTAATTTTCCATTTCAATTTGTTTCTACTCAGTACAACACAGTTCTTTCATTTGCTTTTTATCTAGAATAGTTTAATTGTGTTTGCTCGATAAGTATAGATGCTGCTTAGAATAACTTGTTTGAATAAGATTGAGTAAGTAAAGGTGTGAGAGCCTTCTTCTCAACAATTGAATTCATGAAATACTTATTTTCAGTCTAATAGAATAGATTTATCTTAGTGAATTAGAGTTGCAACGTAAAGACTCAAGACAAAAACCTCAAAACAATCTAACAGAAGTGGAAGTTAGAAGCACTCTCATATCATCCATAAACTAATTCAATAGAAACTAACTCTTAAGAAATTAGTTGATAACTTTAGGGATTGAGATATTAATATAATCAACAACACCATCTCCATATTCATCTTAAGTTTAGACCCTAACAGGAACATAACGACATAAGGAATCACTTCTAGCACATATAGTGCATCTGTACTTCATTATTCTATGCACCATGGTTGACAATTTATGATTGACAATATAAAGACATTAAATTGGCCAAACATTTTGGTGTCGTTGTCGAGGAAGTACAAATAGAAGTTAAGAAAAAAAATCAAAACATGATATTCATAGGGATAGAGACTAAGGTAGATTTGTAGGGCGAGGAAGAAGTTTAATTCCAACAAATCCACTTAATTCGCCTAGACTTCGAGAATCCACACCACCTACTCAAACGCGAATTCCTTCTAGAGGTCGACAAAGGCTTCCCGAAATCTTAAGATCCGAAATCCAATCCAGAACTTCACCCACTTAACAATGTAAACTTTGAAATGGAAACTATAAACTCAAAATGGGAACTCTCACCAAAAAACCCCGAAAAAACATAAAAGACAGTGCTAAAAACGAAAAGTGTGTATACTGGAATAATCTTCTATCTTCCACTGGTGAGCAAATTTTGGGAGAAAAATTAGAAGTTCCTAGCGATGAAGAGGAATCAGAAACTTATTTTGATCAACCATTGATAGAGGAACCAGAAAGACTAGAAGAACACTATATTTGTTTTGAAGAATCTATCATGGTTGAAGAAGGGGAAGGAGAGGTACACAATGTCCATGTCGAAGAAGATAGGATTGGAGGAAGAGGAAGAGGAAGAGGTAGAGGTAGCGGAGGCAGTAGAGGCAGAGGAAATCAATATCCTTATGGATTCCCTATTCTTGATGAAGATACAACCCTCACAATGAAAAATATATCACCCTCAATTCTTCCTAATTTCCACGGAAAAAGAAACAAAGATCCAGAGACATTTCTCTTCGAATTTGAAGTATTATGTAGATTGTATGACTATCTGCATGATGCTCAAAAGTTAAATTTGTTCCCTACCACATTAAAAGACTCACCATTAAAATGGTTCATGAATCTAGGAGTGCATTCTATAACAACATGGGGACAAATGAAAGAGGCTTTCTTAGGAGAATATAGAGATTATTGTATGCCTAGTAACCTTAAATATGAATGCTTCAAAATGACACAAAAAGAAGATGAAAATCTTGAAGACTTGGTAGAAAGGTTTTGTTTATAATGTTAAAAGAGAAAAAATGGATAATTTGGATGAAGAAACCTTAAAAGCCCTCTTACTTAGATCTATTAAAGATGAATGGATCGATCTCCTTAACCTAACTGGGAAACGAGATATTTCCCAACTACCATTTGTAAATATTTGTGATTTATGTGTACATATCTCAAGGGGTAAAGCACGAGTTGGAAGGAGTCCCAGAGACCCTCTCTTGTCAAGAATTAACAAATCCGCAGCTGGGACAGTCAGCAGGACAGAATTAGGAAATTTGCTTGATACCTTCAAAATAGATATTTTAGGGAGTCTAAGTGAGCAGATAGACACCCTTAAAATAAAAAACAAGAAAAATTCTGAAAATGTTGCATTATCTATCTTCTATCCCAAATGTCAGAAGAAACATGCTCTAAGAGAGTGTCCCTTAGATTCAAAATCCATAGAAACCTGTGTCATATGTGCAGATAATCATGATACGAAGGAATGTGCATCCTTACTAGGTCTTAAGGTTGTATTTAATGATGAAGGAATATCAGAACCAGTAGACCCTCTCTACATTATAGCCAAAAGACTGTGGAAAAATCCCCAACCAAATCAATCACAAGGATTTAGACCACAACAATTTGCCCAGTCTTCACAAAATAATTGGAATTCAGCCTGGTAGCCTTGGGCTCAGCCACAGTCACAACCTTGGAATCAAGGATGGAAAAATCCTTATGGAGCCTATGCTCAATATCAACAATACTCGCCATCTTACCTTCCACCACAATTTCTACCACCATCTAATCAAATTCCCCAAGCTAACCAATTACCACAAATTCCAGTTCAGAATCAAAACCCATAGCTCTCCCTACCATTTCCACAAAAACCAAATCAATTACCTACTCAACCACTTCCGAATCCTAATAATAAAATACCACAACAACCATTATACAACATGGAGGGGCAGAATCCTCAAACTTATCTAATA
Organism: Pinus tabuliformis; assembly: GCA_031772625.1. Lineage (NCBI taxonomy): Eukaryota > Viridiplantae > Streptophyta > Pinopsida > Pinales > Pinaceae > Pinus > Pinus tabuliformis. The sequence goes on along the minus strand of CM062804.1, from coordinate 1,629,710,424 downwards.
ACTCCACTAGACCTAAATAATGTTCAATTAAGGTCAGAAGAGTATTACCAAGAAAATACCCCGTTTTCATTCAAGAAACAAGATCCGATCTTCAAAAACACAAAAATCAAATAGAAGAAGGGGAGACCTCTCTCCCTCAGAAGGAAAACAAGCAAATAGAAGAAGTTCCAATAAACACCCCCATCATAGAACAACCTTCGGTATCAATTAGACCACCTTTCCCTGAACGATTGAAAATTGATGAAGGAGTAGAAAAACAAATTATCTTGCCTGATTACAACATGATGGATGAATTGAGAAATGTTTGTATCAAGATTCCTCCACTACAAGCCATAAAAGAAATACCAATTTTTGCAAAAACAATTAAAAGAATTCAGTTAGTTGGAAAAATTGCAGATATTATGATGGGACAGGTGACAATTCAAAAATAATTAGATCCAGGAAGCCCCATTGTAAAAATTCACATCAATGGAACTAAAATACCAAACACGTTGATTGATCTAAGAGCAGCCATAAACATAATGAGCAAACAAGTTATGGACACACTTAGGCTTCCTAACCTTCAATACACACCAACTTTATTGCAATTAGCAAATAGGTCTGTTATTAAACCTGATGGTGTATTGGAAGATGTTTGTGTATCCCTAGATTCTTGGGAATATCCTCTTGATTTCACGGTCTTAACACCCATGAATAATTTAGGAGGACATCCACTAATTATAGGAAGACGTTGGTTAGCTACAGCTGATGCTTTCATCGGTTGTAGGCCAGGTGACATGTTTATCTCAAATGGAAATTCTACGAAGAAATTCACATTATATCCTCCTGCAAGAACAAAAATAGATATAGAAACTGAAGAATGGATAGAAGATGAAGAAGATATACAACCTATTTTTACTACCAAACAAGTAAACGAGGAAGACCAAATTCTAAATTTACTGGAAAATAATGAGTCTGGCTCACACTATGATCATAGTCGCAATGAGTATCTCTCATCTAAACAAGTATCATTACTTTCCATGGAAAAGATTGGGAATTCCTCGATAGAAATTTTTCCAGGAAAAACCCTGAATGTCAATAAAAAACTGGAAGAAGTGCAAAAGAATGAGTTCACAGAAATTTTACAGAAACATTCTTCTACCTTTGCATGGGAATACACTGACATGAGAGGGATTGATCCTAAAACTTTCATACATCATATATACATTGAACCAAATGCAAGACCCGTTAGACAACCTCAATAGAGAATGAACCCAAATTTTAAAGAAATTGTTAATGAGGAATTGCAGAAATTGTTAAATGTAAATTTCATCTACCCAATATCTGACAGTCAGTGGGTTTCACCCCTAGTAATCGTTCCTAAGAAAAATTTAAAATAGAGAGTATCTATCGATTACAAGGATAAAAATAAAGCAACATTGAAAGACCACTTTCCACTACCTTTTATAGATCAGGTCTTAGACACACTAGCATGAAAAAAAAAATTTCCTTCTTGGATGGGTTTAGTGGATATAAACAAATTCAGGTAGCCCCTGAAGATCAGGATAAAACCACATTCACTTTCCCATGGGGAACTTATGCTTACCGAGTACTTCCCTTTGGATTATGCATTCCTCCAACAACATTCCAAAGAGCAATCCTCAGAATTTTCTCTGATCTTATTCATGATTGTGTGGAAGTGTACATGGATGCTTTCACAGTTTATGGAGGTTCTTTGATCCAGATTTAAATAGGAATGCAACAAATTACAGAGATAACCATAAACACAGAGATGCAGTGGAAATAATACCTCATTTCATTAATGTAGAATACTGAAATATGCTTACAAATAGAAACGGAAATAAACTAGCTAGGGCGATGGTAGCTTATCTCTGAGAAGAGATGTGGCGCTACATGCCTCTGAAATCTGTTACAATGAGGCTCGAAGGCCTATTTATTGTTGAGAAATAATGGAAAACCATAAACATCCAAAAACCTAACCTTAGAAGATGAAATGCCAAATTGTGGGCCCCTTTTGGGTAAATTGGTACATCAACTTCCCAGGGTCATAACTTTGGCATACGATCTCCATTTGACGTGCACAATATCTCATTAGAAAGATCTATCCGAGAATTACAACTTTGGGAAGAGAAAAATTGGTCAATGGACCCATGTTTCTCCCAGTTCTCCCAAAAAAAGTCGTTTAGGGCCTCAAAACGACTCCGGAAGTTCAAGACCCGAAAAATGCTAAAAATAGTAAACTGTGCTACAATTAAGGAATCTGAAAAGTTGAAAGAAACAATGGTGGGGGTCCAAGTCGACTTGCCAGGTGGCCACCAATATCCACCTGGATCATTCCTCCCCTCTTCGGAAGTAATGGTCCCCATTGCGTTTAGTTCCTCCATGAGATGAGGAAACTTTTGCTGAACTTGGTCCTTGGTGAGCCACTTGCCCTAGTGAAGGAGTTGGCCTACTTTGACAACTCGATACAGTTGGATATTCTGCTGGCAAGTGTGCTTGACCTATGTGTCCATGATCTGATCAATTGTAGCTTGTTCCATGCAATCTGGATTTAACTCTATGGGTGTGATTTGTTCTGCAATGTCGGATGTGTCTAGTAATGGTGGAAAGTATGGTCGAAGGCGGTCCACATTGAACACTGGGTGCAGGCCAAGGAATGGGGGAATGTTGAGCTCAAATGCATTATCTCCCATGGCCTTGGTAATGGTGTAAGGACCATATCGGAGTGGTATGAGTTTCTGATAAGCTCCAGTAAAGCGTTCCTTTTGCAAATGCAACCAGACTTTGTCACCCACCTGAAACTTGTGTGGCACCTGATGTTGATCATGTCGTTGCTTGTACTTGACATTTGATTTCTCCAGAATGTCATGGACCTATTGGTGAATATGTTGCATGTGCTCAATGAAGTTGTTTGCCTTATCTATTTCAGACTGGACATGAGACGAATCTATGTGAGTATCTACAAATTCAATGGCCACATCAATGGGACATAGTGGCTGGAATCCCAGGCCCACCTGAAAAGGGTTATGGCTAGTCGAGTTGTGGAAAGCTCGGTTGTAGCTATGTTGAACATAGGGGAGGATCTTGTCCCATGAGCGTGGATTCTTTGAGTTGTACATGCGCAGAATGTGTACGATCATCCTGTTGAAAACCTCTGTCTAGCCATCGTTTTGAGGATGGAAGGTTGTGGACTTAGTGAGTTTGGTGTCTAGCATCAACCAAAGACTAGACCAAAATGTGCTGAGGAACCTGCTATCCCGATTTGAGATGATAGACTGTGGGATCCCAAATTGTACCCACACTCGTTCAAAGAAGAGTTTATCCCCCCTTCAATGATAAATCCAAAATAAGAACAAGGAACCATCTTCCAAGTTCTCGTGTTGATCCTCAAAAATATTGCCTGAAAAAACCACCAAATCTGGATGCTGAAGAAACTGCAATATGAAGAGACTGAGTTAGCTGCATCACTGATTCATCTCAGAAGGATGCTTGAAAACTCCATCATGTGCCAAGCCGCAAAATGATCCAACTATCCTTTGCTTGAAAACAGCATCGGGTGTCCACTGACACAATTTTATGAATGCCCACTGGTGTATTTGCTAATGATGATCGTCCACTAGCTGAAGATGTCGAAAAACAACTCAATGTTGCTTTTGCTGTGATGAAAGCTGCTCACTGCTGCTTTGGCTATCGATCGCCCACTGGCAAATTTGTTGATGCTCATTGTTGATGACAAATGCCCACTGGCTGATGAAGATGCCCACTGGCTACTTCGCTGATGTTGTCGAGAATTTCAGTCTGACAACCACTTGTCAATTTCATTGACATTTCCCCCCCTTGTCAGATGAAAGGAGAGACAATCTTCTCCAAAATATATTTGAACTCCCCCCCTTCAGGTGTAGGAGAGTTTCACTGTTGTACTCCCTCGTTCAACTGCATGAGAGTACCATCATCGGTTCACTGTTGGCTGCACTATGTGTGATTGTAGTCGGTTGTAGAACTGAGACAATCTTTTGACTATGGATGACCATTCCCAAGGATCGATCCATTCATAATGTATCTTCAATCTGGATGATTTTTGTTGGTTGCGACATTTTTCTGAGGAATGATTGGGCTTGCCACAATGGCGACAAGGATGGAGATCAAAACACTGATCTTCCATATGACCAGTTCTTTGACAATGAGAACACTTCGGTTGGACTTCAACTTCAGGTTGCGTGCAATTCTGTTTGACTGCAACTTTCTCAGAACCTGCTGAGGGGAGTTGTGCAAGAAATCCTGCACTGATGAACTTAAGTGTCTTGGAATAATTTGGGATATGTAAGCTGGTGTCATCAGTGACATATCCTAAGCCTCGTTGATTCTTGTTATTTTGAATCTCTTCCCAGGGCTTGATGATGGGTTTGGAAGAAATTTGAATTTGATCATGAACAACTTCGACACTTGAAGTTGTTTGGATGAGTGATTTGGAATCAACATCTTTATCTTCATCTGTATGGTTGAATGACTTGGAAGAAGCACTCTTTTGTTGCAGCTCATCTCTTTGTAGTTGCGACTCTAGTTGAAGAAACTCAATGGTTTCATGTGTTTGTTGTAGATGCCGTGAAAGATCAGCAAGAGTTTCTTTGCTGATGTGCACCATGTCTTCATCACTGGAGTGTTAGCCTCTCTCATAAAACAATAATAAATCCAAAAATAAATAAATAAATTAAATATTCCAAGTTAGGAATTTGTGCCTAACTCTTGGGTTGTTCCTCTAAGATAGGAGTTAGTTTCGATAACTCCTATATTGGTGTGTGTCTGGTGAGAAATTATCTCAACCAAAGGAGAAATTATCTCAACCAAAGTGTCTAAGATAGCACGCACTATCTTGAGAACACTGTCTCTCATCTATTTATTTGTAACACTATATTCAATTATTTTAATGAATGGAAAATATGAGAGAGAAACCCTGAAGAAGCCATGAGGCTGAAGCCTTTTTCCGCCAATATTTTGTGTCTGATTTTTATGTGTGTTTTTCTGTAATCTGTTCGAGTTAATTTCATTTTCAACAGTTTATCAGTGGCTTCTGCTGTGATATTCTTCTTGCAGGCCGCCATAATGGCGATCTTTGAGAACCTGTCGATGACCACAAAAACACAGTGGTTTCCATGCTTAGTGGAAGGAAGGCCTAACATGTAATCCATGGAGATGGATTCCCAAGGTCGACTAGGGGTAGACAGCGGGGTATAGAGGCCTTGCTTCTTGATGGTCGGTTTGGCAATGGTGCAGGCAGTGCATGATCTGATGTACTTCCTGACATCTTGTCGAAGATTCAGCCAATAGAAATGCTTCTGCAGTACTGCCACCATTTTCTCGACCCCAAAATGCCCAGCAACCCAACTGTAGTGTGCTTCCCAAATCATCTTGGCACGCTCGCTTGAAGGAACACAAAGGTGAACCAGGTGGCATAACAGGACATCCTAGAGGTGAAAATCTGGAACATGCTAACCCTCCAAGAGTGTCTGGTATGTGTGGCCGAATTCTAGGTTTCTCTTTTAGAGCAGTGGCCAATCAGAAGTCTCATGCCCACAAGAGTTGAGCACGGTGGTTAATGACATGATCGGTGGTCGACTAACATTATTGGGTCTGCCCTTCTTATACTTGATATTCAAATGGAACTGTTGCAAGTATGTGGACCACTTCTGATGGCAATCATTCTGCAATTTCCCTTGGGTTTGTATGAACTACAGGGGTCAGTGGTTTGTGTGGATGACCGTTTCCTTCACCAAAATGTAATGCTTCCATTGTCGCAGGCCTGCACAATGGAATACATCTCTTTTTCATAAGTGGGATACTTCCGGACTGTGTCTGAAAGTGTGTCACTGTGATATGCCACTAGATGCCCTTGTTGAGTAAGGACTGCCCCAATAGCATAGTCAGAGGCATCTGTCTCGACCTCAAATGGTTGTTGCAAGTCTGGTAATGCGAGCACTGGTGTCGAGCAGAGGCGATCTTTCAACTCTGTGAATGCCTTTTGTTGAGATTCAGACCAAAATAATTTTTCTTTCGCTCCTTCCTTAGTGACTTGACTCAAGGGCCAAGCGATATGACAAAATCCCAAAACAAACCTTCGGTAGAAGTTGGCAAGACCTAGAAAGGTGCGGAGCTCTGTCAGAGTGGTTGGAGATTGCTAAACCCAAATGACTTGGATCTTGGCTGGATCCACATGCACCCCATGTTCATCAATAATGTATCCCAAATACTGAACCTCGGTCATGCCAAAAGTGCATTTCTCCAAATTGGCACATAACTTGTGTTGCCACAATGTTTGGAGAACCTGTCGAATGTGGTGGAGGTGCTCTTCCTAACTCTAGCTTAAGATCAAGATGTCATCCAAGTATACTACTACAAAGGAGTTGGTGAATGGCCACAAGATGGCATCCATCAGCCTCATGAAGGTTGCAGGAGCATTCATCAATCTGAAAGGCATAACCAACCATTTGAAAAGGCCCTCCTTGGCTTTGAAGGAAGTCTTCCACACATCGAAGGGTTCAATTGGTATCTGGTGATATCCTGACTTTAAATCGAGCTTGTTGAAATATTTTCCCCCCTTCAATTGGTCCAGGAGATCATGAATCTATGGGATTGGGTACCTATTATGGATAGTGATCTTGTTCAGTGCCCAATAGTAAATACAGAGTCTCCATGTCCTATCCTTCTTCTATACCAACACGATCGGGCTCCCATAGGGCGATGAACTTAGACGGATGTGACCTTTCTGTAGCAGCTTCTGAATCTGCCTCTTTATTTCATCGTTCTCCAGAATGGAGCGCTGATTGATTGGTCCATTGGGCAGCGGAGTACCTGGGGTCAGATCAATGGAGTGCTAGACCTGAAAGTGCACAGGAACCTCTGTGGGGGAGGTGAAGATGTCCTCGTACCCCTCCACGACCTTGTCCATCTATAGTTGTCGTGTGGAGGGACCCTGTCTAGAGGTTGTGGCCACCGTATTCTTCTTTCCTTGAGGGCATATCATCAGGAAAACAAATTTCCTGGTTTTGGAAATGAGCTCACTACATTGTTTTGTAGTAACCAAAGAGATGGCGGTACGTGGTGCTACCTTCGGTATCCTGTACAAATTATTTCCCAAAGTAACAATAACAACACGGGGCCTTGATTCATACACAACATGTCACTTCTACAAGTATGGTTGTCCTAATAATACATCACAAAATTCAAGGGGAGCAATGTCGCACAATACCTCATCTGTGAAGGGCTTGATGTTGTATGGAAGGCGACACTGCTGGCTCACGTGAAGATCTCATCCTTGGTGAAGCCACCCGATGGTGTATGGTTGTGTATGTGTTGTGGTCAGTAAGCCTAGCCACTTCACGACCTCTGCTGAAATGAGGTTCTTTTGGTTCTTGCTATCGACAATGAACTATAGCGGGGAGCCCTTTACCCACATCTAGGAGTGGAAGAGATGCTCCTCCTACTCTAGATCTTCGGGTTCCTCCTTTTGGATCTTCATGGTGGAAAAGGTGGCACTAAGCTCTGCATCAATAATCTGCTTCCCTTTATCATTGCCCTTGTCGGGTTCTGACTTAGAGTCAAAACATGCATCTAATTCTGAAACCTTTAGCTCGGCCACCAGTGACTTCTTGGCTCGACACTCACTTGTGTTGTGAGTGGAGCTCTTATGGAACTCACACCACTTTCCCGTGTCCTTCTTCGGCTTCACGACACTCTTATTTACTTGCAGCTTTGGCGCGTTGTCTTGGGACGCCCCACCTTGGCTTTGTCCTTTGTTCTGTGGTTTGGGGGAACCTTTCCCTTGCTTTGGATTCGCAGATCCAAAGTCTCGCTTCTTCTATTTAAACTTTTGCTCGATCTTGATGGCATATTGGCATGTCATGCCAAGCGAGGAGATGTATTTGAATACCAAATGCTACTCCGAATCCTTGATACCCAACTTTGCGTGAAGGGTATGGAAAATATTGGTAAACTTTGGCACATCTTGGTCCCTTCCCTGCTGTAGCGTGGTCCACTTTATGTATTTATCCTCATAGCTTCCGACAAGATAGTATTGCTCCTTGATGGCATTCCAGAATGAATTCCAAGTGAGTGCTGCTGAAAATAGTGAGCCTATACTTTAATCCTTCTACTCGCAATAGGTTTCCCACTAGTCCTTAACGTGGGGGGCTGCTTTGAGAAGAGCGAAAATAATCTTTTCTCGACTAGAAAAATCATGAACAGAAAAATAACCCTCTAGCAGATTTAACCATTTATCGATGGCATATGTGTCTCTCTGACCCTCGAATATGGGGATTTCAAAATTAACTTGTACCTTAAACGGTGTGGCGTTTCTAGAGTAGCTGTCGGAAGCCAATGCGTCGCCCCTGGGTAGCTGTTGAAGGATATGGGCAAAGTTGTCCATCATCGCCTTCCTTTGTCGCTCGAGGGCTTCTTCGAGCAAGATTTTGATAGGATCTCCTACCCCCTCATCCTTCTTTTCATCCACCATGGTCGTCGGGATTTGCGAAGCTGGTCTTGCAAAGGTTCAACAAGTTCAAGCCCTAACTCCTTATATCCCGACCTCGTTGCGGACATGCAAAGAAAAACAAAGAAAAAACAGACCGCTCTGATACCACTGATATAGATTTAAACAGGAACGCAAAAAATTACAAAGATAACCATAAACACAAAAATGCAGCAGAAATAATACTTCATTTCATTAATGTAAAACACTGAAATATGCTTATAAACAGAAATGGAAATAAATGAGCTAGGGCGATGGTAGCTTATCTTTGAGAAGAGATGTGGTGGCTACATGCCTCTGAACTCCGTTACAATGAGGCTCTAAGGCCTATTTATTATTGAGAAACAATGGAAAACCCTAAACATCTAAAAACCTAACCCTAGAAGATGAAATGCTAAACTGTGGGCCCCATTTGGGTAAATTGGTACATCAACTTCACGGGGTCGTAGCTTTGGCATACGATCTTCGTTTTACGTGCACAATATCTCGTTAGAAAGATCTATCCGAGAACTACAACAATAGGAAGAGCAACATCGGTCCATGGACCCATGTTGCTCTCAATTTTCCCAAAAAAATTCGTATAGGGCCTCAAAATGGCTTTAGAAGTTGAGGACTTGAAAAACTGCTAAAAATAGTAAACTATGCTACAATTAAGGAAACTGAAAAGTTGAAAGAAACAATGGTGGGGGTCCAAGTGGACTTGGTGGGTGGCCACCAATATCCACCTGGATCATTCTTTCAATTAAGCACTAGGAAATTTGAAAGAAGTACTAATAAGACATAAAGAAACAAATATCTATTAAGCCATGAAAAAAGCTTCATTATGTTTAATGAAGGAATTGTTTTAGGTCATCTAGATGGAATCAAATTAGACTCGTCTAAAGTTGAAGTCATTTCTAAGTTATCAGTGCCAAGTTTTCAAAAAGATGTTAGGATTTTTCTCGGTTTTACTGGATACTATAGAAGATTCATAGAAAACTTCACAAAAATTGCATCACCACTCTTTAAATTACTCACCAAGGACTGTGAATTCAATTGGGATTCTGAATGTCAAGCTGCCTTTGAAACTTTGAAAAAGAGAATTTCTGAAGCACCTATCTTAAAAGGACCTAACTGGAAATTGTCTTTCCATATCTCAACAGATGCTTCAGAATCAACCTTAGGGGTTGTGTTAGGACAAAAAGATCTCACTCCTTATGCAATCTATTATACCAGTAAAAATCTAACTCCTGCAGAGTTAAATTATATTGTAACTGAAAATGAGTTTTTAGCTATAGTTCATGCCATTAACAAATTCATACATTACATAACTCGATATGAAACTTTTGTTCACACAGACCATTCTGCCATTAGATACCTAATGAATAAACCAGTCACTAATGGAAGAATAACTAGATGGCTCTTACTGTTACAAGAATTCAACATAAGAATTATAGATAGGCCAGGAAAACAGAATACAATTGTCAACTTTTTATCTAGAATACAAAATGAAAATAATGATCAACCCGTAGAGGATAAATTTCCTGATGAATATCTTTTTGCAGTATCTAGTAAATCACCTTGGTATGCAGATATTTCTAACTATTTAGCTACAGGGAAAATTCCATTTCATTTATCTCCTAGGGAAAAGAGAAGAATAGTCCACAATAGCACATTTTATTCATGGATAAATGAAGAGTTATACAAGACAGGACCAGATCTCATCATCAGAAGATGTGTTCGAGAGGATGAAACACCAAAAATACTTAAAGCTTGCCACGATGAGCCATGTGGGGGACGTTTTTCTGACAAAAGGACTGCTTACAAAATCTTGCTTTTAGGATATTATTGGCCTTCCATTTTCAAGGACACCAAATAATATGTTAAAAGATGCGAAAGTTGTCAAAGAATGGGCAAACCCACTCTTTCAAATGAAATGCCACTGCAACCACAGGTACTCATCGAACCATTTGACAAGTGGACACTAGATTTTGTTGGACCAATCAGCCCACCTTCGAAACAAAAGAAGTATACTCTAGTATGTACTGATTATGTCACTAAATGGGTAGAAGCTAAAGCACTTCCTTTTGCTACTGAAATTATTGTAGTTTCATTTCTTTTTGAGGATATTTTTACTCATTTTGGTGTTCCAAGAGAAATTGTAACAGATCAAGGAACACAGTTCACATCCATACTAGTGCATAAGCTTGTGGATCAATACAAAATCAAACATCTAAAGTCCACTCCATACCATACATAAGCCAATGGACAAGTTGAGTCCACAAATAAGGTGATTTAAGTTGTCCTTACCAAGACTATACATCTACATGTGAAGGATTGGGTGGAAAAGATTCCAGAAGCTTTATGGCCCTACAGAACTACATGGGGAAATACTATAGGACATACTCCCTATGAACTTGTGATGCAGGAGCATCAAGGGAATTTTTTTATTTGTAAATATGTTAGAAAAGGGGGTGTGACAAATTGTAATATTTTATTAATTAATTTGTTATTTTTAATAAAATAGAAGATAATTATGAAAAGAGAGGATTATGTAAATATTCATTTAATAAATAAAAGGATATGAGAGAAATAGTTTAGGAGCAAAATTTGGGATTAGGATTTCTATGTATGGGATTAGTTGAGGATTAGGTGGAGAGATATTTTGAGTGAATTAAATGCATTATTTGTGTATAAATAGGAGTGGGTTTTGTGAGAAAAATAGACTTGAATAGTTGGAGAGTGAGAGTGATTGAGAGCAGGCTTGAACAGCCAAGGCTGTAAGCCTCTGGCAAATTGTAAGGGCCATGAACGTTGAATATTTGGCCAAGAAGAAAAGTTTGTAAGTATGTTCATTTTTATGAAAGTGTGATTTTGAGTTATGCGCCTTAATTTGGTCAATTCATGTATGGGTCAATTACTGTGTTAAGAGTGAATTTGCTGGAAATTGCTGGTTAATTAGTGCATTTATTCCTGTGGAATAATAATGGTGGGCGCATGGATTAAATATGGAAACATTGTGAACAAGGCAGCGCTGAAATCGACCTTCAGGTACTGGGTATCTGGCATCACAGTTATAAACCAATAGAATACTGTGAATTGGGTATTTGATTAATAAAGGTTAAACCTCTGTTTGCTAGAATGTTCAAATCGATTAGCTGGATTTTAGATCTAAATGGATTATGGCATTATTGTATGAAGGGCGCAGACTTTTAACTCAAAACAGTATAAGAACGTAGTTTTCAAAATGAACACAGCTTTCAGGATTGAGTAGTATGTGATTGTATAGGAATCGATTGGCAGTTTTAAAAGTGTATAAGTCTGTTGGATAAAATCTATTATTAAATGCCAGATTCATTGTGAATCGATCCCCATGATTGAAGATCTTAGTGCTGAATGTATTGATTGAAACAGTTCAAAGTTATTGAGTGATCGGTTTGTGTACAAGACGTAGAGTCAAACGGAGCTCAATTAGACTTGGAAAGTCGACTTCATAGTGGGCGGAATTGTTTAATGGAATTTGGACTGAACTGTTTGAAATCGTGTTTGAATTAAAACTGCAAGTTCAAATCCTGATTGATGAAAAGCGGTTGGATGAAATTGTTTAAATCCAACGCAGAGTTGTATATATATCTTGCACAAAGCCGACTGAGGAGTAGTCTAAAACGCAGAGCTTATGAAGCGCAGAACTAAACTCTGTGTGTTAATTGATTGTAATTGCAATAAAGGGTTGTTGCTCTATCGATGGAATTCAGATCCACAATCACATGTATAAATGATGTAATGTGGAATCACATGTATAAATGATGATATATTGCAGGAGTTGAATAGAGTAAGATCGAATGAAAGCATTAGCTAGACTTGAACATGCATAATTCAAAAGGTCGATTCCAAGAAAGCGTTGTTCAGAAGTTGAAGGCGGTCCAGAGGTTGATATATTGCCGAAATTTGAATAGGTAAGATATGTTGGTGTTTGCATAAAGATGATATATGGTCGTATTAAATTGCCAGACTCAATCTTCACAAATGGGTGCATTTGTTTATGGAGATATTTTGAAAATCCGTATTGAAAAACCATATATGCAGATTGTAGTTTTGAAGTGATGTGTATAAACACATGTGAATGTTGGTGATTAAAGAATGAGGGAATTAAGACATGGGTATGGTTTAAGGAAGCATTCACAATTTTGATGCTTTAGACATATTTACTGTGATATGGTGAAAGATAGCTTCCAGAATTGGGAAATATATGAAATTGCCCTGCCTTGGAATGTTAATTGGGCAGTGATTGCAAAGCATTTGTATATGCGCAGAAATTATTGAAGATTCTGGGGTTTGCAGGCTAGTCCTGCATCATTTTTGGTATCAGAGCTTGGCTCTGTTGAAATTGAAGGTGTTTGTTTTTTTTCTGAATGAGGACAGAAGGTTTTGTTGAAAACTAAAGTGTGTTTCTTTGAATGTGTGATGAATGACTGAAAGGAAGATCAGATTTCTAAATCTGATATGCAAACTACACAAGTGAACAAGATTGCAGAAATGAAGGGAGGACAAGATCATGCAAGATCTTAAAGGTGAGATGATTTCCTGATTTGAAATTTATGAATTGAAGTTTATGGTTGCAGAGAAGATGATGGCAGTGAACCTGGCATTCAGCTAAAAGCTGGATAAAGAGGACAATTGCAGTGTCCTGAAGAAGAAGGTGAGTTGAAGAGATAGCCTGGAGAGAGCAGAGAGAGTGCTCAAGGGTTCCAGAGGCAGTGAACCAAGTACTTACCAAAAGACTGAGTGAGGAGAGCTTGGTGAGGTAAGTGGCAGCAGAAGAGATTGTTGTCGTAGAGGCTAGTGCAACTCATGGTGAGTGAGAAACTCATGGAGAAGATGATCATGGAGGATCAGAGAAGAGGTTCAGAGGAATGCCACAGAGGTGAGATGACTGATGAGGTCAGAGAAAGAGAGATTGCAGTAATAAAGGTACAATTGTAGGTACTGGAAGAATGGCTGCAAGAGCAGGAAAACCAAAATAGAAAATGAATCTTTCCACTAAAGGGGAAGAGAGTGATTTGGAGAAAATTGCAGGTGAAGTTGAGGCAAAGTGTGATTTCCTTATTGAAGAAAGGACTTAGAGTTCTTGACGTAGAGTTGGAATTTGAAAATTCCACACGCAGATCTGTTCAGAAGGAAGTATTGGAGGAAGCAGTCGAGACTGAAAAATCTTGTGGTTTTAAAACTAATAATTTGTGTATGTTTGCAGGTACAGTACAGGGAGATGAGCAAGCTTTAGAGTTTGTTCAAGAAGAGTTGAATCTGAAGACTGTTCAGATCGATGCTGAGATAGCAAGATCTCAGGAGGAAATGAAGACAGAGGAAGCCGAAAATGATAAGTGCTTTGAAAAAGAAAGCAGTGATGCTTTTGTTGTTACAGTACAAGAGAAAATTCTTGTGGATGTTGAAGAAGAGAATCAATCTGAAGTGCAAATAGGGAAAATAACAGTTGATACTGTTGAACATTTTGATATGCAAACTGAAAGTTTAGGTATCACTGCAGGTGATGATGATATGCTTCAGCAATGCTACAGAGAAATTGCCTTGTTGGAATACTTGTTGATAAATTCAGAGTATGATAGAAACATTGCAGCAAATGAAAGAGTTCAGTATAGTGAACGAGAGCACAAAGACATCTTGGAGGTAGATGGTAAGAAGGCGAGACTAGCTGACAGTCTCATGGTGAATGCGAATCAGCATACTGATGTGCTGACAGAGAAGTTGGGAAGAAACTCAGAGCAGCATACTAAAGTGTTGCCAGAGAAAGCTGAGGAGAAAGCCAATGAAGATTTTCTGAGTCTTGAAGAAGACTTAGAATTGCAGATGACTAAATCAACAAGTAAGACCATTGGGTCTTGTGATTTTAGTGCTGACAATTTGGTTGTGTTTACAGGTGATATAAAAGACAGTTCATCACTTGGAATTGTCTCGAGAGAAGAAGAACTGTTGCGGGTAGAAGATGAGACAGTCATGTCTCATAAACAGAGGCTTGTTACCATGGGTGACAAGAAAGAGTTGGCTTGTTTGTATAGCCAAGAGAAGACTGGTGTACGAAATTTTGGAGCTGCTACATGTTTGGTCAATTTAGTGTTGTCTAAATTGCTATCATAAATTGTCAACCCGGGGCTCGTAAGCTGATGAAGTGAAGTGTACAATATATACTTAAGCAGCCTTTCCTAGTTCTTTTTGTCGTTTTTAGTTCGTGTTTGACTTATCTTCCTAATGTGATGTGATGAAGTTATAAACAAGTGAGTGAATGTGTGTGTATGTGGTGATTTCTAAATGCTTCTTGAAATTTAAAGAGAAAACTTGAGCAATAACTTGGAATGAAATTAAAGCTTCAAATGAAAGTAAAGCATCAAACAAAAAGACCAATGGCACTAGTCCAATACCTCTACTGCTGATAAGGATGAAAATGACATCTACTTTAATTCAATTGAAAGCAAGAACACTACTCTAACTCCTCTATTGAATCTAAAGCAATGCAAAGATTAAGTGACAAATCACACTACTTAATTCTCCCTTAACATTCTGCCTTTAGCTAAATTGATCATGTGAAAAAGAGTTAGGAGTGAATTAGCAATATGAGTCCAAAACTAAATAAACCAAGCTGCAATTAAATGATATTTTGGTTCCACGAAAGTTAGTGAATTATGATAAAGAGAACCATCAAGAGATTAGCAACTTGACAAAACCTGATAAAGTAAACTAAGCAATGAAACTAATGCAAGTCAAGGTGAAAATCAGCAGTTTAGATAAGACAACTTCAAATGCCACTAGTAATAAAAAGAAGGAAAAACACACTATCCCGGGCTCCTAACACACCTGCAAGAACAAACTGATCAGTTCTGAAAAATGTTGAGAATGTAAAGCCATAATTCAAACTGTACAATATTATACATGTCAAAAGAAATGAAAATTGCAGAAATCAAATTGTACATTAGTATACATGTGAAAATGAAAACATAAAGAAGTGCAGGACAATGAAATTAAAACCTACTGTACATAGGTTGTGGCAGACGGGGGCCCTCCATCTACTCAACCAGTTAAAAATCAGCTACACCGATAGGAGCAAAACAGTCTTCTTGATATTAAATCAGCATGTCACAAAATACAAAAGCTGTATAAAACAGTCTTTGAAACAGATTTTATAAACAAAATGATTACAGCCAAAAACTAAACTTGAAGACTAACTACTAAGCGTATGCAAACGATTTATTTATAGCAGCAGAGACAAACTGTCTTCTGCGTAAACTAAGCTAACAACCAGCTAACTAATTAACTGTGCAAAAGACACGCAACAGCACCGTGCACTATTTGAGGAAACGGTCATCGTGGATGATAAATCCACGGTTAGATTCTTGTCCCCTGCCGTCTTCGTGGCTCGAAGAAGATGCCAGCTGTGGTTACGTGCTTCACCTGCTCACACAGAGTCGTGCCACCGCTTGGAACCTTTCTGTTTGACCGTGGTTACATCTGCGTTGACCGGGGGTATATATGAGCGAGTTGGCTTAGCTGATAGCACACGAACCATGTACACAGTCATACCAACTTGCCCATGTGGCCCTTTCCTTTGGAGGACACGTGGAACATAGCAAACAAGAAAATGGCTGCGGAATCTCTGATCGGCTGCGGAATTGGAGATCGGCTGCGGAAACGTTGTATTAGCTGCGGAATTGCAGCACTTGTACCAAAATTCTAAACCAACAGTCAATCATTAGCACAGTCAGCAAATCATGTTAAAAAGACATATAATGCAATGAATTGAACAATTTGATGGAGGAAATGATGACAAAAGAGAGAAGTGAGTAGGAAAAAGCTGTTGGGAGGATAGGTAAATGAGTGCAGGTTTGAGGCTCAACACTACAATGTTAGAAGATGAAGCTACAATGTTTGAAGGACTTGATTTGATTGACAGAATCAATCAAGATAATGGTGGACAATTACTGAAGGTTGTCGAAGGGGAAGATGGAAGTTATGCTGGAGTTAATTTGCAGCATGTTGATGAAATGCTGAAATGTTTGCTGGAGACGTTTGAACCAGAGAAAGAAGTTGCAGATGAAATTGCAGGTGACGAGCAAAGGAATGTTGCAGAGGGACAGGAAGTTTGGGAGGTAGCAACATCCATAGTGACAGCTAGAGCAACATATGGGATGACATTTATGGTGACAGTTGAGACAACATTGACAGCAGCAGAAGAGGCACTGAAGCCTTATGGTTTTTATTCTAACAATTGTTTTGTGAGTACAGGTTTTATTGAAGATGCTGGAGAAAGTCTATTAGACAGAGAAATTGAAATGATGAGGCAGATGATGATGAAAGAATCCCGGAAGAGACCAGCAGCAGTGAAACAAAGGAGAAGCAGCAAAAGGAAGACAGCAGAAGATTGCGAGAGCACAACCAGTAGAGCGATGCAACATAAAGTGTGGAAACCTGGAGAAGAACATCAGAAAGAAGCAGCGACAAGTGGAAAGTTGCAGTACAAGATATGGGATCCAGGCATACATAGATTCGAACACATGATCAGGCGATCATGATTATTTTAATGTTGGGAGTCTGATGCAGGAGCATCAAGGGCATTTTTTTATTTGTAAATATGTTAGAAAAGGGGGTGTGAAAAATTGTAATATTTTATTAATTAATTTGTTATTTTTAATAAAATAGGAGATAATTATGAAAAGAGAGGATTATGTAAATATTCTTTTAATAAATAAAAGGATATGAGAGAAATAGTTTAGGAGCAAAATTTGGGATTAGGATTTCTATGTATGGGATTAGTTGAGGATTAGGTGGAGAGATATTTTGAGTGAACTAAATGCATTATTTGTGTATAAATAGGAGTGGGTTTTGTGAGAAAAATAGACTTGAATAGTTGGAGAGTGAGAGTGATTGAGAGCAGGCTTGAACAGCCAAGGCTGTAAGCCTCTGGCAAATTGTAAGGGCCATGAACGTTGAATATTTGGCCAAGAAGAAAAGTTTGTAAGTATGTTCACTTTTATGAAAGTGTGATTTTGAGTTATGCGCCTTAATTTGGTCAATTCATGTATGGGTCAATTACTGTGTTAAGAATGAATTTGCTGGAAATTGTTGGTTAATTAGTGCATTTATTCCCGTGGAATAATAATGGTGGGCGCATGGATTAAATATGGAAACAAAAGGATTATAAGTGTCACATAAGAATAGATAACTGCAAACATTAGTCGATGAACAAGGCAGCGCTGAAATCGACCTTCAGATACTAGATATCTGGCATCACAGTTATAAACCAATAGAATACTGTGAATTGGGTATTTGATTAATAAAGGTTAAACCTCTATTTGCTAGAATGTTCAAATCGATTAGCTGGATTTTAGATCTGAATGGATTATGGCATGATTGTATGAAGGGCGCAGACTTTTAACTCAGTCCAGTATAAGAACGTAGTTTTCAGAATGAACACAGCTTTCAGGATTGAGTAGTATGTGATTGTATAGGAATCGATTGGCAGTTTTAAAAGTGTATAAGTCTGTTGGATAAAATCTATTATTAAATGCCAGATTCATTGTGAATCGATCCCCATGATTGAAGATCTTAGTGCTGAATGTATTGATTGAAACAGTTCAAAGTTATTGAGTGATCGATTTGTGTGCAAGACGTAGAGTCAAACGGAGCTCAATTAGACTTGGAAAGTCGACTTCATAGTGGGCAGAATTGTTTAATGGAATTTGGACTGAACTGTTTGAAATCGTGTTTGAATTAAAACTGTAGGTTCAAATCCTGATTGATGAAAAGTGGTTGGATGAAATTGTTTAAATCCAATGCAGAGTCGTATATATATCTTGCACAAAGCCGACTGAGGAGTAGTCTAAAACGCAGAGCTTATGAAGCGCAGAACTAAACTATGTGTTAATTGATTGTAATTGCAATAAAGGGTTGTTGCTCTATCGATGGAATTCAGATCCGCAATCAAATGTATAAATGATGTAATGTGGAATCACATGTATAAATGATGATATATTGCAGGAGTTGAACAGAGTAAGATCAAATTAAAGCGTTAGCTAGACTTGAACATGCATAATTCAAAAGGTCGATTCCAAGAAAGCGTTGTTAAGAAGTTGAAGGTGGTCTAGAGGTTGATATATTGCCGAAATTTGAACGGTTAAGATATGTTGGTGTTTGCATAAAGATTATATATGGTCGTATTAAATTGCCAGACTCAATCTTCACAAATGGGTGCATTTGTTTATGGAGATTGTTTGAAAATCCGTATTGAAAAACCATATATGCAGATTGTAGTTTTGAAGTGATGTGTATAAACACATGTGAATGTTGGTGATTAAAGAATGAGGGAATTAAGACATGGGTATGGTTTAAGGAAGCATTCACAATTTTGATGCTTTAGACATATTTACTATGATATGGTGAAAGATAGCTTCTGGAATTGGGAAATATATGAAATTTCCCTGTCTTGGAATGTTAAGTGGGCAGTGATTGCAAAGCATTTGTATACGCGCAGAAATTATTGAAGATTCTGGGGTTTGCAGGCTAGTCCTGCATCAACTTGTTTATGGGAAGCAAGTCTTACTTCCGGTAGAATTCTAGATCCAGACCTATAAGACAGCAGTCCAGTTAGATCTTTATTTATGAGAAGCATAGAAGCAAAGGATGACACAACGAAATGAAATTGATGAAATTAGACAAGAAGCCTTCTAGAGAACTAGCCTAGTTCAACAACAGAGATCTAGATGGAATGATAAGTACGTTAAGGAAATGAAATTTCATCCAAGAGATTGGGAATTACTCTTTGATTCAAAGTTCAAAAATTTTCAAGGGAAATTCCAAACCCACTGGCTTGGACCTTATGAAATTGAAAGTGTTTTTGACAATGGTGCAGTCAGAATCAAGACTATTGATGAAGAGAAAATTCCTCTATTAGTAAATGGACATCGACTCAGATTGTACCAGAAGCCATTGACAAGAGAGGAGTTTGTTAAAATGTTCCAAGATAATTCAGAACTGAAAATGATCAAGAAGAATTCCTCTTCTTTTCCACCTTAGAAATTTTTACTCAGTTTACTCTTTGAAAAAAAAGAAAGAAAAAAAAATAATAAGTAAATTATATCTATATATATTCATATATATATATATATATATATATATACATATACATATAATAATATGTAGAAAAAAAAAAATATAAACATGAAAACCAACATGCTGTTGGCAGGTTTATACAAAAAATTTAGAGTGAAAACCAATTTTTGTAGGCACTTCAAATTTTCCTTTCAAAAGAAAATAATAAAGTCCCGTAGCTATGACAAGTTTCTGCAGCCTAATAATTTTTTTCAGCCAACAAGGACACTTGGTGATTTGAATTAAAGGACAACTGACAAAGCAAAATACCTGTAGGATATCTCAGAACAACAAACAAGGTTAGCAAAAGTGGATCAAAGGTATGTGCTACTTTAATTTAGCAATAGAGATTGATATATTTCTTATATGACTAAGAAGACATAGTACTACCGAATATTAAAACGGAATCATTATAACTTAAGGGTGATGGCCGCCTAACAAAATATCATAAACCACCACTTAAAAAGCCATGTCACATCCTCATTCCAAATCTGCTAAAGTAATTATCAAATCATCATTTTAAATGCACCTAACGGTCTGATTCATTCCTATAACCCTTATCATAATCCACCTGTCTTACACTCCTCTGAATTTTCATAGCCACTCCATCCTTTCGCCATTTAGCAAAACCCTACCAACACAATTCTCCTGTCAAGGTAACCAGTCTTTGAGGCAAAGCATCCTCCAAAATTGGGATAATTGTTCGAACTGAGCCAGCAGGGAAGAAATTCCTTGAGGGATACCCTCAGACCAAAGAGCTGTTGCAAAAGAAACAATGGTTGTAGTTCATTGAAAAATTCAACGGCTTTCACAGGGAAGTGACCAAGACATTTGCACGCTCATTTGATGGAACTGAAGCTGAAATAGGAGACATAAATATCACCATAACAGAATCCATGATAGCAGAGGCTACGAAGTTACCAAGGGGTGGCAAAAAATGGTTTAAGAACAGGGGAATTAATGGAGAGGATTGGAAGGTCTTCCTCAAAAATCCAAATATGGACACCACTGCCTTCAAGAAATATATTCCTAGCACAGCCCTTAAGAGAAAATGGAGAAATTTATTGCCTATACTTCAAAAATTTGTCACCTATGAGGGTAGGTTCAGGTATATGTATTTTTACCATGTTAGAATAATGATGCATTTTCTTGAAGATCACCAGATTAACCTTCCTTACTGCCTCTTAAATAGTCTCAAGAAAATGTCTACAAACGTTCAAAATAAATTCAGTATATAGAAAACACCATGTATCATCATGGCTTGATCAAGATATTAGTTGAGTTCCATCTTCGGAGTATAGGGGATAACTGGGAGAGTTTCCTGGTTAGGAACCATTTTGAAGAAAGATCCTTGGAAAATGCCAGCAATAGTAGGACCCTCAGAGGAAGGAAGAGAACCATAGAAGGGATAAAAGATCAGGAACCCCAAAATCACCCATAATTATCAGAAGAAGAGTTTCCCATAGTAGACATATTACAGAGAATGAAGAAGGGGGATCTTAAAAGGAAGAAAGTTAACAAAATAGAAGAACAAATACCACAAATTAGGACCCTTCCTCAAGAAGAAAACTCAGAAGCTAAAAGAAATAATGTCCATGGATCACAAACCTCGGGATTGAGGAGGAGCATAAGGTTGAGCACAGTCTAACAGACAATCCCCAAAACTATAGAGTACACTAATCTCAAGGAAAACGAGCCAGCTGAGGATGATCCAATTGAGTATGAGCCAACTGAGAACGAGCCAACTGAAAACCCTGAAAGTCTTCCAAAAGGGTCACCAGAATCATCACCGAGGGTATCACCACCTTGCATCTCATCTTTGAGAAGCCCAATTCATAGTCCGGGTATTGACCCTATCCAGAAGGAGATATATGACTATATAGAGTCAATGGAAAGTAAGGATACAACAACCAAGGAAACAATTCAGAGTCCTGGAGAAGGGAGCAACCAGTTAAATGAACCACATGAACACTCAGCCACAAACATTTTAAAGCAGGAGATTTTTGAATTAGAAACGTTGAACATGTATCTCAAGAATGAGAATCAAGAATGAGAATCAAGCATTGAAGGCACAAAGTGAGATCCATATTGCAAAAAGTGACAATCTCATCCTCCATTTGAGCTTGTGGTATAAAAAGAACAAAAAGCTAAAGAAGGAAAACAGGATGATGCAAAGAGAGATTATCAGCTTAAAATATAAAATTCTCATGAGAAAACCTAGGATGCCAGTAGCTTCCAAAAAGAGGAAAACAATGAAACTTGGAGGTGATGAACAAAAGACACAAGTGACTGACAAGGATGAAGTGTATGAGGACATACAAAACCTCCTGTTTGGGGGAATGTAGAGTCCAAAGATCGTCTTACCATGACACCCCTTTT
The DNA here is from genome assembly GCA_031772625.1 of Pinus tabuliformis. Lineage (NCBI taxonomy): Eukaryota > Viridiplantae > Streptophyta > Pinopsida > Pinales > Pinaceae > Pinus > Pinus tabuliformis. The sequence goes on along the minus strand of CM062804.1, from coordinate 1,629,688,391 downwards.
TTCTTATGTTTCCTCTCTTTTCCTACATTTTCTACCTAAATAATGCCACATCCACCATGTTTTGATAAAATTAAGTAATAATATGTCTTCTTCTTCATGTTTGATTATATGCCCTATTGTTTTATTAAAGAATGCAATTGGCTACAGAATTGGCCAGTTTCCACAGCTAATCCAGATTTCTGTGGTTTTCTCCATTGTGTGCAAGGTTCAGAAGCTCCAGGTCAGTGATGAAGTATACAGATGGAAAGGGAATGGTTCCATCATGGATCCCTTCCTATCCTCTTGAACCAATTCGTCAAGATGAGCGCAGGATATCACGGTCAAACCCCAAAGTCAACCACAGGATCATCACTGGAACGAAATCTGAGTTTCATCAAAACCTTATCAATTTTCTTTCGGAATAGAAAATCGAAGGTTTAGCGATATAGTTAGTTAGAATAAAGATACCTAGGCTTAAATTACTCATGATTGTTATGTTAAAGACCTGTTATAAAAACTATGGCTGCATTTATATTTGGTGCGCACCGGATGATGTAATTTTGAGACAGTTTGTTAAATTCTATTTACAAGCAATAGAACTAGTTTTGTCTGTATATGTGTTACATTGATTGGAGATTATGGACTGATCTATGGAGGGCCCCTATGACACTGACAGGTCTTTAAACAAATGCAATTCAATTTCTTTCCATTCCTTTGAATACTCTGTTTTTGTGAGTTAAATGCAGTATGATGAGTTCACCAATGAATTGTTGTATGCATGAGTACTTTCATCTGCTTTATACCTAGATTAATTTGTTATTTGAATTGCTTTCTACCTGGTACAGTGGTGCAGGACTACACCTGCACCCATACCCACAGTATGCATTCTACAGAGTAATGCATTTACAACTGTCCTAGGTGTCTGGCTCTACAATGGAGTCAAACCTTCAGACAATAAATGGTCAAGTGGCCATTTTCTACAGTTCTTGTGTATAGGAACTTCAATCACCCTGCCTGAAACCTCTATCGGGATTTAAATCACCCCTTAACCTTCATATCCTTGCTTTATTAAAGGCTCCCTCTCAAATCTTTCTATCAGGAGTTTCTAAATAGCCCTCATAACCCTTGGCCGCATATATATTCTTCCAATTCCATTGGTTATACGTATTTAGCGTATAACCTTCATATTGGCTCTATTCCCACTTAAATCCATTTACAAAGGAATTACTCCGCAACAACCCTTTTTTTCCTTAATACGGCTTTAGCACAGATTCCAATGCCTTACCTTTATCGCAATCGCTAATCGGCTTCCCCACGGGTCATACACATATATTCCATCACCCTTTTCCGACTCTGATCTCCTCTTATCGGAGCGATAACACATGCTTTTGTGTTAAAAGGCCCGCACCATATAACTATCGGAATATTAATCAATTGGGAATACAAAGGAATTCCCGCTCCAACCGCATACGCCAGATTTCAAATTCATTACAACCACGACTATAATATCGTCGGGTCTGTTCACCACTGTTCCTGCACTATTTCTTCGATCTCCACCAGCTCCGATGCCCGATCGCCGATATATCGCTATCGGCGATATCGCAACAGTCATACGCCGCTTACCCTTGGCACCTCCAATCGCCAATATGTGATTAAATCATGACCATTGATCTGGCCACGATCCAACGGTCCACGATTAATCGCTACTCGCTCTTATTCCGATAACTTTAAAGGGACTCCCGCTGATGCGATTGATTCTCAGCCGTTGATCTAACTGATCCAACGGTTGCTGAGTGTCGAACTTCACTTCTCCGCTCATCCTCTTTTACTTGGGTTTTCTGCGTTTTCTTTAGTTTCTCTGTGTATTTCGAGTTTATTTAAGGTTCTACCTTACACCCTTTTGTTGCTCGCTCTTCCTCCTAGGCTTAACTCCTTTAGCAAATTCTTGCTTCGCAATTTCACCCTAGATTTCCACTCTAGTCTTCGATTGGATTCAATGATCCTTTGTGGTTCCTTTGTCAGTATTACGCCTCAGTGTACTTTAGAACTCTGCCTACACTCTGTCACAGAACCTACGAGTTCAACACAGTAATTCAAACATTCATGAAATACTCTTCAATACTCTGACACAGTCAGGAACCAACATCTGCATATATTAATATAAAAGCAAAGATTACATCCGAGACACTTCGGTCTCATGCACACACACAGGCCTGATTCTCCTCATTAGTGGCCTCCCTCTCTGCCCGTAGGCTTACATATGTTTTTATATGGAAACTAGGATTGGATTACTATGAAGGACCTGATCCCATCCTTTAACAAAAGCCTAAAGCTCGCTACATGCATGCATATGTGGTAGACTTTATCCACTCTAGCTTTTTTTCTCTATTTTAAAGCAGAAAAGTCTCCTTATCAGCTCAATGGTCCATATCTACTCTAATTAATTCCTAAAAGCTCTCTCTTGCTCCTAGAGAGTTGGATTTGACTTCTACCACTCATGTTCTCATTTATTTATTTTTGAGAGCATTTACATATTCTCCCATTATCTAATTAAATCACACTTAAAGGCCTAAATATTGCCTTAACTTGATACTTAGGAAAACTATTTCCTAAAATGCATGACCCCCTATGTCTACTATTTACAATGATTTTCCTTGGGATGAATTCTCCTGCATCAGACTCCCAAAGTAGAAAATATCCATGATCTTCTGATCATGTGTCTTTTAGTCTTGGTCGTCCTGGATCCTGCACTTTATTTTGTAAATGTCCAGATGCTTTGTTCCTTTGCTGCTGCTATATGTCTGTTGTCTTTTGCTCCATGTTCTTCTTCTTTCTGTCAATCAGGTTCAACTTCTGATTGATATTTCTTGCTGCTATTACCATTTTTCTCCATTTGAATTGCTTCATCATCTGTTGCCATATTTTTTCAATTTCCATGTCCAGCATATCTTTGGGCAGGTCCATCTTCTGCTTCTTACTTTTGTCTTCTTCTCTTTGTTTCAGGTTACTATTGCTATCTTCTATGCTGACTTTTATTTTACTTGCTTCATTCTTTGGTTTACTTTCCCTTGCTTTACTTGCTACCATTTTTGCTGCCTCCCTATCATCATTTCCCTCTTTCATGATTGAATCATGACTGTTCAACATTTTCTTCAGCAATTTAACATCTTTGTTCCATGGATTGAATTCTTCCATGAAGTCTTCTTCTTTCATCTTTACTTGGCTGCTCACCTATGCCAAATCTCCTCCAGCAATTGCAACAAAACTTGCATTCACAAAACACTTGTTAAAATTAAAAACATGAGGCCTTGGTGCCACTTCCTTCTTCGGCAACATTTTAGTTCGTTTCTCTATTTCCTCTTCCTCTATCAACATATCAGTATGCTGATTCGAATTCTCAGCAGAATTCATGAGACTGTCCATTAGTCCCTTTTCCACACCATCTGTTCTAATGATGCCTTCCTGCTCTTGTCCACTATAGTGAACTCCTCCTCCTTTAACCTACTGCTAGTTATCTTTACTTTGAAATTGTTTGATTCCTACTGCCTCTTTACCATCTTCAAACAATATCTGCTCAATCTCTTTGATCACATACTCATACTCATTCATGCTGTTTAATGAACCTGCAAACAAATTATTGCATCTTCCTATCTCCATGCCTACTTGAGACACATCTTCTTCTTCAGAAACTGTAACTGCAGCTTCTATTCTACTGTTAGGTTCTCTCATCAGTTTCTCCAGCAGTTTAATCTCCTCTTCACACTTAGAAATCACTTCATCACAATGCTATTTTCTTCCAAATTCATCCTTTACATGTTGTGTTATAGTATTAAAACACTATCTTCCTTTGATCCTTGTAATCTCAAGGTCTTTCTGCTGTAGCAAATCACTACTTCCCTCATTCAAGAGGTCTTCTCCATCATACTCTGTTCTCCTAGAGTACTCCTCCAGACTTTCGATATCTTCAAAAGATTGTCCATCCTCTTCAAAACACTCCTTTGTTAGTGTTCCTTTTCCCAAGGTTAAATCCTTTGCATAGGGTTCCTCCTTCTTAACATCCTTTAGTAGATGTCCTTCTTCCCTACTGTCTATCTCAACAGTTTCCATGGCTATCTCTATTGTGCCTATCATCATAGTGAATTGATGATCCTTTACTATGTTTTCAGCTAACATAGTCTCTTCCTCAAGTTTGGCTTCAATCCCTTGTTGTTTATCTCCTCTGAAGATATCTTCAAATGGTTGTTTTTCTCCTGCAATATCTGCCATCATACACAAACTATCAGTTTTAAAAATATAAGACCCTATGGTCTCACTTGATGGTTCAGCCATCATATCTCCTTGCTGTTCTAAATCATTCATATGATTAAGAAATTCTTTGATAGTCTCTTCTTCAATATCCTCAAGCCCTTCACTTAGTTGCTTGACATCTTCCACCAGCTATATATGAGATCTATCTACCTCATCTTCTTCCAGAACAGAATTTTGATTCTGTTGGTCTTTTTCCTTCTTCATGACAATATCAGCCAATTGTCCTTCACCTACAAACATACACAAATTGTCAGATTTAAAACCATGTGACCCTTCGGCCTTACTTGAAGTTTCAGTCTTTAATTCTTCATCTTCACTATCTCCCAGAAATTCTCCTTATTCTGGTTCACAAATGGATTCTTCCATTTCTAACTCAACTTCCTTGAGTTTTCCCTTCAACCACTTCACTTTCTTTTGTTGCAGCCTTCTCTACATCTCATGCCATTCTACTAGCTTCTTCCTCAAGACCCAACCTAGTCTTTGGCTTTCCTCAAGCATTCTCCTTAATGCATTGAGTTGTTCTTTTAATTCAGAAACATATTTACAAATAACATAACATATTTACAACACTGAGGCCTGAAAGCCTTAAACAAAATAAACTTTCAAAAAACTCCCATTGACTGGGCCATCAAAAATAGTTTCTCCCTCCAAACTTTGCAGCATGAAAGTATTGTTTCCCTGGACCTGAGAGATGACAAATGGTCCTGTCCATAAAGCATCAAATTGACCATGATTGCCTTTCTTTTCCTTCAGTGCATCCCATTTGAGGACCTAGTCACCTACCTGAAGATTATCCATCTTTGCCTTTTTGTCAAAGGCTTCCTTGATTTTACTTTGATGTATTGCAGACCTCTCAATCAGTTGATCTCTGATCTGATGAACTTCAGCCAAGTCACTCATCCTCCTTGCCATGTCACTTATCTCGTTCTGCTCTTCTTGTAAGAATTTGGCCACAGGGAGGATCAATTGGATTGGAAAAACAGCCTCAGTGCCATATACCAGCTTGAATGGAGAATTCCTTATGGACTTCTTGATGGTAACTCTGTCATCCCACAATGCAAACTTCAGTTTGGAATCCCAGCTCCGCTTGTTGTCTTCCAGCAGTTTTTTGATTATCCTTACTAGGTTTTTATTGGATGATTCTGCTAGGCCATTACCTTGGGGATAATATGAGGTGGAATGCACTAGTTTAATTCCCATTGAGTTACACATTTCCACCAATTCTTTCGCCCTGAAAGCTGCTGCATTATCTGTAACCAATTTGTTTGGGCAGCCAAACCTAGTAAAAATGTTTTCTGTCAAGAATTTAATGACAACATGGTGATCAAATTTCTTAGTGGGGATGGCCTCAATCCATTTGGTAAAATAATCAGTGGCTACTAAAATCCATCTATGCTAGCCACTAGAATGTGGATTAATCTCCCCTATGAAATCCAAACCCCACTGCTGGAAAGGGCCACTGGTATGTATTGGCTTTAGGGGCAAGGATTTCAGCTATTGCCTTCCTGCAAATCTCTGGCACTTGTCACAAGATTTCACAAATGAAAACACATCAAAGAATAGAGTGGGCCAATAATACCCAGCTCTCAGGATCTTATGGGCTATGGTTTTCCAATAATGATGTCCCCCACAGATGCTAGAATGGAATTGGTGCATGACTTCCACAAATTTCTCCTTGTCTAGACATCTTAAGAGGATTCTAGATGGGTCCCTCTAATAAAGCAGGTTTTTAATAATACAAAACTTGGCTGCTCTGAGCTTAATGGTCCTGGATTGGCTTGAACTAAGGCCTGGAGGAACTTCTAGCTTCAACAGGAAGTGAGATATTCTAGAATACCATTCACAAGAAGCCAGATTCTCAGCTAATGACTGGTTCTGCTTTCATTCTTCTATTGCCTCCTCCGCTTGTTCAACCTCTGAATCTGTACCTATGCAATTTATGTCCAGCGGACTGCAATTTTCCTCAGCCATAAGCTTAGCCAGGCCCTGGCCTTTGATAAGCTTGGTGGGCTTTACCTCTATGTTGAACTCTATGAGTTTTGCAATCCATTTGGCCCTTCTTCCATTAACATCTGGTTGCGTTAAGATATCCTTTACTAAGGTAGAGGGTACATAAGCAATCACCTTGGAGTGCAGAATGTAGATTCGGAATGCCTTTAAAGACTTAATAAGAGCATAAGCGTGCTTTTGAATAATGTCATATCTTAATTCAGCATCCCTAAAAGTCTTGCTGAAGAAGGCCACTAGGTGTGATGTACCTTCATCATTTTTCTGCAATAAGACTGCTGCAAGTGTATCATAAGAAGCAAAAGAGAAAATATAAAAGTCCTTGGTGTAGTTTGGGCTGACTAAAATGGGAGCTTCCATGATAGCTCTTTTGATGGCTTCAAAAGATCTTCTTGCAGTCTTTGTCCATTTTATCTCTGACCCCTTCTTTAACATGGAGGTGATATGTTTCACTAGTTCTGCAAAATTTGGAATGAACCTCCTCACAAAGTGAATCTTTCCCAAGAAAGATTGAATATCCTTTTTCGATCTTGGGATGGACAATGACTGTATTGTTTGAACCCTTTCTGGATCAATCTTAACACCTGCAGCAGAAACCATATGTCCTAAAAGCTTGCCTTCTTCTAGAGCAAACTGTGACTTCTTAGGATTTACTGAAATCCAAAACTTTCTGCACTTTAGAAACACCTTCCTCAAATGCTGCAAATGATCCTGATGACTGTTGGAGTAAACTGTTATATCATCCAGGTAAACTAGGACAAACTTGTCCTTCTCTCCCACAAAAGCTATATCCATGGCCCTCTGAAAGGTAGCCCCAACATTCATCAGTCCAAAAGGCATCTTGGAGTACATGAAAGTTCCCCAAGGAGTAGTGAAGGTAGTCTTTTCTTGGTCCCCTGGATGTACATCAACTTGATTGTAACCTGAAAATCCATCTAAGAAAGACATGACTTTAGCCCCTGAAATTTTTTGTAGCAAATGTTCCATCTTGGGCAGAGGGTAGTTTTCTTTCTTAGAGCACTTGTTCAGATTTCTAAAGTCAACACAAAGCCTAATTTCCCCACCTTTCTTCCTCACAGCTACTAGGTTGACTACCCGAAGGTGGAACACACTGTCCCACAGCCTCAAAATCAGGGAGTATCACACTCCAACTAGAATCAGGGAGGGCCTAGTGCGGGTACCTCTCTATAAGAAGTCCATGCAGAACCTCCAGGTCAGCTGGATAGGCCTCAAGCTAAGCCCACCTTTACTTTTGGGATTGGTAGAAGGAAGCACAGAAAAAGAAGAGCATAATCAATGGGAAGAGGTGGAAAGGAAGGCCGGGTTCCATGACAGTGAGGAGGATACTACTTCAGAAGCCTGGGATGTGAGAGTGGTGGTTAAAGCAATGAAGGACGAGGAGCTCGATTAGTTGCTCAGGGATGAGCAATCATTTTAGCAGGGGGGTGATGATGAGCCCAAAATTTGGTAACATTTTGGGCTCATTTGGCCTAACTACCCTTGTTCAATCCTTCATTTTTCATAACTTATGCATTATTTTTTAGTATGTTTATGTCATTTGTACGAATAAGGGTAGTCACTATTCCTAGGTGGCTAACACGTGCTCATTTCAGGATTTTTTGACACATGTTGAAGCAAAACCGAGCAGACATGGGCTAGGAGACAGCCAAGCTTGGGTTGAGGATTCGTAGGGGGGTTGTCTATGGCATTAAATAGCCTCCCTCGGGATCTTCACCCCCAACTCTGAGCTCCAAAGGCCACCAAAACCGGATCTAGAAGGCAGCCAAGCAGATTTCTTGGAAGGAGCTGTTCACTCACAGTTTGGGCAGCCAAGTCCCATAGATTTAGGAGGCCAGCTAGGGCCTCATAGTGTATAAATGTTAAGGCTTCAGCCTTCGAAAAGGACTTTTGGAAACTCTTGCACATTCTGCACTACAGTGCTGCTAGCTCTGTTTTGTTCTTTTGTAGCCATTATTGACATAACTCTTGACTTATGATTATTTTTTGATAATGGGAAGCAGTTAGATTTGATATCAGCTCTGAGTTTTTATAGGAGCCATAGCTCTCGGGGTTGGGCCCAACCTGAGAGCCTAGGGCCTCCTTCTTTGTATTGTTATCTTTCCTTTCAACACTGTGATTTTCCTTTTATGCATTTGAAACATGGTTTTGTTGAGCTAGATTTAGTTGTGTTGGTTAAGTAGGTCATTGTTGAGGAATAGAATTGCTTCAGATGTGTAGAATAGATTGATAAGATCAGAATTGATAAAAGCTCCAAAAAAGGGTTGCCTGCACTCTCAGTTTCACCTCTCCCTTATTGGATCAGGGGCTGGAATTGTAGAAACAGTGCTCCTCAACAAAAACACTAGTTTGCTTGACCATGCAATCTTTGGTGTAATGTCTTCATTTGTAGAAGTTAGTCATGCGTTCAGACCTTTTTAGATGTTTCTTTGATCAAGTTTTGTACATGGTTCTCTTTGGAAATAAAGCTGTTGTTCATTTGTTTCGTTGACAGTTCGGATAGATTAGCTAAGATTTTGATTGTATGCAGGATTTGGTTGGTTCAGTTAAGTACACACTGTGCAGGGCATATCCATCTTTCTCTCAACCACCTAAGCTTCATCCAGGCCAGCTGCTCCATCTCCTAGTTAGCTTCCTCGTCTCACAACTACTCTTCTGTCCACGTAACCCTACCTTCTTGCTCTTCCATTGCCTTAGCCTTCCTTAAGTCAAGTTAGCTTTCCACATCCTCTCATCACTTCATCCATCAGTCACTGGGTCATCTCAGACCCCTACCCTACCTCCCTATCCATTCATGCATCCTCTTTCACTCACCCATCCTCCAAAATCCAATGTTAAAACATCCTGTAGAAGTTTCTGAACATCCTGTAGAAATCCCTAAAACATCCTGTAGAACCCCTGCAGACTTCCCGTAGAAGCTCACAAGTGAGGTTGCTGGATAGCCAAAATTTGTGAAACTCTTTGGAAGGGCGTTAGGGACTCCTTAGACCTTCTCTGTGCCTTCCCATCCTTTTCCACGCATTTTCCTCTCTTGATCCACCCCTGCACAGTGAAAAGCCAGTTAGAAGCACATGTATGATAATTCTGATAACTTAATCAGAAATACAAAAAGATGTGTTCTTTAGATAGAGATAGCATAGGCATGTGCATTTTACCTTTGTAGAAGTAATTGCATCCTTTTCAATAGTTTTCATCCTCTCCGTTGCATCAGTAGGACTAGCTGGTAGAATTAGGGTTTGCTAGGGTTTATGTTACTCTTTGACTTTCAGTTTATTTCTGCAAGTAGATCAGCTTCCTTTGAGTTAGCTTCCATCCATCAGGTACAAATCTTCTTCTAAGAGCTCATAGAAGTTGGCTTGAGCCCCTAGCGGACTTGTGCCAGCTGACCAAGTGACAGCTGCGGCAAGAGCTAGTACTTGTGCATACAGCACCGTCGCTTCCAAGTTTGTTATGAACTACCGGGTTGATAAGAATAAAGAAGGGAGTCCCAGGAGTTGCAGCATTATTGCTGCAATACTGGAACCCACCATATTTTTGGTGCCATTGCCGGGGAAGCGTCAGAGTATTGGTGATTGTTGGTTTTCTTCTATTTTTCTACACTCGCCTTCTACTAAATAGTTTATTTCATTTCCATTCTGCAATTTCATTTCCGCAAAAGTAAAATAGATATTTCCTGCTTTCATAGATTAGCATTTCAATTCTGCAATTTCAATTCTGCAAGCATAGATTAGCAATTTCAATTCTGCAAGCATAGACTAGCAATTTCAATCTGCAAGCATAGACTAGCATTTCATTCCTGCAATTTCATTTGAGCAACGTAGCTTAGTCCTTTCCTTCTTTCATTTCAATTCCACATCTTCATTTTAGCAAGATAGCTAGTTGTATTTCAATCTATTTTAGTTTTGCAGGTACAAGCAGAAAAAGCAAAAAGCAATCAAAAGCCTTTCCATTTCATGCCTCGTAGGAACAGAGATAAAACCGGAAAATTCTTACCCAACACCCCCACCACTTCACTGAGTCACCCTTCTCTCTTCTTTGGTGACAGTGACCCAGAAGAACCTATAGGCGAGCCTCCTGAGATATACGAAGATCCTATACCAGAAGAAGAGTTAGAAACCACTCCACCTGAAGCCATGGCTGAGAATGGAAGAGAAGATGAGAGAATAGAAGGTGCCTTTCCCATCCGAGAGACCAATGGAGACATGAAAATGAAAAACATAAGCCCCTCCGCTTTACCTCACTTCCATGGATTGACTACTGAAGACCCTGATACCTTCCTGTTTGAGTTTGTTGTCCTTTGTTGAACCTATGACTATACAGAAGATGAGCAAAAACTGAAACTCTTTCCCTCTACCCTCAAGGATGCAGCATTACGCTGGTTCATGGGATTACCTGGAAACAGTATCACCACTTGGGCTCAGATGCAGCAAGCTTTCAATACCAAATACCTGGACTACTATAGGTCCAAGGAAGCCAAGGGAGAGATCTTTCAGATGACCATGGGAAATGATGAGTCTTTAGAAGATTATGAGGAAAGATTCCAACTTAGCTATAAATGGGCCAGGTGCACACTCGACCCTGAATCTCTCAAGTTGGTCCTGCTCCGAGGAGTCCCTGAAGACCTTCTAGATACCCTTCACATGCTAGCTGGAGGAGACATTTACCAACTACCTTATGAGGATATAAACACTGTGTTTAGAAACCACTCTAGGGCAGCCCGTAAAAGAGGTAGGGGAAACCCCCTTTCAGCTAGTGCTACTTTCTCCAAGCATGAGTTTGTTAATCAGCTGGAGGACCTCAAAAGTGAGGTGAGACAGACCATTGCCATGCAGCTTGATACATTCCGAATCCAGCAAAAGAAAGAGGAAGCTGAGAGGGCTTTGGCCATCTTCTGTCATAGGTGTACAAGGAAGCACCCTAAGAACAAGTGTCCATTACACTCGGTAGAGGTATGCTTCGTTTGTGAGGAGTACCACCCCACAAACCAATGCCCAACCTTACCTGGGTTTAAGGCCATGTACCAAGGAACTAAGGCACCCACTGAACCTCTCTACTTCCTCAACCAAAGGAGGCTGCATGGACCTAGACCTTAGCAGCAGGGGATGCAAGGGACATCCCAAGCCTATTATAGCCCCAACCAATCTGCTCCTATGCCTTCTTGGGGTCCCCCTGCTCATCCTCCCTGGTCTATGCTTCCTCCATGGTCTTACCCACCTCAATACCATACTCAGCCCACTACTCATTCGTTTCACTCACATGTCCAACCACAGCCTCAGTGGAATGCAGCTCAACCGGGGTGGAGGCCCCAATACAACACTCCTCCCGCCATTTTTCCTCCACCACCAGCTCAACCACAACCATTACCTCTTGCTCCTCCGAGACAACCCCAAATGCCTGCTCAACCGAACCCGAACCCCAACAACCGACAGGCCCAGCAGGTATATACCGGGGAAACAACCTGCCCTACCTATGCTGTGGAGATCCAGGAGATCAACCTGCGATCCGGGAAGACTCTTCCGGATCGCCCACCTCCTCCCTTAGAGGACGAGGAAGATAAACAGGAAAGTGAACCCAAGACCACTCCACCCTTTCCTGAGAGACTAACAGTAACCACACAACCCGACCCAGAGGAGAATGAGCTTCTGGGAGAACTCAAACAGTTGTGTGTGAGAATACCACTTCTCCAAGCCATCAAAGATGTACCGATATACAACAAATTGGTTAAGGAAAAGTGTTTCAGGCACCCAGGCAGGTGAAAAAGAGATGCCTCAACCATCAATGTCATAGGAAAACTGTCTGATCTTATGTTGGGGCAAGTAATCTATCCAAAGTATTTGGATCCTGGGAGTCCTGTAGTTGATGTCCACATCAATGGCACAATCATACCCCACACTTTGATTGATTTAGGGGCTGCCATTAATGTGATGACCAGGGATACCATGCTCAAACGCAACCTTCAGGGTTCCTTAAGGAAGACCTCGACGGTCTTGCAGTTGGCAGATCGCTCCACTGTGACTCCCGAAGGGATTGTGGAGGATGTCTTGGTCTCTATTGACTCTTGGGAGTATCCTGCGGACTTCTTGGTTCTTCAGCCAAAGGCAAAGCTTACCGGATACCCCCTTATTTTGGGAAGACCTTGGTTAGCCACTGCGGATGCTTACATAAGTTGCCGAGTAGGAAACATGACCATCAAAAATGGTCCTATGTCCAAGCAGCTAGTCCTATACCCTCCTGCCCAACCTCTATTAGAGCATGGCTTACCACTTTGGTTGGAAGAAGGAGAAGAGGATGAGGTGTACTCTGCACCCTTGTGCACCTTAGAAACCACCAGGGGAGGTCCTCAAACTGAGGATGATTTGATTGAGACTTTGATTCAGAATCCGCCTCCCAGTGCATTGTCCTTAGAGAAATTGGTGGAAGATACTCAAGCCAGCACCTTAGTGGACCTTTGTGTGACCGATCCACTCTCTCTCAGAGTCAAAAATGTGGAGTTTGGCCCTGAAAGAACGTTAAAAATCAGCTCCTCCCTATCTCCTTCCCAGGAAAAGGAGCTGTATAGTCTGTTGGCCAGTCATCTAGATGCTTTCGCTTGGAGCTATAAGGAGATGAAAGGAGTCCATCCTTCAGTCTGTACCCATCACATCTACATCAAAGAAGATTGTAAATCGGTCAGGCAACCTCAGAGGAGAATGAATCCAGCCCTTAAGAACATTGTCAAAGAAGAACTGCAAAAAATGTTGGATGCAGGATTCATCTACCCCATCTCGGATAGCGAGTGGGTGTCCCCTCTGGTGTTGGTACCCAAGAAAAATGGAAAGTGGAGAATCTGTGTGGACTACCGAGAACTGAACAAAGCCACCAAGAAAGACCACTTTCCTCTGCCTTTCAAAGATCAAGTGTTGGATGGACTATCGGGGAAGAAGTTTTTCTCTTTCCTAGATGGGTTCAGCGGGTATAACCAGATCCAAATCAGCCCGGAAGACCAAGATAAGACCACCTTCACTTGTCCTTGGGGTACCTTTGCTTACCGAGTCCTTCCCTTTGGGCTATGCAATGCTCCTACCACTTTCCAAAGAGCAGTATTGAGCATCTTTTCTGAGCTGGTCCATGATTCGGTGGAAATCTATATGGATGACTTCACTCCCTATGGGTCCAACTTCCAAGAAGCATTGTCCAATCTCGGAAAATTCCTAACCAAGTGCATTGAGATGAACCTGTCCCTTAGTCCTGAAAAATGTGAATTCTTGATGACTGAAGGGACCGTGCTAGGACATACCATTTCTCGCCAAGGATTGCAGGTGGATCCTAATAAAATTGCTCTCATCAAAAAGGTTCCACCTCCTCAGAAAGTAAGAGGTGTTCAGAGTTTCCTAGGCTTAGTAGGATATTATAGAAGATTTATTAAAGACTTCAGTAAGCTAGCCTCGCCACTGTTTGGCCTCTTAGCAAAAGATGTTGAGTTCAAATGGATGGACGACTGTCAAAGGGCTCTGAATGAATTAAAGGATAAGTTGGTGACCGCCCCGATATTAAGAGGTCCGAACTGGGTCCTACCTTTCCACATCCACATTGATGCCTCGAACAAAGCCATAGGGGCAGACTTAGGACAGGTTGAACAAAAACTCCCATATGCCATATACTTTGTCAGCAAAAACTTATCCAAGGAAGAATTGAATTATACTGTAACGGAGAAAGAGTTCTTGGTCGTGGTCCATGCCCTGAACAAGTTCCGACACTACATCACTGGCTATCAAACATGTGTACATACTGATCATGCTGCAATTAGATATTTAATGAATAAACCAGATGTGAATGCTCGTATTATTAGATGGTTACTTCTGTTGCAGCAGTTTGATTTGACTATTGTTGACAAACCAGGTAAAGAAAATGTTGTTGCTGACTTCTTGTCTAGACTGGATTTACCTACAGGTGAAGATGGAACAGTGGACGACCAGATGCCAGATGAACATCTGTTTGCTATCTCAGTACTCTCTCCATGGTTTGCTGATATAGAAAACTATCTGGTCTCAGCACAGTTCCCTCCGCATCTATCTTCCAAAGAGAAAAGCAGAATTGTAAGGAAGAGTGTCTCATTCACTTGGATCGGGGGCAACCTGTTCAAACTTGGCCCCGATCAGATCTTAAGGTGTTGTGTAAGGGAGGAGGAAGTCTTTGACATCCTCCTAACCTGTCATGACGGGCCTTGTGGAGGACATTTTGCAGCCAAGAGGACTGCCTTCAAAATTCTACAAGCAGGCTACTATTGGCCCATGCTTCATCAAGATGTCAAGAGATATATCAGTCAATGTGACCGATGCCAAAGGATGGGGAAGCCAACCCCAAGGGACGAAATGCCTCTCCAACCTCAAGTGACTCTTGAACCATTTGAGAAGTGGGGCATGGATTTTGTGGGTCCTATCAATCCTCCTTCAAGGCAAAGGTCTTACATCATTGTGTGCACAGACTATCTGACAAAGTGGGCAGAAACCAAGGCAATCAAGGCAGCGACAGAGGAAAAGGTGGCTGAGTTTTTAAGAGAAAACATCTTCTACAAATTTGGCTACCCAAGAGAGCTAGTCACCGATCAAGGAAGCCAGTTCACCTCCAACTTAATTGAAGACTTGCTTGCTCATCACAAGATCAAGCATAGGACTTCCACCCCCTATCATCCTCAAGCAAATGGGCAGGTGGAAGTCACCAATAGAGCATTATAAGGGATTTTGACTAAGGTGGTGAGCAGCAGCAGAAAGGATTGGGCAGATTTCCTGGTTGAGGCCACCTGGGCTTACAACACCACTTGGAAGACCACAACCGGTTTCACACCTTAGGAACTGGTCTATGAGAAGAGAGCTTTGCTGTCAATTGAGTTCGAGTACAACACATTGAGGATGGCAGCTCAGCTGGACCTAGATCTCATCCATGCCCAACAAGAAAGGTTATTGCAGCTGAATGGGCTAGATGAACACAGAATGCAGGCCCTTCTCCACTCAGAAGTGGTTCAACTTCAGAGGAAGATATGGCATGACCGGCACCTCAATGACAAGCAATTCCAACTGGGAGATTGGGTGTTGTTGTATGATTCCAGACATAAGGATTTCAAGGGGAAGCTGAGGACAAGATGGCTAGGACCATATGCAGTGGAGAAGTGTAATGATAATGCATCTGTTCTTATTCAGACCATCGATGAGGAAGCCATCCCCATGCTCGTCAATGGGAATCGACTAAAGATCTACAAGAAACCTCTTTCGAGGCAAGAGTTCATCAAAACTGTGGAAAAATCAGTGTTGGTCATAGAGAAGGGTTCTGCCTCTGTTTTGGGCATACCCTGAGCATCAAAAAAAAAAAAAATCATAATAAAAAGATCCTTGGGTGAAAACCTTTCTGAGGCTCCCAAGGTAGATGGTAGGGGTGAAAACCTCATTGAGGCGCCCCTGCTGTCTCTCTAAAAAAAAAGTGAAAAAAGATCCTTGGGTGAAAACCTTTCTGAGGCGCCCAAGGCAGATAGTAGGGGTGAAAACCTCACTGAGGCGCCCCAAATAGTAGGTGGAAATTAATGCAGGCTGCAGGTATTCCATGCAGAAAAGGAGGCCTCTCAACCCAAGGATAAGGGTCCCTATCATGCTGCCAGGTGACCTCACCAGCACTCCCTCCAGAAACACTCATCTCTTCCAAGGTTTGGGCACGATCTAGTCATAGTTTAACCTCCTACAGGAAGCTACAGGACTTTCTACAGGAAGTTCTGTATTTCTACAGGAAACTTCCTGTAGAATCTTGGGATGGGCCAGGACCGACTGTGTAGAAGAATTTGAAGCCCGAAGTCCAATAAGGAGGCATGCAACCAATGTTTTTCTCCATCACCCACCGCTGTCGCCTCCTTCCACCACCATTGCTGCCATACAATTGAAATACCTACATAGTCAAACCAAGAATGTTGGACTCTCAGAAGAAATAATTTTCAAATGAAAAATAAAGCATGCAGAGGCCCAATGCGCTACCTGTCAAGGCAATCTGAGGACCCTGCAACCGTGAACATGACTCCACCATTTCGGCATGCACCCTAGGAGGAGAAACGGCTACAGGATGTCCTACAGGAATCTTGTAGCAGTTGATCCGGCTAGAGCACACACCATGAAGATACCCGAAACTCATGAGCCGGCACATGCACCATCCACAGCCAGGCAACCGGTCCCGTAACCAGCAGTAGTCAGCGAAAAGGAGCTCCCGTGCTTGTGCATGATGCGGCACCAAGCGGATCCGTCACCCTCGTCCTGAAGCATGAGAAAAATAACGTCCGCGGCCGCATAGGTAAGTGCCTCACCCTGTCTCGTCAAATTACATGAACAATGCTCTAAAATGTGTGTAAGTATGAAAATGAATGGGTTGAGCAAGTCGGGTAGCCATTCAACTGGCCACCACAACCAGCCCGACGGCCTCGTCCAATCCGAAAAGCCTTGGGTGTGTCGACGAGACAGGAAATGGACACGTGGGAAGCGTTCAGTCGGAGAGAAGCAGCGATCTAACAAGAGTGGCAGCGGTAGATATGCAGGGAATGATTCGGCAGTCAGGAAGACATATAGTGGAATGATAGCAGGTGACGTCGGCCAACGGGTCGACGGGGACAACTCACCCCCGTGCCACGAGTTCCGCAGAGATTCAAATCCACCGGCTAGATCGAGTATGGCGCACCACACTCATTTATTCTCAACCACTTTGCAGCCGAGTACGCATCCGCAATTTCCTGAAGGCTGTTACTTCGAGTTCTCGGCCTGTTCAAACGTCCTGTTGTTGTACAAAAGGCCCAGAACCACTGAAGCGCTCCCCAGAACCCGTGCACGACTTCTACAGGAAGCTGCGCTACAGGAAGCTCAACGCTACGGAGGAAATTAAACTGTTCACGTCAAAGGTGGCAAGTCTGGAATGAGGTAAGCCTGAACATAGTCCTCCCATGCAATTGGTTCGAAAGGTGGTGAAGTCGACGTATTAAAGGGGTAGAAAACCGTAAATTACAGTCTGTGCATGAATTTGCAAGCGTCGTCTTATTTCTGCATGAGAATTGTCGTCATAGTGTGTATGCGAGATTTTCTACAGGGTTTGGTTCATAATTGAGCCACTATCAAGGCTCACCTGTAGACAGTCGTGAATTTATAAACTGTGTGCATGATAGAGGCATAACTCTGCACTCTGTCTAAGGAAATCCCAAAGACCCATCTTTTTATACGTGCCAGCCAGCTCAGGCCAACACAGCAAGCTTTTACCATGCCGGGTGTGTTCATCAGGAAAGAGCCTACAGACTCAAAGAAGCTACGGGAAACCCCTGAGGTGGTAGACCTGTTTTCTCGTGCATGGTGGATGTCATTCTATGACAAGCTTCAAGGTCACAATGACGAGGTTGCAGAAGAATTCCTGCAATCCTTGCAACCAAAGTCAAAACGTTGGCTGACATCAACTTCAGAGGTTTGACCCTCAGACTCACCCCACAGTTCATTACCACGGTCACTGATCTACCGATGGGGGTACCTTGGGATAAGGAGGAGAGAAAACTGGGCCAGAAGGCTAAGAAGGAGTTCTTTTTTTCAGAGGAGCAATTCTCAGAAGACAAGAATGGAGTTTGAAGAACCAGCCTACAGCCGTTCTGGAGTGAGGTCAGCCTCCAAATTATGAAGTATATCACGTCCGAGGGGCGATTCAGTATCGTGTATGGATACCATTTTCGGCTGCTCACAGAACTTAGGCACCAAATGGACCTACCCTCAGAGAAAAAGTTGAGCATTCCTTACTTCCTCCTGCGGTCCATGACTGAGTGTGCCACTAAATTGAGAGAGGGGACGCCAGACCAGATAGCCCTTCATGGGCTCATTAAGCTCCTCATGGAAGATGCACTCCACACGTACACCGTCCCTCTCTCCTAGGAAACCTTTCGAAATTTGACTAAGGATGATGACATCCGAGTGCTGGTTGAGGAGCTCACCTCCTCCAGAAGCGAGGAGAAGGAACCAATTCAAACATAGAAGAAAGAAAAAGGCCAAGAAACCATGGCCAAAGCACCAAAGAAAGAGCACAAGGGAAAACAAGAGAAAAACCAAGCTGCCAAAATAGAGGGTGACAAAACCACACTAACACCCAGGGAGAAACGACTATAGAGCAGGGTGGAAAGGACTGAAAAAGTCCATGTCAGTGAGGGCACCTCTAAGGCAGCCTCAGCAAAATTGAAAGAAAAAGCACCCTCAGCCAAGCAGGCTAAAACGGTGCCATCTGTTTCTACAGGAAAGTTAAAAACGGCTTCTACAGGAAGCCAGAAATCAGCCACTACAGGGCTTTCTACAGGAAGTCCTGAGAAAAGAACACAGAAGGAGAAGACGGCTGAAATTCTTGCTCGGGAGGCAGCAGCTGTGTTGGCCACCCTAAGTACCTCTCCCAAGCCAAAGGAGAAATGCAAAAGGGAGACTCCTCTGTATTTCAAAGCGAGGAGAAGTGTAAGAAGTAAAACCGGCAGGCCCCAACCTCCATCTAAAGACCCAATTACCATCGAAGACACCCCTACCTCGCCAAAGGAGAAGTCCCCCTCCAAAGTATCAGTCACTTATGAGCGGGGGAGCCCCAAGACAACTACCTGGAGGGAGAGAATGGAAAGGTTAGCGTCAAAAACCCCTCTACAGGATGTTGAAGCAGTTCTACAGGAAACATTAGCCAGGCTCAAGGAGACCGAAAGAATCGAGGGGGAGGCAGCCACCTCACCACAAAGGGAAGAAGAGGTTGAACACATTATGGAGCCTAGCCCCCAGCCCAGCTTGAGCTCTTATTATAACTTTTTGGAGGCTGGGAAAATTATCCCACAAAAACTCACAGTACCACTTTTCTTTGCATTGGAAGAAGAAAGAGTGTGTACCCACACGTGGATGAGGATAGCTAAATCTAAAGGAGTAGCAGATATAGGTCCCTTGGAGGAACAACTCAAGGAGGCAAGAAGGGAATTAGCTATGGAAAAACACGTGGGAAACTACCAGCGAGTATTTCTACAGGAAGAGAATGAGAAGCTCAAACTGCAGCTACAGGAACAGAGGAAAGAAAGGGGCACAGCATCAGAGGACACTACAGCAGCACCTCAAGGCAAAGAAGGAATGCAAGCTGGTCTCGAAGAACTAAACCAGCATCTACAGGAAAGGGAATTGCAAGCAAACATCGAGATACAAGCTATCAAACAGCAGTTGCAAGAAAAAGAGGCACAACTGGCCTGCGTGGCCAGTTGGGCTATGGATGCTCTACAATGTACGCAGTCGGCCAAATCTTATGGCCTATACCTACAGGACCAGTGGCTGCAATTCCAGATTAATGCATTAGCACAGAGGGGTATCTCCCAGATCCAAAACTCCCAGCAGTTCACAGATTTATGCAACAGCAGCTCCACGGAGGACAAGGCCAAGCTATCAGAGTTCTACCTCCATAATTTGGCCCTTCCTAATGTAACTTCATGGGATCCCAACACAGTTGTGGGAGATATGCAGCTGATGGCATTTACATCATGGTGAAACCACGAAGAGAGGAGAGCGACAGAGGTCAAAGATGTTATGAACCGAGAGTTACATGAACCACTGTTAATCAGAGCAGAGCCAGTGGACCCCACTGCATTGATATCTGCCACCACCACCTAACAATCAACCCTCAGGCTTTACTAAAATACATGGATCAGCAGGCTCAGGCTATAGCACATTTCGAGGATATGGAGCGACTATTAGGGGACAATTGTGTTCATGCTTGCACCCGAAGGTGGAACACACTGTCCCACAGCCTCAAAATCAGGGAGTATCACACTCCAACTAGAATGAGGGAGGGCCTAGTGCAGGTACCTCTCTACAAGAAGTCCATGCAGAACCTCCAGGCCAGCTGGATCGACCTCAAGCTAAGACCACCTTTACTTTTGGGATTGGTAGAAGGAAGCACAGAAAAAGAAGAGCATAAGCAATGGGAAGAGGTGGAAAGGAAGGCCGGGTTCCATGACAGTGAGGAGGATACTACTTCAGAAGCCTGGGATGTGAGAGTGGTGGTTAAAGCAATGAAGGACAAGGAGCTGGATTAGTTGCTCAGGGATGAGCAATCATTTTAGTAGGGGGGTGATGATGAGCCCCAAATTTGGTAACATTTTGGGCTCCTTTGGCCTAACTACCCTTGTTCAATCCTTCATTTTTCATAACTTATGCATTATTTTTTAGTATGTTTATGTCATTTGTACGAATAAGGGTAGTCACTATTCCTAGGTGGCTAACACGTGCTCATTTCAGGATTTTTTGACACATGTTGAAGCAAAACCGAGCAGACATGGGCTAGGAGACAGCCAAGCTTGGGTTGAGGATTCGTAGGGGGGTTGTCTATGGCATTAAATAACCTCCCTCGGGATCTTCACTCGCAACTCCGAGCTCTAAAGGCCACCAAAACCGGATCTAGAAGGCAGCCAAGCAGATTTCTTGGAAGGAGTTGTTCACTCACAGTTTGGGCAGCCAAGTCCCATAGATTTAGGAGGCCAGCTAGGGCCTCGTAGTGTATAAATGTTAAGGCTTCAGCCATTGAAAACGACTTTTGGAAACTCTTGCACATTCTGCACTACATTGCTGCTAGCTCTGTTTTGTTCTTTTGTAGCCATTATTGGCATAACTCTTGACTTATGATTATTTTTTGATAATGGGAAGCAGTCAGATTTGATATCAGCTCTGAGTTTTTATAGGAGCCATAGCTCTCGAGGTTGGGCCCAACCTGAGAGCCTAGGGCCTCCTTCTTTGTATTGTTATCTTTCCTTTCAGCACTGTGATTTTCCTTTTATGCATTTGAAACATGGTTTTGTTGAGCTAGATTTAGTTGTGTTGGTTAAGTAGGTCATTGTTGAGGAATAGAATTGCTTCAGATGTGTAGAATAGATTGATAAGATAAGAATTGATAAAAGCTCCAGAAAAGGGTTGCCTGCACTCTCAGTTTCACCTCTCCCTTATTGGATCAGGGGCTGGAATTGTAGAAACAGTGCTGCTCAACAAAAACACTAGTTTGCTTGACCATGCAATCTTTGGTGTAATGTCTTCATTTGTAGAAGTTAGTCATGCGTTCAGACCTTTTTAGATGTTTCTTTGATCAAGTGCTGTACATGGTTCTCTTTGGAAATAAAGTTGTTGTTCATTTGTTTCGTTGACAGTTCGGATAGATTAGCTAAGATTTTGATTGTATGCAGGATTTGGTTGGTTCAGTTAAGTACACACCGTGCAGGGCATATCCATCTTTCTCTCAACCACCTAAGCTTCATCCAGGCCAGCTGCTCCATCTCCTAGTTAGCTTCCTCGTCTCACAACTACTCTTCTGTCCACGTAACCCTACCTTCTTGCTCTTCCATTGCCTTAGCCTTCCTTAAGTCAAGTTAGCTTTCCACATCCTCTCATCACTTCATCCATCAGCCACTGGGTCATCTCAGACCCCTACCCTACCTCCCTATCCATTCATGCATCCTCTTTCACTCACCCATCCTCCAAAATCCAATGTTAAAACATCCTGTAGAAATCCCTGAAACATCCTGTAGAACCCCTGCAGACTTCCTGTAGAAGCTCACAAGTGAGGTTGCTGGATAGCCAAACTTTGTGAAACTCTCTGGAAGGGTGTTAGGGACTCCTTATACCTTCTCTGCACCTTCCCAACCTTTTCCACACATTTTCCTCTCTTGATCCACCCCTGCACAGTGAAAAGCCAGTTAGAAGCACATGTATGATAATTCTAATAACTTAATCAAAAATACAAAAAGATGTGTTCTTTAGATAGAGATAGCATAGGCATGTGCATTTTACCTTTGTAGAAGTAATGGCATCTTTTTCAATAGTTTGCATCCTCTCCGTTGCATCAGTAGGACTAGCTGGTAGAATTAGGGTTTGCTAGGGTTTATGTTACTCTTTGACTTTCAGTTTCTTTCTGCAAGTAGATCAGCTTCCTTTGAGTTAGCTTCCATCCATCAGGTACAAAGCTTCTTCTAAGAGCTTATAGAAGTTGGCTTGAGCCCCTAGCGGACTTGTGCCAGCTGACCAAGTGACAGCTGCGGCAAGAGCTAGTACTTGTGCATACAGCACCGTTGCTTCCAAGTTTGTTACGGACTACTGGGTTGATAAGAGTAAAGAAGGGAGTCCCAGGAGTTGCAGCATTATTGCTGCAATACTGGAGCCCACCAGTTAGATCTCTAGGAAACTCTCCTAGGTTGTAGCTCGGAGATGCCTGGTAACATATAATCTTCAATATGGTTCTAGGAACTTATTGGGATGGGTGATGGTTTGGTTCAAGCCAGATAACCACTTCTACTCTGCTTTCACTCTAGACATGCATGAACACCCTCAGACTATAAGGCTTTAGACCACCAATGCTCAACAGTTTGGGAATTAGGTGAATAGATGAAGAATACTAACCACATCAGCAGATGCATACAGAATGTATGATGGCCAGCTGCAACTAGTAAAGACACTTTCAAATCTAATATATCAATGCAAAGATAAGATGACAGTTATCTTGCATTTGATACAAAAGAAACCTGAGTGACCTACTCACTGATATATTTAATTATCTAATCCAGAGATAAGATGACAGTTATCTAACATTAGACATAGAAGAAATCATGAATACAACATTTTAGGCACAAGCTTATAACAAAGGAGAAATGGGCATTGAGCAATTAACAACAAAAGAAGCTTGCATTGCTGAAAATGAAGATGAGACGCTGCGAGTTACAGAATATCTACAGTCTCCAAAAGTTGAACCAAAACACAATTGCCAACCCTGATTACATCTTTCTTTCGGCTATTTATAATCTATCATTACAATGGCCCTTAGCCGTTTAGGGATGGAGGGGTCTTAATTGACCACCAACTACCATTAACTATCTGATAGCATCTTTGAACGTAGTTGCTTTCTCCACTACGAAAACCTGATTAGTTTTGGTACTGTTCTATCCTACCAGGTGGTCAGATTAATTATAGCAGTGGAGCTCCATGACTGTTTAATTTGGTTGCTGAGTCGTGTTGTGTCCTTTTCTCCTCCAGCCATGCTCTTATTTTAATTCGGTTTCATGGTCAGACTGACAGAGTTGGCCATCTTCTTCTTCGGGTAACAGATAGGACGTGGGGGTATGGAGTGCATGGGTGGATGGACGATCATGAATAATCGCGAATGGTGGTCGTCGGATCAAGGGAGATGTGTAGTGGAGATCATTTTTTGGAGGCTAGTGGTCGTGGTGGGAGTGGAACATGTCTGGGCCATTAGATCTTCAGGCGAGCAGATCAAACGGTTATCGGGCGGTGGAGATGTGCGGGCAATAATGCACGGGGTGGTTTGATGTGAGTGGTAATGGTTTTTATCGAAAGGGCCTCGGGCAGTAAGCGGAAAGCGTCAGAATTCACCTGATGCCATTTAGTGGATGACAGGTAGCGGTGGAGAAGAGAGAGAAACCACCCTCATCGGGTGGGTACTTTTCGCGCTTGTTGTCCTCACGATATGGACAATAGCCATGAGATCTAGCGGGGGTGATCTAACGGCCAAGATCTATCAGGAAGTTGGCATATCAGACGGAATGTGGACTGTTGGATTGGACGGGGAAGATCAATGGTGGAGATGCGGTGAAGGTACGAGATGTCTTCAGGGAATGTGCTATAGGTGCATAAGGCATATGGGTGAGGTTTTATGGGATTTTGGGCTATTTCACTTGGGGCTAAGGCCTAAGAGGAATTGTGTCAAGGCACGAAGGTTAATTTAGGAAAGGGAAAGGTTAAAGTGGGAGCGGGATAAGGGAAGCAGTGGAAAATGGCCCATGTAGGACCCCTTTTATGAACAACAAAGCAGACCGAATCTTCTTGTTGACCTTCAAAAGGTCAGAGCTGCACCTCAAGGCTAACAGGTAGAATAACAAAGAAGAAAACGACTATGAAAGACTAGGAATGAGATATTCTTGATAGAAAGGAACTAGGAATAATATAGCTATGCTTGGAAACATCAATGACTTTCAAAATTTCAAAAGAAAATACAATAGAGGGTTTAATGATAACATTGGCTAAACTATACAAAAAACCCTTTGCTTCCAACAAGGTATTTATTATGAACCATTTATTTAATATGAATATGTCATAATGTGGGTTTATTATTGATCATTTAAATGAATTCAAAACAATCACCAATCAATTAAGTTCTATAGGAGTAAAATTTGATGATGAGGTTAGGTATATTTTAATTTTGTTGTCATCTCCAGAAAGCTAGAATGGTCTAGTCGTGGCTCTAAGTAATTATATCTCTAGTTAAAGGACTTTAAGTTTTATGATGTTGTTGGTATTATCCTTAGTGAGGAAATGTGATAGAAAAGTATAGGTTATATGTCAGTTAATGGTTTTGATTTAGATAATATGGGAAGATAAATGGAGTGAAGAAAGAGCCTAGGGAGTTGTGGGATGTATATGAATGGAAAATCCAAATCTAAATGGTGACTTGAAAGCTACCATTATGGGAAGAAAGGACACAAGAAGAAAGACTATTGATCTCTAAAAGAAAAAGAGAGATGGATAACATGAGAATAATAAGGAAGAAAGTTTAGCATGTTGCTTATTACAAGGTTATTTAATCCTTTCAATATATAGCATTGTTGATTCTTGGGTAACATACTCAGAGGCTTCACTCCATGGCACATCCCATAGGAAATATTTTTAAGATTATGTTCAAGGTAATTTTTGATAGGTTTATTTGGGTGATGATGAAACATATAAAATTGTGATAAAGGGTAAGGTATGGTTAAAATCATATAATGGAAAACAAAGGTTGTTGAAAGAGGTAAGGCACATTCCTTATTTAAGAATAAATCTATTTTCAACAAGGCAGTTGGGAAATGAAAATTATACAATCACATTTAGAGGAAATCCATGGAAGGTCACTAAAGGATATCTAATAATAGAATGCAGGTACATTATATTTATGAATTGTTAATGTTAGCCTTTCTATTATTGTGGCATCATAGGAATTGGACACATGAGTGGGAAAGGGATGTAGATTCTCCACTCAAGGAAATTTTGCTAGATTTGAAGAAGTTTGATTTGGAATTTTGTGAGTATTATGTTTATGGAAAACAAAAAATAGGTGGATTTATTAAATTTGGAAAAGAAAAGAAGAGTGAAAAGTTAGAGATTAGGTTGGATTGGAATTTTCACTATAAATTTTTTAAACGTTATGTTTCATACTATGAAATCTAGAGGAGATAAATTGTAGGCTTTAAGCCTACAAACATAATTCCTGCAAACATATTCTCAAAATAAATTAAAATATATTAAATAGTTCACACACACAATTTGCATAGATATTTTACCCCAAAAACCCAAAACAAGGAAAACTAGATTTATTTTTTATATCTCTCAATGAACACATAGCTTGTATATAATTCCCTCTTAAAAGACAGTTTCCTTAAAGGGAAAAAAATCCCTAACATAACTTCTACCATCAAATATGTGACCTAATGATGAACGATCTAGATTGACCATGAAATTGCAATATTTTACAAGGAATTTTTCTAAAAAAATATTTGGGGACTCTACCCCTGAAATCCCTTGCAAGAGGGGGCCAGGTGGCTTCATAAAAGTGTTATTTCCCACCCTAGACCCCCCATGGAAAAAGTTATACAGGGTGGAAACCCCCCTCCCCCATTAAGAATTGGGATCCAAACATGGCGAATCATGCAAATAATATAACGCGTACCCAATACAAAGGAGATATCTCATGGCATGCGTGGTAGAAATTTTAAACTTTGGTTTACTATAATGTCAAAGATATGCCCTATGGAAGTTAGGGTTATTGAATAGTACTGAAATCAACTTCAAATTGATCAGTATGGAATATTTTTTATGACTTATTTTCTAGGAATTTTTCGACTACAAAAATTTCAAAGATCCAAGGAGACATACAAAAGTGCCTTATGTAAAAGTTTCATAATCAGATTTGAAAAAGTGGATATGTGGCATGTTGTACAATTCTGTTCTTGAGAAGAGGGATAAAATCAAGTTTTGGGAGAAGCAAACATGGTGAAGGAAAAAAAACCTAACCTACCTTATGAAGGAAAAGAAAGGAAGTAAACCTAGGGAAGGAAAAAACAACAAATAGAACTAGTGAAGGCAAAAGCAACTAGCATGTATAGTGAAGGTAGATATAGAAAGCATACTCAAAGAAGTAGGTTGGTGTCTATGAATATTTGTAGCAATGGGATTGGTGTCTCTTATAGGTTGGTTCCTACATATATTGCAACAGAGAGGATTGGTGTCTCCTATAGGTTGGTTCCAGGTACAAATCTTACGACATATGGAATTGGTAACTCCTATAAGTTGTTGCCTACAAATATTGGGAATTTGTGTCTCCTATAGGTTGGTACCTAAAAATCATATAGCATGATGGTTTGGTGTCTCTTGTAGGTTTATTTCTATAAAGTTTGTAATAGTGGTTTAGTGCATACACAATTTGTATCAATAGGTTGGTGACTACAAAGATATACCATAAAGAAGTTTTCATTTATATATTTTGTTCCATATGTGATATTGTTTGGTTATCATTCATGAATATTTAAATAAGTAAGAAATTGTCTTATATTGATTCACCCCCCCCACCCAACTTAGTATAAGTGTGAATCTAACACAAGCTAATGACCCTCTTCAAATAGAGAATCCTTTAGTTGACATGGTGAGTTTCCCTTCTAAAGGTGTTCTTTGGTGATTGACTCACAATCCTAATGCATGGGATACCCATTATTGTAATATTATGGAAGAACTAGTTGTGGCACCATGTTCCATGTCAACCTTAGAAGTACTTCAAAGCTACCCCGTGCAGTGGAAAGAGTTGTTATTAGCTAGAAGGAGGGTTGATCCCTCAAATGAAAATGTTATTACATTTGACATGACCAAAGTTAGCATAGGCTCTCCCACCAAATCATTTTCTAGATACAAGTGTTCACACATGATAAATTTTCTTGTAACTATTGTCATTGGTAATCACCTCAGTGTGACCCCCAATGTATTTATGGTATATTTACTATGATAGTGATCCAGGATGTGTTCATCCCATATGACCATATGTATATGTGTTTTGGGCTAGTGTGCCTATGTATATATGTTTTAAGGTTGGCATTCTTGTGTTATTTTAGATTGGTGAGCTTATGTGCTAAAAGGCTAGTAAGCCTAGCTATGTAAATATGTAATCACGCTCATATTAATAAAAATGCATCATTCCTATAAACCAAGTTAGACAAGAGATATGTAGGGCTAAGACTCCACAAGTGGGAAAGGGAGCCAAGGGGATTAGTGATGATGAGAATATTCCTAGTGGGATAATCCATTATTAAAATGATCCTAAATGCAAGAGTGCATAGGTTTTTATCCTAAAGTGGGAAAATGGGATTTTAAAGTGAAACTTGTCAAAAATGGGATAATGGGCGATTTATTTTTATCCCAATAGTCCATTCCATCATTCTTACCATTCTAGCTACTGCACTTCCTAGATGGAGAGGATTATGACCCTTATTACCATATTGATCCTAGGTGGATATAGGTGTGCACTTCTCTTGGGGTTTCCTTAGGGCTGATGGGAGCCCTAGAGGGAGAAGTGTAGGGATAGGTTTCCCTAGTGAGAGTCTTGGAGGATACACAAAGGCTAATAAGAGTAGTTGGAACTCTTGAAGCCACAACGATCTAAGACTCCCTTGCTAGCATGTGTTAGAGCCTGTTGGGTCCCTATAATACTAGTGATTACCCCATTACTATTGTAGTTATACCCCTTATTTATATTGTTGTGCCCATATTACCCCATATTGTTATTTCTGTGCCCCATAGAATCCCTCTATTGTTATTTTTGTGGCTTTATATTATTATTGTTAGGTCGGCTGGATTATATTGTGACTCCTTAGACTCCTATATATAGAAAGGAGGTTTTGTCATTTGTATCATCCAGGAATTGTTCATTTATGTAATGTAAAGGAGGTTGCCCCCTCGAAGAGGCTGAATTCTAAGGCGTTGATCTTTCTTTTCTATCTTTTCTTGAGCTGGTTTCATAACATTTGGTATCAGAGCTTTGGATTCTAGGGTTTCGCTGCTCCAAACAGGTCATCGTGGCATTTGCGCTATAACTTTTTTTCTGTGACGTTTCAGAAGTCGCAAAACAAACCCATTTGAGAAGAAATCGTGCTGAACCTTGGGTCCGAATTTCAGATCTTTTAGTGCGATATTTGCGGAGATATGCTCTGAGGAAGTTGGTCTTTTTGCAGACTCCTGAATTACATTCAAAACAGGTGACCTAGGGAAAATCGTCATAACTTTCTCTCTGGGGATCAGATTGAAATTTCGTAAGAAGTTACAGAAAGAGGACGGAATGTAGTTTTTTTTATATCTTTTTCAGAACCAAAGGTCGAAAATTGTACACGTGGCACTTCATACAAGTTCACTCTTCTGGAAAGGTCTATAATCAAGTCATCTTGGGTATTCAGAGAGCTACTGTAGGTCACAATTTCATAACTAGATGATTGGAAAGTACAGAGATACATCAGAGGCAATATCAAGCTCCTACAAAGTGAAAAAAGGTGTGTAGATTTTTTTTAAATTTTTGCTTAAGCTTGGTTTGAAAATTTATTTTGAAGGAATTCAAAGGGCATAGTAGAGCATTATTATCGGTAACTGATGCCCCGAGGAAAGAAAATGCAAAGACCTAGTAAGGAACCTGAAAGCTCTAGCATGACTCATGAAGAAGAGGAAGAAATGCAACATGATATATCAAAATTACAAGACCAAGTGCAACAACTGTCCCTTGCACAAAAAGGAACAGAATGTAAGATGGATAGTTTAAAGAAAGATGTAGAAGCTAAGATGGATGGTTTAAAGAAAGGTGTAGAAGCTAAGATGGACTATTTAAAGAAAAGCGTAGAAGCTAAGATGGATGGCATGGAAGCTAAGGTGAATGGCATAGATGATAAGATGGAAGAATTGAAGATAAATATGAATAAGTTGCTACAAGAAATGGTCACTAAGGGTGAAAGAGTACTAAAGGAAACTCATGATGAGAACAAAAGAAATGTTAATCATGATTCCATAGACTCTAACGTTGGATCGAAGACTCACCATGTTCCAAAAATCGATATGAGGAAGTTTGATGGCAAGGATCCCGCCACATGGATATTACAGATGGAGCAATTCTTCAATCTCAATAATGTGCAAAACACACAAAAGGTACGTATGGCAACTTTATATTTGGAACCAAATCAATTTGTATGGTATCAATGGCTTTGTTCTCGTAAACAATTTATCACTTGGGCAATTTTTACAGAAGAATTGATAGCACATTATGAGGATACAAAAAGCAACACTTTTTTTAGCCAATTGATAAGTCTCAAACAAAAGGGTTCAATAATGGAGCACATTGAGGAGTTCCAAAATTGAACATAAGGGTAAGAGATATTCCAGAGGAGCATAGGATTGATGTGTTCATAGGGTCTTTAAAGGATAATATCCAACATGATGTGCGCCTTTGGGAACCTGATTCATTAGAGAAGGCATTCAAGTTAGCAAGAAAAATGGAAAGCAAAATTATGGCAACTAGGAAGCATACCATTCACAACTATAAAGACGGAAGTGTTGTTGCCCATAGTCTTCCACAACCTACAAGGTTGACACCACAACAATTGGAAGAAAAAAGAGCAAAAGGGCTTTGTTACAATTGTGATAGCAAATACACAAAAGGTCATAAGTGTGCTGAGAAGAAATTATTCTACATAGATTGTGAAGAGGAAGAAGAAAAGGAGCAAGAAAGGTCAAAAGAAGAGGATATATTCTAGGAACAAAGCCTAGATGAAGAAAAAATAAATCCGACCATATCTTGTAATGCATTGGCGGGAATTACCACTCCTCAAACCATCAAGATAGAAGGACAAATCAAGAAGAAAAAGGTAATAGTGTTTATTGATTCAGGAAGCACCCACAATTTTATTCATTGTAGGGTAGCAAAAGAATTGAATTGCTTCCTATATCTAGCACCAAAGTGTCAAGTGATGATTGCAAATGGAGGAACAATAAACTGTTTTGGAAAGTGCCATAATATCAAGCTATCCATGGGAGAATATGTATTGACTATTGGAGAATATGTATTGACTATGGGAGAATATTGGTACTATGGCATACAAATTGGAGCTTCCTGCAGCTTCTCGATTGCACCCAGTTTTCCATGTTTCATGTTTAAAGAAGGTTATAGGCGACAAGCTCCCAGTTCAAACAATATTGCCAGAACTTGACGAGGAAGAAAAAATTATATTGGAACCAGAAGCAGTCACAGAAACAAGAACTCGACAGCTACGAAATCGATCAATTTCAGAGTATCTTATCAAGTGGAAGAACTTATCCGCTGAAGATTCCACATGGGAGGATGAGAATTTTATGCAGAAGTATCCAGAACTGCTCAAGCGTTGAGGACAACACTTTTTTGAAGGAGAGGGGCATGTTGGGTCCCTATAATACTAGTGATTACCCCATTACTATTGTAGTTATACCCCTTATTTATATTGTTGTGCCCCTATTACCCCCATATTGTTATTTTTGTGCCCCATAGAATCCCTCTATTGTTATTTTTGTGGCTTTATATTATTATTGTTAGGTCGGCTGGATTATATTGTGACTCCTTAGACTCCTATATATAGAAAGGAGGTTTTGTCATTTGTATCATCCAAGAATTGTTCATTTATGTAATGTAAAGGAGGTTGCCCCCTCGAAGAGGCTGAATTCTAAGCCGTTGATCTTTCTTTTCTATCTTTTCTTGAGCTGGTTTCATAACAGAGCCATGAAAGGGTAGTGGGATAACATAAGGAATTTTTATTGTAGAGAAGGGTCTTTCACTACCTTAGTATGTGTAGATTGATGGGGGATGAGATATTGTAGGTCGGATACTAATAGAGTTTAGTACCTTGGCCTATTACCTTTTTGGTGTGATTTTTGGACTTTAGCTAGCTTTAGGACCATTTTTCACTGAGTGGAGTCATAACCCCAACTTAGGGGTGACTCATTGTTTAGAGTTTATGAGTAGTGTGGTTTATGGCCAAGTAGAAGTTATAAATTTTACAACCAATCAATGTCTCTTATCATATAACTATCCTTATTATATGTTTATATGTTTTATGTCATGTTGTGCACATAATTATACATGTGGTTATGCAACTAATCAAGGCTCCATCACAACAAATATCCTTTATTTAAAAAAAATATGTAAATAAGTTTTAAGTTACCAATATAACTAACCAATAGTTGATCCACTAAAAGAAACAATACCAACAATGTTACACTACATGCACCTCCTCCAATAGCCAAAACCCGTGTAGGTGATTCATTATACAATCACGATATTTTCCAATGATGGAAGTTAATATCTATATTTTTCTCAAACTAATACACTTATCTATGGAAAAAACTTCAAAAGTATTATGATATTTTTTTTTCATTCCATAACAATAATAATATAATAATCTAATTTAAGGTTGTATATTAGACAAGTGTGAGATCCCAATGTTTATGGGACAACAGACCTCCTCCATGCAACAATTTGACTATTTAGTCTGTGTATGTGTATATTCCCTACCACCCTTTAGATCTAAACCTCTAACTTCCAAATAGGAAACATGTGGTCTTAATTGTAGGACCAATTTGACTACTTATTTAGTGGAGGAGTACATACCCTATCCCCTTCTATATTTCAACCTCTTACCTCCAAAGATAAAACACATGCTTAATTTCGAGTTCCACTCAAGCTATAGATTTAAAAAAAAACACTTTTCTTAAAAAACGTTTTTTGTCCAATGAAAAAATATGAAAGAACCAAAAGAATGTAACAATCAATTTGGATGACAATTTGAAATACAATACATTCATGAGAATTTTCTTCCTTGAAAAATTATAAAGTACTATTCATTATAAATAAAAGTTGTTTCATTCTAAGATGCTACAACCATTTCATTAGATCTAGCAAGATAGTCCTCCCCATATCTAACAAACAAATGTTAATATTACATGTTATTGCAAATTTCTTTATTGTTCTATTGTAAAATAATCATATATCCTTCATGTTCTCCTTTCTTCTTCTTAACCTCATATCACACTCCTTGAGAATTCTCATTAGTGATGAATGGTAAAGTAGAAATTGGATGTCCAACATTTGAAATATCTACCAACTCTTGAACATAATTGGAGGCGTTGTATTCATATATTCTCTCTGTTCCCCTAGATGGGCCTCCAATTGCAACTACCACCCTCACGAGGCTCTTATTGCCATCTCTATCCACCATATATAAAAAAAATCTTCAAATTGCATTTTGGGGTAGTTATTATTAACCTTCCGTAAGCCTATGTTCTATGGATATTTTGCATTATATTCCTCTTCAACCTTCAACACACATTCATCAAATGATTTCCATCCTTTAATATTTGGCTTATGACATGCTTGTCATTTATGATAAATTGTGCTTAAGGACATGTGTCCTATAGACATCTTTCTTGTTAACAAATTCAACATTAAAATGTTGCATTTTCACCATTTAATTCCTACATCCATCTTGAGCACTTCCTTTGCAGTATAATCTTATCCAATAAGCCCTTATTAAGGTCATTATCCACAAAAATATAGGCATATGCAAAAGAACCATGCTCAGTCCCATATATTTCTATCTTTTAATATCAACCCAAAAGATTCCCATGTAGTCTCCACTTAATGAACCTATGACACAACACATGTGTTTGTAAAGTATTAAAGAATACTTCTAATTTCACTAGATATTGATAAATAGCTCCCAAATTTCATTTTTTTAAACCCCCTCCCCTCACATCTTTCCAATAAAAACACCCCTATTTTTTACAAATACCCCTTTATATCCCCAATACTTATAATTCCACCTAAATCCCCTGCCCCCAAACCACCCAAAATACCTACAATATATAGAATTTATTTTTCACAATTTCAATACCCATTTTGTGAATGAACATAATATGCTACTAGTCATTAAGGTGAAGCCTCCATGAATATTCCCTATGTATTTAAAAATTGATAACTCCCAAAAATAGACTAAAAAATTAAAAAAAACATATTAATATAGAAATTTTTGTTATAGACACGTTACATGGATTAAATTCTAGAAACCATAGGATAACAAAATGACTAGCTTTCCTTTAAAACTAAGGACCCTCCTTAGAAACATGATAATAAAAAAAAAAATGTGAAATTTGAAATTAAAAACAACAAGATATACCTCACATTCCCTTGTCTAGTTTGATCGTAGTTACTAATACACATATGATTTAGGAGGTCTGAATCCATTAAACTAGTGGATCACTACCTTGGGTTTGTAATGTGAAACACGGTAAAAAAAATATCTCCTCCATTACCTCTATAAATGGAATCTCTAATTTTTCCATGATATTGACATTTAGTTGTTGAAATGGTACAATTACAAAGGGTTTTCCATTGCTTTCATCCCTAAAATACGAGTCCTTGGATGAGGAATGTACTCCATTCCCAATGCTCACTCCGCCTCCACAGAATTGTAGATCATAACATTTAAGGTGGAATCTCTGAAAACGTTATAATTAAACAATAAGAAAAGGTCAAGTACATAATCATTGGATGTTACCCATAGGAGTCATGTTGTTTGAATGTGAAACTTATCATACTCTAAAAGTGTACTTTGATATCAAGTACCTCCAAAGTAATTCCTTCCCTACCATTACAAATGAGGGTGTGCCTTTTATTAGAAAACATTTATATGCATTTTACAATCAAACAAGAAAAGGTCAAGCACATAATCATTGGATGTTACCCATAAGAGTAATGTTGTTTGAATGTGAAACTTATCATACTCTAAAAGTGTACTTTGATATCAAGTACCTCCAAAGTAATTCCTTCCCTACCATTACAAATGAGGGTGTGCCTTTTATTAGAAAACATTTATATGCATTTTACATCAAACACTAGGCATGCTTTTGTTTGCCTTTACTATAATGGGTTTTTTTGGAAGCTAAGAAAAAATTTAAGAGATTTGTTTTGAACACTTACTTTGTAGTGTCGACATATTAGCACTCTGCATGTTTATTGAATAGATAGTCATCCTTGGTGCACCCTCTAAAGCCAACATTGTTAATAGGCATAGGAAGGTACTTAAACACTACCAAGCAATTCCAAGTGTCCCATCAATCATAGGGACGATGTTGCAAATATTCTTAGACAAAAGATGAATCTATTTATTGTCACTTCCACTCTATTAATAAAATCCCTCCATCAAAGGTCCATTTCAAAATGAGGCTATGCCCATTCTAATCTATGCCTGGGTTGACTTGCGAGTCTAGGTTTAGTGACTTGAAATCCAAATAAGTGGCTAAATTAAAGACACCCACACAACTATTAATGGTGAAGTTAAATATTCATTTATCATTCATAGTTGATTTCTTAATTGTTAATCTTCCATTCACAGTAGTGATTCAAATAAATGTTTTTTTTCACCAAATTCATTATGTCTCACATAATTGCATTAATAATAAACCTCCTAATCTAAATGACTCAATGAACCTGGTGATCCCTATGATAGGTATTTTTCCTTTTCAATGGACTTCACAATTGAATGACATGGCATTTGTTCTGACAACTAGCGCATTCACCTTACTAAAAGTCATTATGAGAACCCACCTTTTTTAATTTGCAAGTTTCCAAATGCGTCTAAATTTATTATCTTTTTTATTTTTATTTTCTGTGGAAAATCCAAGTAGATCAACCCAAAAGGATCACATCCCACCAACCAAATTAACAAAGCCTAACTCCAAGGGCATAGAAGAGAATTGACCCCGTGACCTCCCATTAGTGACATACTTTAATAACGGGAACTCAACTAACTAAACTAACCTCAAAAATATATCTTTTATATAATATCTAATTTTAAAATTAGATAAAAATAATATATCAAATTATTATAAAAATTAATATATTTACAATAATTTAAATGAAAAAATTTAAAATATATATTAATTTTCCTGACTAAAAAATGTGCATATTAATATAAATTATCTAACTATACATATGGGAATGG
Organism: Pinus tabuliformis; assembly: GCA_031772625.1. NCBI lineage: Eukaryota > Viridiplantae > Streptophyta > Pinopsida > Pinales > Pinaceae > Pinus > Pinus tabuliformis. The sequence goes on along the minus strand of CM062804.1, from coordinate 1,629,652,960 downwards.
TTTCAATATTCTAAATATAACTAAATCATATTAATGTATGTCCACTTCTAAATTGATATTGTAAGTTTTCCAAATTAACCTTCGCCTCCTTCAATTGCGAAAAAGCTCTTAAAAGACATATTCACTTCGTGAAAATTAAAATATTATTTTTTAAATATAAATTATAAAAATATTTTTGTTTCTATGATAATTAAACAATAAAAGTTATTTAAGTGACAAGTTATTTATTAAGTCGAGAGGTTCATTTTACAGTTCGATGTAATGAGAAGCTCATTTTATAGCTCAGTGTGATGTGTAATGATGTCTTTGCTCATTTCAACCAAAATATTTATTTTTTTTAAATTAGAAAAAAAAATAGCTATACAAAACATTTAAATGATATTTACTTATAATAAAAAAATTACACAAAAAATTTGGATCTCTTTAGTCTTAGCTCATATTAGATCCGTATTTAAGACGGATCTATCATACTAATTAAATCACATTCAAATCTCATAAAAATCTAATACAAAACTATAAAATATCTTAAAATGAGATATATTGAAATTATAAAATAGTGATAAATATGTAATTGCATTTAGAAAAATTATACCAAATAATATTATAACTAATATATATATATATATAAGTGGATTAAAATCCATCATATCTTTGTAAATTTTAAAGCTAATTAAAAACCACACAATTAGCCATTAACATAAACCATGAAATTCAACAAATCCCTGAAGAAAAAACAAAAGCTTATTGAAACCCTTCTAAACGTTCAACTTATTTGTCTTAGACATAATCTTCAAAATTTATTTTATTTTTGTGACAACTGCCTTGAACTTCCCAAACCAAAACCATAGTTAGCAAATTGGATAAACGTTCAACTTATTTGTCTTAGACATAATCTTCAAAATTTATTTTATTTTTGTGACAACTGCCTTGAACTTTCCAAACCAAAACCATAGTTAGCAAATTGGATCGTACTGACAAAAAAAATCTGAAAATTCAGGTATTTGATTCGGTTAGTGGTTTAATCCCACAGGTCGAAATTCGGTAGATCAATCCATAGATTCCTAATAAAATTATGAATTATTATTAATTCATAGTGGTCCACCTGTTTCTCAAACAACTTTTTAATGCATAAGGTAATATAAGTTAATTATTACTATTATGTGTTGGAAAATGTAACTTTTACTTGTGCCAGTTGTGATTCTTACTAAGTAAAGGACTCTGTTTCTAGTAGTTAGGATCTATTTCCTACATTGGTGTGTGGTTGAGATATTCTCTCAACCAACAGATTGTGTGTGCATGTATATATGTAATTGCATTTGATTAATGAAACAATTGACATTATTAGATTTTATCATGGTATCAGAGCCCTAAGGGCCTCGCCCCTCGTGGGCTTGGCCCCTCCTGGGCCGAGGAAATAAAAAGCTCAGTTTGCCAATCCATTTTTTGTGTTTATCCATCATTTTTTTTTTTATTTGTTTAAATGTGGTTCATTGAAATTGTGATTAAGTGTGCTAGTGGTTTGGTCCGGCGTATTCAGGACGTTCTAAACTCGGTTGTCGATGAAGACCTGCGGGCGTCTTTATAGAGTGAAGGAAAGCAGATTGGTGTGTAGAGATTAATTGACCTTTGATCTCGGCGTATTTCGTGCAGATCAATGTTGTTGTTGACATTTTTTCTTTTAAGCAAATCGACATTGTTTGCTAGTCGGCATTCTTTGTTTGCAGATTGGCGGATTAAGTGAATCTTAGATATTTTTTTGGCATAGTGTCTTTTCAGCAGATCGTCACAGCTAAGAGATCTCGCCAGTGTTACCAAATATCTCGCAGCGCCGTGTTTGATTTGAGTGAGTCGATCTCATCGCCGTTTTTTATCTCCAAATTGCACTGTTGCCGGATTGCATTGGTAGACTGGTCGTCGGATTGCTCTACAACAGGGTGAGGAGTCTGCAGCAGCAAAGTGAATCAATCGAACTGATATCTGTTGTGGAAGGTGCATCGAGCTAAAATTGGATCCGAGATATGTTGTTGGATTTGCAACATCTTCAAAGTTAGAGATCTGCATGTATGCAGTCGTGGGTGGCTACTAATAGATATTTTATGCTGTTATCATCGAGCTACTGGAGAAAGCGGATCGATTTGTTGTGATCGAGCTATTGTGATCGAGCTTTTGTGATCAAGTTGTTGGAGGCTGCGTACTAGTCGAAAAGAGCGCTGAGTGCTAGTGATCGAGGAGTTGAGGTCACCCATGGTGTAGGGTGGAGCAACGTGCATCACCGGATACACAACTACTTTTTCTGCTTTAGAGGCCACGAGAATTGTTGCTCATTGTTGAGCATGGAGAGAAGCTACAGCATGGTGAGCAGCTAAATGTGCAGGAGAGTGGCCAGTTGTGCTGGTAAACATGCTCATCGTGCTGATGAGCGAGACGCAGAGGCAAGGGCTTCTATTGATGAGGAAAGAAACCAGCAATTGTGTTCTTCGTTCAAGGAGGAGAGCAACTTTGTGTTCGATTTGAAGGGAGAAGCATGGTTGTTTGTGCATACTTGGGTAAATGTTTTTTTGGTGAAGTATTTTTTTTGGAATTTAAATTGATATACATATTGAGATTAGCCACCTCAATATGAAGTTATTTTGTTAGAATTGGCTATTCTAACAAATGACAGGTTCATGGAGTTCCAATATTTAATTGATAAAGACAAAGATGCCTAGGATGTGATCAAAAGATGAAGTGCACGAGCAACATCAAAGATTGGAGGATGATGGACAATCTAGTTTGTGTGAGTTTGAGTGTGTTGTGGAATAGACTCATGATGATTATAGTATATCACACATTTTAATTTTAAGCAAGTCTAGGATGTTTTGTGGTGGTCTTTTGTAATGTATGTACCTAGTAACTCCAAAATTTGGAGTGTGTAATGTAAGCCTGATGAGGAATGCATATCCCCATATAGTTCGTGGTAATCTTAAAACCACTTTGTAATTGCAGGTTTGTGGTCAGCGAGAAACCACTTTGTATTTGCAGTGTCGGTTTGTGGTAAGCTAGAAACCACGTGTGAGAGTGAAGTGGACAAAGATTCCTATTGGCATGGTTTAGGGTTAGTCGAGAAAACCCTCAACCTAGTTGAGTCGGGTCTTTAGTGAGCCTTAGTGGCTGGAGTGCCCAAGTGGCAAGTTTGTAGCCCAGAGTGGCTAGAGTGCCCTAGTGGCCAAGTCTGTGGCCCATAGTGGCTGAAGTGCCTTTGTGGTTGAGTTGAGCCTTCGTGGTTGTGTAAAATTAATTTAATGGTTTAGTTAAAATAAAATTCGAACAAATATGTCTACCTGTTTTGGATAGAAAGATTGTTTTGGATAGAAAGATTGGGCTTGTGAAGATATTTTTAAGCATTGGGTTTGTAAGATATTTTTAAGGATTGAGTTTGTTAAGGTATTTTTTTGATATGAAGTTACTGGTTCAATTCTCAGTCTAAATCTTGGTGATATATTGAACATTATGAAAATATAGTCCCACAAAGTTTACCAAAAAAAATAAAATTGTAAAAATATACAAGTTATCTAAAGTAAAAAAGTTGTACAAATATACAAGTTATCTAAAACTTGTAATAATGAAGTTGACATATTTAAGAAAATTGTGGCTAATAAAGTTACACATGAAGTTGAGATATTAAAAAATAATTAAGTGGTTGTTGGTAGAGTGTTTTGTTTAAATATCTTGTTGTAAAAAGATGATGAAGTTATATATGAAGTTTGGATATTAAAAAGCAATTAAGTGGGGTTGATAGAGTGTTTTTTTTAATATTTTATTGTAAAAAGAGTCGTAGTCTAACGAGACTAATTTTTTGCCTTCAAATTCATGGAAATTTTGGCCATATTTCGAGAAAACCTGGCAAGGATTTTTGTAAAACCAAGTTACAGTTGTTAAACTTCAAAAATTTAGGTTCTCTAGATGTTTTTGTTAAGTGTGAAGCCAAATTCATGCATGATTCTAGATCCTTCTACACCGCCATTAGTTTCTAGATCTCCATCTAGAACACATGTAGGATTCTAGATCCTTTTATATCGCCATTAGTTTCTAGATCTCCATCTAAATCACATGCAGGATTCTAGATCTTTCTACACCACCATTAGTTTCTAGATCTCCATCTAAATCACATGCAGGATTCTAGATCCTTCTTCAGCCTCTATAAATTTGTAATTTCTCTGGCCAAGGAAATCAAGCCAAGGACCGGGCCTGTTACGTAATACAAAGTGATTTCTGTTCTCCAATGATTGTTATATCTATTCCGTTGTTTCTGATTTAGTAATCTTGTTGTTTCTCCATTTGTCTATCTCTGAGATTATTCTTTGCCATTGTCGTCCAAGTCTCTGATTATAAATATGTTGTGCGTTATGTATGCTCTAGACTAACAACTGGCAACAAAGCTAGGGTTGAATATCCACTGTGCAAGCCACTTAGTGCCATCACCTTACTCTAGCAACGTTCATTAAAATGTTGGCTATTACCTCTGGAGCTGTCGAAGGATCTGTCCAGGAAATCAGAAATCGTTGCAAAGAAGAGAGTCCAGGAAAAGGATCTGTTCAGGAAATAGTTGAGGAACGTTAAGACAGTTGTTGCAAGAAATAAAAAGGCTATGGGCATATGGTGAAATGTGCCATGAAGCCTAAAACGTGGAGTGCGTAAGTTCTTTACATGGAGTTTGTAATTTTTTTTTCATCAAGCTTGTACGTAGACAAACCAACATATGTATGTGTGAAATGTGAAAAGGTTAAAACATTATATATGTTTTTATATATACATAATTATATGTTGGAATTTTGAAAAGTATATTTTAAAAAGGAGCGGGAATTTTGAAAAGGGTATTTTAAAAGGAGGAAGGTCATTATTACTAAATTTTAAAGAGTAATAATTAAAGTTTTATTTTTAAGTGGAGTTTTTTGTTTTTGGGCATCAATATATTGAAAATGGAGACAACAGTTACAGATATGGAGAAGTTGAGCGGGGCTAATTTTTCCCTATGGAAATCACAGATGGAGGATATACTGATTTTGAAGGATCAGTATTTGCCGATTGAGGGCACAACAAAGAAACCCTCATTGATGACAAATGAAGAATGGAATAAGCTAGATAGAAAGGTGATTGCAACAATCTGCCAATATCTAGCAAAGAATGTGTATTTCAATGTGTCTGGAGAAAAGACGGCTAAAGGATTATGGAAGAAGCTCCATGATCTATATGAGAAGAACACAGCATCAAACAAAGTGTTCTTGATGAAGAAGCTTTATAATCTCAAAATGAAGGAGGGTGCTTCAGTTGCTGAGCACTTGAATGCATTTAATATTATTACTAATTAGCTTGCCTCTGTTAAAATCATTTTAGATGATGAAATTAGAGCTATTTTGCTAATGTGTTCTATGCCAGACAACTGGGAAAATTTAATTGTAGCTATGAGCACTTCAACAACTACAGGGACCCTGAAGTTTGATGATGTTAGTAGCAGTTTAACGAATGAAGAACTGCGACGCAAGTCAATTGCGGAAAACCAGGGAGGAGAAGCTCTAGCTCTGGCTGATCGTGGTAGGAGAATGGATCGAGGCCGGCAAGGGTGATCAAGATCGAGAGGCTGATCAAAATCAAGGAGAGGAAGGATCATCTGCTTTCATTGTGGTAAACCCAGGAACATGAAGAAAGAATGTTGATTTTGGAAGAAAGGACAAAAGGATCAAAGACCATCTAATACAAATCACAAGTCATCCAGCACAAATGAAGGTGAGACTACTGTTGTAGCCACAAATGGTGATGTGTTGTTTACTGTTTCAGTAGAGGATGCATGTGTATATACATCTAGCAGTAGCTTTGATTGGATCTTTGACTCTAGGGCATCTCACCATGTAACCCCATGCAAAGATAGTTTTGTTTCATATAATCCTAGTGATTATGGTAGAGTGCATTTGGGGAATAATCATTTTTGCAATATTGTTGGAGTGGGAGATGTCCAGATCAAGATGAAAGATGGACAAGATATATTGTTGAAACAAGTCAGGCATGTACCATAAATGCGCATGAGTTTAATCTCTATGGGACGACTGGATGATGAAGGCTATTCCACAAGCTTTGGAAAAGGAGGCTGGAAAATTAGCAAAGGAGCATTGGTCGTGGCCAAAGGACCCAAGATAGGAACATTATACACATTGAAGACACTGATAGGAAAATTAGATTTGGCTGCTGTCACAAAAGAAGGAAATTCAGCAGATCTGTGGCATAAACGTTTGGGTCACATGAGCGAGAAGGGCTTCAAAATCTTTGTTGGTAAAAATTTATTGCCAGGTTTGAAATCGTACAATCTTGATCTTTGTGAGCATTGTATATACGGTAGACAAAGAAGGGTTTAATTCCTTAGAGGTGGCCATGACAGAAAGAAAAATGTGTTAGAATTGGTACACTCAAATATGTTTGGGCCTGTTAACAACAAATCATTAGGAGGAGCATCATATTTTGTAACATTTATAGATGATGCATCCAGGAAGGTTTGGGCATATCCTATGAAAAATAAAAGTGAAGTGTTTGGAATATTTCAAAAATTCCATGTTGCTGTTGAAAGAGAGACTAACAAATTTCTGAAGTGTTTAAGAATAGATAATGGTGGAGAATATTGCTCAAATGCATTTAATGAATATTTTAATAGGTTTGGCATAAAGCATGAGAAGACTGTGCCTGGTACTCCTCAACAGAATGGTGTCATAGAAAGGATGAATTGCACCATTATGGAAAAGGTGTGAAGTATGTTATCCAATTCTGGTTTGGAGAAGATTTTTTGGGTTGAAGCAGTCAGGACCGCTTGCTACCTCATAAATAGATCTCCAACTATAGCCTTGGATGGCGGTATCCTTGAAGAAGTTTTTACTAGTAAGAATTTGAATTATTCTCAATTGAAAATCTTTGGATGTGAAGCATTTGTACATATTCCCAAAGAAAATAGAACTAAGCTAGATGATAAATCTATGAAATGCATTTTTTTGGGATATGCGGATGAAGATTTTGGTTATCATCTATGGGATCCACTCAAACATAAAATTATTAGAAGCAGGGATGTTATATTTAATGAGTCAGAAATGTTCAAGAGGATTGTAGGTGAGTTGGAGGTCAAGAAGGTTATTGACAGGTTTGAAGAGTAGTAGGAAAACATACCACCAATATAAGAAAATGAACAACAAATTCAGGAGCATGAAGAACAACAAGTGGAAAATGATGAACAAGAAGAAGAAGGAATCTTGCAGGAACCTTTACAGGAGATTCAACCTAATAATGCACCACCACATTTGGTTCGCAGATCTTCTAGGCCTCATAAGACTTCAAAAAGGTATCCTCCTTCAAACTATATTTTGTTGATTGATGAAGGTGAACCTAATTGTTTTCAAGAAGCCTGTAAAGTTGAGCACAATGAAGAATGGAAGAAAGAAATGGAAGAAGAAATGAACTCTTTGCTGGAAAATAAAACTTGGGAGTTGGTAAACCTCCCAAAAGGTAGAAAGGCTCTACAAAACAAATGGGTTTACAAGATTAAGCATGAAGGTGACAAAAAAAAGGAGAGGTATAAAGCAAGGCTGGTGGTGAAAGGTTTTGCCCAAAAAGAAGGTATTGACTTCACTGAAATTTTCTCACCTGTTGTTAAAATGTCATCCATTAGAGTCATTCTTGGTCTAGTTGCTGCTTTAGACTTAGAATGTGAACAGTTAGATGTAAAAACTTCTTTCCTTCATGGTGAATTGGAGGAAGAAATTTATATGGAGCAACCAGAAGGCTTCATAGAAAAAGGCAAAGAAGGCCTTGTTTGTAGGTTGAAGAAGAGTCTCTATGGGTTGAAACAGGCACCTCGACAATGGAATAATAAATTTGATTCATTCATGTTGGAACATGGTTTTCAGAGGTTGGAAGCTGACCATTGTGTCTGTATCAAGAGGTATGATCAAGGAAAGTATATCAAATTATTGTTATATGTGGATGACATGTTGATTGTTGGGCATGATAAGAATAAGATCAATAGGTTGAAGAAAAATTTGGGCAGAAAATTTGCAATGAAGGATTTGGGACCAGCACAATAGATATTGGGCATGCAGATTATGTGTGACAGGAAAAACAAAAGGTTGTGGCTGTCACAAGAAAAATATATCAAGAAGGTGCTTGACAGGTTTAATATGAAGGATGCCAAGCCAGTTGGTACACCCCTTGCAGCCCACTTCAAGCTCAGTACTGAATTGTGTCCTAGTGATGACAAGGAGAAATAAGAGATGAGCAAGATTCCTTATGCTTTAGTAGTTGGCAGCTTGATGTATGCCATGGTATGCACATGACCAGACATTGCATATTCAGTGGGAGTAGTGAGTAGGTTCCTTGCCAATCCAAGCAAACATCATTGGCAAAGCAATAAAATGGATTTTGAGGTATCTCAAGAGTACTAGTCATTATTGTTTATGTTTTGGTCATGATGAGACTGTGCTTGAAGGATTTACAGACACAGATATGGCTGGAGATATGGACACCAGAAAGTCCATTATAGGTTATTTGTATACATTTGTAGGTGCAGCAGTATCTTGGGTGTCAAGGCTACAAAGAATAGTAGCCCTCTCTACAACAGAATTAGAGTACATAGCTGCAACAAAAGCTTGTAAAGAGATGTTGTGGATGCAGCGATTCCTAGGAGAGATAGGAATAAAGTAGGACAAGTATGTGTTATATTGTGATAGTCAGAGTGCCATTCACTTGGCAAAAAACCTAGCATTTCATTCAAAAACCAAGCACATTGACTTAAGGTACCATTGGATCCGACATGTGTTGGAGGAAGAACAATTATCCTTGGAAAAGATCCATACAAATAGGAACCCTGCTAATATGCTCACTAAGATTCTACCATGAAATAAACATGAGTTATGTAGAGGCATGGTAGGACTCGGTGTGACTTGATTCATGACTCTTATTTGGCTTCAAGTGGGAGAATGTTAAGTGTGTTAGAGTCGGTCTATTTAGCCCTCCATCAGAGATCAAAACCTCTTTTGTTGCATTTCATTTTAGGTGTTTCATTCAGCTCGATCATCTGCATTCCATTAGGAGCATCGATCTTCTGACAGAAGGGTCTTGTCTCCATACTCCCTCATGTCATGTACCTGTTGGTTCGTGTCTGATTATCAAAGTTCATCAAAATCAATTTTACAATCATTATGGATAGTATTTTGGTCACCCAAGAGTCATGTCAGTCATTAGGTCTAAGGTTTCATCTTCAAAAAGTCTAACAATGTCCACAAGCACATGAGGGAGGTTCAAAATTAGTTTTCATTGCAAAATTTCATCGTCAATATGTTTGATCATGATTCTTCTTCAAAACTATGTTTTGAAGAAGAAATCATCAAGTTTATGGTTTGTAATAAATATGTAATTTTTAAATTTTTTCAATCATGAGGTGCTTCAGGCGCAGCCCTGGTCATCCTTTGCCGAAATTACATGCCAATGATCCCTGCAAAAATTGCGAAAAGGTTCATCATTTCAGTCAAAAATCAAACGAAACAATGAAAGCAGAGTTTGAAAATAAAGTCATTTCAAAAACCATTGGAAAAAGGGGTTTTAAGAGCCAAAAATTTAAAAGCTCCTTGTTTATAAGCCGTTTCTTCATTTCAAGAGTTCATTTGCAAAGTGGAAACAAGGCAAACATACTTTGGGGTGAGCAAAGAAAAGTTGGAGAAAATCAGTCAAAAACCAAAGGCGCGGCACATTGGGCAAGAGGCACGGCGCATACAGCCGGTGCGACGCACTGGGCATCAAATTTCAATGCATTTTAACATGGGTGCAGCGCATTGGGCTGGCCGCGCGGTGCATACAGACAGAGGGTTCAAAAAATTGCTAGAACTTTCCCAAATCGCTCAAATCGTCCAAAAATGCATAGATTTGTCAGGTAGAGCCTCCATTATCATTTTCTATCCAAGTTGGGTGCTTACTTCATGTTGCATGTTTCATGGTGATTGCTTAAAGAAGTTGAACCCTATCATTTCTAGTTCGTCCAACAAAAATTGTTGCCTAGGGTTTTGATGACTATTTTTGCCACCAAGTTTACTCCCTTATCCCTTTTTCATTGTTTCCCTTATTCCTTAAGTTCTACTACCCCCTTAAATTCACATACCCCTAATCCCAAGTTCCCTTTCCCAAAATCCCAAATGCACCAAACCCCAATCTCATGCTTAAAATTCCCATACCCTAATGGTTGTCCCAAGAGCTTCATGTCACCATTAGGAAGAATGTACCATCATTCAAAGGGTTTTCATCATCATGCCAAGTTTCACTGGGTCATTTTATGCCTTGTTCATGCTTCAGTTGTGCCTAGGTAAAGTTCGTTTCCCTCTCCTAGGATTTTGAAGGCAATTTCTCTTGGATGGTCAAATCATTAGCAAAACTTGTACCCAGATGTTCATACACCTTCCCCTATCCTTAATTTACCTTATTAAACACTTCCGATCACTAAGATCCCCCAAATTCCTCATTTTTGCACAAACCCTAATTTCTTGCTACAACTTGACAATTTTCTAGGCTAGGCTTGTGTTTTGCCCTTTTGGACCCCTTCCCCTCAGTCAATCTTGGAAATTCCACTTTCCCCTGCTTCCTAACATCCCTCCCTACTTCCAATAATTTTTCCAAGAATTTAGAAGCCCCTTATCCCCTTCATTTCGCTTCATTTCGACAAATCCCCCGTTCCACACATCGGGATAGGTTTTACTCCAATGATGTTTCTGAGCAATAAAAGATGAATTTGGGAAAACTGAGAGAGGTTGTTGTCCAAACTAGGTCAAGGAAGAAAAACTCCTTCACTTTTTACACATGTTTCATGGTTTTAGAGAAATTTCAAAAATACAGTTCCCTCGGGAGAATTGATGCACCTCTAAAGTGACCCTGGGAAAATCACGTTTTCTCCTATCTTGGTTAGCCAAATGACTTACTTGATGAGTCAAATGATAACTAGACATAAATATATTTCCAATGCACTATCATGAGCTCAATTTGGAGTTGAGGAACATCTTCAAAAGTTGACTGCAACAGCACTCTACCTTGAGGTAGCCTCATTTGGCACATTTTTACCAGTCTTGGGAGATTTGATCTTTTATAGAGAAAATGAACTCCAAATTGAAACATTGTAGTTGGGTTGAAATGTAGACTCAAATACCTTTCCAACGCACTATCCCACTCCCAATTTTAACACCGATAAGGCCCTCAAAACTGGTCTTCAAAAAGGCACTACGAACAGAAATTTTAACACAGGGTTTTCCTCCCTATGCACCGCGCCACGTGGCGCGTGCTTTTGCTAGGGAGCTCCAAATTGCAAAAAAATTACATTTCTAGATTTGGCATGAAAAATCGTGGTTTTTGGTGCATGGCCAAGAAATTTTGGCAGGTTTTGAGTCCTCAGGAGGCCAAAAACACTTAAACAATGACCTCACTGCCCCTATTTTGACACACAGGAAGCAGTCTTGGGAGATTGAGGTTTTGGAGGGGCAAATGACATCCAAATTCAGAAATTCCACTTGGGTTGGAAAGTAGACAGGCAGGGATTTCCAACAAGCACACTTGGGATCAATTTGGACTTTAGAAAGTGCCTCAAAATCAGCTCCAAATTGGCGTGATGCATAGAGAATCAATCGCGGCGCAAAGAGGATTTTTGCCTATTTTTCAATGTTCAGCTCAGTAATTCACCCAGTTTTGACCAATTTTTCTTCTTGATGTTATTCTTGAATTTTCATGATGTAATTTGATAACCATGATGTAATATTGGCACATTGTTACTTGTTCTAGAAGATTCATTCACCAAAAGGTGAAATGTGAGTGAATGAATCAGTTTCCTAGCATATAGGGGTAAGTTGTTTGACTATCTAGATTTCAGTTCCTTATTTAGAATTAGTTCAAACAGCTCCTAGAATGATGAGCTCGACCCCTAGAGGCAAGGGAATAGGTTTGTCTTGTCTATATTATGTAATTTCTAAGTCATTTTCAGGGTTGGACACTTGGGATTGCTTAGCACTTCATTGTACATTTCATTTATGCAATTTTGGCAAAGGAAAGACCAGGGTTTTGCAGCACTTGTTAGGATCCATGTGGATTTATGTTTTGATGGTGTGTTTCTCTATGTATTTGTAAGTTCATTGATGTTATTGTGTATCATTTTCCCTTCTCTTGTCTTCTGCAATTAAACAAAAGAGTGATTAAGATAGAATTCATGGACTGCTATGCTCTGCCTGGATATTTTGTTTAATTCTTCATGTTTTCATATGTTTGAGGAGGACTCTTGAGACCTTCTTGCCCTCCTTGGCCCCTCACCAGTCTGATCCACCCATTCATTCAAATCCAAAGCATCAAAAATACTGCCTACCTTGCCCCTACCTGACCTCTACAAAAATCTGGCCTCATCCCCGGACCCAAAATTTTCCTATCCCTTTTTCCAACAAAACCCCCAAAAACTAAAATTTAATCTTTGCACTTCATACCTATCCTAAGATTAGATTTTATTTCAGTCATCTCAAGCCCCATAGATCATCTTTCACTGAGATTGACCCAGAGAGATCCCTCTCCTCTCCTCGTAGGGCTAGCTACGAGGCTGAGCGTGGTTTGATGTGGACCTAGAACCTTACCTTTTCAGCCTGAGGTAAATCTAGGCTCTAACATAGTGGCGACCATACTGAGGACGAAATGGTTTGCTTGTTAGTGTTATTTGATTTATAGCTACAGACGGAGCCTGAAGTTATGTCAGGTAGCCTTCGAAACGCTTTTGCTTTGCATTAGCGGAAGTAGATAAACGCTGCTTCAGTCAATCTCCGGTTTAGCTTGTAATCGTAACACTTAACTTATACATCGCCCCAGTACATGTATCAAGTTCAGATCTGATTGTTGATGGTGGACAACGATCAGACATATGAAGGCTGAAACATTCACCTGGCGACTCCAACTCAACCCAGAGATTCTAGTGCTCACTGATCCATTCATGCAATGGTAGGGTATGTGGCAGACCCTGCACTTTGTGAAGTTGTAAAAGAAGTTGGAGATCAGTTACTGGATTTTGAAACTGATGAAGCATTTTTCATTGCCGTGCTTCAATGTTTGAGATCTCCAAAGTTTCCTCCTAAAGCTAAAATTGGTTTCTTTGAGTTAGTTGTTGAACAATTTGAGAAGGAGATTCAATATTTAAATGATCAAATCCAATCATATGAATTCCGAGATCCCAAAAATCTCTTGGAAACTCTCCCTCCTTCAAGACAAGAAACAATAGAGCTGCCCGTGGATATTTGCATTGATAGTGTGCAGCTGGAAGTATGTATTGCAGAGTTGGGGCAGCAAACAGAGTTTGGCTTTTGCGATCCTATTGCAACATACATGGAAATGTTTTTCAGTTTAAATGATAGATCAAATTATTTTTTACATAACCAGACTCATTACGTGCATGTATGGTTGCCAGCAATTACATCTGTGTCCTGGTGGAAAAACTCTCAAGCAGCATCCTTGTCCCAGTTACTTGAATGGTTGATCTGGCATTACAGCATTACTTGATCTATTGGCTCTGCAACAAAGTAGGGTAGATTTTGTAAATAAATAAGCAGCCAAAGGCAGCACTTCATTCCCGTTTCATTGCAGTTTTGGTTTCAGTTTGTCGAGTCAGTTTTTCAGTCATGTTGGTTTCATAATTGAGTCGGTTTGAATCAAGTTTCAGTCAATAAGTGAGTCAAAGTCTTGTGTTGTTTGTCAAAATAATGACTCCATAGCCCAATGGACGAAGGAACTGTCTAGCTCTTCCAGAGATCTGCCGTTCTTGGCACCTCCAAGGAGCTACCATCCCCATTGGAGCCACTGTTAGAGTTGGTTTGTTAAGCCCTCCGTCAGAGATCAAAACCTCTTTTGCTGCATTTCATTTAGGTGTCTCATTCAGCTTGATCATCTACATTCCATTAGGAGCATCGATCTTCTAACAGAAGGGTCTTGTCTCCATACTCCCTCATGTCATGTACCTGTTGGTTTGTGTCTGATTATCAAAGTTCATCAAAATCAATTTTACAGTCATTATGGATAGTCTTTTGGTCACCCAAGAGTCATGTCAGTCATTAGGTCTAGGGTTTCGTCTTCAAAAAGTCTAATAATTTCCACAGGCACATGAGGGAGGTTCAAAATTAGTTTTGATTGCAAAATTTCATTGTCAATATGTTTGATCATGATTCTTCTTCAAAACTCTGTTTTGAAGAAGAAATCATCAAGTTTATGGTTTGTAATAAATATGTACTTTTTAAAGTTTTTCAGTCATGAGGTGCTTCAGGCGCAACCCTAGTCATCCTTTGCCGAAATTACATGCCAATCATCCCTACAAAAATTACCAAAAGGTTCATCATTTCAAAAATCAAAGGAAACAACGAAAGCAAAGTTTGAAAATAAAGTCATTTCAAAAACCATTGGGAAAAGGGGTTTTATGAGCCAAAAATCTAAAAGCTCCTTGTTTAGAAGCCGTTTCTTCATTTCAAGAATTCATTTGCAAAAAGCAAACAAGCCAAACATACTTTAGGGTGAGCAAAGCAAAGTTGGAGAAAATCAGTCAAAAACCAGAGGCGCAGTGCACTGGGCAATAGGTGCGGCGCATACAGCCGGCGCGACGCACTAGGCATCAAATTTCAGTGCATTTTAACACAGGCGCGTCGCATTGGTGAGGCGCGACGCATTGGCCTGGCCGCGCGGCACATATGGATAGAGGGTTAAAAAAATTGCTAGAACTTTCCCAAATCGCTCAAATCATCCAAAAATGCATAGATTTGTCAGGTAGAGCCTCCATTATCATTTTCTATCCAAGTTGGGTGGTTACTTCATGTTGCTTGTTTCATGGTGATTGCTTAAAGAAGTTGAACCCTATCATTTCTAGTTCCTCCAACAAAAATTGTTGCCTAGGGTTTTGATGACTATTTTTGCCACCAAGTTTACTCCCTTATCCATTTTTCATTGATTCCCTTATTCCTTAAGTTCTACTACCCCCTTAAATTCACATACCCCTAATCCCAAGTTCCCTTTCCCAAAATCCCAAATGCACCAAACCCCAGTCTCATGCTTAAAATTCTCAAACCCTAATGGCTGTCCCAAGAGCTTCATGTCACCATTAGGCAGAATGTACCATCATTCATAGGGTTTTCATCATCATGCCAAGTTTCACTGGGTCATTTTATGCCTTGTTCATGCTTCAGTTGTGCCTAGGTAAAGTTCGTTTCCCTCTCCTAGGGTTTTGAAGGCAATTTCTCTTGGATGGTAAAATCATTAGAAAAACTTGTACCCAGATGTTCATACACCTTTCCTATCCTTAATGTACCGTATTAAACATTTCCCATCACTGAGATCCCCCGAATTCCTCATTTTTGCACAAACCCTAGTTTCTTGCTACAACTTGACAATTTTCTGGGGTAGGCTTGTGTTTTGCTCTTTTGGACCCCTTCCCCTCAGTCAATCTTGGAAATTCCACCTTCCCCTACTTCCTAACATCCCTCCCTACTTCCAAGAATTTTTCCATGAATTTAGAAGCCCCTTATCCCCTTCATTTCGCTTCATTTCGACAAATCCCCTGTTCCACACATCGGGATAAGTTTTACTCCAATGATGTTTCTGAGAAATACAAGATGAATTTGGGAAAAGTGAGAGAGGTTTTTGTCCAAAATAGGGCAAGGAAGAAAATCTTCCTCCACCTTTTACACAGGTGTCATGGTTTTAGAGAAATGTCAAAAGTACAGTCGCCTCGGGAGAATTGATGCACCTCTGAAGGGACATTGGGAAAATCACGTTTTCTCCTATCTTGGTTGGCCAAATGACTTTTTTGATGAGTCAAGTGATAACTAGACAGAAAGCTCTTTCCAATGCACTATCATGAGCTCAATTTGGAGTTGAGGAACATATTCAAACGTTGACTGCAACAACACTCTACCTTGAGGCAGCCTCATTTGGCACATTTTGACCAGTCTTGGGAGATTTGATTTTTGATAGGGAAAATGAACTCCAAATTGCAAAATTCGAGTTGGGTTGGAAAGTAGACTCAGATAAATTTCCAACTAGCTATCCCACACCCAATTTGGACACAGGAAAGGCCCTCAAAACGGGTTTTCAAAAAGGCGCTACGAACAGAAATTTTAACACAGGGTTTTCCTCCCTATGCGTCACGCCACGTGGCGCGCGCTTTTGCTAGGGAGCTCCAAATTGCAAAAAAATTACATTTCTGGATTTGGCATGAAAAATCATGGTTTTTTGTGCATGGCCAAGAAATTTTGGTAGGTTTTGAGTCCTCAGGAGGCCAAAAACACCCAAAAAATGACCTCACTGCCCCTATTTTGACACACAGGAAGCAGTCTTACGAGATTGCGGTTTTGGAGGAGAAAATGACATCCAAATTCAGAAATTCCACTTGGGTTGGAAAGTAGACAGGTAGGGATTTCCAACAAGTACACTGGGGCTCAATTTGGACTTCAGGAAGTGCCTCAAAATCATCTCCAAAGTTGCGCAACGCATAGAGAATCAGGCGCGACACATAGAGGATTTTTGCCTATTTTTCACTATTCAGCTCAGCAATTCACCCAGTTTTGACCAGTTTTGCTTCTTGATGTTATTCTTGACTTTTCATGATGTAATTTGATAACCATGATGTAATATTGGCACATTGTTACTTGTTCTAGAAGATTCATTCACCAAAATGTGAAATGTGAGTGAATGAATCAGTTTCCTAGCATATAGGGGTAAGTTGTTTAACTATCTAGATTTCAGTTCCTTGTTTAGAATTAGTTCAAACAGCTCCTAGAATGATGAGCTCGGCCCCTAGAGGTAAGGGAATAGGTTTGTCTTGTCTATATTATGTAATTTCTAAGTCATTTTCAGGGTTGGACACTTGGGATTGCTTAGCGCTTCATTGTACATTTCATTTCTGCAATTTTGGCAAAGGAAAGACCAGGGTTTTGCAACACTTTTTGGGATCCATGTGGCTTTATGTTTTGATGGTGTGTTTCTCTATGTATTTGTAAGTTCATTGATGTTATTTTGTATCATTTTCCCTTCTCTTGTCTTCTGCAATCAAACAAAAGTGTGATTAAGGTAGAATTCATGGACTACTATGCTCTGCCTGGATATTTTGTTTAATTCTTCATGTTTTCATCTGTTTGAGGAGGACTCTTGAGACCTTCTTGCCCTCCTTGGCCCCTCACCGGTCTGATCCACCCATTCATTCAAATCCAAAGCATCAAAACTACTGCCGACCTTGCCCCTACCTGACCTCTGCAAAAATCTGGCCTCATCCCCAGACCCAAAATTTGCCTGTCCCTTTTTCCAACAAAACCCCCAAAAACTCAAATTTAATCCTTGCACTTCATACCTAGCCTAAGATTAGCTTTTATTTCAGTCATCTCAAGCCCCATAGATCATCTTTCACTGAGATTGACCTGGAGAGAGCCCTCTCCTGTCCTCGTAGGGCTAGCTACGAGGCTGAGCATGGTCTGAGGTAAATCTAGGTTCTAACAAAGTGTGAAGCCAAATTCATGTAGGATTCTAGATCCTTCTACACCGCCATTAGTTTCTAGATTTCCATCTAGAACGCATGCAGGATTCTAGATCCTTCTACACCGCCATTAGTTTCTAGATCTCCATCTAAATCACATGCAGGATTCTACATCTTTCTACACCACCATTAGTTTCTAGATCTCCATCTAAGTCACATGCAAGATTCTAGATCCTTCTTTAGCCTCTATAAATTTGTAATTTCTCTGGCCAAGGTCCAGGCCTGTTACGTAATACAAAGTGATTTCTATTCTCCAATGATTGTTTTATCTATTCCGTTGTTTTTGATTGAGTAATCTTGTTGTTTCTCCATTTGTCTGTGTCTGAGATTATTCTTTGCTATTGTTGTCTAAGTCTCTGAGTATAAATCTGTTGTGTGTTATGTATGCTCTAGACTAACAGTTTTTGATGGTGCTGAATCCATTTCCACCATCAAAAACATTATTCAAACACTATCTCTATAAGATTTTTTGAAAAAAAAATTCACAGATTCCCATCACTTTTGGCCGCAAATCCTCCACCTCCATAAACGACTCAATAAAAATATTATTAATTTGATTAGAAATGTAATATATATAAATTCAGTTAAAAGACAATTTAGTAAAAATATTATTGATTTGATTAGAAATGTAATATATATAAATTCAGTTAAAAGACAATTTAATGTAGTAATTTGAATTTTCACTTAAATTAAATGTTATTCCCAAAAAACTTATATAAATTTGAGATTAAAAAAATATAGATAATATATTATTGTTTATTTAAAATTTGAAATTTAACTTAAACTAAGTGTGATTTCCAAAAGAAAATATTATAAATTTGAAATATAAAATAAATAGGAAATATGCTTTTATTTATTTTTTAGAATTTGATCTTCAAATTTAATCACTATTATTGTTTACTTAGAATTTCAATTTTAGATTAAAGTGAGTGCTATTCCAAAATAATTTATATAAATTTGAGATATAAAATAAGTTGTAAATTATTATATTATTGTTTATTTAGAATTTATCTTTAAATTTAATTATTATATATTTATTTTAAAATTTAAATTTTAAAATTAATAAGCATAAATTTATTTTATTTTATTAAATATAAGATATATATATGATTTTTTTTTAATTAAAAAATAATTAAATTATAAAAAATAAAATATATTCATAATATTTTACTTTGCACATATTAAATTGAAATCCAAAAATACCATGTGATCTCTTATTAAAATAAGATTTCACTCTTTAAATAATCCAAAAAAAAATCACAAGATAAACCTACCTTTGAAGTAACATGTCTTTATAATAGATAAAACTAGTTTAGTACTATTAATTTGATGGATTCTTTAGAAAAAAAAGGTGTGGAAAGAATTTTTTCATGTACATTTAAGACATTTATACTATTGTGGACACAAATAAGAGTAGAGGATTGTGGACACAAATAAGAGTGTCTGAATGTTGTTTTTAAAGTACATAATACATTCACCATCACAATGGGGAGGTGATATGCATGAGTGAGGTAGCCTCAATTCCAAGGCCTTCAATTCGTTTTGATGGTATGACCCTACTACATGTGAATTGAATTGATATCAAGAATGTAATGTGTTTATTTAACTACTAGATATTTACAAATTTTATTAACGAACACAATAGGCCGTCAACGATGGAAATGGTTCCCAAGGACCTGTTGTGCTATACAACAACCCCCCATTTCAATTTTTTTTTAATCTTATTCTAAGATGTTAAATAAGAAATAGGGTCCCTTTAGTTTGTAAAAAGCAATAAAACCTTTACATAGAAATAAATTTCTTTGTTTCTTGCTTTTAAATAAAAAAGTGCTTCAAAAAACTTTATAAAAAATCACACATCGCAAATCACATTCGTTTGAGGCTAAGGAAAATCCAATCCAAATATTCATGGTGTAATGCGAAGTTAACGAAAAGTCTTAATCATAAAGCTTTTTAAATCAATCCTTTGCCAAACATGCGATGCGATAAGACTATCGCATATCGCATATTTCCGATCCTAAAAGAAATGCTTTAACGGTCCATGGAAATGTTGTGATGTGATGCATATCCCGAAAACCAAAGAAACTATACCTCTGGAAACTTGCGATGCGATATGCGTCCATCGCATATCGCAATCCTGTCAGAAACAAGTAAAGCTCACCTCGGGGACATGCAATGCGATGTTGATAACAATTAAGTGATTCGGTAGTAATAAAGCAAAAACATGATCCAAGCAAGTTAAATGAGGAATACGCCAGGTCATCACTTATCGCAATCGCGAAAGTTCGAAAGATTCTTAGAACATGGCGCTTGTAACTCCCAATTTGTGATTTGCGATTTGCGCTTTAAATATTAAATAAATTATTGAAATCACTCATCGCAAAAACGGAGAGTTTATGGCACACATCTTAATAAGACCTCTGAAAACCTGCGATGCGATCTATTCATTGCACATTAAAGTTTCGCATCGTTGGTTACAGTAAAACATTAAGAACAGTTATGACTTTCGTCCTTCAAGATTTCATTCTTCGTGCTGATATCAAATACAAAATCTTTCGCATCAACTCCTCCTTCTCTGATTTCCGTCTGTACTAATCTCTATACTATTGTTACAAGCCTTAGCTGCTTGGAAAGTTTTATCCTATTGTTGTCTTATGTCTCATTTTACAGTTTGAATATGGAAGAATGCAGCCAGCCAAAATTCTAAAGAAAGCTTGAAAGACGAAGGCTTCCCTTGTAGTGGCGGAAGGACTGGAAAAGACTGTGTTGATTTCGGATACTACCTGTCAAGATTGTGGGAAAATCTCATGGGAAGGCATATATGATATGCTGGAAAAAGAAAATCCAAAGGTAACAGAGGGACATGCAACAGCCGATGGGGCAACAGAGTCAGAAAACACACTGGGTGATTTAGCAGACTCTTTTCTTCACCGAATAGCGGCCCACCCAAAGATTTTGCCATATAATGATATGGTAAAATGGGTAATTGAAAGCATTAATATAACTGACAGGACGCTCTTCACAGCTGATGGAAGAATGTTCGGATCCTTCAAGCCTGAAGACTTGAAGAAAATGTATCATCTACCAGAACCCCAGAAGTGCTATAATAAATCGTTCCTTGAGGCTTTCGCGCAGGAAAATCAAATAGAGTCAGACCCCATCAGACAATGGAGACACTTCCCTAACAAGCACAAGCATGAATCATCCGGTATGTACTCTGTGGACTCTCTAGCATCTCCATATTATTATGCTGCAACACTAATGTGTAGATTGTTTGGAAGCCCCAACACTGCTAAGTTTTCCATTGAAATGGTCCCGTTAATAGAAGCAGCATTGAATTCTTTTGTGATGGATTGGGCCAATATCCTATCTGATAAAATGGTCGTCCAAATACTTGACTATAGGAAAAACATATTTGTTTCGACCCGAATAGTTCCCCCGTTTTATATGAGAGCTTATATAGTTGATACTATCTGTTTGAATTTTGATTTTCCCATCATGGGATGGAAATGGACTATCCAGGACCCAACCCCCATCCATATTTATCATAAAATCCTATGGAAGACCCAGTATAAGAAGCATTTCTATAACATTTTCCATGGCTTCATCTTACCTATTCATCAGGCAATTTTTAATAAACCAGCTCCTCGGTTGTCCGAGGAGGCTGGTATTGATTTAACATCAATCGACAGTTAGTTTGGGGAAGAGATCTTCACATACATTAGGGTTTATGGCAGCATCACTGACCCGCATGTTCTTCCTCTTTATATCCTAGACAAATTATTGGCCAGGGAAATCGCCTACCAAACAGTGGAAAAAGGGCTCACAAAAAATCTTAAAGAAGCCAAGAAACAGTTATGGCATGCCTTTCCCGTTCACTATGGCATGTATTCATTGCATAATTATAAACATGCACAAATTGAAGCTGAGAAGACCAAGGGTTTGAACCTCGCTATCATTCCTAAAAGACAGTATGACCCAAATAAAGTTGCTTTCAATTTTACTACTCAGGTAAAAATCAAACCATTCATCCATGAAGATGATGAATTTGATGATTTATTCAAATCAGCAGAGGCATTTACATAGGTAAGTCACATGGCGAAAATCAAGCTGGGATCAGGAAAAATGGACCAATTCATTCACTACAAGACACAAAGACTACAGATAGTACCACTGGACTTGTTGAATACTACACCAGTCATTCAGCAAACAGAGAAAAACATAGAGCAGGATATAGGGAAAACTTCCAGTGCAGCCGAGACAAGCGACAAGGCTAGTGAGCAGTTGGGCACAGATATTCACATTGATCCAATATTGATCAGAGAGTGGGAATAGTTTGATCAACAGATTAAAAGTAAAATTGATACACACACTGTTATCACACCAGGATCTCCCTTAAAACAACAGCCTATGATTCATGATCCTGTGATTGAAAGACCATCCAGTAAGGATTCAGCCCTGAAAGAGGTTGAGATAATCCCTGAGCATCCTTCATCAGAGATTACACTAAGTATTGAGGAAATTCCACCTCTAGGTGTGTTCTATAGCCCTAAACACAGAGCTGTGGTCAAAAGGAAAAGGAAAAAGAGAAAGATAGATCAAGGATCAACAACAGTCCCTTAGAATGAATCCATGAACATCATCTGGAAGGACTCAGAGGTCAATCCCTCTGAGGACTTGACCAAATTATCTCAGTTTGCAGGAGCTCATAAAGGAAGCCTTAGAAATAAATAATTTCTTGTCTCAACAGCTAACCCAACTCTGCCAAAAGATATCTCTTATTCATCCCTTATGTATCAAAACCAATGCATTGATAGATCAAGCGGTCAATTCCAGGTTGGAATTCGAGGAAGCGGATGACAAAATTACAAGTTATATCTCTTGGAAAAACACAGAAAAATGAAGGGTTAACAAATTGCCAATAATTGAAGAATCCCATAAGGAAATATTATTTGCAGAATGGGAGACGCAGTTGATCAAAGCAAAAAGAGCAACTTCAAGGGCCAGAGCAGTAATGAATAATATCATTGAGTTGATCAATGATAATTTACACAACACTAATTTGATTTTTGAGTGTCCCCCAGAAAGCCTTCCAAAAGAAAAATTGTTGGAAAAACAGTGGAAGCGAGATTTGAATACCAGGGAAGAACAACTCAAAAAATTGAAAGCCTCAATTGGGATACATATCAGTTCTTTTTAGTCAAACCACACAACCAACAAATGATCATCAAATGTCTTGCCGACGTAGCCAATCGCATGATGCCAGAACTCTCGGATGTGGTTACACAGGACAGTTGCATGCAAGGATGAGTCATCCACCAGAGATCCAAACTTTGCTCAAGATCTGTCAATTAAGGCCGCAGGAGGAATCATAGATGCAATGCATCTTTTCAAAGGATATCACATTTTTATTTTTAATGTAAAATACCATGTTTTGGGGGAAAGGTTGTTCCAACCACTTGAAGCATTTTTTACGAACATTTTATTTTATTTTTACTATAAAGACCCTTTCATGTAATTTTAGAAAGGGTCCTCAAATTGTACCAAATTAGATTTAAGAAGATAGCACTTCTGCACTTCTTAATTTACTTTTGTGGAAACAGTGGATCAAGGTTCAAACTTGTTGTAAATGGACTTCAGGAGGACTTGCATTTTTGTATCTTATTGAAGTTTTCAGAATAAGAAGCATGAACCAGATTGTGATTTTCGTAAGAAGACTCAAATACATATGGTACTTTTATCAATGTCTTTTTGTCTCGTTTTACACAATTAACAGTCTTTTGATTTGATATTGTTGTTATATGTACATGTCTCACACAA